>CM076579.1:233126169-233726169 GCA_034641835.2 Pinus albicaulis
CCCTACAAAAACCACAATCTGCTCATGAGTGGTGCCAGAGACTCAAGGCTTGAACCCAACAATTTTCAGAAAAACAAAATAACAAAGGAAATGGTCACAAAACAAGGCCTTGGAGGAAATTTTATCTCTCCTCCAAGAAGACAGATGGCAACTCATGATTGGCCTGAATGATAACAAATGATGACATTAGCATCAACCAATAGGAGGTGGACACATGGCAGGTAGATTTGGAATTTTTGGGCACCCCACTTGCCCTTTTCCATGTGACATTTTTCACCACTCAGAGGAAGACACATGGTAGTAGTGATGTCATAGTGATGCCATCCCGACGGAATAAGCCCAGAAGATTTAAAATGATGCACAAGATATTTTTCAATGAAATGAGTTCCAGGACACATCGTCCTATTGACAGTAGTGGAAACCAATTAAAAATGTGTCGGGAGGAACCACAAGACAAGTAATCCCGTAGGAATTTCCCTGACAGGATTTTTCAATGCATTTCACAGAGGCATAGGGCAAAAGGGACCGAGATATGGAGGCATAGCGACATCCAATAGAGAGAGCATCAGGCAGTTCCCACGGACACGTCAACCCGACGACAATACCCATAAGGTTAAAGGGAGATTTGGCCTTAATGCTAGACACAGGTTCCATGCAGCAGTGAAGGACCAGGGGCGCGACAACAATAAAGACTGGGGCCAACCATGGATCCTAGGATGTCATAACATTTAAACAATTAAATTAAATCTAAGATATGGTAGCTAGAAGACAATAAGCAGTATAATAAAAAGACAACAACAACAACAAAAGGAGTACGTTGTACATGAAAATCGAACTGCCTTAAATTATACTTAGCACAGAAGGTAGCCATCTAGTTACAACGATGTCTTCCCAAGATATTATTTTACATGCACCAATTATGGCCACAAAGCAACAAACTGTAGGGTTAATATATCTTACAGAAAACTCAGATCCAATAGAATATTTTAGTAGAGAAGAAGCAGACTGAGTATAATAATTCCTTTGCTCCCCTGAATTATCAAGAAAAATGTTTAAAATGAAAAACATTTTTTCATATAGCATTTAATTTCAGGCTTAAAGAGAATAAGACAAGGCCAATTATTTTGCAAATTGAACAGAAGCCCAAAGTCTGGAAGGAGAAAGAGAAAACATAGAAATTTGGAATTTCCTTGTATGCTCACAATGGTGGGAGCCATTATTATGTGTACAGTGGTTGTTCTAAACACGTGATAGGAGATAGAAGCAATTTTCTCACTTGGAAACTTGTTGACAAGGGTAATTTTACCTTTTCTAACAATGCTTGAGGAAAAATAATTGCGAAAGGAGTGATCAGTCTCTCAAATGTAAAGGGTAAAGCTCAGAACATTTTGTATGTTGATGGGTTGAAACATAATATGTTGAGTGTGTCTTATATGTGTGATGAAGGCTATGATGTGGTTTTCAAAGCTAAATATTGTCAAATCAAATCCATAGGTGCAGGAGAATAGTTTTTGAAGTTGTAAGAACATAAAATAATGTCTATGTGCTCAAATAAAAGATAGAAATGTATTGCTTATCAAAGACAGATGAGAGTTGGTTGTGGCCCAAAAGGTTTGGACATATGAACTTTAACCAGGTTTTAAAGCTTAGCTATAAATATGTAGTTAAGTATTTTCCAAGGATTTCAAAGCCATAGAATATTATCTCTAAATCTTGCTAACCAGGAAAGCAATCTCGAGTTTATTTCAAGGGAAAGAAAAAAAACTTAAGGAAAACCATTGTAGCTAGTACACATGGATTTGTGTGGACCATCTATAACACATTCAACCACAAGTAAGATATATTTTATGCTAATCATTGATGATTTCAGTAAGATGATATGGGTTGAATTCCTAAGAGAGAAATATGAATATTTTTATACCTTTAAATAATTCAAATATATGGTTGAGAATGAAACTGATTGCAAAATCAAAATCATGAGGTCAGATAATGGAGGTGAGTTCACTTCAAAGGAATTTGATGATTTCTGCAAATCAAATGGGATTAAGAGGCATTTTACCATAAGAAAGACTCCCCAGCAAAATGGCGTTGCAAAGAGAGAAAATAGGACAGTGCAGCAGTTAGCTAGAGCTATGATGAAAAAAAAGAAAGTTTAGCAAAGGTTTTCGGAAGAGGCAATTCATATAGCAGTGGTTATTCTCAACAAGGCTCACTTTCCACCCAACAGTGACAGAACGCCATATGATTTGTGGTCTGGCAAACCAACAACAGTCAAACACTTCAAAAATTTTGGCAGCAAATGCTACATCAAGAGAAATGATGAGAAACTTGGGAAATACATGCGAGAGTTGATGAAGGAATTTTTCTAGGTTATTCACAAAATAAAAAAGGTTACAGGTGCTACAATAAATTCAACTAGAGAATCATCGACTGCATCAATGTGAAGGTAGATAAGCACGATGACCAAGAAGTGAAACAACTCTAAAATCCAACACGGATGAACCAATAAGCATTGTTAATGAGAATGATGAGGAAGTTGTAGAAGAAGGCAAGGAAGAACCCTCTAGTCCTCAATCTAGAGATCCCCCAAGGTATGTACACAAACACCACCTAATTGATCAAATAGTTGTTGAATTACATTATGGAGTGTAGATAAGAAGGAAGTTTCTCAATGTCCCTATACAAGCACCTATTGCCCTGCAGTCCATGGAGGAACCAAAGGGTATTGTTCAAGCCAGTCAATATCAACATTTTCTAAAGGACATGAATGAATAATTAGACTAGATAGATAAAAATCATACTTAGGAACATGTTCCAAGACTTGAAAAAAAGAATGTCATTGGCACGAAGTGGGTATTAAAGAATAAGTTGAATGATCATGGATAAGTAGTAATAAACAAGGCCAGGTTGGTATGTAAAGGCTATGCTCAAATAGAATGCTTGGATTTTGATGAAACATTTTCTCCTATTGTTAGATTAGAAACAATTAGAACTTTTTTGGCATATTCTTGCTTTAAGAATCTAAAAACTTATCAAATGGATGTCAAATCTCATTTTCTCAATGGAGAGATATGGGAGGAAGTATATATAGAGTAGCCAGATGGTTTTCAGCAGTCAGATAAACCATATTATGTTTGAAGACTTAAAAAGGCTTTGTATGGTCTCAAGAAATCCCCTAGAGCTTGGCATTCCAAGCTAGATATCTACCTTCTCAAGTGTGTATTCAAGGGAGGTGCAACTAAAAATAAACTATATGTCAAAGAAAAGGATGGAAAACTCATTGTGGTGTTAGTATATGTTGATGATATCATCTTTGAAAGTAATTCAGATTTGTTGAAAAAGGAATTTTCAGCTGATATGAAGGTAGAGTTCGAGATGTCATTGCTTTGAGAGCTTTCCTACTTACTTGGATTGTAGATTGCACAAACCCCCAAAGGAATTTTTATCTCTCAAGGAAAGTATCTCAAAGAAGTATCGAATAAATTTGGCATGGAAGAATGCTTTTTAGTAAGCACTCCAATGGTGACAGGTTGCAAGCTTCGTGAGATGGATGAAACTCCAACAATGGACCAAAATTTATATAGATATATCATTTGCATCCCTTTATACTTGACAGTTACAAGACTAGACATCATGTAGGTTGTTTCTATAGTTGGAATATTTCAAGAAGCTCCTAGACAAGCCCATCTCTTAGCAGCCAAAATAATTCTCAGATACCTCAGAGCAACAATACACTATGGACTATGGTACCCAAGAGGTAAATATTTCTCATTTACTGTTTATACTAATGTTGATTGGGAAGGTGATGTGGATGATATAAAGATCACAAGTGGTGGTCCTTTCTTTCTTGGAGCAAGTCTAGTTTTATGGTTGATCAAGAAGCAAGCTTCCATTTCCTTATCTACAACTGAAGCAGAATATATTGCAGCAAATTCTTGTTGAACCCTACTTTTGTGGGGGAAGAAAAAATTGCAAGATGTGCAAGTGGTCTATGTGCATCTGATCCCCATCATTGGTGACAACACAAGTGCTATAATCATGTCAAAGAATATATTTTTTCACTCCAAGACCAAGCATATTCCCATCAAGTATCATTTTTTGAGAGAGGAAGCTGCAACTCATA
This sequence comes from Pinus albicaulis, assembly GCA_034641835.2. NCBI lineage: Eukaryota > Viridiplantae > Streptophyta > Pinopsida > Pinales > Pinaceae > Pinus > Pinus albicaulis. The sequence continues at coordinate 233,130,293 of CM076579.1, forward strand.
TTTTTAAGCCAGAGTATGCAACTACCAAAGATAAATTTGTTGATATATTCACCAAGCCACTTCCTAGAGAACATTCTGAGTATTTGAGAAAAATTTTGGGAGTTTTGTATCTCGCCTCCCTCCACTAGATCTTTCTTTAAGAGGAAGAAATGAATTTTTCGCATTATCAAGATATCAGGGTGAAGCTGTCATGTACACATGATCAACATGACAGAGAAAAAAAGTTGAACAATGGAGCATGGTGACAAGGGAATAATAATGGTGTCTTTTGAAATTAATGTCAAAGGGGGAGAGATGAAATCAAATAACAAAGGGGGAGTGATACAATTATCATGCATAACAAAAACACCAACAACAGATACCATAGCAGAAAAAACCAATAAAGTGGTGTGCATATCAGGGGGAGTAGGACTTAAAAGACTTACAAGATTGAAAAAGGTGTTTTGATTTTGGTGTTTCCATCAATGCCTAAGGGGGAGAATTTTGAAATATTTTTTCATGGATAGCAACAGGGTGATGAAAACAAAGTTTTCATTGCAGATAAGAGGTGGCACGAGTTTCAAAGGTCTCGGGGAGAAGACTGATGGAGCAACATAAAAAAAATGGTATCAAAAAGGAGCAGAGGATTTGGATCCAATTCTGGGGCAAAAAATCATCTTATATGCAGGTGTTAGCCACCGATATGGATATATATATCAAATAGATTTCCAACGAAGTATGGAAGTCTTGAAAATACCCCCTATATCAAAATTTAGAGCAATTCAAAGCTCTATGATCCCAAAGTCAAATAACACGGTTAAAGGTGACATTTATAGGAGCCTTTGGTGTGTAGCCAAAGATGGAAAAAGAGCCAAACTTAAGGGATGAGCCTCTATGTGAAGCTCCAGGCTTAATTTGAGGCCACAACAATGACAAGGAATTTTTTTATTAGCCAGAGTTGGGTCCCGCCTAACAAGTTAGCCCAGAGGCATTACCTAGGCACAAAACCATTTGGTGCATAAAGGGATGGACTGAGAAGAAAATGTCGGGCCATGTGGAAGTTTTCTAAGGAGCACTAGAGATAGTCCATTAGATGGGATTTCTGGTACTGGAAGCGGTTTCCTGCACAGTTGATCGCACAGATCAATGATAGAGAACTACTCTAGGGGAAACCCTCCCAAAACCATAATCCACTGAGGAGTGGTGCCAAAGACTAAAGACTTGAACCCAACAGTTTTCAGAAAAATAAAATAGCAAAGGAAATGGTCACAAACAAGGCCTTGGAGGACCTTTTCTCTCTCCTCCAGGAAGATATATGGTGGCTCATGATTGGCTCAAATTGCAGCAAAGGATGATGTCATAATCAACCAATAGGAGGTGGACATGTGGCATGAAGATTAAGAATTTTTGGGCACCCAAGTGGCCCTTTTTCGTGTGAAATGTGTCACCACTTAGAGGACAACACATCGCAGTAGTGATGTCATCTAGGTGGAATAAGTTCGAAAGATTTAAAATGTGCACAAGAGTTTTTTCCAAGAGGCAGGTGTTGGGACATGTCAGCTTGTTGACAGTAGCGGTAGCCAATTAAAAATATGCCGAGAGTAGCCACAAGATAGCTGATCTCATAGGAATTTTCCCGAAAATATTGCTGAATGTATTTTGTGGCAGCACTAGGAAGAAGGGACTAGGCCACGGAGGCAGAGCGACAATTAATAGAGAGAGTGTCGGGCAGTCCCCACAGACACGTCAACCCGATGGCAAGACCCTAGTGGGTTAAGTGGAGATCTGGCCTTAGTGTTGGACACAGGTTCCATGCAATAGTGGAGGAACAGGGGCATGACAACAATAGAGAGTAGAGTCAACCCCGGATCTCGAGATCCCGTAATGTTTAAATAATTAAATTAAATAAAAGAGTCGGGATCAGGAGCTACGGGCTAAGCGTCCACACTAGGCATGATTCCATAAGGAGTGACCATGGGTGCATTAGTTGAAAAGAGTTGCATAGGCTCTCGGAAGTAGTTAAGCATTGTTCCTTGGTCGCCTCGCATAAACGTATTGTTGGACGGACGAGTATTTCTTGCGGACAAGACAAACCTCCCAAGTGTCCTATGGACAGCTAGCAACAAATGGACAAATAAAGACTACTTTCTCTAAATTTAGTTTTAGAATTATCTATAACAGGTTTTGGAAACCTACTTGTGATCTAGCGCTAATCTTCCTTCCTATCACTCCGAGTATCCCGTCGCTCTGAATATATCTCCTTTCAGGACCTGCAATCACAAACATGAAAGAATCAGAAGCACCTGCATAATATAGATTAATTCATAAAACATAAACCTATCTTGATGATCAAGGAATTCGAGAAATGAAACAGTTAATTAAATAAGCCATTGATAAAACATAATAAAGCAGCCACTTAATTTAACAAGTTCATTGAGAAAACAATATTCATTTGTATTAACTTAAATATAAGAAGAGCCTTACAACTGTGTCCACCTTGATGTCGTACAGGCCTTCTTGGGGTCCAGAATAGGCACTTCCTTTACTCTGAAAAGCCTTACACTCTCTCAGCTAAAGCACATGGGTGTGTAATCGTTCCCATATAAGGATCAGCTATGAGAGTTTGAGTTTTAACAGCATTTCTCCTAAAAACTTCTTCAATTCTAACTCCTTTTGAAGCTGCAGTATGGCTTCAATTTATAGGAAAAAAAGAGGAGGTTATGGTTCCCCATAAGAAGGGATAGAATGCTCTTTTGAAGGGATTGGCCTCCATAAATCAAGGGGTAGGCTCCCATAATGGAGGAATGACCATACATGATAGGAGCAAACCTTCGACCAGATAACTGCTTCTAGAAGCTTCCAGATTTGACTATTGAGCTTCTAAATGTTACTTTCTGCCTTTATTTTACCTTTTACGGGGGTCCACACCCTTCATGAATAAAAATTTTGTTTGGCTCCGCATGATTTATAGCCAAAAGGTGCGGCACCATAGGCAATACTAAGAGAAAATGCGGTACAAGTGTTTTTAAGGCTTTTATGAGCTTTTCTCTTAATTTCAAGGCTTGACTTTAGGAACTTTGATGTTGTAGACTTCTAAGGGAGTACTAAAATGTCATGGTGACAAATTTCAGTGTAACAAATTGCCCCTAAAGTGTGAAGTCTGAGAGCATTCGAAGAATGATGTGATTGATCATTTCAAGGATTAGCCTGTGGACACCCCAATCGAAACCCTGTAAACACATTCAATGCAAAACATAAATATATATCATTGCTAAGGTAGGCATTCCCATACTCAGATCAAAACTAACTAAACTTGTTCTGATACAGAAATGATTTTAATATTACATCAATAATGTAGACACAGCATGGACGCAGCCATTTGTAATGAATAGTCTACTGCATAATGAATAATAAAACTCCTCGCAGCCTGGATGATGGAAACTAGATCCAGGGTCTTGATTTCTGCTTCCCGAACTAGTACGTTTCTATCCATGCGATTAAATGTGTTGAAGTTGAACATGGTAAAAACCACTTGATTACCATTCAATGATGTGAACTGTTAACAAGCGTGAGAGAAACCACCAATAATGACAATGGCTCGCAAAGTACTCAGTACAATCTATGAAATGTGAATTTGTGATCTGAAGTCGAACATTTCATGGAATCGTTCGATCGAAGGTCAATGATGCAACCTATCGTCAAAAGCGAGAAACCTGCCATTAAGGCATGTAGATTCCAAGGTACTGACGGATTCTAGATCAACTTCCTAGATGATGAGCTGTCGTCGATAGAAAGCGATCCGTCGTAAGCAAGCTCACAACACGAAACTATAGATCAAGTTTTGAAGAAATTTTTTGCAAGGACTGACTCAGGGATGGTCAACGCGAATGGAGACAAATGTTTGCAGATGAATGGTTTGTTTGACTATTCTCTTGAACACATAATGACACTGTAGATGGTTTGGTGACAGTTGCCCCAAGCTAATACCTAGAACCCGGCTGAAGATCTTCAATGTGGTTTGATTAACTAATAGGCAAAGGATTTCCCAACCCAAGTAGAAGTGTGACAAAAAGTGTCGTGTTAAAGAGTGGTATAATGCTTTTATAAATCAAAGTATAACAAATTAATCTGTTTTCTCTCTTTTGCCCCACCATTTCTGGCAAGTATCTCTTTCTTTTTGACAAGCTTGAGTAGGATAACATTTGCTTTTTTATAAGCTCATCCTCCGGATGAGTCCAACTTAGTTTAAAATCGAACCCTAAGAAGGAGTGGTCCATTCCTGTTTGTAATCGATAGGTCCTTTACTGTTAGATTTTAACGAGTCCAGTAGAGGAGAAACACGATGTTTTTCATTTTTAGGGAGTCAGAAGAGAAAACCTAAGAAAACTATAGGGGTGTACTTTTTTGTAATTTTAGTCTCTCAGGCCTGAAAAAGGATAAGATAATGCGGGAGATAACTCTGTTGATCATGATTAGTCAACGTATACATTTTTTGTAAATAGTCGATTTCAGTCCGGAAAAGGGGTAAACTTATACTGAAAGGACGACTGTTCATTTCCTTTAACGAGTTTGAATAGTCAAGTACTCAGCAATATTTTCATCTTTAAAGAGTCTGAAAATGGATTAAAAGAGAACTCCAGGGTTTCATTTTTTCGTAAATTTTTAAGAGCCCAAAAAAGTGATAAAAGTATACTCTTCGTCAAAAATGATCATCTCGCCTAAAAAATCCGATATTCTACACAGAAACTCAAAAAATTAAACGTACCTGCTTCAATAATAAAAATATTTTGAAAAAACATATTTTTAAAGTGAAAAGTAAACAAATTTAAATTTCATTTATTCAAAAAAACTTATAAAAAAGGAGTTTTCCAAGTTCATTTTTACCATTTGAGTTTGGAGTGAAAATTTTAGAGCTTTTGGCAAAAAATGCTTTGGAGAAGATTCTGGACAAACCAACTGTTGAAATTGAAAATCATCTGCTCTAGGTAATCCAAATCCTCTTTTCCTTGCTTTTCATCCATTCATTTCCTTAAATTAGGGTCTAAAATTCATTTTTGGAGAGAAAATTGGTTCAAAAATCTGCCCTCGGGGGTCCGCAGGTAAGACACATGGTACCTACGGACCCCGACGTTTTCGTACAAAGGACAATGTCAGGGCCCCGCACTTTTAGCACAGAGCCCGTGTGGAGCTATGCACTGTCTCTGAACATAAAGTGTGGGGGCACCATAACAAATTTAAAAACACAATTTCCTCCAAAATTACCCAAATTTTTTTTTTTAAAATGATTCTAATCTTTCATTTTTCTCATTGTAGGATATTTACAATGTTCATTTGGCAGGAACGTGAACATGAGGAGGCATATGAAGCAACAGTGATTCATCAACCTACTTTGCAAGTTTTGAGAGCATGTGGGCTATTCAAATTCTGGGCTATCAGTGGCATGAGAGCTCAAGTAGACCTTTTCACTTGGTTGGTAAACAAGTGGGACGTGCAGGACCAATGTTTTATAATTGGAGGCAACCGGCTCAAAATTAAGCTGGAGGACATATATTTTTTAACTGGTTTGTCTAAAAGGGGCAAGCCACTTTCTCTATTTGGGGCTAGGCCAGGTGGCCAGTCTATCGCTAGCTTACAATTAGAGTTTTGCAATGAGGAGGCCAATTCGAAAGGCAAATGGATTGATATTAAAACTATCATCCGTCCTTAATTAAAATTGATCGCATTTACTGTTACCAAGTTGTGTGGAAGTGCAGTGTTGCATGTTACTACTGGATCTCAGAAGCGGATTGCAATAGATTATTTCTGAGGCACTATATTCAATTGGTATGAGGTAGTGTTGGCTAACATTAAAGGCCAACTTTCTAGAGCAAAGAATAGGAAGTTAAATAACTTCGGATATGGGTCAATCGTAGTTACCTTTTCTCTGGAGAGGATTCCCTTACTAGCCCCACAACAAATTCCAGTTGATGCTAGTGGTGCTCGAGAGCCTCGGATGGTTCGATGGGTTGCTTTGATGGCCCATCACAGTGAGGGAATAGAGATTGTTCGGTTTCCCCCATCATACTTTCGTTGGTTAGAGCACCAAATTTTTGTGATAAATGACTTTCCTTATGTGGGTATAGATTTCCGTGGCAACCGAGATATGTCACTTCCTCCAGGAGCTTAGTGGGATGAGTCAGGTAAAAAAATCTTTTTGACATGTTCTAATTTCTAATTTTTATTTTGTTTTTAAAATCATCCAAAAATGATAACAAAAAAATTCTAATGCAGATGTGGGTCCAAGCTGACCAGTCACTCTCCACCCCTTCGAGAGGAGGCAAAGGGATGGAGCTACAGCCGTACCACCACCACAGGATCAGATAATAGAGATCCTCACCGATTTGGAACACCACCTGGAGCGGCTAACTATGGATATTCCTAAGACTACCATAGATGACATCCCACTCTATTTACAAAGATATGTCATTGGTGTTCCTAGATCATTTAGGAGATTTCTGAGTAGAGTGGCACAAACAGTAGTGTATTATCATGATCATTACCATGGATAGTGGATGATTGACTATATAGACTCATTTTTTGTATCACTTTTTTCCCGATCATAAGGCATTTTGAACCTATGGTCGAGGACGATGTACTATTTTTTGAAACACTACTTCTATACTATGATATACTATTATTTCCAGTTACCTGTTCAATCATATTATCGAATGTTGATTTACTAATTTATTATTGAAAATGTCTGTTTATAACACTAGAATCTATTGCATTTTCTAATGTGTTTAAACTTCTTGGAATGTGTTGATACTCAATATAATCAAACTCTCGTTCCAAGAGACGAAATATTAAAAATAATCTTAATAATATTGGGTTTCTAATGTCATATACTTGATTCAACTGTAATACAACGAGTTCAGAATCTAACCTAACGATCAAACTCTGAATTCCAAATGAAATGGATTCAGACAATAACTCAATAGCTGCACTGTATTCAGCAATATTGTTTGTTGTTTGACTGAGGCTTACCCCATGCATAGATACTAACTCGTAATTGGGTGAATAAATAACCCAAGTTGCGGAAGAAATGTTCTGTGTACTATGACAAGCACCATTAGCAAAACCAATATATGTTTGAAAAGACGTCGACATCTGTGATATCAAGAGTAATCCAGGTAAGCAGGAATAGTAGTAAAAGCACACTTAAGCTAGGCACACATTTCTAATCTACAACACACCAGCTAGAAAGTAACTAATATACAGAAAATATCTCCACACAAAAATTAAGTGTAATATCTCTTTAGATAAAGCCCATTTCTGGGTTTACCTAAAGAGACCCCATCAAAATCAATCAATTCATAGGCCGCTTTTGCAAGCTATCTCTTGACAATATAAGGACCATGCCACATGGGTTCGAATTTCCCATCCACTAGTTTATCTTTTGCTTGATCATAAATCAAAACTAGGTCTCCTTCTGAAAAATTACGAGGTGTAACACTTCTATCATACTAAGCTTTCATTCTTTTTGCATGAGTCTTGGTAGCTAATGCAGCGGTGCGCTGATTCTCATCTAATTGAGCTAAGTACAAAAAACATTTCTCCTCTTCAGAAGTGGTTGGTAGTAACTCTATGGTTAGTTGGAGTGATGGTATCTTGCATTCAATGGGTAATACCGCTTCTAAACCATAAACTAGTTGAAAAGGAGTAAAACTTGTCGATGTTTTTGTTGAGGTTCGATATGCCCAAAGTGCTGAAAATAGCATGGTATGCCAATTAGATTTATGAATTTCAATGATTTGTTTGATCATGGTGACTAAACATTTATTAATTATTTCAACTAAACCATTAGCCTGCAGATAATATGGTGTATAACTATCATGGCGGAGGGCAAGTTGGTTCGTTAGCTCGGTCATCATGATATTCTGAAAATGGCTCCTGTGATCAGTAATTATCGCTTGGGGTACACCAAAACGAGCAATCACATGATTGAATACGAAAGTAGCTACAGTTTTTCCATTTGCCACAAATGTAGGCATCATCTCGGCCCATTTGGTAAAATAATCTACTGCTAGAATAATATACCCATGCCCTTCGATCGAGTGAGGGTTACATGTAATGAATTCAATGCCCCATTTTGCAAAAGGACCAACAACAATTATAGGGTGAAGAGGAGTAGGTGGTGCACGTATTTTTCGATTGATTAATTGATAATTATTACATTTTCGGACTGCATAAATACAATCTTTAATAAGGACAGCCATAAGTAACCTGCATGCAATATCTTTTGGGTTGTGGCATACCCACACATATGACCGCCACATGCTCCAGAGTGACAGTCATTTAAAACCTTTTCGGCTTCTTCATGGGTGAGAAAACATCGAAAAATAGAGTCTGCACCATGACGGTATAGTGTGTTGCGAACAATATGATATTGTTGAGACTGGAAATGGATTTTCCATCGTTGTGACCATGAAAGCTCAGGCTGAAAAGATTGGGTCTAAAGCTAAAAAATGATATCTCCATACCAAGGATCAATGGTACTAATAATAAACAAGGATTCATCCGCAATTGGTTGTTCCGCCATAGTTTTTGTATTAGTACGTGGGAAATCACACATAAGTTCAGCAAATATAAATGATTTCTTGTATTTGGATTTTTCAAACTCCAAATCAAACTCCTGCAGGATAACAATCCATTTAGAGTATTTTCCCCCTAGCAATTGTTTGGTCAAAATGTACATCATAGGGTTACAATCATAGATCACTGTTGTTTTGCGTAAAAGTATGTAATGACGAAAATGTTGAACAACTTGAACAGCTGCCAAGGCCAATTTTTCCACATGTGAATATTTGATCTCAGTCAGATGTAAATTTTGACTAAGATAGTAAATAACATGTTCACCATGGAATTCATCTTCCTGAACTAAAACCATCCCTATCGTGGAATCTGAAGTGGCGAGGTACATAAAGTAATATTGGTTGTAGTTGGGAGGATGCAGTAATGGTGCATGGGTCAATGCATGTTTTAGAGCATCAAAAGATCTATCAATGACCTCGTCCCAAAAGAAAGGAATATTTTGTTTCAATAACCGAGTGAAACCTTTCGTTAACTCGGCATAGTTAGGAATGAATCGACGTAAAAAATTTTCTTTCCCTTGCAAGCTTTGGAGTTGGCGAAGAGTAGAAGGAGGAGGTAAATTGATGATTGCCTCAACCTTCGATGGGTCGACACGAATGCCTGCCTTTGACGATAAATCCCAACAATCGTCTGGATTGTATGCAAAAAACAAATTTGTGAGGATTCGGACGAATCTTATAATGCCTAAATCATATAAAAATGGCTTTTAAATGAGTAATATGATCTGCTCTGCACAAAGAATGAGTAGGAAAATCATCGAGGTAGGGTTGCACAATGTGCTTAATGTTGTGAAATGCATAAGACATGGCTCGTTGAAAAGTGGCGCCAGCATCCTTAAGGCAAAAAGGTAGTTTGCAATAAGCAAAATTTCTCCATGGACAAATGAAAGCTGTTTTAGGTTGATCTACAGGGAGTATGTTTATTTGATTGTAGCTGAAAAATCCATCCATGAACAAAAACATCTCACTTCCAGCACAATCGTCAATAATTTGATCGATGTAAGGGGTTGGATAATTGCCTTTTGGACAAGCTTGATTTATACCCCTATAATCGATACATACTCATATTGTTCCTTGTTTTTTATTAACTGAAACAATATTAGATACCCAGTCTGTTAATGGAATTGGATAAATAAAACCTTCATGAAGTAATTTTTCAACTTCTGCTTTGATAGCGGCAGCTTTTCATGGATGTATTTGACGTAATCATTGTCTTACAGGTTTAGCATATGGGTATGTCTTAATTTCGTGAACAACAATCGACGGATCAATTCTTGGCATTTCTTCATATGACCAGGCGAAAATGTCACAGAATTCCTGAAATAGGGCTTTATATGCTTGGATTTCATCAGTCGTACAAGAAGCACCTATATGAATGTTTTCAACAATTCCAGGTTTTACTGAAATGTCAAGAGGAACCGTTGTAGAAATATTTTCTAAATTCAATTCAGAATCAAAATGTGAAAGAGGACTCTAAGGTTCTTTGACAAAATCGGTGGTAAAAATGGAGGAAAAATTATTCTCGAAATGATTGAGATCAGGTAAAAACGAAGACCTATGATGAAGATCTTCCCATCGTAACTCATCTATCGACAAGAATTCACGAATATGTTCATTAATATTGAATACTTGTTTACCAAGATCTGGAATTGGTGTCGAAGCTAAGCTCGATATTGAAAATGACTCCTGATTGATCACATTCATTGGATCAGATTCAGTTGAAGGAGAATCAAAAAATGACTGTACATTTTGATATGATAACTCAAAAGGATTCAAAGGCATCGAGGCATCGAAAGAATCCAATTCTGATTCTAAAGGTACTATCCAAGGATCATCAAAGGAAGTAGTACTTGATGTAATCATATTAATATTAGCAATAGGAGGTTGTACGTTGGGAGCAGGTAGAGAAAAAGTTCCCAGTAAAGATGAATCTTTAAGCAAACCTACTCTGACATCCTTATAAGGGATAGTCATTTTTCCAATATGTTGGATGCTATCAGTAGAGGTTGAGTCGGATGAATAATATGAGTGCTGATCTATCTTAATGATCTTTCCTGTATGAGGAAACATGATGAGATGGAAGATCGCTAATACAACAACAGTCATGGTGTAAGACCAACTGCGACCCGGGAGAAGGTTTTAATCCAGACAGGCATCAACCACCTCCACATCTAGATTAACAATTTTTCCTTCGACCTCTATTGGTAGATATTGTAAAATACCATATGGCTGAAAACCTCTTCCATCAAAAGCTTTGAGAATAGTTAGCGATTGGTTAATTGTTGGAGAACCAAGTGATTTCCAACATTTTAACAACATAATACACGTAGAATCCCCTTCATCAACAACAATATGAAAGATATGTTTGTTTTTTACTATTACAGAATCTGAAAAGCCATTTGATGGGGTAGGCGAGGTGTAAAATTCTCTAAATCAAAGATCACGAGGTTCGAATCCTGGAGATCTACAGCTCCAAAGGCTAACAAAAGTAATTTTATTTGGGCTGGGCATGATTGAAATAATTCCAAAGCCGACATTGTTGAAGGGGAAATTGCCAAATATTCAACAATATTGTAGTTCTTAGTAGCTCTCGCATGTGGATTGAAAGTTGATTTACGAAGTACACCTTTTGCAGGTGGTTTAATCACTAAGTCGATTTTTTCGATCCGTAATGGATCGTGGTAGGGAGATATGTTGATGCACTGATGTTTCTGCTTCTTTACCAGAATTTTTACTACCGTAATCTTGCGATCGCGTCGCAACCATCAAGATATTCTCTAACGCATTTGAGGAAGATTCGACCATGTTACTATCTTGAGCTAGAAAGGGATCCTTCAAGATAGTAGTATGGGCGAACCCTTAACGAATTTTGATACCTCGGCTCTATGCGGGCAATCTTTCGTAAAATGATCCTCGTCACATATCAGACAAGGATATCGAGGTTTGCGTTTTTCGTCAGTTGGTTCAGTTGTATCGTTTTTATCTTTTGAAGATTTTTTCTTTTTATTCGTACCTTTCTTCTTACCACTAGTTTTAGGTTTGCCTGTAGATGATTCTACAACATGAATATCGGCAGAAGCTTCAACGGAAGAATCTCCTTTCGGTGAATCTGGTAAAGTGATAATAGGAGAAGTTGTCTTGGAAGATTTCTTCTTACTTTTACTAGTTCTAACAGAACCAATTACACCATCAGTGGCATGAGAGCCAGAAGGAGTTGTAGTTAATTGACCACGTCTTGGCAAATCGGGCATTTTATCATACAGAGTACCTGACTGGGTATATACAAGGTCAAGGTACTGAGCCTGAGCAATGACTTTCTCTTTGGTAACAACGCCTCCTTTGGCCACATCTTCAGTAATTTTGGGCAATAATGATTTAATAAGCCAAAATTTGATCCGAAATAAAGACCTTCACTAAACACCTTCTACGTCTCCATTCATGAATGTGATCGAATATGTACGTAGACGTAGACTGTTTTAATGAAGTCAGCAATTCTGTGTCATTGTCATATCTGACAGGCAACTGAAATGGGTTAAGAAAGCTGTAGCTAGTGCATTAAAATTATTAAAAGAGCCGCGTGGTAACTCAATGTACCATTTGGCAGCTAGACCAATGAGAGTTCTCTGAAAAAGACACAAACGAATCGAGTCATCGATTAGTGAATTGGATGCACACCATAGGTGATAAGTCATAATGTGATTAGATGGGTCCTCTCCTGACTTACCCTCAAACTTTGGAATATCACTAGGAAACTTGTTAGGCATCGGCAGCCAATATGGAAGATAAAAAATGGGATTGTTCGTAAGGTGCGATAGATCCGATAAATCTAAAGTTGCTATAAATGGTAACCGATGGCTAGGGTCTTGATAACCTTGTGTGATCAAACCAGTTCCAGGAGGAGGATATCCAGGATACCCTGGAATTGGATGTGCATTGGGAATCATAAAACCTCCTAGATAACCAGGATTAACTGGACCATACTGGGGTTGTTGAGGTATTTGATAAGTAAACCCGGGACACGGTTGATACTGATAAGCTGTATTTTGTGTAGACTGTCCAAATTGATACTATCCCTGGTATGGTTGATAAGTATATTGTGGTTGACTAGCGACAATCATACTAGTACCAGCTTGTCCCGTATGCATCTAGACCGTAGTCTGAATTGTAGGTCCTGACTGTGGCACATATACTTGAGGAATTTGTACTAGTGTAGGGATAGAAGGAACCCGAGTTGCAGATACTCCAGAAATAGGTGTGGTAGGTTGAACAGAAGTTGCAGTAGCAGCAATAGTCTGAGGCAGAGTCTGAGGTGTACTAGGCCCACGCTGCTGAACAGAACCAGGTGCAGGGAATTGAATGGTAGGCTGGATAGGTTGTTGGGTTGGACCAGAACCTATGGACTGTCCAGGTTGATTAGGTAACTGCGCATTGGGTTGCATAGCTCGTTGAATTTGAGATGGATCCCACACCATATTCATTTTGAGGTATTGACCCGTAGAAGGTTGTGCATATGAGTATAGCCACCCATAAATTCTGGCTATACTCAATGGTCGCTGTTGTCCTTTAAACCTCTCGTGATAGTTCCTCGAAACTCAATACCTTGTGTTTTTATGATGACATTTACTCTGAGTTAATCTTCGTCGTTGTTTCCTTAATCCTAAAGAACCTATTGCTCACCAAGAGAAAACTGTTACGAAACCCCATTTTCAATCATTTTTGTTATTCATTTTTTTGGTCATGTAACCTATTACTATTAGATGGACCTAATTACACTATGTAAGACCAACTTTACCCTAAGTAAAATTTCTTTCACTATGAGAAATAACTTAGTAAAACACCTTTATTAAGTTTTTTATGGTTTAAACAGGAAACCCCATGAGAAAATGTTAAATAAATCCACATTTGTTTGATTTTCCTCAAGGAATAATTAGTTAAACAACAATTTAATTAATATTCCTCATCATATTTAACCCAAAATAGGAAAATTAATTACATAAATTATTATTTATCTTATTATTTTCTAGGAATATTATTTAATCCTTATTTAAATAATATTCCTAGTTAAATTTGACTAAATCATTTAAAAATAATTAAATAAATCATTATTTATTTAATTATATTTCCACCATTTCCTTAAATAATAAATAAATCATTTATTTATTTATTATTTATAAATAAAAGATTTGACCCAAGTCAAAAATCCTTTTCCCTCCAACAAATATAATAAAATATTCCTAAAAGGTGGTTCTAGAATTTGGTTAATAATATTTTATTCATGCACCAAGTTCTAGACTACCCTAATATTTTTTTATAAATAGAAGGGTTCTCCCATTCATTTGTCACCTTTCATTGCATATTAGATCACTCTAGATCTATACTCTTGGTCTAACTTTGAGCCATTATCATTGTCACATTCTCCATTATTTGCTTTGTGAACTCCCTTTGAGTTCTATGTTTGTCTGGGTTTTCTACACCAACAAGAGAGAGAAATTCTAGATCTGAAGTGCTAAGGACTTTCAAGAACCCATCCCATTGAGGAGAATTGGAAACATATTTCTTGTTTTCCTCTCAGGTGCCCTTTAATATAAAAATTCTTTCAAAAATATTTTTCTTGTCTTTTCTATTGGATGCATGGAGCAAAATTTCATTTTTACTGCTTAATGTCTTTTTATGCATAGACCTGGATTTGTGCAGCTTTGTCTAGATCAACTAACTATAGATTTGGAGATATTGGCAGCCATAATTGATTTTAGGGCTATTTGTTATGCATAGCTAAAGTGGTCTTTTTTCGACAAAAGATTCATACTAACAATTGGCGACTCCACACGGGTTTTCTTTTGCGACCGCTGTCGTTTTATATACTCCTGCATATCCAGCTATTTCAGACCCTAGGGTTTCTCTTCATTTTTATTTTTTCCTATTTTTATGGTGTTTTTCACCTCTAAAATGCTCAAACATTAAAATTTTTAACTTTCGTGTGTTTCTGTCCCTATTGCGAAGGTGACAGACATCAGCCGTAGCTGAGATGACAACTTTTTCTGAAATCTGCCGCCGAGAGACCCAGATCTGTAGGTCGCACTTATCGACCCAAAACCTGTGACCTGGACTGGTGGATGCACTTTTCTGCCCAAAAACTACGACCTGGACTGAAAACGGGTCAGAACCTACGACCTGCACCTTTTTTTGCACTTTTCTAGCAATTTTTCTGGGTTTGTCTGAAGCTTCTGTCACGGTTTTCCAGCCTCTGTCTCCACCCATTTAGACCTGTTTCTGATCTGTTTTACTCAAATAAGTGGGAATATCGCCCCTTAGGGCTTTAGTACCCTTCACTTTTTTTGGAAGAGTTTTAGCTGTTTCAGACGTCTGAATTTTTAGAGTTTCAGCCTTCTTCTTTTCAGATATGATACCTCATTTTCAGATCCCTTTTAGATCAGCTCTTCTCCCTCTCAAATCACCTCATATAGTTTTGTTTGGGTTTGCCTCTAGGGCCACCTCCCTGTCCCTTCTACCTTTAGCTGATTTCCTCCTTTGTTACAGCAACCTTGCCTCTGCCTTTTAGCTATTTTCTGCACCACTTTTTAGTAGATTTCTCCTTTAGATCCCTGCCCCTCCCGACCTTAAATCTATCAGCCTCTTTTTACTATGTTTTGATTAGATTTTTTCCCTCTTTTAGACTACTTTTGAGAGACCCACCTTCTTAGGTTAGATCGATGCATTGTTAGCTATTAATTTTCTGTTATTCCGACCTTATTTACTGTTCTCTATAGATTTATTTTCAGTTACGCAACACACTTTTTCTTTTACTCTCAAAACATCTAGGTTTAAAAATTAAAATTAACACACACCACACATTGACCCTAAGTGAAGAAGATCCTAGTTAACACCACCAGGAAAAGAATTTAAAACCAATTGACACTGCACCTCTCTGCCCTTGTTTCGACATCATCGTCATCTGATTCTGCACCTCCTTGCCTTTGTTGGTCCTTCTTCTTCCCTTTGTGCCGTCATCATTGCGCCTCCAAGGCGTTTATCCTGGAGACTTCTTGGCCTTCACCCTCAGTTTCTGGTTGGTTGACTTACTCCTTCCCGCCATCGTCGAGTTAGTCCTCCCCCGAGTCCACACTCTAACTCTTCTTCTAATTCTTTGGGTTATCCCTTTGCTCCCTTATATGGCAGGTCTCAGTCTCCCCGATTTCAATCAGTTGATCAACGATCCTACCCGCCATGATGTTAGTTGGCCTGCTATGCCAACCAATCTCCCCTCCAACATTCCCAAGTTTGAAGGCCTTGCTAGTGAAGATCCCTCCAACCATATCCAATCTTTCCACATGTGGTGTTCATCCAATTCCATTACTGATGATTCCATCCATCTTATATTGTTCCAACACACGCTTACAGGCGAAGCTTCTAAATGGTATGTTGACCATACCACCTTTGTGACCATTACCCAAGCCTTCTTATCTTACTTCCAGCTCCCTCTCCGATACGACACTGGTACCAAACCCTTGACTTCTTTCCATCAATCATCTTCGACCCGCCTTTCCGCTCATGTCCAGGAATGGCAGAGAAGAAGGAGCTTATGTCGAGCTCCCACCTTTGAAGATCGGGTCTACATGGACTGGTTCCTTCGCTCTCTCTTACCTGCCATTGGCAAAGATGTCGCATCCCAGTTCCCTCAAACCGAAGAAGCCGCCCTTCCTGACCTCCCCAAACCTAGTGGCGCTAACGCCCCGGGGGCATCTCACTCTGTCGACGGTATTGTTAGAGCTATTTCGCATACCTACACTCAACCTCCTATGGGATATGGTTTCCCTCCGGGAGGGGCCAGTACCTCCAGCACTTTTCCCCCTCCAGGTAGCATGTATCCAATATATGGCATGCCTCCTCCTTTTGCCCACCCTCTTGCTTACCTCAACGTTGCCCATCCTAACCATTATCCCTACTCACAACCTGGTGTCCCAGCTCCTCCAGCATTTGGACCTCCACCTCCCTTACCTTCTCAACCCCTGCAACAGCAACTACTACCCCCTCCAGGGCAAGTGTTTTCACAACAAGGCTCGACTAATCCTCCTTCTTCTCAAAGAAAGAGGAAAGACAATCAAAATCAATCTTCCCCTGGTAATCATGGATCCAATCCTTCAGGTATTGATTCTAACATTGCTAACCAGCCACAGGGCTCTCAGCCCAAGCCGGACAGGCCTCTTCGCACCAATAAGCCTTGTTTGTGTTGTGGTGTTTACGGTCATTACACTCATGATTGTCCCCTATTACCACAGATGTGGCAGATGTGGGCGTCTCAGGCTACATTGCGTGGATAACATGCCTCCCCTACTATTCCCCCCAATGCGGCTACTTCTCAACCAGTTGTGTTTACCGATCCTTTCCCTCAACAAGGATTCGTGGCTACTCAACCACCTCATGCCTCGGTAACCACTCAACCTTCCCCATATGGTTCCTCTGATTACCAGATTCTCATGATGACTTTTGACCAACCTCTCACCGTCAACCTTAACCTTCAAACTCGGTCTCATCAGTACCCCAAGCCTCCCGATCCGTCTGTCCCCGAATCACCTTCTTCAGGTCCTACAGAGCCTATTTCGACACCCAATGGTCCTTTGTAGATCCCTCAACCCAAAGTTGAGGTTCCTATCAAGATTCATAAGGGCCCATTATGTCGAAATGTTGCTTCCAGTCGAGCTGCTCATTCGTATAGCATAGTAGATGCTTTGGCACAGTCTTGTGCTTCCATTTCAATAGTAGAACTCCTCAAGTCATGTCCTTCTCAAAGGAAGGCTCTACTATTTTCCATGGGCGCTATAGATCCTGCTGATGACCAATTAATTATTTTCAATGCCCGTCAGTCAGATCATCCTCCCCTTTCAGCTTCCGTCGCTTTCCAAATCCTAGTCAAAATCTGGAACGCTAATGTGTCTCGATGTATTATTGATGAGGAGGCATCTACATGTGTGATGTCTGCTTCGGTTTGGAAACAACTCGGATCTCCTGAGCTGGCCCCTTCCACAATCACCCTTCATGCATGGGATGGCCACGCCTGCCAACCCATTGGCCTATTCCATAATTGTCCTATCACCCTTGCAGGCAAGACTATTTGCGTTGATGTTGAAGTCATCGACGCCCCTCTTGACTATAACATTATTTTGGGGCATAGCTACACCTATGCCATGTCTGCTATCCCATCCATGGTCCACCGCAAGATGTTTTTCCCTCACAATGGAAAGATAGTCACCATTGACTAGTTGACATATCATGAGCCAAAATCTCAGACCTCCCCTGAGTCAACCATCTCTTCTATATTCAATAAGAAAATTGTCGATTCTTTGACTAGTGTTTCCCCCGGCGTCTACAAAGACTCCTCCTTGCTCGGAACCTTCCTTGGTCTTCCTCCTCCTCCTGTCTCTGATCCCAGCTTAGCGAATGTTTACATGATGCAATCATCTCAGGCTGACCTTAAGCGGTCCGCTTCGGCTAGTCAGCAACCTCAACCTCAACCTTGCTCACCACAACCTGCTCCTAGCCCTTCACCTCAGCCAGCCAAACCTCTTCCTTCTAGCCCTTCTCCTATAGCTGGTACCCATGAGCCCCTCTATCCTCCTGGGTCGGTTCCACCAAGTCTCAACCATCTTGGAGTCGTCTCTCTTGGCCATTTCCCTGCTAGTCAGATACCTTTCCTTGCTCCCCCTCCCAGAGTCTATTCAGTCCCCATCATGGCCACCCTCTCCCTCCCCAATTTGACCTTGGGTATACCCATCTGGTACCTTGATCCTCCAGCCGCTACCTCGCTTAGTTACCCTAAACCTTACCTTGCTTTGACACTGGTTCAACCAGTTCCCCTAGCTTCTTCCATTGCTACAATACCACCAGCACCTCAACAGGACCCTTCTCCTATTGTGACAGCTCCGAGAAAGAAAGGCAAAGCTCGCAAGGGGGCATCCAAAGGCAAAGTTACCCTAACCGACCCTACCCCTCCTGCACCTGCAAAACCTTGCGCCTTGCATTATGTCATCGGTCATGCCACCCATACTTGTCCCAAGTTGCCCCGTATTAAACCCATGGTTAAAGTCGCGTTCCCTGAGTCTACGGTTCCTGAAACCTCTGTTTCTTCCTCAACCGTAGCCAAGAACCCAAAGACTATTTGCACTAAC
Organism: Pinus albicaulis; assembly: GCA_034641835.2. Taxonomy (NCBI): domain Eukaryota; kingdom Viridiplantae; phylum Streptophyta; class Pinopsida; order Pinales; family Pinaceae; genus Pinus; species Pinus albicaulis. The sequence continues at coordinate 233,149,065 of CM076579.1, forward strand.
AAACCCTGTGCTCTGCATGGTTTCCATGGCCATTATTCCCACCATTGTCCCCACCTGATGCATTACCGCGCCTCTTTAGAGGTAGTCCGGGAGTACGAGATTGAATAAAATCAATCCGTCTCTCCCATACTTGCACAGTATGCTTCAAGTCAGCTTGAGGAATTACCTGCTCCCATTGACATTCCCCCTCCTGATGTCGAGATGACGGAGCCTGCTGCCACCATCCTCTACCTACCATCATCCATGAGACCCTCGGTGGAAGTCCCCTTGGAGACTTCCCTAGATGTTTCGCTCGACCCCCCTTCAGCGATCACCCTGGGCTCAACATTGGTAGATCCTTTATCTGCTTACTCTTCTATCACCCCTTGTGATGATGCGCATGTGACCCTCTCTTCTCATGATGATGAGTTAGGTAGCTTCGCCACGTCAGGTGGTCTTTCTTCCACCAGTCACCCCATCTTCTATCATGATGACGAAATTATGGAAGGAATCACCTCCCTTGAATTTATCTATTCCCCCTTACATCGAACCCATGCGTTCGAACCACATACACCTTGTGGCCATTACATTGAAACCCAATGTTTGGGTAAGGGGGCACCCATATTTGAGAGACCAGGAGAAGTAATTCTCCACAACTCTTTTAGTGTATCTGGTCATGTCAACTCTAGTACCATTATTCTTCCACATTTAGAAGATCCTATAGAGTCCCATATCACTTCAGATCACTCTATGAATGATACCCCTCATCATTCCTTCATCTTACATCAGCAACCAAGTCTCTTCAACATTTTTGTTGACTAACCTATAGCTTTTCTAAGAGAGCATCAGTTCATTATCTCCAACCTGGAAACTTAAAGTCCATTTTACTCATATATGCAGTCCTAAAAGAGATTGGTAATCCTCCATTTCCTTTCTCAAGCTGCATAACCATAACGAAAACAAATGGCACACCACATCATTAAAATGTGTTTAGATTCCCATTTTCCTAAATACATTTTGGCATGACCACAACATGCTTTGGGGCACCTATGCCCCTTAACCATACACATCCCAGATCTCAGCCAAAAACAGCACTGAAACCCCCTTTCTCTGACAGGTTGCATTTTTTCAGGTCATTTCTTGGGACAAGTCGCAGTTTTATACTCAGTACCTGCTACCCAGGTCACAGAACATACCCCAAAAATTGGACCTAGCCCGTTCATGAGCTCTGGGTACCTATTAGTTTTTAGTACCTTGATACTTCACCCGGACACATTTTGTCCACGAAGGGTCTATTCACCTCTCCTCCAAAATTGAATTTCTTCACTTACAACACTCATACTAGGGGCACCACTTGGCCTCCATACTTGTCCATGCTCGTGTTGATGTTCGTTGTGAGTTTCCATCTTGTACTCATGTTTTTATGGTCCCCCATTGGACCATTACTGTGTGGCAGCACCATCAAGTCGCCCTTGTTTAGAGCATCTGAGTTGAGTCATCATCACATTCATGAAGTCTATCCCGAGTCCCTTTGTATCCTGCTATAGTCCTCCATCCTTCATTGCTTGGTCTCTCTCTCGTGTCGCACCTTATGGCCTTTAGTCCCACTGTCCCCTATCCCTCATAATATCATGTCAGTCGCTGCTAGGTCATCCATGCCCTTTATGCTTTAACAAGGGAAGTCGTCCATTCGCTACTCAGTACCCCCCATTTCATCATCTTCATTGGTGTCAGTCTGTCAGTTGCTTTACTATTTTCTCTCATGCCTTAGTTGATGATTCCTTATTGCCTCACCTGTGGCAGACCTCCTTCTGTCAACATCAACTCATTCATTCCAGAAGATAGGTCTAGAGGGTAGTGTACCTTGGTTCCAGCTTCCACTCTTATTTGGCACCCTGGATCAAGCAAAGGGACTACTTATTACCCTTTGACTTGGTTGTTTCTCACCTTCAGCTCCTTTTAGCATGATCGAGATTCGTATACTTGATGGTCCAGTGATGTAGTAGCTGTTCTCCGTGATTCCCGAGTGTGTGTGAGATGTCTCAACCCTCATGAGGGGGTGGCTCTGCAGGTAGCCTCCCACATGCCTAGATGACCTCTTCCTTGCAGCCTTTGATGCAGCTCCATACATTTGATGATGTCGGCCTTAGCCGCTTGCAACACCTCTTTGATTCGCATGTATCAGTAAAATTTTGCGAGCCCTTCCCCATTGATAGGGGGCATTTGGGTTGTATTTGTATCTCATGTACTCAGCTATTATTGTATAAGTCCTGGTTGTTATCGCAGGCACATTATGTATGTGGGATTCCTCATTATATCTTTTATCTGGCTCATGTTTATGCTAGCATGTACTTTACATTTCGGTTCTTTGTTTACTGGACACACTATTCTTTTGTACTTTGTCTCGGTGGGCATAGGTATGCCTCCCCCACCACCTTTAGCACAGGTACCCACTCATAAAAAGAGACTTGTTGCACCTGTAAGTGTCGTCTCCTCAGGGTTTAGTTCTTCAGCACATTAGGCTACCTTACATTTCTCTCTCTGACTTCCCTTTTGATATCTGGTGATTGAGTTTTTACAACGTACTTCGGTCATACGATTTGCTCCTAACACTCGCATGCTGGGGGGCAATCTGTTACAACATTTTTTGGTCATCTAACCTATTATCATTAGATGGACCCAAGTACACCATGTAAGACCAATTTTACCCTAAGTAAAATTTATTTCACTATGTGAAATAACTTAGTAAAACACCTTTATTAAGTTGTTTATGGTCTAAACAGGAAACCCCAAAAGGAAATAATAAAAAAATCTATATTTGTTTATATTTCCTCAAGGAATAATTAGTTAAACATCAATTTAATTATTATTCCTGGTCATATTTAACCCAAAACAAGGAAATCAATTAAATAAATCCCTATTTGTTTGATTATTTCCTAGGAATAAGTTACTTAATCCTTATTTAAATAATATTCCTAGTTAAATTTGACTAAATCAGTTATAAATAATTAAATAAATCATTATTTATTTAATTATATTTCCACCATTTCCTTAAAATAATAAATAAATCATTTATTTATTTATTATTTATAAATAAAGGATTTTACCCAAGTCAAAATCCTTTTCCCTCGAACAAATATAATAAAATATTCCTAAAAGGTGGTTCTAGAATTTGGTTAATAATATTTTATTCATGCACCAAGTTCTAGACTACCCTAATATTTTGTTATAAATAGAAGGGTTTTCCCATTCATTTGTCACCTTTCATTGCATATTAGATCACTCTGGATCTATAATCTTGGTCTAACTTTGAGCCATTATCATTGTCACATTCTCCATTATTTTCTTTGTGAACTCCCTTTGAGTTCTATGTTTGTCTGGGTTTTCTACACCAACAAGAGAGAGAAATTCTAGATTTGAAGTGCTGAGGACTTTCAAGAACCCATCCCATTGAGGAGAATTGGAAACAACTTTCTTGTTTTCCTCTCAGGTGCCCTTTAATATAAAAATTATTTCAAAAATATTGTTCTTCTCTTGTCTATTGGATGCATGGAGCAAAACTCCATTTTTACTGCTTAATGTCTTTTTATGCATAGATCTGGATTTGTGCAGCTTTGTTTAGATCAACTAACTGCAGATTTGGAGATATTGGCAGCCATAATTGATGTTAGGGCTATTTGTTATGCGTAGCTAAAGTGGTCTTTTTCCGACAAAAGATTCATACTAACAATTTTCACTCCTCCTTCCACTCATAAAACAATTCCATTGTTCATCCTTTTTCCTCCATAAAATCATCTAAAAACCCTTCATCTAACCTCTAAATCATTCCAAAAACCCTTTAAAACCTTTTGTTCCCATTTATTTGGTTTTAAAATCCCTTTTCCTCTTATCGGAACCCCAAATTAGGCCAAAAACTCACTATTTCACCCTAAAAACTTTTTTTTTTTCATATAGGGCTTAAGCACCTTTTTTTATTATCCCTTAGCCCATTTCTCCATGTAACCTAGCCTAAAAAATGAGCGCTAAGTTCCTTAGCCCCCCCTCCAGCTATAGCCACAATTCCTTATTTCTCCATAAAACTTGAGTGCTATGATCACACTCTAGCGCCTAACCCTTTCTGAAGCCTTTATCTCTCTTTATTTCCTCATCTCTGACATTTCAAATTTAAATGGATATTGACCATTGATCTACATAGATCAACGCCCATCAGGCTACCTATTCTCCGCATCACCATCTACCTTGGCTCCTTCCTTTTTAACATTTCTGTCTCCCCTTTAAATCTCAATCATTCATTTAAACGATCCGACGATCGAGATTAAACCTGATGAACCCCATTCACCTACCTGTCTCTTTTCTCCTTTTTACATAACCCTCTTTTTCCTTAGATCCTGACCGTCTGTCAGAAAAATCCGACGATCGGGACTAAAACCCAATAAACCAACAAACCCACCCACTACGCGACAAAACCATTGGTCCCACCATCCCTCATCCATGCAAATTGCCCTCCTTAGGGCGCCTTCCTCACTGTCAGATCTGGCACCTCCGATACGACGAATTACATTGCATTTCGCGTAATTTTTGTGCCTAAACGTTAATGCCAAAAAATTAAGTGAAATGGGTGATATTGAAAGGGACAGGTGTCAAAAGGCGTATGGAATCGCATTTTTTTTGTGAATACCGCTTCCCCCCCCCAGAGCCCGCATGAAAACCATTAATGGTTTTCCTCCTTACCGTTACCGCCTCCGCAACATGCCTTTCACGTTTGACCCTAGCCGTCGATCTCCGAAGGTCGACAGTTCAGACTTAATCTCACCCTCATTTCATTTTCCACCTAACTTGCCCCCATCATTCTCACATCTAATCTCAGCCATCGATCTCTGAGATCGAACAGCTCATATTAGATTGCAACCCCAAGTCTTTTTCCCTCCATATATTCTCCAATTGATTTCATCGGGTGATCTCTAACGTTGATGATCCTAATCTAATGGCTCCTAGTCACTGTCGCGCCCCAACTCCATTTGCACTTGTTTCACTTTTTCCAAGGGTTTTCTCCCTTTTTGCTGCAAATTCCTCCATTTCACACAGCTCCATCCCCTCCATTAAACTTCTAAAGTAGTCTTAACCAAATTCCGTAGGGTTTTATAATGAGTTTGTGTGTTTTTGCAGGGTTTTAAATGGTGGTTGATCTGTGTTTTTCTGCAATCACAGACAGGTGAAAAAAAGGCTCAGAGTGACGATTTTGTGCCTTAATCCAATGAATAAAAGGAACCAGTAGAGTGTCAAAACCATGCCATCATCTGGATCACAATCCAGGGTTTAACAGCAGCCCTCCTGTTAGCCCCCCTATGAAATTCTTGACGAGCAAGCTGGGGGCTAGAATTGTTCTGGAGCCTCCAAGGAATGCCTTTCCCCCTGAAAATTCATCCTCCTTGGAGCCTCTCGGTACCACGCCTGAAATGTAATTCCTCTACTGATCTATTCCCAGAAAAGGCCCATTATTTCCCTTTATCCCTTTGCAAAAATCACCTTCCCCTTCCCCCTTTGTCGAACTCCCCTTTATTTCCCCATTATCCCTCTAAACCCTCTCCAAATCCTGTTTTGGCCTTCCCTACTCTCCATCTCCCTATCGTTCCTCCCCTTTGAGCCCAAAAATGCTTAAAAATGCCGAAAAACCATATAAGAAGGCCTGAGCCCCTTTAGCCTTAATCCCATGCCCCTCCTCCTCTATAGAACCTGGCGCCATGACCCTTCGCTAAACGTCCGGGCACTTAACCCCTCAGACCTTTCCTCGCGTGAAATTCCTTTGAAAACCTTTGTTAACACGCGCTTTCGAGTTTTGATATATTTTGATTGACCAACAGATCTTGACCGTCCATTTAAAATCTGATCCAACGGCGCGAAGCGCGCCCGGGATGGTGGACCCCGCCTGCATACGTCATCAGCCCAAATCGGCCGGTAATTCCTGCACCACCATTGCACGCAGTATGGTTTTCCCTGGAGGGCCAGCGATCCCATTCATGCTCTGCCGCATGTCCAGGCGCACTTTCAGAAAATAGCCATCCTGCTCATTAACCTTCGGACGAAAGCCGGGAAGCGGAATTTGAGATCACCGTCAGATCTTGGAGCCCTCATCCGACGGCTGCCATCTCCCAAAGCTGCACAATTGTTAACCCGTCTCTGCCGTGCATGTGGCCCATCGCTCGCCATTTCCCATCGTTGATCCCTCAGTGATCAACGGTCCAGATCTACCCGTGCACTGTTGACCATGCTGCTGTCCCCAGGCCGCCACGTCGTCCATCCACCTTTGTTCGTCTCGCCACGTCAGCACCACATGCATCCCCGTACAGTCTCTCATTCCACTCCGTAAAAGCGCCCAAAGTTCGTGTTTTTAATGTTTTTCATATGTTTTCGCTCTCTGAATCATTAACTCTCCACCAGAGCTCAGTTGATTGTTTTTTCGTGTTCTCTCCCCAAGCCTCCATCTGCATGGCTGTTTTTCACGTTCGCATTTTGTTCCCGCCACTGCCATCATCCACTGTCGTGTTTTTTCTCATTGTTTGTTGTTTTGCAGGGGTTCCAAGGGTTGAAGACCGCCATGGTTTTACATGGCAAGCTGCGCTGTCAATATTTAATCCAGGGGTTGATAATGTTATGAAATGGTCAAAGAAAGCGGCCAGGAGGATTTTCATCAAGGACGGGAGATAGATTTCGAGCACTGAAGTCTTTCGGCGCCATTAAAAGCCCGAGCTACCCTGTCAGAAAAGACGAAGCGGAAAAGTGTATCAGCACAGAACAAAGAGAGGTTAGGGCATGTTAATGAAGATCTGGAGCCCTAAATCAGTGCGTTCAGAGGAAAAGCAACAGAGTACAGACCCCGAGGATCGATCAAAAGATCCTGAGCACAGAAAAAGGTAACATCAGGGTTTCCATCAGCAGAATGTTTTTATACTTCGAGTACATGGCACCCAAACATCTTTTATCACGCACCATGACTCTGAAGAGTTCTCCGCCGGACCGCAGTCCAAAACCACCGGAGGATTTATGAGACAGACCTACCTATCAGTTCACTTTATTTCTGTTTAAATCGCTTGGAGTACCACGAGCCCAAAATGTCAAGATCAAATCTGAAGCAGATCGTTCTCTCACTAAGAAGGTGAGCGAAAATAAATATGCAGCATTATCAAGCAGGATGGGCCTCACCCCTACATTCATTACTGTGTTTAAGGATACATTTAATTGGCACCTACCTCCTCAGTCGATCTTGGGATCATCTTTTGCTATAAAGCACAGCAAGAAACATTGTAATGGTTGTTGTTGCATTATTAGTGAATTGCAAGCATTTCTGTCCGGAGCCAAGTTTCCTGTGTAATAGTTGTATGACAGGCTGAGAAATATGATGTATTCAGGCTGAATGTAAAAGCTTTGGGTAGTGATGTACCTGATTAGTGTTGTGTTTAACATGATAAGCAGTTTTCATTGGATCCTGATCTACAGCAGTTGGTGATGTTTTTCTTATCTCTGTGTTTATTTCCATTTCATTTCATGTTCTTCTGACTGACATCTGAACGCATGACATAATATTTACCCTTGTTAGGTACCTTATGTCCCAGCTCTCTCAGTCTTTAATGTTTTCTGCTCATATGTGTGTCTGAATATTGTCTCTAATTGACTAAACCAGTGTAGTGGATGATTATTTCCTGCTCTCTGATGTGCAAGTTGATAGAATAAGTGTTCAGATGTCTTTGTTAAGATTTAATTGAAAGAGGTTAGGAACATTGGGAGGTGTAAAGCCTGTCGCTGCCTCTTCATAACCTGCCCTTCCATACGAACCCTTTCGAGACCCCTTGTGTTGCCTATGGTTTTTTCCAAGCAGTCCTGGAGTTAAATGACCTCTGGCTTGATCTATAGACGGAATCAGATGGTTTTCCATCCTTCATTCTCATTCCTTAGTGTTCCATCCCACCAATCAGTCTTTGAGATCCAAATGCTCTAGATGACTAGCCCAATCAAAGCTTACACATTGAACATAAGTAAATCCTTTCTTGACTCCATTTCCCAATGGCCTTGATGTTCCCTGAGTTATCTATCCTCGCCTAGCTTCCTTCTTTACCCATCCTTGTCTTATGATGAAACCTTCCTTCCTGATTCCCAACAACCAAACTCAAACGATCAAACAAACAACCTTGAGCCTATAACTAGCCTAAAACCACAATTAAGGACTTCAAAGACATTTATCTTTTGATAATCATAGAGAGATCCCTCTCTGGACCTAGGAGGGCTAGATCCTAAGGTCTGAAAGTGGTTCTATGTTGTCTCATCTTTTGGTCTCTGTCAACCTGGCCAAAACATGGGAACCCCAACACCCTCCAACTGTCTAATACCATTTGTGCCACTGAAGTAGAGCAACAAAGTGTATCAGTGAAGAAATCAATAGTAAAGAGATTAATGCCTAAGCCTGAAGATCAGATTTTTAATCCTTAGGTTTAAAGAAACAAAGCAAATATCAGAGAATGAAGACCCAAAGCAAAGATCAAGGCTAATTAAGCCTAAACACAGAGTAAAGACAAATTAAGATCTTTTAAGGTAAAATAGAGGAAAATATTATCAAAAGAAGCCTCCACTACCACATCAGAGGATATTTATCCTCTTCAGCTACAAAAGTGCCACCTGCAGCCTCAATAAATCAAAAGAAGGCAAAGTTATTGCCTAGTTAGTGATATTTTTCCTAAAGATAGCTAAACAGTTATTTCAAGCAAAGGAAGATATTTCAAACTGTCAGTAAAGTTATTGTAAAAGATAAATAGGCCTTAAAGTCAACCTTTTTACCCATTAAGCCTAAAAAAGCAGAAACAGAGTAAATGAAACAGAGTTGTAATTCGATGCTTTCCTACCTTATGCCTTGCATGGTTTTCAAGGCTAGGAGTTGCATTTAGTGTAGAATTAATTACACTTCAATCCTAAAACTCTTCCACCTCCTCATTTATTCTATAAATACTTCTAAAGAAGATGAGAAGTTGGTTGGTTGGTCACTAGTTGTAACACTGAAACTCTTTGAAATAATACATAGTCTGTCTGAAGTTGAGGAAGAAATTGAAGTATTGGAAGATTGGTGTTGTGACATGCTTGTTCTTGAAAAGGCTCTATCATTGGATCCATGAGCCTGGTTGTTGGTGATGTATTCTGAACTGTCTGCTATTTTTACTGTTTTCATTATGTTTCATAAATTCTTACTACAGTAGGATGAAAATTTTAGGCTAAGAAATGACTCCTGGAAGCACCTTAGACCTATTTATCCTTCACTATTTTATGTTTTCTTCTACTAAGGTATTTTAGAGTCTTTAATATTTCTCTTTAGTCCTCATGCTTGTTTATTTCTCTAATATTTCATATAGCTGGTTTTAGCATGATTTATGGTTTTCCCTGCTTGTCTACTGCCACTTGAAAATTGTTTTTGAAGTCTCCCTTTGAAGTACCATTGTTTATATTTAGCCAAGGAGGTCTATTTTGATCATACCCTTTGTCCTTGCTTGAAATTTTTTTTTAAAGGTATTTATAGTTGTGGTCATAGATGTTTTTAGGTGTTCCCTCTTCTATGACTGCAATTATCAGTGAATCTTTTATGTTTTCTAAATCCTTGAAATAAGATCTTTGAGGAAATAGGATGTGCTCCCGAATCTTAGATTTCATTTTGAAAGTTGTCTTGAAGTCATTATTTTCTTAAAGTGTGTTTTGTAGAATTCATGGTTAGCCCTGTCTATCAAATACCTCTTTATTGTTCAAATTATGCTTTTAAGATCCCTTTGTTTGAGAATTCGTTTTCTCTTTCTAAATCATTAATTTTGATCTCATTCACAAAACTAAAGGATCCTATGGCCAAGTTAGATTTTCCCTTTGATATCCCGTATCCATTGATGAGTTTGTCATAAACCTCTTTTTGACTCAATTTCCCAATGTGTTAGCCACCTATAAATTTTTTCATATAAAATGGTGGCTAAATCATTTTTGAAGCCTTCAAGAAACAAGTTTTATTGCAAAATTGTTATTTCTTGAAGTCTTATGAAGACATCTTATTATTTGATTAATCTTCACTCCTGTTTCCCTCTTAATTCTGAAATTCTGTTGTTTTCTTGAAGAAAAGACTGCTGCAAAAAACTCCATTTTCCCCTCATTTTACCCCTCCTTTCATTGCAAATTAACCTTCATTTTTATCCCCTTTTTCCCATAAGAATCCTCCTTGTTTCCATTATTTCCCTTCTTCCATTCATAAATCCCCTTTTGTAAGGTTTAAAGTTCCTTTTTGGACCTTATCGAAACCCCAAATCCTTTGAAAATCCTTAAAAAAATCATAAAAAACCCATTTTTTCATTATAGGCCTAAGCCCCTTTGGGCTAAGTCCTAAACCACTTCCCCACCATGCGACTTGGCACTGGAACCAAGCGCTAAACCCATATGGCACTTATCGCATCAGAACTTCCGATGAGCGCAAGTCTTTTTGTTACGTAAAAACTTCCGATGCCAATTGGCTCCTTTGTATATAAGCCCAAATCCTTTGCTTTCTTTGTAAAACCTAGAGCCTACAATTGGGCACTAAAAACATTATATAAACCCTTCCTGATCTGATTTTCCCTTTGTATTTCATAAAAATCCACTTTTTTCATATTATAAAGAGTCCCGCTGGTTCATTGTTTTAACAGATCCCGGCCATTGATCTTAAACCAATCAACGGCTTTCAGAATCTTGCATTGAAGATTTCCATTGGGCACGCTTAATATTTTATTGCCCCTTCCCGATTGGCGATCTCCCGATGGCTTCTCAGCTGTCAATCTATTCCACCAGGCCCAGATCCGACGACCCTTATTGCTTCGTTCATAAGCCCATTCTCCCGCTTCCAACCTCCTCCAATTCATTCTTCGTCGTCGATCTGATCCACAGGTCAACGGTCTACGCTCAATCACATTAGAGATTTCCATTTGCGCCTTTCCTCTCTCCTCCGCTGATCACAATCCTTCGATTGCATTGGGGTCGTCCATCACATACATCCGACGGTCTAGATTGAACCCCTCAACCTTTGTTAAATTTTATGAACCCTGCTATATAATGTCTTTTCAGCAAATCTCCGCCGTTGATCTCTACAGATCAACGGCCCATACTAACCCTATCTCCACCTCATATTTTATTTCATTAGCCCCAAAGATCAATCTTGACCGTCCATATTGAAGATTCAACAGCCCAAATTCATCCTGGTAGGCCCAACTCCATTGGGTCCTACCCTTCTCCAGATCAGATCTCCACTGTTCATACCTGTGATCAGACGGTCTAGATTAAAACCGCCCCACCTCTTCTCGTCTGCACATCTATCCTCCATCGCGCTCTCTCCCTGACCGTCTGATCTAAGACCCCTGATCTGACGACTGACATGCAGTTTCGTGAATATTTAAGCCTGAATGTTAATGATCCAAATTCACGCGATATAGGAGGTTTTGAAAATCCACATGTCAGGCTCTGATGCATATTGCGTTCAAAATGCTAAAACTTCCTATTCCCCTTTTCATCATGCGAAATCAGTTGTTTCGTTAGCCAAAACCACTTTACCCCTTTTCTATTACATTTCATCAAATTTGTTCACTGTCGTTGATCTCTGCAGATCAACGGCTCACTCTTAATCTAGCCATTACATTATCGCCCTCCGCCTTTCTTCCAAGGGATGTCAGGATCATTCTCCACCATTAATCTCCTTGGCCAATCTCATCCGACGGCCCAGGTTATTTCCGAAACCCAATTTCAATCTTAAACCTTTTATCCTCTACCAAAGGATTTTTCACCTATTTTCTTGCATTTTCTTCCATTCTGCAAATGTATGCCCCCTTTGTATTATATTTCCTCAGTTGATCTTGACCGTTGATCAACACAGATCAACGGCCTGGACTTAATCTCCCACCATTTGTTCCAACCACCTCCATTTGACCCCTCGCGATAAATCTCCACCGTTGGATGCTTTCATCCAATGGCTGCGCTCTAAACCTAAGCCTCCAAAGCAGTTAAACCCAAATACGTAGGATTTCTTAACTTTTTCTTGGTTTATGCAGGTTTTAAATATTTTTCAAATATTTTAAAGGAAAATTGAAGGTCGAGGGTGATGACCCTCCAGGCCTTTATTCATCAAAGAAATATTTTTGCAGGGTTCCGATCAAAGTTTATCGGTGCCTCATGAGCACTGATACCATTATAAGCCCTCTGCTCTCCTGCACATCAACAAGACACAACAAAGCTTAATTAAAACAGAGAGTATCAATGTTGAAGATCCGGTCACAACAAAGATGAAGAATCAAATATTTTTTTACACAGTTTGGGGGGATTATGGCTAAAATCGACAATTAAAAGCCCAATCCACTCAATTAAACACAGTTTAAAGAAAAAAAGGAAAAATTTAGGCCTAATTATGCCTAACACACAGATTAGAAGCAAATTAATCCTGTTTTAGGTCAAAACAAAAATATCTACCAGATCGAGAAAGCCTCCACTGCCACATCAGAGGCTAATTGAATCCTCTCAACTACCAGAAGCCACCTGCAGCCTCAAATCATTCAAAGGAGGCAGAGTTATTTCCTTAGTTGAAGATATTTGTCTCAATGTAGCAGCTGAACAGTTATTTCAGCTAAAGGAACTTATTGTAAACTATCAGTAGAGTTATTTCGAAGCTAACACAGAGCATTAAATTCAACAAAATCATCCCAGCGAGCTTAATACTTAATGTAAAACAATTAATACAAATTAATATCTGAAATATTCTCTATTGAGCCCCTAGAAAGGCCGAGAAGCATTAAACCATATTAATTGAACTTAAAAGATCTTTTTATCTCATCCCACCTCCTCATCCCTTCTATAAATACTTCCGTAGAAGATGAGATAATGTTGGTCACTACATATTTGTTGCTTGTAAATAGTTTACCGAAGCTGCTGTAAGCTCTGTTTGTAACTGAAGATACCTAAGTTCGAGATGAGAAGTTTGAAGCTGTAGTGGCCCACTAGACTTAAAGATTGTAACTGGTTTGAAGTATCAATACAAGCTGATTTATGGGATCCTAATCTATGTCAACGGTGATGTTTTTCTTATTGTAAATTGTTATTTTATTTCTGTTTCCATTCTTTCCATCTTCTCTGATAAAGAACAAAAATTATAGAGTTAGGATTTACTGTCAAAGGTGCCCTGCTCTTACTGATAAGCTTTATCTACATGTTTTCTTCCAAATTTGTGTATTTAAGAATGATTCAATACAGTCCAAGAAGTTAGGAATGTTGGCGTTCCCTCATCCTATTGTCTAAACCAAACATTGTTCTTGAATGTTATTTTCAGTGTCTGCTAAGTAAAGTTGAACTAGGGAGTTTATGGTGAGCCCTGTCCTCTAGTTTTATCTCCAACAATTGCCTGAAAGTTTCCCTAAGAGTATTTTGAAAGCAGGATAGGTTCAAAGTCCTTACTTGATCTTAAGCTATTCTTTTTCGTGTTTTAAATGTTTTCTATTGAAAGTGCATCAAAAGCTTGCTAGTTTAGAAGTACTTACCAGATCTTAGATTACTTTTATGTCTTTCTAAGTGTATGCCGAAAGCAGGATAGTTTCAAAGTACTTACTTGATCTTAGGCCACTCTTTGTTCTTCATTTGTTTAAATTCCCCTTCTTATTGTATCACTTCATTCCATAAAATCAACTTTAAAGAGATCCTTAGACATAGATGACTTGCCCCATGGACCACTCTTGAACTTTTTTGTTTCAATTAAATCCTACTATGACTCCATAGCCCAATGGAATGAAGTTGTTTCTTGCCTATCTTCTTAGCTGAATCATTTTTCACTTTCATTCACCTTCACCCTTCATTTAGACTTCCTTCACCTTCACATATATTTTCCCAACCAAAAATCAAACAAAACCTCGTTCTTCATAACTAGCCTAATATCACATTTCAAGCCTTAAAGACAAATCAATATTTTCACTTATAGAGAGAACCCTCTCTGGATTCAGGAGGGCTAGATCCTAGAATCCCAAAGTGGTTCAAGTGTTTCTCTCTACAGTTTGTATTTGCCAATCTTGCAAATTACAGGGAGCTAACATTTCTTGTGACTCCGTTGGGGACTTGAGTATTTTTGATCCTATATATACCCTTAAGATCTCATAAAAACCCATTGAGTACAAGTAGCCCTCTTCAAGCACTATCAAGAAAATGGTAATCATGATAAAACTTATTTCAATCAGTGACAAACTAAGGAAACCTTAGGATTCTCATAAGAAGCTTATCAAACCTTGAAATATTTTCTCACTTAGCCATAAGAGTAGACTGTCTATGTCTCATCACCATAGCTAAGTGTTGGAACTGAGTTGGGACACTCTTAGAACCCATAGGACTGAAAAAACTTAGAAAAACCCAAAAATATTTCAGATTGGTATTCAAATAAACATGGTGGTGGACCATAAAACCTTTTACCTCGAAAAGAGCTAAAAAGTTCAAACTGGTGACTCCACAATCCTAAACAGACCTTAAGGCTCCACTGGGAAGACCCATTATCATCATAATATCATTTAAACTCAGTAAGAGGACTTTAGGATTAAAGTTTTCTTGTTTAAAGATCAGTTAACCTCTTAAATATTGTCATATCTGGTTAAACTTTTCTTGTTTAGTTGGGTCTGAAAAACACAACATAGTGGCTCCTAGAAAGATTCATACTAGAGCTTACCCTAACCCAAACCCTCCTGAGATAGTTGATAACCCTGAAAGAATCCTTAGGAAGTCTCCTGAGATAAAATCTTCAACTGTTTTCAGATCACCCTCTAGAGCTAATTATGTTCCTGAAAACCTTGCAGCTCTACAACAATCACAAGTTGACTTAAGAAATCCATTTAGAACTAGGTCACTTGATGATTTAGATCAGCTAGATTCAGAGTCTTCACTTTCATCCCCGGAAATAAGTGAACATCCTGGTAGCAGAGAAACTACACCACCAGATTTACATTTCCTTCACAATTTAGGTGTCTCTCATCCAAGATCAGCTCAGCAATCTATTCCTATTCCATCCACATCTGTTCTTCATACATCCACTATCCAAACCACTCCACTCCAGCCCACTTTCCCCCTTATTAATCCACCACTTGTAAACCCCCCACTGTTTCCACAACCCCCTATCATGGCAACATTGTATGCTCCCCTTGTCCTTCCTTTACCCTTAGTCAACCTCCCACAAGCTAGTCAAAACCAAACAGCTCCTCAAAACAGAAATCAAAACCAAAATCAGAATTTTAGGAGAAACTAGCCTCAAAACAGACCAAGGGAGGATGTTCAACAGATCACCCCTCTGTTTCATCAAAACTATGTAAGTGAGGTTGAAGAAAAATTAAAACAAATAGAGGAGGATGATATAAACATGTTGGGAGTAGATAATGATGACTTTGAAGTTCATTACAATAGAAAACAAGATCTATACACACCTTATGATGAAAAGAGACCAGAAGATGAATATTACTATCAGGAAATGGAAAATGTCATCATAGAATCCACAAAGGAATATGGCCTTAGAAGTAAAAATAATCTGGAAACCCCTAACAACAAAACCTCTAACAATTCTTCACAAAACATCACTGTAAATAAACCCAAAATTACAAAGCAGAAAGACAAAACAATGGCTGTAAATTTTGATAAAAACAAGGAAAAAGGCACTCAAGTACTAAAAAACAGAGTGCAGATCTTAGCAGTGCTAGTACCTCAGCTAGTACTCCTGTTAAAACAATTTTGACAAATGTAAATAGATGAAATTAGAAAATTGATTTTTCTGATAGAGTGGTAGTTAATAAGGCTGAAACAAGCACTTCAAAGAATCAGATGCCTTTTAGTTTGGAGCAGGTAATTTCCAGAATCAAAATCTCTGTTCCTCTCACTGAATTATCTGCCCAAAATGTATATAGGTCCCAAAGTTTGAAGGATTTAAACATAGAAGAGAATAATGACACTGTCAATCTTAACGATGACCAGCCAGAGCTCATTTTAAGTCCTAAGATTGAGGGTAGATATCAAGAGGGACTAGTTCCTACTTTTTATGTTAGTTTAAATGTTCATGACAAGATTTTGCATAATGCTATGCATGATTCAAGGGCCTCTCACAATTTAATGCCCAAAGCTATAATGGAGAGCCTAGGCCTTGAAATCACCAGACCTTATAAAGATATTTACTTCTTTGACTCAAGCAGAGTGAAATGTTTAGGATTAATCAAAGACCTCTGTGTTAACTTAGCACAAATCCCAGCCAAATGTTTAGTAATGGATATTGTTGTGGCTGATTTACCCCCAAAATATGGTATGCTATTATCAAGATCTTGGGGAGCTAAGTTACAAGGAACTATGCAGATGGACATGACATATGCGACCATCCCTGTTTTTAATTAGAATAGAAGACTTTACAGGGAGTCTCATATGCAACACATGGTTACTAACCAGGAGAGACCATATAACTCTCCTCTTTATTCTGTAAACACAGGCATTGACTCATTCATCCTTTTCAATGATGAAACATTCAATGAACAAGTGACATTGGCTGAATTAATGGCAGATAGAGAAGCAGAGGAAGACAACACAGAAGTGTCAAAACAGTTTGCTAAACACCAAAACCGCAGCAAACAAAACACAGGTCTGGAGCTACAAATCATTCATCCATTGCTTTTAAACCTTGATAGTTAAGAAAGTAGTCCTCAATGTACTGAAAAACCCAAGGAATTGAAACAAATTCAATAGAGTGTGGGTCTTCAAGAACAATCCAAAAACACACAAGCTGAAGAGGATAGTAACCAAACTAAGGAAACTAAAACTAGTCCTCTCTGGAGTATGCACTTTGATGGATCTTGTACTAAAAGCGATGCAAGTATGGGAGTGTGGCTTCGCAATACAATGAAAAATCATACTGAAGGGCATTCCTGCAAACTAAACTTTCAGTGCACCAATAACATAGCCAAGTATGAAGCCCTTCTTTTAGGCCTGCATATATTGAAGAAATTAGGGGCCGAAAGGATAAAGGTGCATGGTGATTCTGAATTATTCATTAGGCAGGTAAATAGGGAATACAATACCAAACACCCCAAACTTAGAGCCTATCAAAACGACGTCATGGATTTATCAAAAACGTTCGAGGAGTTTAAACTTATCTTTGTCCCAAGAAACAAAAATATTCAAGCTAACAGTTTGGCTTTTGCTGCTAGAACGTGCCTGACTCCTTATGAAACGAAAAAGTGTACAACTCAAATCAAATTTAGACCAACCATTCTTGATAACAAAAAATATTGGCAAGTGTTTGACGGAGACAAACAAATAAAAGACTTCCTGCAGTCCAGAAAAGAATTTGAACTACCAAGTTTAGATTCAGACTATGAAACATACTGTCCTGGTGAAGAAAATATACTTGATGAAGAAGAAAAATCTCCAAAGGTTGCTGTTATAAATCTGTTAGCTAATGAAACTGAACATAACACAGAGGTTAGTGCAGATTTACCAAAAGAAGACTTAGAAACATTGCAATCTAACACAGAAATTTTGCCAAAGGGACTGGTCCCTTTAGAAGAGTTGTTTGATTTCAACGATGCGGCCAAGAAGCCCAAGCTGGAGCCTGTGGAAAATAAATTTAAAGAGTGTAATATAGGCAGTGAATTAAAACCGAAGATGATTAAATTGTCTAAAACTTTACCAACTCACATCAAACTAAAATACATAGAGATGTTTAAAGAATTTTCTGATGTTTTTGCGTGGAGTTATGAGGATCTGAAATCCTATGACACTAAAATAGTTCAGCACAAGATACCTCTCAAGGAAAACCAAAAACCATTTAAACAAAAACTGCGCAGAATAAACCCTATTTAGTTACCTTTGGTTGAGAAGGAAATCAAGAAAATGTATGAAGCTGGTATTATTGTCCCTATTAGATATTTTGAGTGGGGGTCTAATCTGGTGTCAGTTAGGAAGAAAACATGAGAGATTAGGCTTTCTATAGACTTTAGAGACTTAAACAAAGCCTCATTGAAGGAGAACTACCCTTTACCCAAGATGGACCATATTTTACAAAGGGTGGTTGGTTTTAAAAGAATTTCTTGGTAGATGGCTACTCAGGATACAATCAGATTTTAGTACATCTTGATGATCAATTAAAGACAAACTTTATACACCTTGGGGCACTTTCATGTATGTGAAAATTCCCTTTGGTCTAATGAATGCTGGAGCTACTTTTCAGAGAGCCATGGACATTGCATTCTCGGAAGAATTGGGCTACTTCATCATTATTTACCTTGATGATGTCACTGTTTTTTCTAAGACAGATGAAGAGCACTTAGAACACTTGAGAAAAGTATTCGAGAAATGCAAAAAGTTTGGGATATATTTGAACCCAAAGAAAACACTATTTGGTCTCCAAGAAGGTAAACTTCTTGGTCACATCATTTCAGAAGAGGGGATAAAGATAGACCCAAAGAGGATTGAGGCTATATTGAAAATCTCTCATCCTCAAAACATCAAGGAACTCCAATATTTCATTGGAAAGATTAATTTCTTGAGAAGGTTCATACCCAAATTGACCAAGCTCCTTAGGAACATAACAAACATGCTGAAAAAGGAACAAGGAGTTAAATGGACCTTGGAAGCAAAGAAATCCTTTGAGCTGGTAAAACAAGCATTAACCAAAACACCAATTCTAATAAGTCATGATTTTTCAAAATATTTTTACATTTTTTCATTTGCATCAGAACATACAATAGCTGCTATCCTATTACAGAAAAATCCACAGGGACAAGAACAGCCCATTGCATTCTTTAGCAAGGCTTTGAGAGATGCTCCTCTAAAGTATAACATTATGGAAAAACAAGTCTTTTCCTTAGTCAAAGCTTTAAAAGACTTTAGAGTATACATTTTGCACTCTCACACCATTGCCTTTGTCCCAAATTCAGTTGTGAAAGATATTCTAACACAAGACCCAGATGGTAAGAGAGGTAAGTGGATAGCTATGATACTTGAATATGATTTAGAGATCAAGCCCACTAAACTCACTAAAGGCCAAGGTCTAGCTAGATTAATGGCTGAATCCAATTTTGAAGTTCTTGATATAAATACGATAAATGATTTAGATGAACAAGAGGAATTCTCAACTCCCATTGTTAAAGACCATTTTATGAATTCCTCTTGGTATGCTGATATTCTGTATGTTTTTCTCAATTTGAATACACCTCCTGGTTTATCAAAAATAATGGCAAGGTTTTTGAAGTTAAAATTTGTAAACTACTGCATTATAGATAAATGTCTTTATTGGAAAAATGCAAGTGGGATATTGCTTAAATGTTTGCCTAAGAAAGATGCAGAGAAGGTTAAGCACGAGTTCAATGAAGGAGAATGTGGGTGCCACCTCTACTGGAAGACAACAGCCAACAAAATCCACAAAGATGGTTACTATTGGCCCACCCTCTTTCTAGATGTACACAAGATGATAATTTCCTGTCATAAGTGCCAAATTTTTGAAGGCAAAAGAAAATTGATACCCTTACCTCTACATCCAATCACTGTTGAAGCTCCTTTTCAACAGTGGGGACTTGAATTCATAGGAGAGATCCATCCCCCCTCATCTGCCCAACATAAGTGGATTCTCACTGTAACAAACTACTTCACCAAATGGATAGAAGCCATCCCTTCTAGGCAAGCCAATGACTCTGTCATCATAAAATTCATTGAGACTCATATCCTCTCTAGATTTGGCTGTCCTAGGAATATTATTACTGATAATGCTGCAACATTTCGATCTAAGAAGATGGTTGAATTCTACCACAAATATCAGATTACATTGGGGCATTCTACTGCTTATTACCATCAAGGTAATGGGCTAGCAGAATCATGAAACAAGAGTTTGGTGAACATAATCAAGAAGTTGTTGGAGGACAACAAGAAGTCTTGGCACACAAAGCTAGTACATGCACTTTGGGCTGACAGATTAACACTTAAGAAATCTATTAGAATGTCACCCTACCATCTTGTGTATGGTACAAATGCAATTTTTCCAACCAGCCTTTGTGTACCAATTATGAATTTGATTCAAGAAGTGCAGTCTGAAGACAATGACATGATCAGAAGGATTAATCAGACCATACATCTTCAACAAACCAGAGAGGAGGTCTACAACAAAGCATTACAAAAGCAACGGAGCATCAAGAAGCTTTTTGATATAAGAACAAAGGCCAATAATTTTAATATTGGTGACAAAGTGTTAAAGTGGGATTCAAGGAGAGAAGAAAAGTGCAAGCATGGGAAATTTGATAACTTAGGGCTTGGCCCTTATCTCATTCATTCTTCATTGCACAATGCTGTTTTTATATGAATTGAATGGAGCTGAATTGTTTGGGGGTCCTGTCAATGGCAAGATGCTCAAACATTACTTCTCTTGATCCTATCATGTTTGGAAGCCTCTTTATCTTTTTTCTCATTATAAATATTTCATCCATCATTGCATTCAAAGTTAGAAAAATTCAAAAATACAAAAACAGTAAAAGACAGAAAAGAGGGCAGATTGTAAAAACAAGAAAGGTACAACCCCATACCAAAAAGAGAAACAAATCTGAAAGTGTGCAAGCTCAAATGCCACTCCTAAAAAACACACTCCTAGTTGGTTATACAACCTAATCATGACTAATTAGTGTTAAATTTACTGCTGATAGGTTAGTGAATTCGATTTTCCAAACAACTTAATCTTGACTTATCAGCTAGGTAGATTATGATAGAAAATAAAAGTTCAAACATGCTCAAAATCTAAACCTAAGATTCCAAAAGAAGAATGACTCCAATCTGTTTAAATCTTGAGTCAAAAATAGAAGTGAACTAGTTCTAATCAGCCCAAAACTTGAACTAGATGTCAAAGGAAGAACATCTCAAATAAAATAAAAAACTGAGCCGGGGAAAAGAGAAGGTTGTGCTTAGAACTTTCAGATCTTAAGCCTTCACCATTTTTATTTGATTTTCTACAAAATAATAATCTATGTGCAGCTTGTTTTTTATGCCATAGATCAGCAAAAAGTTAGACTATTCAATCTTGACTTGTATGATTTTAAATTTCTGTTTTAGAAATTAGTGAATAAAAATCTGTTGGACAGTCTAATCCCAATAGATAGTAGTTAGGTAGAGAAGTTTATGAACTCAACTGTTCGATCTGAGTTCATGGAGAAATAAGAAGTAGACTTAGATTAGTTTTATGCTTTCAAAAGAATAAAATGTTTGTAAAAGAGTTTTCCAATCCAAGCACACTCTGAAAGAAGAAAAAATGTTAGATCAGTAGTATTGGGTAGGTAGAAATCTTGGTTTGATAGTATTCCATTTTCTTTCATGGCTGCTAACATTTTCAGAGCAAAAGAAGATCATCCAAGTGAAGAAAGTTGCAGCCCAATGGATGAGGCATTGATCAGCCCCCCAGAGAATACAAGTCTGAAGTTCTTGATGCCTTCAAGAAGGCACCATCCCCATGTGGAGCCACTGTAAACCACCTATAAAATTTGTCATATCAAATGGTGGCTAAATCATTTTTGAAGCCTTCAAGAAACAAGTTTTATTGCAAAATTGTTATTTCTTGAAGTCTTATGAAGACATCTTATTCTTTGATTAATCTTCACTGTTGTTTCCCTCTTAATTCTAAAATTCTGTTGTTTTCATGAAGAAAAGACTGCTGCAAAAAACTCCATTTTCCCCTCATTTTACCCCTCCTTTCACTGAAAATTAACCTTCATTTTTATCCCCTTTTTCCCATAATAATCCTCCTTGTTTCCATTATTTCCCTTCTTCCATTCATAAATCCCCTTTTGTAAGGTTCAAAGTTCCTTTTTGGACCTTACCAAAACCCCCAAATCCTTTGAAAATCCTTAAAAAATTCATAAAAAACCGATTTTTTCATTATAGGCCTAAGCCCCTTTGGGCTAAGTCCTAAACCACTTCCCCACCATGCGACTTGGTGCTGGAACCAAGCGCTAAACCCATACGGTGCTTATCGCATCAGAAATTTCGACGAGCGCAAGTCTTTTTGTTACGTTAAAACTTCTGATGCTGATTGGCTCCTTTGTATATAAGCCCTGATCCTTTGCTTTCTTTGTAAAACCTAAAGCCTACAATTGAACGCTAAAAACATTATATAAACCCTTCCCGATCTGATTTTCCCTTTGTATTTCATAAAAATCTGCTTTTTTCATATTATAAAGAGTCCCACCGGTTCATTGTTTTAACGAATCCTGATCGTTGATCTTAAACCAATCAACAGCTTTTGGAATCTCGCATTAGAGATTTCCATTGGGCGCGCTTAATATTTTATTGCCCCTTCTCGATTGGCGATCTACCGATGTCTTCTCAACCGTCGATCTATTCCACCAAGCCCAGATCCGACGACCCTTATTGCTCTGTTCATAAGCCCATTCCCCTGCTTGCGACCTCCTCCGATTCATTCTCCATTGTTGATCTGATCCCTAGATCTATGGTCTATGTTTAATCGCATCAGATATTTCCATTTGCGCCTTTCCTCTCTCCTTCATAGATCTCAATCCTCCGATTGCATCGGGACTGTCCATCGCATACATCCGACAGTCCAGATTGAACCCCTCAACCTTTGTTAAATTTTATGAACCTCGCTGTATAATGTCTTTTCGGTGAATCTCCATCGTTGATCTTTGCAGATCAATGACCCATACTGACCCTTTCTCCACCTCATATTTTATTTCATTATCCCCAAAGATCAATCTTGACCATCCATATTGAAGATCCAACGGCCTAGATTCATCCCTGTAGGCCCAACTCCATTGGGTCCTACCCTTCTCCAGATCAGATCTCCACCGTTCATACCTGTGATCAGACGGTCCAGATTAAAACTGCCCCACCTCTTCCCATCCCTGCATCTATCCTCCATTGCGCTCTCTCCCTAACCGTTCGATCTAAGACCCCTGATCTGACGACTGACACGCAGTTTCGCTTAGATTTAAGCCTGAACATTAATTATCCAAATTCACACAATATAGGTGGTTTTGAAAAGCCACGTGTCAGGCTCTGATGCATATCACATTCAAAAAGATAAAATCTCCTATTCCCCTTTTCATCGCGCGAAATCAACTGTTTCATTAGCCAAAACCGCTTTACCCCTTTTCTATTACATTTCATCACGTTTTTTCACCGTCGTTGATCTCTGTAGATCAACGGCTCACTTTTAATCTAGCCATTACATTATCGCCCTCCGCCTTTCTTCCAAGGGATGTCAGGATCATTCTCCATCGTTGATCTCCTTGGCCGAGCTCATCCGACGACCCATGTTATTTCCAAAACCCCAATTTCAATCTTAAACCTTTTATCCTCCACCAAAGGATTTTTCACCTATTTTCTTGCATTTTCTTCCATTCTGCAAATATATGCCCCCTTTGCATTATATTTCTTTAGTTGATCTCGACTGTTGATCAACACAGATCAACGGCCCGGACTTAATCTCCCATCGTTTGTTCCAATCACCTCCATTTGACCCCCCACGATCAATCTCCACCATTGGATGCTTTCATCCAATGGATGCACTCTAAACCTAAGCCTCCAAAGTAGTTAAACCCAAATACACAGGATTTCTTAACTTTTTCTTGGTTTATGCAGGTTTTAAATAGTTTTCAAATATTTTAAAGGAAAATTGAAGGCCGAGGGTGATGACCCTCCAGGCCTTTATTCATCAAATAAATATTTTTGCAGGGTTCCCATCAAATTTTATCGGTGCCTCGTGAGCACTCATACCATTATAAGCCCTCTACACACCTGAACATCAACAAGACACATCAAAGATTAATTAAAACAGAGAGTATCAGTGTTGAAGATCCGGTCACAACAGAGATGAAGAATCAAAGATTTTTTACACAGTTTGGAGGGATTATGGCTAAAATCGAAAATTAAAAGCTTAATCCACTCAATTAAATGCAGTTTAAAGAATAGAAGACAAAATTTAGGCCTAATTATGCCGAACACACAGATCAAAAGCAAATTAATCTTGTTTTAGGTCAAAACAAAAATATCTACCAGACCGAGAAAGCCTCCACTGCCACATCTGAGGCTAATTGAATCCTTTCAGCTACCAGAAGCCACCCGCAACCTCAAAGCATTCAAAGGAGGCAGAGTTATTGCCTTAGTCAAAGATATTTGTCTCAATGCAACTGAGCAGTTATTTCAGCCAAAGGAACTTATTGTAAACTATCAGCATAGTTATTTTGAAGCTAACACAGAGCCTTAAAGTTAACAAAATTATCCCAGCGAACTTAATACTTAATGTAAAAAAATTAATACAGAGGAATATCTGAAATCTTCTCTATTGAACCCCTCAAAGGCCGAGAAGCATTAAACTATATTAATTAAACTTAGAAGATCTTTTTATCTCATCCCACCTCCTCATCCCTTCTATAAATACTTTTGTAGAAGATGAGATAATGTTGGTCACTACATATCTGTTGCATGTAAATAGCTTATTGAAGTTGTTGTAAGCTCTGTTTGTAATTGAAGATACCTAAGTTTGAGATCAGAAGTTTGAAGCTGTAGAGGCCCACTGGACTTGAAGATTGTAACTGGTTTGAAGTATCAATACAAGCTGATTTATGGGATCTTGGTATATGTCAACGGTGATGTTTTTCTTATTGTAAATTGTTATTTTATTTCTATTTCCATTCTGTCCATCTTCTCTAATAAAGAAAAGCAATTATAGAGTTAGGATTTATTGTCAAAGGTACCCTACTCTTACTCATAAGCTTTATCTACTTGTTTTCTTCCAAATTGGTGTATTTAAGAATGATTCAATATAGTCCAAGCAGTTAGGAATGTTAGCATTCCCTCATCCTACTATCTAAACCAAACATTGTTCTTGAATGTTATTTTCAGTGTCTGCTAAGTAAAGTTGAACTAGGGAGTTTATGGTGAGCCCTGTCCTCTAGTTTTATCTCCAACAGTTGCCTGAAAGTTTCCCTAAGAGTATGTTGAAAGAAGGATAGGTTCAAAGTCCTTACTTGATCTTAAGCTATTCTTTTTTGTGTTTTAAATGTTTTCTATTGAAATTTCATCAAAAGCTAGCTAGTTTAGAAGTACTTACTAGATCTTAGATTACTTTTATGTCTTTCTAAGTGTATGCCGAAAGCAGGATAGTTTCAAAGTACTTACTTGATCTTAGTCTGCTCTTTGTTCTTCATTTGTTTAAATTCCCCTTCTTATTGTATCATTTCATTCCATAAAATCAACTTTAAATAGATCCTTAGACATAGATGACTTGCCCCATGGACCACTCTTGAACTTTGTTGTTTCAATTAAATCCTACTATGACTCCATAGCCCAATGGTATGAAGTTGTTTCTTGCCTATCTTCTTAGCTGAATCATTTTTCACTTTCATTCACCTTCACCCTTCATTTAGACTTCCTTCACCTTCACATATATTTTCCCAACCAAAAATCAAACAAAACCTTGTTCTTCATAACTAGCCTAATATCACATTTCAAGCCTTAAAGACAAATCAATCTTTTCACTTATAGAGAGATCCCTCTCTGGATTTAGGAGGGCTAGATCCTAGAATCCCAAAGTGGTTCAAGTGTTTCTCTTTGCAATTTGTATTTGCCAATCTTGCAAATTACAGGGAGCTAACAAAATGAATCAAACACTTCTTCTTTCTATCTATACTACCTAGACCTTTCATGTTCTACTATGCCAATTCAACCAAACAAACAAACAAACACTTGCACT
This sequence comes from Pinus albicaulis, assembly GCA_034641835.2. Taxonomy (NCBI): domain Eukaryota; kingdom Viridiplantae; phylum Streptophyta; class Pinopsida; order Pinales; family Pinaceae; genus Pinus; species Pinus albicaulis. The sequence goes on from CM076579.1 coordinate 233,174,818, forward strand.
TAATAACTAGTCTAAAACCAATACTCAAATGCAAACAAGATAAACCTTTGCAAAACAAATAATTTGAGAGATCCCTCTCTGAGAACAGGAGGACTATATCCTGGAACTCTAAAGATTGGTTTTGATGTTGCCTTGTCTTTTGATTTTCCAATCTATCAAAACACAACGCACCAACATAATGGCGATCATGGTGGGACATATTGAGTGTATAGTTGATTGAAATACCTCTTAAAACTCTTTAGGCCCTTAGCTTGACAAAAAATACCCTATGGACTTATCCCACCGCTCACACCAACATAATGGCGATCACGGTGGGACCTACTGAGTTCATAGTTGCCTAGAAAGCTTTTATAGACTCATTAGTCTTTCAAACAACCATAGAAACTCAGAAAAACCCAAAAATATTTCAGATTGGCTTCATAATAAACATGGTGGTGGAACCATAAAACAATTTTACCTTCACAAAAAGCTAAAAATTTTCCAACTGGTGACTCCACTGGCCTCTAGTAGGCCTGTTACTTCACTAGTCCTTGTAAACTCTCCTGGGAATGCATTGAGAAAACCAAATCATGCTATTGGTGGACAACAAAGTTCAAAATCTTCCACTTGGTGTCTCCATAATCCCAAAGGACCTAATAACTCCACTAGTAGAAGGCCCTAAACTGGTTGAATAGATACAGTGACCTCTTTCCTGATTTACAAACATGATTCCAAGGATACAACAAAGATATGCCCCAATGAGTAGAGATCATATCCCTGGGTTTCCACATAAGATGCCACAAGTGAATTGGGATGACAACCTGCCTGTTTTTCAAGGTGAAAAGTTTGAGGACCCATTGCTGCATCTCATCAAATTTCACATACATGTATGGAAGGTAAATACTGAATGGTATGAATACTTCCTTATGAAAATGTTCATGTTAACATTAGAAGGAAAGGCAAGGGACTGGTATGAATGGTTAGAACCTAGGAGTTTGTTTTCTTTAAAATACATGCACCAAGTATTTTATGAGAGATACAAAGAAAACCCCTCATCCATACCATGAAGTTCAAATTGTTGTGACCAATCTTAGAACCTCATACAATACTTGTTAGATATTGATGAGAATTTGGTAGACATGCATCCTGAGGATCTCTTAGTAGCCATTCATGAATTTCATACCCAAGACAACTATCATAAAAACCTAGATGAATCAATTGAGAAAGAAATCAGTCAAGGAACAAAATAAATTCCTCAAGATATCCCTGCAATCATGAACAATGATTAATCATCCCTTATAGTTGAGGCTCAAGAAGACATCCAGCCTCAAAGTTAGTCTTCTAAAGAGACTGAGAACTGTTGTACTCCTATTCAAAGGAACATAGAAACATCTTCCCCTTTGACAAAAAAAGAAATAGATCAGACTATTAATTAACAGCCAATCTCTGAAAATTTTTGCAAAACAAACACTCTCGCCCATTCACCCCCTGAGCTTTGTTGTACAGATTTAGAAAGCTTCCCTATAAATTAGAATGAAGAAATATCTGTTGTTAGCCCAATATGTTTGATTCGTAGTATTACTTATATTTATGATTTTCCTAACTTTGATCTATCTAGTGATGATGCTTCCCAAACAAAATTTAATCTTGCACGACCATCATTAGCAGATTTATGGGATGAAGATCAGTTCCTTCAAAAAAGTAATGAGCCAGTGCAGACTATTTATGATACTGATGAAGAAAGTTATGAAATCTTGGAATTAAGTAAATATTCATTGGATCTTTTCCCTACTTCATCTCATACCATCAGTAATAGTTTCCATGTGATTGGGAATCAACAGCCTTTCAGCTCAAAGGTTGAGGAAGAAAGCAATGAAGAAATTTTTGAGCAAGTTGAAACCAAGGAGCCTTCTCTTGAAAAAGAGGAAGCAATTGAACATATCCCTGCTCAAGAATATAATAACCTCTTCACAGAGTCCAGCCCATTAAATCAGAATATTTTGGAATTTCAAGAGGGAAATACTACCAAATATGATGAGTCATCCAATTCAGATAATAATGAATATGAGGAATTTTTTCTTTCTCAAGAGAATATTTACCTTGATCCAATGGAGAAAGAAGAGATGATCCTAGTAGAACCATGTCTTCCAAATACTCTTAACCGGGCATTATTTCAAGATCCCTATGCTCACTTATTGAAGGCATTTGAAGAAGGAATAAAGGTTATTAGGAGAAGTGTATTACCAAAAGCAAGAAGATTATTTAGCACTACTACTAAAAAACAAAAGGAATGGGAGTGGCCTTGTTTGTCCAGCCTGCCCAAAGAGATGAAGAAGGACCAATCATGGAATCATTTACTGGATTGGTTGTACTGGAAAAGAGAGCTCATTAACTAAATATGTAAATATTCCATGTTAGATTAGGTTAGATAGGAATGTCAATAAAGCACAACTATGAGCATTTAGTTAGTTGTTGATTTCTACTTTAAAGAATAAAATGAGAAAAATACAAAAACAATAGGAAAGAGAAAAAGACGGCAAATAAAAATAAGAAAGGTACAACCCCATATCAGAAAAGAGAAATAAAGTCTGAAAGTGTACAACTTCAAAAGCCACTCCTAAAAACACACTTCTAATTAGTCATACAGCCTAATCATGACTAATTAGCTTTTCAATTTACCACTGATAGGTTAGTGAATTAGATCAACCAAACATCACAATCTTGGCTTATCGGTAAGGTAGATTAAGATAGAGGAAACACAACTCAAACAAATTTGAAACAGAGCTGAAGAGATAATGAAGGATGTTTTAATCTTCATATCTTGAGCCTTCACAAATTTTGTTTTACTTTTTTGCAAATTTTAGTCTATGTGCAGCTTGTTTTTATGCCATAGATCTGCAGCAAGTCAAATTGCTTAATCTTGGCTTGGCTATTTTTGAATTTCCTGTTTTAGAATTTAGAGAATAAAGGTCCGTCAGATAGTCTAATCCTGACAGATAGTAGTTAGGTAGAGAATTTATGAACTCAACCGTTTAAACTAAGTTCATGGAGAAACAAGAGTAGAAATAGATTAGTTTCCTACTTTTTCAAAAGAATAAAATGTTGTTGAAGAGAGTTTACTAGTCCAAATGCACTTTGAAAGAAGAAAAAAATGTTAGGATCATTAGGAATGGGTAGGTAGAGATTTTATTTTGATAGAATTCCACTGTTTTAGATTGTTGTAGAGATCATCAAATTACAGAAAGGTCAGCCAAAAGAAAAGAAAGGTTGCTGCCCAATGGATTAAGGCACTGGTTTAATGAAAGCCAGAGATTTACAGCTGAGGTTCTGGACACCTAAAAGACTAGCTGTCCTCCCCAAGTGGAGCCACTCTTAGCCACCCATAAATTCTGTCATACTCAATGGTGGCTAAGATTGTCCTTTTAAACCTTCAAGAGATAGCTCCCTTTGGAAACTCATCATATTTTGAAGTTTTTATGATGAAATTTCCTCTTTGAGTTAATCTTCACTATTGTTTCCCTTTTAATCCTAAAGAACCCGCTGTTCACCAAGAGAAAACTGCTTACGAAACCCCATTTTCCATCATTTTCACTCCTCCTTCCACTCTGTTAGCCATCAGTATTTTTTACATGTTAGTGATGACTATATCCATAGCTGAGTTTTCTAGAAGCTGAATTCCATATGTCAATCTGTCGTCTAGAAAACCCTCATAAAATTTTTTTTCGCCCTTCTACTTTTCAGTCCGCCCATGTCAAAATCAAAACCTCATTATCCCTTTCCTATCCAGCTTCAGCCCTACTGGTCTGCCCATCAGCTTTAAAAAGAAAATTCAAATCTGTTTCAAAAGTTTTCCCCTATGTTAGGAAGTGGCGCTTTAAGAAATTTTACCCTTGGCGATCATCAAAAAGCCAAAAAGCCTCCATCTGTTACAGACCAACCATAACTGACCTCCCACTCTGCAAATGAAATTGAAAAACAGCTCTAAGTCGCGCCACTTATATCCCTAGGTCTCAGCACTGCATAAACCCCAATCTCAAGCTGACTATTAGGTGTTTCACAGTGTTTTATGGATTCTGCAAAGAACAGGAAATATAACTTCATCTCAGGATTAAATGCTTGGATCTACAGTTAGAGGAACAGCTGCTTCTAAATGTATTATGAGCCTGAGATGAAGCTGCAAAACAAAAGTCACTCATCAGGACCTTACAGCTCTTTCCAGCATGAAAATCACAGTAAGAAAGGGTCGCCACTGTCTCAGCAAACTGGTAAATTGTCAAGGCCCAGAACCTCCTTCATTTACAAGCAGAGGGTTAGGGTGCCTCCTTCATCCATAAGCAGAGGGCGCAGGCCAGTATTGACTCGGAAGGTTGCAAAAGTCCAGGTTTGCCTTTACTGAAACAATGAAACAATATCTTCAGGTTTTATGAATGTAATTGATGATCATAACAGGAATGGAGCTTGAAATATGCTAGCTCAAAGGGAAGGAGAGTCTGATTTGATAAAAGAGATCATCTGAAACTTTCAAGTCATGTGAATTTTTGAAATCTAGAAAGGCCTGTCATCAGTAAAACATTCCAATCATAAGAAGCCTATTTATCCACAAGATTAAATAGAGTAAATGCTGACAAAATGCCATTACACAGGCAGGAGGAAAGTTCTTGGTTTTTCAAAAAAGCACTGACCTTCATAGTCACAAAGGTTATTTGTCAAGTAATCTATCATGAGATGAACAAGCCAAATGATAAATATCTCAATCACCCTTAGAACAGTGCAGAGGAACAGTGTCACTGTGGCTAGGGTTTCTTCTGAAATACAGTGATGCTTGCAAGTAAAGATGCCAAGATTGATGTTGTTCAAGTGGTTCACTTACCATCACATTCAGAGAAAGGCTGTGTCAAACAGAGTTGTTAAAAAAGCCTTCAGATACCTTACCTGATGAAGAGCCTCCTCCATATATGAGCAGATGGCCAAAGCCATTGCAGGTTGTTGAAAACTAATGGGTCTAAAAAGTGCAGTGGAAGGATACCAAAGAACTGAATAGGAGTCATTGCACAGGTAAGTGTTACTGTTTATAATGCCAAGGTATTGATTTCCCTTTTCAAAGAGCTATCTATCAGACTGTACCTGCAGTAGAAAAGAGAAAATATTGAATATATGTATGCCATTGATACCAAAAAGAAGGCAATGAAGCAATGGCCGGCTAGATATTGAGGACGACGATTGGAGATTAGTGAGCAGCAACAGCCAGAGTTTGAAGATCAGCAGCAGCTACAGGTTGATGAACAACAGCAAGTACAGGAAGAGGAACAGCAGCAGACAGAAATTGAAGAGCAGCAGGTTGAGCAAACAATTGAAGCGCCTTTTGAGCCACAAGCTGGACAGGATGTTGAGGAAGGACAGCAAGCTGAAGCTGCCTCCTTGACAGTGATCAAAACTGTTCCTAGAAAGAGGAAATTGCCCAAAAAGACAACTTCTAGCTTGCCAAGGAGAAAAAGCGCTAGATTGGCATTCAAAGGCAAAAGCATAGTTGGAGAAAGTGCCAAGCATGGAGGTAAATCAGCTGTCATCCCTATCCCAAGCGATGACAGTGATAACGAGGCCCGCATCCTTGAAAACCTCCTCATTCACAAGGAAGGGAAAATTGAGGTGTTACAAGAAGATCTTCAAAGGGCGAGGAATTTCAACCATTTCTTGGAGGTTGAAAACAAACAAATGAAGTTTCATGCAGCTATCCATGAAGCAAGAGCAATCAAGTATAAGAAAGAGGCAGAAAAAGCGCAAGTAAGAATTGAAGAGCTCATTGGCGAGTTTGATGATGAAGAGGAAGAAGATCAGCCTAGGCGGAAGAGGCCTAGGACCATCGGGCTTAGAAGAGCCTTGGAGAAACAGAGAGCAGAAGAACAAGCTCATTTCGAAGCCTTTCCTCTCACTGCCCTCCTTGAGCAGGAAATTGAGGAAAACAAAGAAGCATGGCTTGAGAGAGCTAACCAGCATTTGGAGACAAAGCTTGAGAGGGTGAATAGGGATCTTGAGCTACAGAGAAAGAGGACTCTTCACTTTCAGAAGCTAAATCAGTTTGCCAGGCGAAAATTAAAGGTAGCACAAGAGAAATTGAAGAAATTGAAGGAGAGGCGCCTAGCACGGAAGGAAGCAAAAAGCATATCAGCCTTTGATATTTTGGCTTCAGCTTCGGAGCATGTTGCTATGGACCCTTGAGGGTCATGCATGCCAATTTTGGGCCTGTTTCGGAAACTTTTTGTTTTTTGGCATTTTTTGGGTTTTTGGCCAAAAACTCATAAATTCGCCATTTCAGTTTGATGAGTCGTCAAGGGAGGAGGATGATATCGATGGATGACATAATTCCATGAGCAGCTCTCCAGCGATTTTCAGGGCATTTGAAGATCATTCGCCCCCTCAAATTGGCGAAAAACAGCCTCATTTTGCACATTCTGCCCGCCATATCAGCAGTCTGCTATTTTCTGGGTTTTTGCGCACAGGTACAGTTTTGAGGGACTTTTAGAGATCAGATTGAGGTGATTTCACTTTCATCGGAAAGCAGACACAGAGAGCTTTCCAACGAGCCATCATGAGCCTCATTTCGACACCGGGAAGGCTGCCATTTGCCTTCAGCAAGTCAGGGGACCTTTTTCAGGCATAAATATGAAGTATTTTTGTAATTTTTGAACTCCAAAAATCTGCTTTTCCCAAATGTGCGTTTAGCTATTTTTATACTTGGGAAATGATGTAAAGTCAATATAATTTCCGTTTTTAGCAGTTTTTAGATATTTTATGGGATATTTTGTGCCTTGGGCTTTGCAAAGCCTCAAGGACAAATTTAGATATTTTGACTTGGCCAATGGGATAGCTAGTTTCTCCATGAGGTTTTCCTTCCTCAAGCCTATTTATTCCATGGATTTCATTGTAAACAAGAGAGGCTGAACTTGAGAGAAGAATTAATACATTGGTCATATGAGCTTTGAAGAATACACTTGAGTTATGATTTTTGGACTGCCTCTTGGATGCTTTTGAGGAATGATGAAGGATTTTTGATGGATTCCTTGACATGGTAGAATGGTATAGTGTTTCTTTATATATTTTTGTCTTCTAGTTTTCATTCATAATACATATTTCTTGCTGCTATAGATCAGTAGAGATTGATTTTGAGATATGCCCATGGAGGCACCTCAAAATCCTTGAATCTTCATAGCTTGATGTTTTCTTCTTCCTTAGTTATGCTAAAGAATTCTTAGCTGCTCTTTAGTAACTTAAGGTATTGTTGCTAAGTTTTATTCATAAGTTCTATGTATGTTGAGTAGGATGTATGGTTTGCCCTAACTACCTATTAGCTGCCCATAGTTCTGTCCATAAAACTTTCTCTTTGACTGATTTGTTGATCATCTTGTTGAACCAAGGAGGCCTAGTCCCGATCTAGCCCTTTGCCTAAAACTATGAAAGCTTGTTTTTCAAAGTGCCCAATGACTTAGAGACTATGTTTAGGCGTTCCGACGTAGTTTATGAGTTGTTAGTTTGTCTTATGTGTTTTCCCCAAAGTCTGATAGCCATTTCCCGAAGTTAGAGGGTCTTATACCTCTATGTATGGCTGGAATGTTTGATTTCTATGTATTAATTAGCTTATAGTTATACTTAGCATGATTAATGGCTTGCTATTACATGTTCATGTCTGCTATTAACTAGTTACACTTGAAATCCCTTGTCTTTCACCAACTTGTTGTCCATTTAAGCCATTTTGCCCAGAGATCCCTTCTACTGTGAATCAAATCGGCCCTACAGCAGCTTTACATCATCACTTCATAGTTTCCTTGACCTGTTTGACCCCATAGCCCAATTTATCTACATCTTGGTTATCCAGACTTTATGTATTTGATCAGTTTCATCCCTCACAAACTTAAAAAACCAAAAAACCAAAAACATACTTCATAACTAGCCTAATATCGTAACATCACAAGTAAACACACCCAGACATCTTTTACAAACTTATAGAGAGAGCCCCTCTCTTAGTCCAGGAAGGCTAGGTCCTTGGGCTCCAAAGCTTGGTTTGATGTTACATCGTCATTTGGCTAGCCAATCGGCCAAATCACGGGACCCTAACATAATGGCGATCATGGTGGGACTCTGAGTGATTTAAAAACTTAGTTTCCCTCATCTTTAGAGACTTTTTGAGATTACTAGTCGATTAGACTTATCCCACCGCTCACTAACATAATGGCGATCACTATGGGACTTATTGAGCTCATGATAGTCTAGCGAACTCTTATAGACTCTTTAGTCCTTCAATCCTAAACTCGGACCATCGACCCCTTTTAGAATCATTTAGTGTAAAATCCTCTCGTTTCATCATCTTAGCGAAGTGATGAATCAGAGTTTATAACACTCTTACATCCTAGGTCTGCATATAAAACTTCAGAAAAACCACAAAAAACTCCCTTAGATTGGTTTTTGATAGTATTGGTGGTGGACCATACAAATATACCTCAAAACAACTAAAAATCCACCGGGCGACTCCCACTAGCCCTCCGAGCCTATACTACCCTTGCCAAATTTTAGAATTCACTCGATTAGCTATCCCACCGCTCACTAACATAATGGCGATCACGCAAGGGGACCTATTGAGATACATGATAGTACTAACAAACTCTTAGACTCTTTAGTCCTTTAGATACTTAAACAAGCAGTAGTACCATATACCCATTTAGAGTAAACTCTTTTTGTTCTCATCACCCCTAGCTAAAAGTGTTGAAACAAGTCTAGGATACTTTAACAAACCATAGGGTCTTTGTACATAAAACTGCGGAAAATCCAAAAACATTCTCGTAGTAGTTATCGTGGTGGACCGTAGCTATCTTCACAAAAAACAACCCAGTTCCACCTCGGGTGACTCCACTAATCCATCCCTATTCTGACCATCCTTCGCCTTAGTATAACTCTCAGAGAAAAAATCACTCATCCAAAACATTCACCAATATCATTCTCTCTAAACCCCTCGATCTAAAATCTGCTTCACGAAGAATCAATACCGAGCCCATCCGCACCCAAATCCCCCTATCATAGTAGATGAACCCTGGGAAAGATTCTGGCAAGCTTCCTACCGACCATCTAGCTACCCGATAGATCCATCCGTAGAACAAGATTCGTACCTAAACATCGCACTATCCTACTAGATTCACCTTTTGAATTAGAGTCATCACAAACTCTTTCCCCGAAGCAAATCATATAGTAAGATAAACTTCGACGATCTTGAACCCCTAAACCCACTCACAGAGTTCTCATTAGAGAAGCTTCACCCACCACTCCTCCCGATTTCCAAATTTTCCTTTATCAATTTGGCTCCTATCATCCCAGAATCTGCTCAAAACCAGCATCACTAGTCCAAGTTCATCCGCTACACTCGGGTCAAACCACCACTGTTTCAAACCACTTCATTTCAGCTCTACTAGTCCTCATCTTTGCGCATCATCCATTAGCTCCAAATATAGTAGCTTTCAGTATGCACTACAGGTGTTACCACCACCCTTGGCTCCTCTCCCAAATAAATATCAAGACAAAATCCCACACTTTACTGGGAGAAGACACCACCACCCTCACAAAGCATGTAAGTAGGATTAATGATGCTTTTGGAATACATGGAAGTACACGACGAGACCGTCGCTAATGAGAATATTCTGCTCAAAGCTCTGGGTGGAGAACCCAAAAACATGGTTTAAAAGCTTGCCTCCAAACAAGCATCCACAACATCCTAGAACTACGCCAAGTCTTCACGAACAAAGTGCAGGAAGTCCGAAGGAACCCTATTCAAATCTCGTTTAGAATATAACAACCTAAAAGCGGGAAAATGGGGAAAGTGTCCACAGCATATCGCACTAGGTTCAACAATGTGTATAACGCCCTCCCACCTCACTTCAAACCCCCACTTGGTTTAGTCTTTGAAAAATTCCCCGAGGGTTTTGATCCAGACATGACATATCATCCGAGAGACAAGGATCCCCCCTACCCTAGAGGAAACGCAACAAGTAGCCATAAAACAAGAAGCCAATTTAGTGAAAGAAAAAAGAGCTAGGACTAGATTAGAAAGAAAAGTCACATATAGAGATGAGGTATCCAGTTCATCTCCTTCCCTAGATCCTAGAATAGATGGCTTGGTCAAATCCATGACAAAGATGTGGGAAAAAGATGAGTGAAAGAATGCCTCCATAGGGACAACCAACCAAACCCTCAAAACCGAAACCAAGGCTTTAGAAAAGGTCGACCCTCAAAATAAACCAAGAGGAAATGATCAAGCAAATCGAGACCATCCTTCAATGGAGAATTATGTTGATAAAGAGGATAAGGATACCGTAACCTCATTGATGAAAATCATTGGAACTCTCATAGGGTTCCGATAACGAGAGTAAGGTTTACCTCATAGCGTAGAAGAGCAAGAGTTATGCTATCCAAGTCGAGAAGAAACCAATGATGAAGATCTCGAAGATCCCGTCATAGATTTTCAGAATGCCATTATAGAAGCTCATAGGCAGTGATAACCTTAGAAGTAGAAAAAAAACCAAGACTACTCCAAGAAGGGTAGCCCCGACACTGCTAAAACCTTCGACACCATCCCTAAAAAAGCCATGGATAACAACAAAATTATAGCCAGAGAAAATTGACCAAAACAAGGATAAAGCTATTCAAACAATTCTTAGCTCAGATACTCTTAGCACCTCTACGAAAAACCCCCAGAAGTAGCCCGTGTCAAACAAAGTCCCGAATCGTAGCCGACAGAATTAAGAGCATAGAAAAGATCATTTCCGAGAAAAGTCGAAACAAATCGCTCCAAACTACAAACTCCCTTTTAGTTTCGAAGGGGAAAGTTTCCAAAATAAAAATTACCATACCCCTTACCGAGCTAATAACTGTAGATAGGTATAGATCTCAAATTTTCAAAAGTATCGACATAGGGAGCAAGGTCGATATCTTGAATCTAACCGAAAACAAACCCGAGCTCTTATTCGGCCCGAAAATAGAAGGTCAATACCAAGAAGGGTCTCGTTTCTCCTTTCCTACATGAGCTCGAACATACCGGACAATATATTACATAATGCCATGTTAGATTCTGTACCTCCCATAACCTCATGCCTAAAGTACTCATGGAAAACTCCGGGACTAGAAGTAACCCAATCCCTCTCGGGTAACTCATAAGAAGTCATGGAAACAATACCCCCCATTTATTCCACTCATTCCAATTTAGACTTTTTATCTATACAATGAAAGTGATATAGACAAGCAGATGAATAAAGGAAGAAGTTTCAACCACTTAAACTATTTTCCACATGTGATGCGTAAACTAATAACCAAAACTTCTCCATCTTTCTCTCACATCCCGCATATCATAAGTCGTAAAATAGATTTGTAAATAAAGTTGAAGAAAAGTAACTGCAATCCAATGTACATGGTCGGTGACATTGCTTATGTTAATGATTCTCAAATGTTTGATCAATATGTTGACTTATATGATTTCCAGTTAGTTAACTTCTTTAAGATTCAGCTTTTTATTTTTGGGAGGAAGCTCGCTCATAAATTTGAGAAAAGTAAGTACCATTACCGTCATCTATGATACCTATGAGGAGAACCTTGAAAGTTTAGAAGTAAGTGAAGAGTCTCGGACTCTTGCTCTACTTCACTACAAATTCGTCGAGATAACATGCACAATAGATTGGAAATCAACAATTTTTCACTTTTGATGATGAGTTTGAGGAAAATTAGTGAAATTTTGACATATTGTAAACAGAATCCTTCGTCTTAAATAGTTGAGGAAATCATTTTGGACATAGAATCTTCCTTAACTCCCGCATTTGCAGCTACCCGCTCCATTGAGTTACAAATTGCACATAAAGAAGTAGAGGTTGATAAACACATGGGAGTTGTCACACTCCATCTCAGATAATTTATCGTCAAAGTGTATCCCCGCCCATCAACCCGATGACCTTCACATGTCAGCTCGCTCTATCAAAACACACGTTCTGATTGAAAAATACACCGTAATACATGATGAGTCCGATAACAGTGATCATGAGGAAGAGCTGTTTTTTTGTATTGTGGGGGTCCCAAATATAGCCAAGTGGAAGAAAGAGCAGTCCCGGATGAAGCCTATATCTCAAAACCTCTAGATCAAGTATTATTCCAAGATCCATTTGTTGTTTTCTGAGAAGTCTCAAAGAGGTCTGAATAAATCCTATGTATCAAATCCTCTACATCGTGTATTATTCCAAGATCCATTTGTTTTCCTTGAGAAGTCCGTAAAGAGTAGTCTTGAATAAATCCTATGTATCAAATCCTCTAGATCGTGTATTATTCCAAGATCTATTTGTTATTTTCTCTTGAGAAACTGTAGGGGTAGTGGGTTCTATCACAAACAAGTTTGCTACCAAGAATGAGAAAAAACTTAAGCTCACTATCCTTAAATAAAACTAATGTAGAGTGGCCTTTTCATTATTTCCGCATCATGAAAAGAACTAAACCGTAATCACCTATGTGGGACACTCACTTAACGGTTGCATTGGAAAAACAGAGTTCATCAAACAAATGTCTATTGTGCACATATTAGATCAGAGGAAAGACAACAAGGAAAATAAGCTTGTTCGTGGGCACCTTTTTTCATTTGTAGTTTGTTTGAAGAAAAAGTGAAAAAGCAGAAAAGTCAAAAAATAGTGAAAGTAGAAAAAGAGGCGCTTTAAAAAAGCAATGGTAAGGCCCCATGTTCCAAAAATAGTCCTTCGGAAAGCGAGCAAGTCTAAATGCCGCTACTAGTACTCCAATGTCTTGTTCAGCCTATCTAGCCTAATCATAGCTGTAGCATGTTTAAATTTATTTATATTATAAGTTAGTGAGTGTCAAAGATAGTCAACATTGTGTAAGATTGACTTGATCACAGGAGCTTAGATTAGGGGAGAGATTCTCGTTCCACATGCCTAAAACAACCAAAGAGAGAAGCTAGGGATGAAAAACACATTGTATATCTTGGAGCCCCGCTTTGTCTAGTTTCCTTTGTTGCAGAAGACATTTAGTGTACATTGTCTTTTATGCCGCAAATGCATGACAAATCAGTATCGCCTAACCCCGATTTGATCATTTTTTCGACTTCTCATGTTGTAGATTAGAGAATGAAATCCCTCACAACCGTCTTTAATCTTGACAAAGCCGATCTAGTTTTAGGTAGAGAAATGAAGGAGTTCATCAGCTTTAATCCGAACTCCCACAGTACATAAGAGTAGAAATAGATAGTTTCATTTTTGCAAAAAGAAATATATATGCATACATATATACATCAAGGTCGTTAGGCTGCTCAAATGCTGCCAAAGATGAAGAAAAAAATGTTAGGAAAGATAGTGGGGTAGGTAGAATATCATTGATGTTAACCATGCCGACACTTTTCGGCAAATAACATCGAGAGAAGGCAATTTTGCGCCAATGGATAAGGCACCGGTCTTCATAAGCCAAAGTATTCCGAATTCGACACCTCCCTGACTGAGGAGCTGCGCCCCTCCCCAAATGGGAGCCACCGTGCCACCATCGCATACAGCATGTTAGTGATGACTATATCTTCACCGAAAGTTTTCTAGAAATTGATTTCCTTATGTTTCAATATGTCATCCGTAAAAACCCTCCCAAAACTGTTTTTTTCGCTTCTACCTTTCAAGTTCACCCATCCCTCAAAGTAAACCAAAACCTCGATGTCACAACTTATCTAACCTCAAATTTTCTATTGGTCTAAGCCCATCGCCTTTAAAAGGACAAAATCCACATCTCGATTCAAAAAGTACTCCCTCTGATGTTAGGAAGTAATGCTTTAGGGACATTTCACCTTTGGCAATCATCAAAAGCCAAAACAGCCTCCATCTGCAGCACCATAGCCTACCACATGATCGATCTCTCACTTTGCAAAATGAAATTGACAAACAAACCCTAAGTCGCGCTACTCATATTCTCTTAGGTCCTGACACGCATAAAGCCCAATCTCAAGCTCGACTAGTAGGTTTTTCACGATATTCTATGGTTTGTACAAAGGCGTGTAGAAATATAATTTCATCTCGTGGAGGAAATGTTTGAGTCTACGCGTAGAGGAACAAACTGTTTCTAAATGTATTACTGAGCTCGAGATGGCTGCAAACACAGAAGTCACTCATCGTCGACCTGTACAGCTCTTTCCTGAAAGCATGAAAATCACTAGTGAAGAAAGGGATCACCAATCGCTCACACGCGGTAAATTGTCAAGGCCCTTAACCTCCTTCATTTACAAGCAGAGGGTTATGTGCCTCCTTCATCCATAAGCAGAGGGCGCAGCGCGTGTTGACTCGAAGGTTGTCAAAAAGTCCAGTGTTTGCCTTTGTACCGAAACAATAGAAACAATATCTTCGTGTTTTATGAAGGTAATTAATGATTATAATAGGAATGGAGTTTGAAATATGTCAATGAAAAGAAAGAAGAGTTGTACTCGATAAAGGAGGTCATCTTAGCTTTTCAAATCATATGAATTGATAGAAATGAAGAAAGGCATGACATTGGTGAAAAATTCCAGTCATAGTAGTACTCGTCTATCCACAAGATCAAATAGAACAGATGATAACCACCATTACACAGCAGAGAAAGTTCTTGGTTTTTCAAGAAAGCACTGAATTACAGTCACAAAGGTTATTTGTCAAGTAATCAATCATGAGATGAACAAGCCAAACATCTCAACAATTCTTAGAGCAACACAAATAAACAAAAGGTCACTTATATTAGGTTTCTTCAAAAACACAAAGGAGGTTTGCAAGTAAAGATGCTAAGATTAGTGTTTTTCAAATGTTTTACTTACCACCACATTCGCAGAAAGGTCATGGTCAAACATGGTGTGTTTCTGACACCTCGCCCGATGAAGAGCCTCCATGCATGAGTAGATGGCCAAAGCATGGTAAATTGCCGAAGCCGTTTTATTTGAAATATAACGGAATGTTACAAAGAGATTGAATAAAAGTCATTTATGTCATAAAAAGGGCATTGCTTATGATATAAATGTATTGATTTCCCTCTTCAAAAAGCTATCTCATTACGTTACATGTAGTGGAAAGGAGAAAATATTGAACATATTGTATGCTATTAATGCCAAAGGAGCAGCTGATTTAAAAAGGGTTAAAGAGACTATGATCACCGTCTTAAATCTAAGCAAAATCCTCTTCTTTCATCATTCCTCGATCAAAATCATCTTCTTACACTGCCCGGAGAAGAAAGGGGTTTCATGGGATTCATTCATTATTAGCTGCCTATTTCGCCAATCGTCCTCCCCGTTCATGTGTCTCCCACCAAATTTCGTCCGACGCCTGCCTTTACTCAGTAGGCCTACCCCTAAAAAACTCAAGATGACCACTGCGCCTGGCAACAGGGAGAAGGAGAGGGCAAAGAGCGGGCCAGGAGAAAAGGAGGATGATGAGCAAAGAATGTACCGTATTTTGAGAGACAAAAGCAGCATTTGGAAATCAAGGATGCTAGCCTAGAGGTTGATGAACAAGAAGAAATTCAGGAAGAGGGATGCCAGCTCTTAGAGGTTGATGAACAACAGCTAGCATGAAGAGGAACAAGAAGTTAGACATAGATTGAAGAGCGCAGTTGAGCAAACAATTGAAGCAGCTTTTGCCACAGCTGCCGGACAAGATGTTGAGGAAGGACAAGAAGTCAAGCTCTTCCCTCGCAAATGCTGACTCAAAACTCGCTCCTAAAAAGAGTGAAAATTGCCCAAAAAGACAACTGCTAGCTTGCTCAATAGATAAAAGCATAGATTGGCCTTCAAAGGCAAAAGCATAGTTGGAGAAAGTGCCAAGCATGGAGAATCAACTGTCATACCCATATCCCAAGCGATGACAGTGATAATGAGGGTCTATGATCCTGAAAACTCTCCTCATTCACAAAGAAGGCAAATTGAGGTGTTACAAGAAGATCTTCAAAGGAGCAAGTGAATTCCTAATCATTTCTCGGAGGTTGAAAACAAACAAATGAAGTTTCATGTAGCTCATCCATGAAGCAAGGGCGATCAAGTACAAAGAAAGGAGGCAAAGTAAAAGGCGCAAGTAAGAATTGAAGAGCTCATTGGCGAGTTTGATGATGAAGAGGAAGAGGACCAACCTAAGCGAAAGAGGCCTAGGACCATCGGGCTTAGAAGAGCCTCGAGAAACAGAAAGCGTAAGAACAAGCTCAATCCGAAGCTTTTCTCTCACCGCTCTCTTTGAAGCAGAAATTGAGGAAAACAAGGAAGCATGGCTTGAGAGAGCTAACCAAAGATTTGGAAACAAAGCTTGAGAAGGAAAACAGGGATCTTGAGCTACAGAGAAAGAGGACTCTTTCACTTTCGTAGTTTCAACCAATTCTGCTGTGCGCAAAATTGAAGGTAGCACAAGAGAAAATTGAAGAAGTTGAAGGAGAGGCGCCTAGCACGCAAAGAAGCAAAAGCATATCAGCCCTTGATATTTTGGCTTCAGCTTGAGCATGTTTCTATGGACCCTTGAGGGTCATGCATGCCAATTTTGAGCCTCTGTTTCGAAACTTTTTTGTTTTTTGGCATTTTTTTGGCTTTTTGGCCAAAACTCATAAATGTGCCTTATTTCAGTTTGATGAGTCTTCAAGGGAGGAGGGATGATACCGATGGATCCCATAATTTCATGAGCAGCTCTCCAGCGATTTTCGTGGCATTTGAATGATCATTCGCCTCTCAAATTGGCGAAAAACAGCCTCATTTTGCACATTCTCGCCTCGCCATATCGCTATAGCCCGCTATTTTCTCGGGGTTTTTTTGCGTACAGGTACACGCTTTTTGAGGGACTTTCTAGAGATCAGATTGAGGGTGATTCCACTTTCGTCCCGGAAAGAAGACACAGAGAGCTTTCCAACGAGCCATCATGAGCCTCATTTCGACATCGGGAAGGCTGCCATTTGCATCCAGCAAGTCGTGGGACCTTTTTCGGGCATAAATATGAAGTATTTTTGTAATTTTTGAACTCCAAAAATCTGCTTTTCCCAAATGTGCGTTAAGCTATTTTTATCATTGGGAAATCATGTAAAGTCAATATAATTTCCGTTTTTAGCAGTTTTTTAGATATTTTATGAGATATTTTGTGCCTTGGGCTTTGCAAAGCCTCAAGGACAAGTTTAGATATTTTGACTTGGCCAATGGGATAGCTAGTTGCTCCATGAGGTTTTCCTTCCTCAAGCCTATTTATTCCATGGTTCTCATTGTAAATCAAGAGGCAGAACTTGAGAGAAGAATGAATACATTGGTCATATGAGCTTTGAAGAATACACTTGAGTTATGATGTTTTGACCGCCTCTTGATGCTTTTGAGGAATGCATGAAGGGTTCGTTGATGGATTCCTTTGACATGGTAGAATGGTATAGTGCTTCTTAATGTGTTTTGTCTTCTAGTTTTCACTCATAATTCATATTTTCTTGCCGCTCATAGATCAAGAGAAGATTGATTTTGAGATATGCCCATGGAGGCACCTCAAAAATCCCCCGAATCTTCATAGCTTGATGTTTTCTCTCCCTTAGTTATGCTAAAGAATTCTTAGTCGTTCTTTAGTAACCTAAGGTTTTGTTGCTAAGTTTTATTCATCGCTTCTATGTATGTTGAGTAGGATGTATGGTTTGCTCCTACCTACCTATCACCCTCGCCCATGTCTTTCTGTCTCATAAAACTTTTCTTTTTGACTCGATTTGTTGATCATCTTTGATTTGAACCAAGGAGGCCTAGTCCCGATCTAGCCCTTTGCCTAAAACTATGAAAAACTTATTTGTCCAAGTGCCCAATGACTTAGAGACTCATGTTTAGGCGCTCGGCATAGTTTATGAGTTGTTAGTTTGTCTCATGTGTTTTCCCCAAAGTCCGATAGCCTATTTCCCCTGAAGTTAGAGGGTCTTATACCTCTTCATGTATGGCTGGAATGTTTGATTTCTATGTATTGATTAGCTTATAGTTATTCCTAGCATGATTAATGGCTTGCTATTACATGTTTATGTCTCGTCTATTAACTAGTTTGCACTTGAAATCCCTTGTCTTTCACCAACTTATTGTCCATTTAATCCATTTTTGCCCGCGAGATCCCTTCTACTGGAATCAAATCGGCCCCTACAAAGCAGCCTTTTTACATCATCACCTCATAAGCTTCCTTGACTCGTTTGACCCCATAGCCCAATTTATCTACATCTTGTCATCCAGCTTTATGTATTTGATCGCTTCATCCCTCACAAACTTAAAAACTCAAAAACCAAAAACACACTTCATAACTAGCCTAATATCTGGGAACATCGCAAGTAAACACACTCGACATCTTCTACACATATAGAGAGAGCCCTCTCGAGTCCGGGAAGGCTAGGTCCTGGGCTCCAAAGCTTGGTTTGATGTTACATCGTCATTTGGCTAGCTAATCGGCCAAATCACTTTAGACCCTAACATAATGGCGATCACGGTAAGGACTCTGTAGTAGATTTAAAAACTTGGTTTCCTCTATCTTTAGAGAATTTTCTGAGATTACTAGTCATCTGATTGACTTATCCCACCGCTCACTAACATAATGGCGATCCACGTATGGACTACCGTAGTTCAGTGATAGTCTGAGCGACTCTTATAGACTCTTTAGTCCTTCAACTCCTAAACTCCTGTACCATCAGCTCTATAGAATCTGAGATTGTAGTGTAGATCTAGCTGTTTCATCATCTGAAAGATATAAGGATGAATCAAAGCTTATATGAAACACTTACAAATACCTAGTGGCTACATACAAACTTAGAAAAACACTCACAAAAAACTCCCTTAGATTGGTTTTTGATACGTATTGGTGGTGGACCATACAAATATACCTCAAAACAACTCAAAAATCCACCCCGGCGACTCACTAGCCTCCAGCAGGCCTCACTACCTTGCCATTTTAGAATTTCTATCCTGATAGTATCTATCCCCACCCGCTCACTAACATATATGGTGATCACTATAGACTATTGAGTACATACAGTCCAAGAACTCTTATAGACTCTTTCTAGTCCTAGATACTTAAACAAGCATAGCAAACCTCATATACCCATTTAGAGTAAACTCTTTTTGTTCTCATCACCCCTAGCAAAAGTGTTGAAACAAGTCTAGGATACTTTAACAAACCATAGGCTGCACATAAAACTCGAAAAATCCAAAAACATTTCGCATTAGTTACCGTGTGACCATAGCTATCTTCACAAAACAACTCCCAGCTCCACCCTCGGCGTACTCCACTAATCCATCCCTTCTTATTCTTGACCATCCTTCACTTTCCTAAGTATAACTCTTTTTAGTTTTTAGAATAAATCACTCATCCTAATAACATTCACCAATATCATTCTTTCCTAAAACCCTCGATCTAAAATCAAGCTTCACGAAGAATCAATCACCAGCAGCCCATCCAGACTCAAATCCCCTATCATAGTAGATGACCCGTAAGAAGATTCCGTGGCAAGCTTCGAAACTCGACCATCTAGCTACCCGGTAGATCCATCCGTAGAACAAGATCTCGTACTCTAAAACACTCGCACTATCCTACTAGATCTCAATTCCTTTCGAATTGGGAGTCATCACAAACTCTTCCCTCGAAGACAAATCATAGTAAGATAAACTTCGATTTCGATCTTGAACCCCTAAACCTGCATCACAGAGTCCTCCCATGAGAAGCTTCACCCACCACTCCCCTCCCCGATTTCAAATTTTCTTATCAATTTCTGGCTCCCTATCATCCCAGACCGCTCAAAACCCAGATCACTAGTCCAAGTTCATCCGCTACACTGTCAAACCACCACTGCTCAAACCAATTTCTCCATTTCAGATTCTCTACTAGTCCTCATCTTTGCGTTGAATCATCTCATTAGCTCCGACTCATGGCACTTTCGGACGCAGACTGTGGTGTTAAGCACCGCCCGGGCTCCTCTCCCAAATACAAATATCAAGACAAAATCCCACACTTTACCTGGGAGAAGACACCCACCACGCCTCAACAAAGATATAAGTAGGATTAGTCGATGCATTATTGAGGAATACATGGAAGTACACGACTGAAACCGGCTCGCTAATGAGAATATTCGCCCAAACTCGGGTGGAGAACCCAAAACATGGTTTAAAAGCTTAGCCTCCAAACAAGATCCACAATATCCTAGAACTACGCCAAGTCTTTCTACGAAATTTCAAGTGGGAAGTCCGAAGGAACCCCTATTCAAATTTCGTCGAATATAACAACCTAAAATGGGAAAATAGGAAAAGTGTCTCAGCATACCGTACTAGGTTCAACAATGTGTAGTAACGCCCTCCCACCTCACTTCAAACCCCCACTTTGGTTTTAGCTTTGAAAATTTCCCCGAGGGTTTTGATCCGTACATACTTATATCATCCGAGAGACATAGGATCCCTACCCTAGAGGAAAATGCAACAAGCAGCTATAAAAGCAAGAAGCCAATTTAGCAAGTAAAAGATTTTTAGACTAGATTAGTAAAGAAAAGTCCCATATAGCAGATGAGGTATCCACTTCATCTCCTTCCCTAGATCCTAGAATAGATGACTTGGGTCAAATCCATGTACACAAAGATGTGGGAAAAAGATGAGTGAAAAGAAACTGCCCTCCAGTAGGGACAACCAACCAAACCCTCAATCGTAAACCGGAAACCAAGGCTTGTAGAAAAGATCAGCCTCAAAATAAACCAAGAGGAAATGATCAAGAATTAGACCATCATTCAATGAGAATTATGTTGATAGAAGAGGATAAGGATACTTAACCTATTGATGAAAATCATCTGGAACCTCATAGGGTCTCTCTGGATAACGAGAGTAAGGTTTACCTCTATAGTGTAAGAGCAAGAGCTATGTTATCCTAGTCGGAAGAAACCAACTGATGAAGATCTCAACGATCCCGTCATAGACTTTCATAATGCCATTATAGAAGCTCACCTAGGCAAGATAATCTAGAAGCAGAAAAACCAAGACTACTCCAAGAAGGGTAGCCCTGCCATACCATAAAATCTCAGACACCATCCCTAAATAAGAGCCATGGATAACAACAAAATTAGTGCCCAAGAAAATTGACCAAAACAAAGATAAAGCTATTCAGAAACAAGTCTTCAGCTCGACACTTTCTAGTACCTCTCACGACAAAATCCCCCTAAGTAACCGTGTCAAACAGAAGTCCCAAGTCAAAGCTCGAAGAATTAAGAACATAGAAAGGGATCATGTCCGAGAAAAGTCGAAACAAATCGCCTCCAAACTACAAACTCTTTAGTTTCGAGCGGGAAAGTTTCCAAAATAAAAATTACCATACCCTCATACAGAAGCTAGTAACTGTAGATAGGTATAGATCTCAAATTTTCAAAATTTATTTTGACATAGAGAGCAAGCTCGTATACTTTAAATCTAATCGAAAACAAACCCGAGCTCTTATTCGGCCCAGGCAAAATAGAAGGTCAAGGCTACCAAGAAGGGTCTATTTCTCCTTCCTATGTAAGCCCTCGAACATACGCGGATAATATATTACATAATGCCATGTTAGATTTGTATTCACAACTCACAAGTCAGCAACATGGAAAACTGGGACTGAAGTAACTCAACCTCCTGTAACTCTGCTACCAAGTGAAAATACACTCCTATTGTGGTTCCACTCTCATTCCACTGCAGATTTTTTTATCTTATACAATGAAAGGATACAGAGACAAGCAGATAATGGAAAAGTTAAAGAAGTTTCTCAAACCATCGTAAACGTATTTTCTCGTTAGCTTAGATGTAACCACAACCAAAACTTTCCTATCTTTTCCTTAATTCTGTACATCATAAATGTAAACAGATTTAAATAAAAGTTGAAGAAAAGAAATCGCAATCCAATGCTATGTCAGATAATGTTTACAAGTTAATGATTCTCAAATGTTGACTGAATATATGTTGACTTTATATGATTTCCAAATGTACAATCTCATGTAAGATCTGCTGATTTTTGGGAGTAGTTGCTCATTATAAATTTGAGAAAAGTGTTACCATTACCGTCATCTATGACACTATGAGGAGAACCTTAAGTTTAGCAAGTGGAAGAAATCTCGACTTTGCTCTATCACTTCACCACAGAGATAACATGCACATGATTAAAATCAACAATTTTTCATCTCTCCTCCTTTGATGATGGTTTGAGAAAATGGGTGAAATTCTTGAGCATGTTGTAAATGAGAAGCCTTTTCCTGAAATGGTTGAGGAAATCATTTTGGACATAGAATCTTCCCTAACTCCAGATTTGCAGTTACCCAGTTCCATTGAGTTAAAAATTGAAGATGATGAAGTAGAGGTTGAGAAACAAATGAGAGTTGTCACACTATCCTTTGAAGATGATTTGCTGTCAAAGTGTATCCCTGCTCATCGACCTGATGACCTTCACACAGTTTTCAACCCACCCTATCAAAACACATCAGCTTGGATTGAAAACTACACTGCAATATATGATGATTTTGATATTTCAAGTGATCATGAGCAAGGGGAAGAGTTGCTTTACCAGGAGAGTCCTAGATATAGCCAAGTGGAAGAAAGAGTAGTCCTGAATGAAGCCTATATCTCAAATCCTCTAGATCAGGTATTATTCCAAGATCCATTTGTTGTTTTCCTTGAGAAGTCTGAAGGAGTAGTGGGTTCTATCATGAACAATTTGCTGTCGAGAATGGGGAAAAACTTACACACTACTGTCCAAAAACAAACCAAGTGGGAATGGCCTTTTCATTATTTCTGCATCATAAAAGAACTAAACCAAAATGACCCATGTGAGCATCTACTTGACTGGTTGCATTGGAAAGAAGAGTTCACCAAGTGTATGTTGTGTACAGTTTAGGATAGAATAGATAAACAACAGTAGAAAATAAGCTCAGCCTTGTGAGCACTTTTTTCATTTGTAGTTTGTTTGAAGAAAAAGTGAAAAAGCAGAAAATACAAAAAACAGTGAAAAGTAGAAAAAGAGGGCAGTTTCTAAAAAGCAGTGGTAAGGCCCCATGTTCCAAAAAATAGTCCTTCGGAAAGCGCGCAAGTCTAAATGCCGCTACTGGTACTTCAATGTCTTGTTCAACTATCTAGCCTAATCATAGCTGAGCATGTTTAAATTTATTTGTTGATAAGTTAGTGAGTGCAAAGATAGTCAACATTGTGTAAGATTGACTTATCACAGAGCTTAGATTAGGGAGAGATTCTGGTTCCACATGCCTAAAACAGAACCAAAGAGAGAAGCAAGGGATGAAAAATATATTGTACATCTTAGCCCCGCTTGTCTAGTTTCCCTTTGTTGCAAAATAACATTTGTGTGCAGCTTGTCTTTATGCCACAAATGCATGACAAATCAGACTGCCTAATCCTGATTTGATCATCTTTTAAATTTCATGTTTTAGATTAGAGAATAAAATCCTGTCAAACTGCTTAATCTTGACAGTTGATCTAGCATAGGTAGAGTAATGAAGGAGTTCATCAGTCTAATCTGAACTCCCAGCAGATATAAGAGTAGAAATAGATAGGTTCATTTTGCAAAAAGAAAAATATACTTTGTCAAAAGGCTGCTAGTTCAAATGCGCCAAAGAGAAGAAAAATGTTAGGAAAGATAGTGGGGTAGGTAGAAGTATCATTGATGTTAACCATGCTGTTACTTTTCAGAAATAACATCAAAAGAAGGGTAAATTTTGCGCCAATGGATAAGGCACTGGTCTTCATAAGCCAAAGATCTGAATTCTGGACACCTCCTAACGAGGAGCTGCCCTCCCCAAATGGAGCCACTGTTAGCCATCAGTATTTTTTACATGTTAGTGATGACTATATCTATAGCTGAGTTTTCTAGAAGCTGATTTCCTTATGTCAAATTTTCATCTAGAAAACCCTCCTAAAAACTTTTTTCGCCCTTCTACTTTTCAGTCCACCCATGTCAAAATCAAAACCTCATTATCACTATCCTATCTAGCTTCAGCCCTATTGGTCTGCCCATCAGCTTTAAAAGGCAAATCCAAATCTGTTTCAAAAGTCTCCCCTATGTTAGGAAGTGGTGCTTTAAGACATTTTACCCTTGGCAATCATCAAAAAGCCAAAAAGCCTCCATCTGCTACAGACCTACCATGACTGACCTCCCACTTTGCAAATGAAATTGACAAACAGCTCTAAGTCGCGCCACCCACACCCCCTAGGTCTCAGCACTGCATAAACCCCAATCTCAAGCTGATTATTAGGTGTTTTCAGTGTTTTATGGATTCTACAAAGACAGGAAATATAACTTCATCTCAGGAGGAAATGCTTGAATCTACAGTTAGAAGAACAGCTGCTTCTAAATGTAACATGAGCCTGAGATGTATCTGCAAACAGAGAGTCACTCATCAAGACCTTGCATTTTCCTTCCAGCATGAAAAACCATAGGAAGAGAAGAACACCACTGTCACAACAAACTGGTAATTTGTCATGGCCCAGAACCTCCTTCATTTACAAGCAGAGGGTTAGGGCACCTCCTTCATCTACAAGCAGAGGGCGCTAGCCAGTATTGACTTTAAGGATTGCAAAAGCCCAGTTTTGCTTTTTGCTAAGCAGTGAAACACAGACTCTAGGTTTTCTGAGTATAAGTGATAATCACAGCAGCGCTACAGTCTGAAGTATGCAAGTTAAAGGGAAAACAGAGTTCAGGTCTTGTAAAGCAAGTCCTTGGAAGTTTTCAAATCATGTGAATTGTTAAAACTTTATAGAGGCATATCATTAGTAAAAACCATTCTAATCATAAGCAGCCTGCTTTTCCACAAGACTAAATTGAAGAGATGCTGACAAATCATGTCATTACACAGGCAGAAGAAAAGGTGTTTGTTTTTCAAAGAGTGCTGACCTCCATAGTCACAAAGACTATCTTTCAAATAATTTGTCATAAGTTGACCAAAGCAAATGATGACATTTCAGCTCCCCTCAGAGCAGTGCATTGAGACAGTAACACCTTGACTAGGGTTTTTTCTTTCTGAAGCACAGTAGTGTTTGCAAGCAGAGGTGCCAGTATTGATGTTTTTCAAGTTGGTTGCTTACCATCATAATCCAAGCAAAACCCTTGTCATGCAGCCTTATCAAATAATCTTCAGATACTTTGCCAAGTGAAGGGCCTCCTCCATTTATGAGCAGATGGCCAAGGCATTGAGTGTTGTTAAAAACTGATTGGTCAAAAGGTGCAGTGGAAAGAGACAAAGAAGGAAAATAGAAGTCATTGCACAGGTAACAGATGGTGTTTATGTTTCAAAAAGTATTGGTTTTCCTATCCATAGGAAAATGTCTGTCAAACTATACCTTATAGTGGACAGGAGACAATTTGAATATACAGGCCATTGATACAAAAAAGGGCAGTTTCCTTAGGAGAGGGGGTCACCTCACTGTCACATGCCAAGAAGTCTAAAAGAGCCCCTTTCAAGTAAACAGAGGTAGATGGAACAAGGACAAATGCAACTGCATTTTTATAACCACGGTCAGAAAATGAGTTGAAGGGCACCTAACAGTTGAAATCAATCTCACAGTAGACACCATTACATCCACAGCATCAAGAGAAAATGATGTCATATTGGGTTTTAAAAAAGAGTAAGTCCACCTCCTTGCAAAGTGGCAAAGGAGCTCCATTGGTATATTGTTGAGCAAATGTCACACTTTGAAAAGGGAAATAGAAGGATCAGCAGTGACAAAAAGTCACTTTTCGAATATCTGAAATACAGTAAATAGAGTTGGCTTTTGGAAAAAATCACATCCATTACCACTGTTCAAACTAAGATACACAGATTTTCTTCACCAACAATTTTCAAGAGTAGGGGTCCTTCCTGACACATTCGAAGACATTTTGTTTCAAATGGACAAAGGCAGTGGTGAAAAAATGAAAGAACAAGCCCCTTGTCGTTTCCTTGAACCATAGAAAGGGTTATGATTGAAAAACAGAGTTTTGTTGGGTCAAAGGCTTGCGCGACGCGCCTGGAAAAGCGCGCGATGTGCCTGGAGAGAAAAATACAAAAGGCCATAACTAAGGCGCGACGCGCCTGTAGCGGTGCGCGACGCGCCTATGCGTGTTGGTCCTGTCGGCCCGACAGTGACCCGACACCACAACCTTGCGCGCCGCTCTCCATTGTAAACACACCGCGCACATTTCAAAGGTTCAACACGCCTCCACATTACTTCTAAAGGCTGCTCCAGCCTTCTAAAAAGCCTTTCCACCATTTTAAAGGAGTTTATATGCCTATATGACCTTTGCAAGATTGTTGATGTGAAGTGAAAGGGGATGAAATCATGGTGAAAAATCACAGTTGTGTTTGGTGTTTTCATTGGCAAAGAAAAATGAGACTGACTGTGGTTTTGCTAGCTAAGGATGAAACATAAAAAAAAGAGCTGTGGAAGTTGCATTATAGAGCTTTTGTGATTGCCCTCAAACTATGATTTTTGTTGATAAGAGACAAGACATTAAACCCCTCACAAAACACAGTGGAACAGTCTTGAAAGAAAGATAGAATAATGATGGTAAAGATGAAGCGTAATTTGGAAAAAGAGGAAAATGCTGGTAACATTAACTCAGTAGTGATAAACAACGGTTTCAAGAAGCGCCCGGCACGGAAAGAGGAGAAAGGCATATCAGCA
The DNA here is from genome assembly GCA_034641835.2 of Pinus albicaulis. Classification (NCBI taxonomy): domain Eukaryota; kingdom Viridiplantae; phylum Streptophyta; class Pinopsida; order Pinales; family Pinaceae; genus Pinus; species Pinus albicaulis. Next base: position 233,201,459 of record CM076579.1, read on the forward strand.
CTTGATATTTTGGCCTCAGCTTCGGAGCATGTTGCTAGGGACCCTTGAGGGCCATGCGTGCCATTTTTGGGCCCATTTCGACAACTTTTTGTTTTTTGGCATTTTTTGAGTTTTTGGTCGAAAACTCATAATTTCGCCATTTCAGTTTGAGGATTTTCCAAGGGATGAGGATGATACCAGTTGATGCCATATTTTCATGATCAGGTCCTCAGTGATTTTCAGAGCATTTGGAGATCATTCGCCCCCTCAAAACGGCGAAAAATGCTCACTTTTTGCACATTCTGCCCGTCATATCAGCAGTCTGCTATTTCCTGGCTTTTTACACACAGGTACAGTTTTGGAGGACTTCCAGGCATCAGATTGAGATGATTTTAGTTGCGCCGGAAAGTAGACACAGAGAGCTTTCCAACGAGCCATCATGAGCCTCATTTTGACATCGGGAAGGCTGCCAATTGCCTCCAGCAAGTCAGGGGACCTTTTTCAGATATAAATATGAAGTATTTTTGTAATTTTTGAACCTCAAAAATCTGCTTTTCCCAAATGTGCGTTAAGCTATTTTTATACTTGGGAAATGATGTAAAGTCAATATAATTTCCATTTTTAGCAGTTTTTAGATATTTTATGGGATATTTTGTGCCTTGGGCTTTGCAAAGCCTCAAGGACAAGTTTAGATATTTTGACTTGGCCAATGGGATAGCTAGTTGCTCCATGAGGTTTTCCTTCCTCAAACCTATTTATTCCATGGTTCTCATTGTAAATCAGAGGCTGAACTTGAGAGAAGAATTAATACATTGGTCATATGAGCTTTGAAGAATACACTTGTGTTATGATTTTTGGACTGCCTCTTGGATGCTTTTGAGGAATGATGAAGGATTGTTGATGGATTCCATGACATGGTAGAATGGTATAGTTTTTCTTGCTTTATTGTTGTCTTCTAGTTTTCATCCATAATACATGCTTCTTGCTGCTATAGATCAGTAGAGATTAGTTTTGAGATATGCCCATGGAGGCACCTCAAAATTCCTGAATTTTCATAGCTTGATGTTTTCTTCTTCCTTAGTTATGCTAAAGAATTCTTAACTGCTCTTTAGTGACTTAAGGATAATGTTTGCTAGTTTTATTTACAAGTTCTATGCATGTTGAGTAGGATGTATGGTGTGCCCTGCCTACCTATAAGCTGTCCATAGTTCTGTCCATAAAACTTTCTCTTTGGCTGATTTGTTGATCATCTTGTTGAACCAAGGAGGCCTAGTCCCGATCTAGCCCTTTGCCTAAAACTATGAAAGCTTGTTTGTCAAAGTGCCCAATGACTTAGAGACTATGTTTAGGCGTTCCGGCGTAGTTTATGAGTTGTTATTTTGTCTTATGTGTTTTCCCCAAAGTCTGATAGCCATTTCCCGAAGTTAGAGGGTCTTATACCTCTATGTATGGCTGGAATGTTTGATTTCTATGTCTTAATTAGCTCATAGTTACATTTAGCATGATTAATGGCTTGCTATAACATGTTTATGTCTACTATCAACTAGTTACACTTGAAATCCCTTGTCTTTCACAAACTTGTTGTCCATTTAATCCATTTTTCCCAAAGATCCCTTCTACCGTGAATCAAATCGGCCCTACAGCAGCCTCACATCATCACCTCATAGCTTCCTTGACCTGTTTGACCCCATAGCCCAATTTATCTACATCTTGTTACCCAGTTTATGTCTTTGATCAGTTTTATCCCTCACGAACTTAAAAAACCCCAAAAAATCAAAAACTCACTTCATAACTAGCCTAATATCAGAACACCATAAGCGAACACACCGATATCTTTTACATTTATAGAGAGAGCCCTCTCTGAGTCCAGGAAGGCTAGGTCCTCGGGCTCCAAAGCTTGGTTTGATGTTACATCGTCATTTAGCTCGCCAATCGGCCAAATCACGGGACCCTAACATGTGGGTCTGGCTCATCTATATTGCCTTGAATCGGGGAGAATCAAGGAAGTTTGTTGACCACCAATTTCTGATGCACACTTATTTCGAATCAAAAGTATTGAAGCAGTTCTCGATTACTTGGAAGATATCATTATTTTGAACTACAAATCTGATGTCACAGATTTCAAAGAATATACATCCTCTCAAAAGCGCCATATAGTTATTCTCGTCACTGATTATTAATTGATAGTGGAAAATTATATAAAATGGGACTCAATCCTATTCTAAGAAGATGTGTATTTGATCATGAGAGGGACAATGTTATATTTGAATGTCATGCAGACTTTACAGGAGGCCATCTTGGAGGAAAATATACTTATCAGAAGGTCTACCAAACTATTTTATGGTGGCCAAACTTATTCAAGGATTCCAAAGAATATGCCAAGAAATGTGATGTTTTCCAATGGCATGGTCGACCATCTCAACGGGATGAGCTACCTCTGCACCCAGTTCGGGCACTTGAGGCATTCGAAAAATGGGCAGTTGATTTTATTGGACATATCAACCCGCCTACTCTTTATTCCTGTTGTATCTCAAGAGACAATCCCTTGGCTGTGGTAAGGAATCAATGCTTAATACATTTTATAAATGTATGTCACAAAATTATAATATCAGATGGTCTCTGTTTAATACCTTTGGAAATTAATTCTTTAATACCCTAAAAAATATAATATAATGAAAGACTTCAAAATGCTATCAACTGCTGATATTGAATGAAAAGAATACCTGGAAGGGAAACTCAAAATGATATGCTGAGAAATAGAATCTATCACTTTAAATCTCAGAATAACTTTATGTAGACAGAATAGTTGGAGTGAAGGAGCACACATTAAGGTTATTTAACTCTTACTTATAGATGTAATGAAGAGACCCACAACTGCATTACTTCACTTCATTCAAAAAAGAATAATCACAAAATGAAACTGGAAAGACATATCAACATCAACAAGTGCAAGAAAATTGATCTTCTTTCATTAATTTCTCAGAAAATTAAGTACAAAATTTGCAGTCATCCAGAGGTCCAAAACTTGGAATCCTCCTCTTTCTTTCTCATTTGTTTAAATACATACAAAATTAGTTTGTAACCGTTGGAACTACTTGTAACTACTCAAACTACCTAGAAATGTGTAAACTACCTATTACGTCGCAATTAAAAACTTCGTTACAACATCGATCTTTTAACAGAAAGATAATTAAAACTAAAGCATCAATCTATTTGCTGAATCCAGATTTGATTGGTTGTCACTGTGTTCTCCGGATTTGTTGATGTGTCCTTCTAAGATGCTGAGGTGTTACCCGGTGAATCATTCATCCATGCTCTGCACTTCTTCCATATTTCAATGTTGGATTTGGGAGAATTGACCAACTTGTGATATTCTAATATGAAGGCAGTGATCCTATTGAAAGTAGGCCTTTCTATGAACAAATTCTTTACCATCCCTAACAATTGAAAATGCCTCTGTAAGAAATTAACAACTGTAGCTCCTTTCAGGATTGTAGTTTTCTCATGGGTATTATCAATCTTACTGTTTGCTAGCACTAAAAATGGCTCATATGAATCCCATGATAGAATACCGCCTTTCAGATCCCAACATGATGGAAACCCTACTCTAGTCCTTTTGTCAAATATGTTATCAAATCTGTTTACAACCTATTTAATTTATGTCAACTTCTTCTTTGCCATCTTCTTGCAATCATTTTTCACAATCAACTTATTTATCTCTAGAACACACAATGTCCTATCTTTGATTTCATTTTCCTCCAGCTCCTGATATTTCTTTGAATTGATAAAATCAATGAATTTATTTTTGCATAAAGCTCTGTTAAGAGTCTTCTATTTTTCAGCCACAATAAGTTCTTGTAAATATCTGAGTATGCTCTTTTCCTTTGACACTATTATCAAGGACTCCCAAGTTGTTTTCATGACTTTGATGATTTCATTCCATACAATATCCTTTGCTTGAATCAGAGTTATGTTTCCTTTCAACTTTTCTTTAAGACTCTTGATTTCATCATAAGTTTTCTAGAAATCTTATTTATACTTATTGAATTCTCCTTCTTTGGCCTACATTATCTTCATCACTGTATCAAGCTCTCTCTGAGTCTTCTTAAGATCAATCTCTGCCATTTTTAACTCTGTACTCAACTAGGACAATCTTGCTTCTGGATCATCATTTCCAGATGACATGACTATGGTGCAAGAATGAGATTCAATTTGACTTTGCAAGTTAAGTACAAACTCCTTTAACTTAGAAATATCCTCCTCTTTCTGCAATAACTGCTAAAAAAGACTCTCTTTTTCATTCTCTACCTCTGCTTCTATTGGTGTTCTCCAGTAGGCAACTTTAACTTCTTCTTCAATACATTGATCTCCGACTCAGCACTTTGTAACAACTTCTGTACAGTGGATTTATCATTGGGATCCACTCCAATTTTTACAATTATCCTCTTCAACTCTTCATTCTGAGTTGAAAGAGCCCTGGAGTTAGCTTTCTCCAATTTTAGCTGTTTGATCACTTTTCCTAACATATTTTCTGCCTTATGAGCAACTACACTAGTTTTGGTTAGGTCATTAACAATCAATTGGCCTGTCTGCATATGCAAATTAAATTTGTCAAGTAAAGGGATATTATTCACATCAACAATTAAATTAACATTCTTAAACTACTGGATGACCCTAGTGTCATTTCAGATGGGTGAGAAAAAGCGATCTTAAACTGGTCCCTTTCTAAGTCCACAGTAGTCAACAATATAGTTTGGTCAGGAGTAATTTGATACTCAGCTTGAGCCTCCATACTAGTTTTAATCTTTTGATTCTTTTCTGCAATTTGAGAAAAAACTTGCTTGATCAAAGGAACTTGATCCTAAACATCTCCATGTCTTGACAGTGAAGCTGGTGCATTCTAAGCATTTCCTATTTGAAGAAGGAAACCAGGCTATTTTCTTGGTATTTCTTCAGTCAATCTAGCTCTCTTTTCAGCTCTCTATTCTTCATCTTCAGAATAAACAACTCTCTTTTCTTCTTTTGCTTAATTTTTCATAAATGATTGGAGTATGAATGCTGGAACTAACAGAGTCTTCAAAAGCTTTGTTATCCAAATTCTCTACTTCAGGCCTCCTGTCATGAACAAAAGCAGAATAACCATTTTCAACCCTTCCGTTAGAGATTACCTTGTGAGGATCATAGGCCCATTTCTCACCTAGTAACAAGTGCATGTTTTCTAACATCCTATTAGCTTCATTTGTTGCTTGCCTCGTATTCACTATGAATGGTCCCACTGACATAGGAAACTTAAATAAATGACCCTTATTAATTGGAACAAAATGTACTTGATCTACATTCAGACTCTATCTAATAAAATCCAATGCAAACAATCTCATGGGGACAAAGATTGGTAATCTATAAGGTTCAATCCCAGCTCCATATAATCTAATTTTTGAATAATCACCATAAACAAACCAATCCCCAAATTTAAAATTAGCACTTAACTAAAGAAACTCCTAGGCTTTTGGCAGAAAACATGGAGGAACTCCATTCAAAACCTTATAGGCAATTGGAATGAAATAAGAAGCAAAATCAAACACCCCTCCCTCATCTGGTTCATTTCTTATTATATCTATCCAAAATACTACTGACTATATTTTCTTATTTGCATCCATAATACTTAGCCCCAAATGTAAAAAAAATTCTACATTTTGATACAAAAATAAATAAGTGATCAGTGAAGGAAACCTGAAAGACTCGGTAAGTGACAGACTCATTAGCTGAGTGTTAACGTTATCTTGCCAGTAGGAGGGAATATCCAACACCACATTAGGCTTCATCATCAAGGAAAAAACCCAAGCACTGACCTGTCAATTTGAGCAACATCTTCTTTTCCAAGTATCTTTGACAGAAATTGCAGTATGACTTGAATTCTACATCGAAAATCTCCAACAAGAATTCTTTATCATCTGCTAAAAATCGTTTTGTCCGGCTTCAAAAAGAAGATAACCTGTGTAAACTCCTGTCCTGCAAGATTATCATAAAATGCTTCCAATGATTCATCAGTGAACTGGACGTAAGATTCTGACTTGGGATAACAAAGGGCTTGATGAGCTAACTAAGTTGTGACCTGAAGAACATTATCCCTAAAAAATTCATCATGAAACATTTGTTGAGATACAATGAACACACTAACTAATGCACAAATTCGGGAAAAAGATGCGTTTTGGGAACACATGTAGACAAAAAACCAAAATTGACCATGGCTGAATAGAGGGGAAAAATTTTCTCATTCAAAATAGCTCATTGATAGATGGGAAAATGCTCAACGGTGCAAGTAGTATCTCTGATGTCTTGCTCAGTGTCCATGAGAGGGATATGGCTAGAAGAGCCAGACAAAGAAGACTACTTAGCCATGAAATAGTTCAGGGTGGTGAACAATTAAACATAGAGGTAAGCAACTACAGTGACTACGATGACTTCTTAGACAACTCGAAATAAAAATCAATAAGGAAAAGGAAAACTTCAAAATCTTATATAGATGGTGTAGATTTTCAAACATTAATGTCAATTTAATGGTTGATCAGACAAGTAACGGGACCATGACGCGACAGATGAGCTATCTCCCAGCTGGATGCATACGTCATTGCGGGGTTGCTCTGGGGTACAGAGCATCCATCGGGGTTCTACCCCCATAGTGGTTGTGAATCGTCAACCTTAGTCAATATGCTCTTAGCAGAGTCAACTGCGGAAGCACTCCCTCTGCTAACCTGTGGGCTGTTTGTGCCCATGGGTTTTCACTGATCTTCATTAACTCAAATTTCTTTTAATCTCGCCCGATGATTAGCATGGGTGTTAATCAGAACAGTCGGTCCCACCTTCACATGCTTTCGAACAACATATTAATAGACCAATATACAAAAATGAAATGATTTTCTGGCATATGAAAGATTTATATTTTGTCATATTTTCTAAATATATGCTCTTTTTTTTGTCCGTCATCATTGATAATTAAAAAACCGTCACTATAAGTGTATATAGTGATGGTCCTTTATGGTCCGTCACCAAAGACATTTTCAATGAGACTTTTGGTGAGGGTCGTTAAAGGCCCATCACTAATTCTCTCTTTGGTGACACTTCTAGTGACGAACTTTTAATGACCCTCACCAATGCTCTTTTTGTTACTTTTGGTGACGGTCAAAAAATGCCTGTCATCATTGATCATTCCAATGAGTTTTTGATGACGCTATGTGCCTATTAATATATTTTTTGTCAAAAGTTAACGATTTAATACCATTATTGTGGAGCATTTTTTATAATATGTCCAAGGCCATAGTGGTTCGGGTTAGTCAATTTTTTTAGAAGTAATTAGTGTTTATCATTTTCCTCAAGTAATGACTAGTCGAATAGAGATTTCCTATGAGTCAACACATGATTCATATATATTAAGTTTATTATCTAGAAAATTCCCTTTAGATAAAGTTCCACTATTGTGTGTAGGAAATATATTATTTAATACATAATCAAGCTTTGAAATTTCTATTAATGAGAAAGACCTAACGATCCTCACCAATCTGGGCACGCCTTAAATTAATTCTTTGGCACACACTAACATTTCTTAGCACCCCACATGTATTGGAACATCTTTATACCTAGAACATCTCATGATGACACTGACGCCCAAGCACATGGCGGCATGCGCTAGCACAACATGGAACTCTCCTAGCATGTGTTGGCATGCTGCATATAGTCCCTAGCATGCCCTAGAACACCTTGGTTGAATGAATTGACATACATTAGCACTTGGCACACAATGCCACTTGGCACACAATGCCACTTGGCATGTATTGGGACCTATTATTAGTGTGCCTAGCATGCCCCTTTTCAAAAAGATAAAGTCTTGACTTATTAACCCTCTTATTGGTTCTTCCTTTTGTTTCCTTGACACATATTGACATACCCTGGCACCCTACACCACATCCTTAGCACCTACCATGTATTGGCATATCTTGGCACTATTAATTGGCACGTGATATAATTAGCACACCCTGGAACTCCCAAGCACGCTTTGGGAATTCTTGACATGCCTTGATATTCCCTAGCATGCCTTACCAATGCTTAGCATACCTTGTCAGTCCCTCCTTGGCATGACAACTAACACTCATTAACACTAGTCTTTGGCACATGTTCCTCATATTCATTAACTTCCATGAATTTTTTCCTAGTGCTCCCTTAATAATGTTTTTTCCTAGTAATCCTTAACACTCATCAACATGCATTATCACTCTCTAGCACACCTTAGCACTCTTCAACATTCCCTTCCACTTCATAACATGCATAACACTATTCCCTGACACATATTGGCGCTTGGCACATGTTGGCGCTTGGAAAGTCTTAGCATGTATGGAATACCTTAAGATGCCTTGGTATGATTTGGCATGGTTTAATATTAAATTTATTTGTGATTATCAATTGTTGGAAAGTAGATGAGAAGCAACAAAGGAGTACTTGGCACTTAGAATGCACTAAGACTTTGCACTTGGCACCTAGTGTTGGTGTGCCTAGCATGCCCCTCTTGGAAAAGGTAAATTGATGACTTATTAACCTCTTATGTGTTCATTTCCTTGTAGTTTAACTTTTTTCTCCCTTTGTTGTCTTGACAGTCCCTGACATGCATTGACACACCCTTGCACATCTTGGCATGCCTTATCACTTGGCACATCTTAGCATGTTTGACATGTATTCCCACTATTTGGCACATCAAGAGGGTGAAGAGAGATGTAGTCCTAAAGTAGGTCGAGTACGAGGGCTGAGTAAGGGTTGCTAAAGGGAGGTCATGATCATCCTCCAAGAGCAAGATCATCATGTGAGGGTTCAGAAAAATGTTTCATATCTTAAGGGTCGGTTTGCGCTAGGAAGTAGGATGGCATATTGTTGGTTCTCTTCTGGCAGATCGAGCTTAAGAGAGGTTTCTCATGAGAATCTGGGCATGTGATTTCAATGGTGTCTTTGTGTGAAGGTCGCATCAAATTCTGAAATGTTGAAATTTGCAACAAGAAACAGTGAGATTGGAAACCAGAAAGGACAAAAAAAAATGCACCCACATTGGTGAGGAATTTTGATGCACCAGGAGTGAGGAATGTGGGGCGTCTAATTTATTTTTCCCTTAAATAAATTGGACAATAAATTGTAATTTAATCTCATAACAACTAGTGTCAGTTAATTAAGTCATGATGACCGAGTTAGCTCAATAAATTCAAGTGCTTGAGGGTCTAAGATGAGGCATCTAGAGGGATTCTAATATTTTTGAGGTCTAGTTGAAGCTGATGCATTAGTGGGGTGCAAGTGTAATTAACTCGATTAAATGAGTTGAAATCAGTTTAACTGGTTCTAATTGAGTGATGAGCTAGTGAGAGGTCCAGTGAATTAAATTAGATTTAATTCACAATGAGTGATCAATCATATAACTCATAATTTGTTATTAATAATTGCATGCATATCAGTTTTGAGGAATACCCAGTTGAGACAGAGGTTAAAGGGAACATAACTATCAGTTGTATTCAGAGAAAATTTCCCATGTGCAATTATAAAGTCATTGGGATGCCATGATGGATTGCGCAATCAAGGAAGACTGATTTTCCTAATTAATAAGGAGTTAATTCCCTAGGAATTGCATGAGCAAGGTAGGCTGAAGTAAGGATGCGAATTGGCTAAGTACTAGACCGAGTTTGCCTATATCAACGAGAGACAATTGACATAGTGCTGGAGAATCTCATGAGAGATTAAGCATTAATGTATTGTTTCATGATTCCTTGACTTAATACACAATAGAGATAAAGGGGTTTTGAGCAGTTTCTTTCCCCAAATACATCATGTTGTTGTGCGATTGATAATTTATTTCTCTTACTTATATGTGATTGTGCGATTGTGTTTTGTTTCCACAAATTGTAGGAAGGATTCAATATCTTGTTTTAGTAGATTACAAGATTAGATTGAATCTCGTTGGTTAGATTTTCTACATGGTATCAGAGCAAGAATTTTTTGGGCGGTGATTTTGCAGAGAATATTTGAATATTTTGGTGTAAAATTTTCAAAAACAAATAGAATATTTGGATTCCTCGCGAAAATTTACCCAAATGGGAAAAAAAAATCGGTCGAATAGGAGCTCGGATGAGGGAGATATCATCGATTTAAAATCAACTCTATTTTAGAAACTTTTTGTAACGTCAGGACAATTACACTATGCGCGAGTCAATAACCTATATGTAATTGAGGTACCATATGCATGCAAAGATTTGAGGAAAAAGGAAGAATTTAGAGACTTGGTGGTTTAGAGCGAGCATAAATTACCTCTCAACATGCATCCTCATGAGAAGTAGTCTTAGAAGGTTGTGCAGTAGCTGCCACAATTGGAGAAGCATAGAGGAGACTAAGTGGAAGTGTCCACTCAAGCAGAGACCTCCATGAGGGGGAAATTTCGAGCCAGATGGGAAGAGGGAGCATCCATACGTCGAGGTGTAAGGTGGGGTGATGTGTAGACATAATCCCAAGATAAGAAATTTGGGCAAGGTCCATTGAGATGGCGTGTCTCATGGATCGAACATGGCTACGAGGAGCCCACAGTACAATAGTAGTAGGAAGGATCAGTTAGATTGATGTAGTCAGATGTCAGCAAGACAGAAATCAGAGTGATAGATGTCAAATACTGGATTACAAATCAGAGTTATAAATAGTTCAAAGGGCACGGATGCAGATGTCAGCAGCAGCGCAGAGAATCCAGTACTAGACAGGTGTAGTAGCTAGCAGCAGTCAGAAGACTCTGATGACAGATGCATTATACTGAGTAAGTTGTTCGGAGGCTATTTAGTTTCAGGATTTTTAGGTGCAAACAACACTAGAGAAGTGTAGCATGCAGAACATTCCAAAGGTACCGGATGGGGATATATTGAATTCCTTTCTTGCTGAGAGGGAGTGTTGAAATTTGCAACAAGAAACAATGAAATTGGCAACTATAAAGGACAAAAAAAAAATGCACCCACATTAGTGAGGAATTTTGATGTACCGGGAGTGAGGAATGTGAGGTGTCTAATTTATTTTTCACTTAAATAAATTGGACAATAAATTGTAATTTCGTCTCATAACAACTTGTGTCAGTTAACTAAGTCATGATGATTGAGTTAGCTTAGTAAATTCAATTTAAGGTGATCGAGGTGGATATTGGTGGCCACCTGCCTATTCCACTTGGGCCCTCGCCATTGTCTCTTTCAGTTTTCCAGTTTCCTTAATTATAGCACAATTTACTATTTTTGTCATTTTTTTCGGGTCCTAAACTTCCAGAGCCATTTTGAGGCCCCAAACGACATTTTTTGGGCATGAAAGGTTTGGTGATTTCTTAGAAATCGCATTAGTAGTTGTAGTCCTCGGAGAGATCTTTCTAATGAGGTATCATGTGCATCAAACGAAGATCATATGACCAAGTTACGACCCCAGAAAGTTGGCTACCCAACTAACCCCAACGGGGCCCATAAACTCTTGGTGTTACATCTCCTCGGGTTAGGGTTTTGGTTGTTTAGGGTTTTATCTTATTTTTAAATAATAATAAAAGACCCTTCATCCTTATTGTAACACAATTAAGAGGAACATAACTATCAGTTGTATTTATAGAAAATTTCCCATGTGCAATTATAAGGTTATTGGGATGCCATGATGGATTGCACAATCAAGGAAGGTCAATTTTCCTAACTAATATGGAGATAATTCCATAGGAATTGCGTGAGCAAGGCAAGCTGAGAATTGACTAAGTATTAGACCGATTTTTCCTAGATCAGCAGGAGACAATTGACAGAGTGCTGGAGAATATCAAGAGAGATTAAGCATTGTATTGTTTCATGATTCCTTGACTTAATACAAAATAGAGATAGAGGGTTTTGAGTAGGTGCTTCCCCAGATACATCTGGTGTTGTGTGATTGATAACTTGTTTCTCTTACTTATATGTGATTGTGCGATCGTGTTTTGTTTCCACAAATTGTAGGAAGGATTCAGTATCTTGTTTTAGCACATTACAAGATTAGATTGAATCCCGTTGGTTATATTTTCTACATGAAATAGAAGAGAGGGTTGATACCATCTTGCCTTGTGGTGGTTAGTAGGCGGCAAGGTCTGTGATAAAGAACAACATAAATGGAGGAGGGCTTGCACTATAATTTATAGCCATAACAGAAGTCGACATAGGCGTAATATTGACTGATTTAACCCTAGTTTGAGGGTCGACATTGAGATCTGAAGTTCATGTCAAGATTCTATCAAAGAAATGCCCAGAATCTATGGATCCATATGAGCTAGGTCGAGTCCCTTATGGAGGCAAGAGTCGTGTTTTTTCTATGTGTGGATAGGGTTTGTTCTACAAAAATTAGAAGTACATAAGTATAATGCCCTAGTTAGGACAATTTCCTAGCATGTTTAGTTCATAAGGTATGCCCTTAAGACTGTGACAAATTTGTGTAGAAGAAGACGGGTTGTGACCCTTAGAGCGAGGTTTATTTTTGCAATAAAGACCGCAGATCTGGAAGATGGTTTGCAGATTCAATATGTGTGGAGACAATAGAACCAAAGGAGGGTGGAACCTGAGCAGAAGATTGCGCATGCAGAAGAAATGTGCCATATGAAGAATGGATTGACATGCAGAGGAGTTGATTTTGGTGGACTTTCCATAGAGTTTTAAACAAATATCTGAAGAAACCTATAAAAAATTAGTAAATGGACTGTTAGTGGCTGATTTGTGACCCCAGTTCAGTCATCTACAGATTGTTAGAAGTATGATAAGAGGAGTAATTCATATTTGTTCGTAGATTGGACAACAAAGATCAAATTGTCGATACACAAGAACAATGATCTTGAGAGGACTCAAACCCTTGTTAGGTGGCAGATTTGAAGAGCCCTAGATGAAGACAATATTGTGGGCCCTAGATCGGTAAAAATAATTGACTGTGGTTGGGCAGATTGATGGTAGTCCAAGTACAGTTGGAGGGTTGTTAGGTTACTGTCAAAGAAGAGCCCTGACTCTTGTTCTAGTGAAGGACAACAAAATTGGTAGAAGGGTAGGTGTATAGGGCCTAAGGATGTGCAGACTTTGAAGGACTAAAGTAATAGTCAAGTGGGCCAACCAACTAGCCCTAGTTCACTATATTGTAGAGGATTGATTCAGAGAGAAGAAGGGCAGCCTCCATAGCCCTGGACTTCTCATCTTGGAGCTATAATATGGAAAAAGTGGGCTTACCAAAGAGTTGTTGACAAATGGAATTGTGAAGATCTTGTTACCACTCAAACTAGTACACATTAACACACATTAACACACATTGACATTCCCTGGCACACATTAACACACCCTTTCACATCTTGGCATGCCTTATCACTTGGAACATCTTCTCATGTTTGACATGCCTTCGCACTATCTAGCACATCTTAGAATTCCCTAGCACGCCTTGGCACTCATGTCCTCACAACTAACCTTTACATTTTTTCACGGCCTGGGAACCCAATCAAGTCCTTGGCTACTGCAGTTCATGTGAAAACATTGGCATGCTTCAATCGCAACAACCTGACCAATTGCACCTACTACAATTAGATTGTGCCTTGTTCACCTGAGAACTGTCTATAACTCATCTTACGCCACTCATGTCCAGGCTCAACTTGTCCCACTTAACTATTTACTAAGACAAGGATCACATGATCTAGCCATGGCCATAAAACAACTAAGCAACATATCTTACACAGGCAATATTTCATATGTATGTTCAGTTCATATAAACAATAGAACATTAACTGAGAGTTTGCAAGAACCACAAGATTCACAAGGCACACAAGATATAAGTTGACACAAGCCGAGTGCCCCAAAACTTATACACAAAAATCTACAATATGAAATTATCTAGAATAGTTTAAAACATGAGCATGTACCCAAAGTGTGCCACATCTAATATAAAAAATAAAAATAACTAAAGGAAAAACAATGTTGTGCCTAGCACAAAGTGATATCCCTTTGCCTAAAAATGCTATGTCGAACCCCTGATAACAATCGTAGGCTTTCCTCCTGTAAATCATATTCTAAACTTCTCCTAACACACTTCGTCCTTAGCACACTTGAATTCGCTAACACTCCCTGACACACACTCTTATTTGTTCCTTTCCATGCATTTTGACCTAGTTATCCCTTGATATACCCTGAAACTCCCTAACGCTCTAGTTCAGCATGCATTGACATTGTCCGACATGTATTAGCATGCCTTTTCATTCCTTTGCATGCCCTGACCCTCCCTAGCTATCATGCCCTCACAACTACCCTTACTTAATTTTCAACTTGGGAACCCAACCAAGCCCTCGCTTGACTACAAGAGCTTGACCAAGTTATAGTTACTGCAACTAGACTATGTTGTTGAATTGCGTAGCTTGGGAGATAATCCACAAGCCTAGTGAGATGGCTTTGTGTGATTTTGGTCACAAAAGGATTTGTGGGAATAGAAGCCAAGCAAAGGGATTTTGGACCCAAGACAAGGTTTAAAATATAAAAGAAAATTAATATTTCCTAAGGTCTAAGTGGATAAAACCTGTAAGTTCTAGAGGTTTCCTAAGAGGTCTAGGAAGAACTATTTAAGGAGTCCATAGGATGAAGGAAATAACATAAAGTGAGAAGGAACTTATTTCATCAAGGGGGCGAAGAGACATGTAGTCCTAAAGAGGCCATGATCATTGTCATGTCTAGCATTCATTAAGATGCCTCGGTATGCTTTAGCATGGTTTACTATTAAAGTTATTTGAGATAAGTTACTGGAAAGTAGAAGAGAAGTAACAGAGGATGATTTGGCACTTAGAATGCACTAACACTTGGCACTTGACACTCAAATCCACCTAGTGTTGGTGTGCATAGCATGCCCCTCCTGGAAAATGTAAATTGATGACTTATTAACCCTATGATGTGTTCATTTCCTTGTATTTTAACTTGTTTCCCCTTTTTGTTGCCTTGATAGTCCCTGGCATGTATTGTCACACCATTGAAGTTCTTGGCATGCCTTAGCACTTGACACGTATTAGCATATTTGGAATGCCTTCAAACTATCTTGCACATGTTAGCATTCCCTAACATGCCTTGGCACTCATGCCCTCACAAATAGCCTTACATTTTTTCACGACTTGGGAACCCAATCAAGTCCTTAGCTACTCCAGTTCATGTGACATTGGTCTATTTCAGCCGTAACAACTTGATCAATTGCACCTAATACAAGTATATTGTGCGTTGTTCACCTAAGAACTTCCTATACCTCATCTAAGGCTAGTCATGTCCAAGCTTAACTTTTCCCACCTAAGAACTTACCAAGAGAAGGATCACATCTAGCCATGGCCATAAAACAACTACGCAACATAGATTGCATAGGAAATATTTCACATGTATGTCCATTTCATATAAATAGTAGAGCATTAACTGAGAGTTTGCAAGAACCACATGATACACAAGGCACACAAGATATAGGTCAGCACAAGCTGAGTTCCCCAAAACTTATACACAACAATGTACAATATGGAATTATCTAAAATAGTTTAAAACATGAGCATTTGGCCAAAGTGTGCCACATTTCATATAAAAATAATAGATAAAGGCAAAATAGTGTTGTGCCCAACACAAAGTCTCCCTTTGTTTAAAATTGCTTTGTCGAGCCCCTTATCGCAATCATAGGCTAGCCTCTTACAAATCATATTATGAACTTTTTCTAACACACTTCATCCTTGGCACACTTGTATTCACTGACACTCCTTGGAACACACTCTTATTTGTTCATTTCCATGCATTTTGACCTAGTTCTCCCTTGTGATTCCTCGACACTCCTTAACACTCCTCAACATGCATTGACATTATCCAGCATGTGTTAGTACACCTTTTCATTCCTTGGCATGCCCTAACCCTTTCTAGTTATCATGCCCTCACAACTACCCTTACTTAATTTTCAACTTGGGAATCCAACCAAGTCCTCGCTTGACTATAGGAGCTTGACCAAGTTACGATTACTACAACTAGACTATGTTGTTGAATTTTGTAGCTTGGGAGGTACTCCACAAGCCTAGTGAGATGGGTTTTGACCACAAAAGGCTTTGTGGGAAAATAACCCAAGTGAAGGGGCTTTGTACCCGAGATGAGGTTTAAAATCTAAAATAAAGTTAAACAGAAAAATAACATTTACTAAGGTATAAGTAGATAAAGTTCATAAGTTATAGAACGTTCTTAAGAGGCCTAGCTAGGAAAATCTATTTAAGGAGGCCTTAGTATGAAGACAAGAACATCAAGTGAGAAGGAGCTCATTTTATCAAGGAGACTAGGAGAGATGTACTCCTAAAGTAGGTCAAGTTAGAGGGTTGAGTAAGTGTTGCTAAAGGGAGGCCATGATCATCCACCAAGAGTAAGATCATCGTGTGAGGGTTCACAAGAATGTCACATACCTTAATGGGTTCAAGATAGGAAGTAGGATGGCATATTGTAATTGGTTCTCTTAGGGCAGATAAAGCTCAAGAGATGCGACTCATGAGAATTTGGGCATGTGATTTCAGTGACGTTTTTGTGTGAAGTCCGCATCAAATTTTGAAATAGTAGAGAGGGTTGAGGCCTTACCTTGTGGTGGTTACTAGGTTGCAAGGTCTGTGATAAAGACCAACACAAATGGAGGAGGGTATGCACTAGAATTTAGGGCAATAAAAAAAGTAGTCACATGTGTAATATTAACTGAGGTAACCGTAGTTTGAGGGTCATAGATATCTAAAGTTCAGTTCAAGATTCAGTCAAAGAAATTACCAGAATATATGGATCCATATGAGCTAGGCCCAGAGTCTCTTACGAAAGAAAGAGTTTTCATTTTTTATGGGTGGATAGGGTTTGTTCTAAAGCAATTAAAATATAAGTATAACTCCATATTTAGGGAGTTTTCGTATGTTAAATCCATAAGGTATGCCATTAAGGCTATGACAAATATGCATAGAAGAAGAGGGTTGTGACCCTTAGAGAGAGTTTATCTCTACACAATATATACGAAAACTTTGGAAGATGGCTTCTAGAAGTATGTGCGAGAGATAGAAAATCCAAAAGGAAGGTGTAACCTAAGTATAAGATGGCATAGAAGAAATGTGCCATATGAGGAATGGATTGACATGAAGAGGAGTTGATTTTCGTGGATATTCCATAGAGTTTTGGACAAATATACGGAAACAACCTATAAAAATTTAGTCAATGGATTGTTAATGGATGCTTTGTGACCCTATTTCATTCATCTACAAATTGCTAGAAGGATAAGATAGGTATTTCATATTTTTTAGTAGCTTTGACAACAAAGAAACTAGTACA
The DNA here is from genome assembly GCA_034641835.2 of Pinus albicaulis. Classification (NCBI taxonomy): domain Eukaryota; kingdom Viridiplantae; phylum Streptophyta; class Pinopsida; order Pinales; family Pinaceae; genus Pinus; species Pinus albicaulis. The sequence continues at coordinate 233,218,801 of CM076579.1, forward strand.
CAAGAATAGTGATTTTGAGAGGACTCAAATCACTATTGGGTGGCATATTTGAAGAGCGAGATGAGGGCGGTGTTGTGTGCACTAGATCAATAAAATAATTGTTGTGGTTGGGAAAATTGATGGTGGTCCAAGTACAATGGGAGGGTTGTTAGGTGAGCATGAAGAGCTACAGAGTCATGTACTTGTGAAGGAAAAACAAAGTAGGTAGAAGGGTAGGTGTATTGGGCCTAATGACGTGCAAAATTTGGAAAGGTTAGTGGTAGTCAAGTGGGCTAGCCAACTAGCCTAGTTCTTTGTGTTAGCAGAGGTTCGTCATTGAGAAAAAGGGAAACCTCCATATCCATAGACTTTTCATCTTGGAGTAGAAGTATGGAAAAAGTGGGCAAAACAAAGATTTGTTCAAAACAGAAGTTGTGAAAGCTAAAAAAAAACCCCTAACTATTGCAAATCTTAAAGGAAAAAGAGGCGGGATAGAGGGAAAAAAAAATTTTGAGCCGAGTTCGGTAACTTGAAGGGTTTAGGTAGGTGATAGAGGCAAATTGAGGAGTTGCATAATGGAGGGTGGGAGGACCTTCCCGAGATGTGTTTAAGACATGTGGATTGAAAGGGCTCCTGTGTGGCCACCATCGAAAAGTGGGTTAAGTGTTGTCTTGTTCAATATAGTTTGGTTTTCAAAGGAGTAACACAGGCCCACCTAGTTGTATTCCCTATATCAATGTGATTGTAAAGGGCCATGATCCTGATACAAGGCTCTAGCCTCTTCTATTATAGTTTGTAATTTAACAAAGAATGGTTTGAAAAATTTAAAAATTTTCATATAAACTAGTTGATTCCCTCATGTATGTAGATTTCTTTGTGCAAAGTAGGTGTGTTGCTGCCACTTGAGCGTGTTTGCATCAAATATTCTAAGACCAAACCTAGATTCTCATGTGTCATGGAAATTCAACATGTCACGTTGTTCCCTAAGAACTACATGTAACTCATATTAGATTACTCATGTCATATCAAGCCAGTCCACTTAACAAGTTACCAAGACCTGTTTCACATCCAAGCTATGGTTGTAAAAAAATTAAGCAACATGGTTTACATATTGACATGCCATAACACCTGACATGTCTAATTCCTTAGCATTATGTGGCATGTGTTATCATCCCCTACATTTCTTGACATGCTTTTACACTCTCTAACACAACTTTAGCACTTCTTGAATCGCCTTGGTAGTTTAACATACCTTGGCATTTCCTAGCATATATTGTATCTCTCCTCATACTTACCTAGAACTCATTTACACTCCCTATCACCCAGTCTTATTAGTTCATTTCCATGCATTTTGATCTAGTGCTTCCTTGTTTTTACCTAACACTCCCTAACACTCCTAACATTGGCACACCCTAACACAGGAACATCGTGGAATGCCTCCCTAGAACTCTATTATTCCTTGGCACTACCTAACATACCTTGTGTCTCTCTCCTTAGCACACTTAGAGCTCATTGAAACTCTCGGTAAAAATCTCTTATTCATTCATTTCCATGCATTTTTACCTAGTTCTCCTTGTTTTTCCATAGCACTGTACTCCTTGGCATGTATTGGTACACCCTAGCACCTAAGACATTTTGGCATGTGCTAGCCTCCTAGCATGCCTTAAAAGCGCCTAGCATACCTTGTCCTCCCTCCTTAGCACACATGGAACTCATGACACTTCCAATCACAAACTCTTATTTGTTAATTTCCATGCATTTTGATGTAGTTCTCCCTTGTGTTTCCTTGCAACTCCTAGCTAACAATTCCTTGCACGCATTGGCACATCACAGGCGCATGCCTCCCAGCACTCTGGCATTCCTTGTATGCCAAGCATGCCTGGCCACTCCTCCTTAGCACACTTGGAACTGTTGAAACTCCTTGTCACACCTTATTCATTCATTTCCATGCATTATGACATAGTTCTCCCTTGTGTTTCTCTAACACTCCCTAACACTCATCGCACTCATTGTCACCTGGAACTTCGAACATATTGGCATGCTCTAGCACTCTATCATGACTTGGAATTGCATAGCACCAACTTGTCACTCCATCCTTATCATACCTATAACTACTATACTCCCTATCACACATTTATTCATTCATTTTCGATGAAATTAAGAAACAAGTCCTCCATTATGTTTCCTAGCACTCCCTAGCATGCATTGGTGCCAAACAATAGCACCTAGCACATATTGGAATGCCTAACATGCCTTGGAACTTTCTAGCATGTGTTATCACTTCCTAAGTTCTGCACACCTTGACACTCCTAGTTGTCATTCCCTCCTAAATAACCTTGCCCTTTTGTGACTTGAGAACCCAACCAAGTCATTGAAAAAGAAAATAGTGTTGTGTCTAGCACAAAGTCTCCCTTTGTCTAAAGCTACTTCATCCATCCCCTTATATCACAATCATAGGCTTGCCTCATGCAAATCCTATTATTAAATTATCCTAACACACTTCATCTTGGACACACAGAATTCACACTCACACTCACAATGAACACTCTTATTTATTCGTTTCCATGCACTTTGGTCTAGTTCTCCCTTGTGATGCTGACACTCCCAAACTCTCCTCGTCATGGATTAACACTAACTAGCATGTGTTAGCAAACCTTTTTAATTCATTGGGACACCACAGCACTCCTTAATTGTCATGTCCTTATAACTATCCTTATTTTTTTAGACTTGGGAACCTAACCAATTCGTGCCCCAACTACAATAACTTGACCAAGTTTCATTTACTACAACTAGACTATGCCTTGTTCACCTTGAATGGATTATAATTAATCTTAGGCTACTCATGGCCAATATTAACTCATCCCACTTAAAAATTTATCAAGTCAAGGCTCACGTCGAATAAATGGCCATAAAAAGTGAGCAACATAGTTTACATCTTGAGCGGGCCACCATACCTAGAACATATAACAATCCATTAGCACTATGGCCAGAACATGTTAGCATCCCCGCATTCCTTGACATGATTTGGAATTCCTTAACACACCCTACCATTCCTTGACATTCCCTGGAACTCTAGCATGCCTTGGAATTTCCTAGCATATGTGTGTCATTCCATCCTTAGCACGGTTGGAACTGTTGACACTCCCTATCACACACTTTATATTCATTCATTTCCATGCATTTTGAAATAGTTGTCCCTTATGTTTCTGTGGCACGCCCTAACAATCCTTGACACACATTGGCACACCTAACACTTGTCACATCTTCGCATGTCACCACAGCACTCTAGAATTCCTTGGCACTACCTAACATACATTGTCCTCCCCTCCTTAGCACAACTAGAATTTTCTAACAATCACTTGTCACCCACTCTTATTCATTCATTTCCATGCATTTCAAACTATTGATCCCTTGTTTTTCTGACACTCCATAACCTCCCTAGCATGCATTATCACACCCCTAGCACAGCACATCTTGGCATGTTTCCCTAACCTCTAACATACCTTAGCACTTCCTAGAATAACTTGTCACTCCTCCTTAGCACACTTGGAACTTACGACACTTCTGTCAAAATCTCTTAATTGTTCATTTGCATGCATTATTTTCACCTAGTGCTCCCTTGTGTGTCCCTATGACTCCATAACACTTCTAGCATGTGTTAGCACACCCTGGCACCTAGGAAATCTTGGCCACATTCCACTCTGTCACACTATCATGAATTAACATTGCGTAGCATACTGTATCACTCCCTCCTTAGCACACCTGGAACTCACTGAAACTCCTCTCACACTCTTATTCATTCATTTTCATGCATTTTTTACATAGTTCTCCCTTTTGTTTCCTTGGAACATAACACTCAACACACATTGGCACTTGGCACATCTTGTTATGCTTCTCTAGCACTCTAGCATGCCTTGGAAATATCTAGAATATCTTGTCACTCCCTCCTTAGCAAACCTCGAACTCCATAGCATGCCTTATAACTCCCTCACACATATTGGCTCTTGGAACTTAGTGGCACTTGAAAATTCTTGGCATGTCCTTGGATGCCCTGTAATTCCTTGGCATGATTTAAGATAAAATATATTTGAGATCAATTATTCACAATTAGTAGAGAAGTAATAGAGGATGATTTGGCACTTAATACACTACTAAACTTGGCCCTTGGCATGTGTCGGCACTAGTTTTGGTATGCGTAGCATTCCTCTATTGAAAAGGTAAGGTACTGAATTATTAACGCCCTCATATCTGTGTTCATTTATTTTAATTTTAACTTGGTGTTCCCTTTTGTCGCCTTACACTCCTTGACACATGTTCACATACCCTAACACACAGCATCTTGTCATGCCTTAACACATGGCATGTATTGGCATGCATGCATTGAAATTCCTTGGCACTATCGGCACATGTTAGCACACCTTGGTACTTCTTTAAATTCCATAGAATTCCCTAGCATTAACTGTCACTCCCCCTTGGCACATCCCCAACATGACACTTCTTGTCCTCTTATGCATTCATTTCCATTCATTTTCACTTGATCATTTTTTTGATGGGGTGCATGTATAGAAAGAGTTCCTTTAAAAGAATAAAAAAATGATCGCACCATTACTAAAATAAGTAATTTAAGGATATTCTACTTGAATGACATTAGGAAACTAAACAAGAGATTTTAAGAATGAAATTTTTAGGGTTTTTTTATTGTGTGAGAATGGTAAGAAGTGAGTGGTCAATATGGTGTGTGAATGCTTATAATACCTTCTCACTCCCTCCTTGGCATGACAACTAGCACTCATGCCACTCCCCAATGAGACCCTCATATTCATTCACTTCCATGCATTTTGACCTAGTGTTCCCTTGCATTGTCTTAGTAATCCATAACACTCCTCGGCATGCATTGGCACTCAATACTTAGAACTTTTTGTGCCTTTATACTTCATAGCATGTATAACACTCCCTAACACACATTGGCACTTGGCACATGTTAGCGCTTAGAAAGTCTTAGCATGTCATGCATTCGAGATGACTTGGTATGCTTTGGCATGGTTTAATATTAAATTTATTTGAGATTAATTATTGGAAAGTAAGTGAGAAGCAATAGAGAGAGATTTGGCATGTAGAATGCACTAACACTTGACACTTGGAACCTATTCACACTTAGTGTTGGCGTGCTTAGCATGTGCCTCACGAAAAAGGTAAATTGATGACTTATTAACCCTCTTATGTGTTCATATGCTTGTAGTTTAACTTGTTTCTCTATTTTGTTTCCTTGACCTTCCTAAAACGCATTGTCACACCATTGTACATCTTGGCATGCCTTAATACTTGGAACATCTTAGCATATTTGACATGCCTTTGCAATATTTTCACGTATTATCATTCCCAAGCATGCCTTGGCACTCATGCCTAACAACTAGCCTTGCTTGGGAACCTTACATTCCTGGAACACCTTGACACTCCCTAGGTTGTCATGCCCTCATAGATAGCCTTACTTTTTACCAGCACTTGGTACCCAACCAGAAGTCATTAGAAAAAAATGTTGTGCCCAACCAAATTCTCCCTTTCTCTAAGAATTAATTTTTTCCACCTTATCACAACTATAGGCTTCCCTCTTGCAAGTCTTATTTTGAACTTGTATAATTCTGTTTGTATAATTGCTCGATGACCCAATGAATGAAGTAATGCTTGAATGAGAAAACATATCTAAACAATTATCATGTTAAAATTCTATTATGAATTTTTATTTCAACATGGTATTAGAGTTAGGAATAAAGTTCAAATTTATCTCTGAAATCTAGTCAATATTATGAAGGATGTATTCATGAGAAGTTTAGTTTGTAAGAATAAATTTCTGTGGTTGGAAATAGAACCTATTAGAAAAAAAGACCTAAAAAAAAATTCTAAAATGATCTCTATTCTACTAGGGTCGGAAAATATCTATTATAATAGAAGAGCCAAGGGTCTTCAGTTTTTATTACTACAAGCGTAGAACATGTCGAGATTAGGAAAATCTCAATTCTAAGCACAAATATGAATGCAGACAATATGATCGAGGTTATTGTAGCTGAATTCGATACAAGATTATAAAAACCTGACTCTCCATGATGATGATCTAAGTTATCTTTTGATGAAAAATCAAGGAATAAGCATAAATTTTAGAGTTTTCTTTTGTCTACGAAGGTAACATATACCAAGCCTCATAAATCCAAAAAAAAAATCTTACTTGATGGAGTTAAGATAAGCACTAATATGAAATTTTGGAAAAGGTAACACATGAAACGTGGTGTGTTGGGTCACCACTTTAGTGGGAGACACTTTGAATAGGAACCCCGTTTTGAAGTTGTTGTGTCTCCCTTGTAGGTCTAGCCACTCTATGCAGTTTTGATGATTTTTCACTCGAGTTTCTTGCTAGTTTGATTTTGTTAGTTGGAATTAGTTGGAATGTTGTGAAGAGTCACAACACATTTTTCCAATGGTGATGGAAATTGTTTGTGTGTTCAAGAAATGTGCTGACTCTATAATGAGATAGAGAAGTTGGGTTCACCTCAAAATTGGTCATGGTTCGATTGTAGGGTGGTCGATTGTCATTTTTCTTGGTTGTCACACACAGTAACACACGAGTATTATGTTGGATCAATAACACCTTGGTGGGATGAAATTTGAACAAAAACTTGTTTTGGGGTCGATGTGACTCCCTCGTAGGGGCTTTGCCTTTATATGGTTTCGAGGATGTTGGATCCATGGTGGATGGGTGGAATTGTTAGTTTGTGTGAAGGGGAGGTAATACGTATAAGATTAGTTTTCGGACCCATTTGATTGACTAAGGGCCATTTGTGGGGTGATCAACTCCTGTTTTCTATACTAGGCCCAAGTCCCCTTTGAAGGGGAACTTTTATAGGGTGACTAACCTATCGGGAAAAGACACGCTGCCGTCGACGAGTCGAGGTTGTTTGGTAATGTAACCCTAATTGGGTGGTAAATTCAGTCCAATGCTAAATATGTACAAGATACGATAACGAATAAGTATTGTGAGGAAAATATGAAAAGGACTTTGAAAAGAGAGTTATAGTGCTTGATTGTTGGCATTGGTATTGTATGTAGAATTTACAGAACGATTCTCTAGAATAACATTATCTATAATGAGCATTTTCCTTGCTAAGATGGTTGTGAGACAAATTTAAAACACAACACATAAAGGGCCACTATTCAAATCCCAATTTGCACCTGTTTGTTGCATTGGTTTCCATGTATTGAGATTCCCTAAAGAGCGTGAAACACAAACCTGTTATATAAAATTGTAACGCTTGCATAATATGATTGCGATGTCCAATGTAGTCTATATAATGGAAATTAATTAACTTTGTAGAGCACCCACCTAGTTTAGGTTGCATCTCCATTTTCGTATTCAAGAAAGACTTGCTCTAGTAAGCACTTGAACGCATTAACATGGAAGGAAATATTCACAAGGCACCCTGTGTGCCAAAATGGTCATCTATAAAAAGACGCATTACAAAATAAAATAAATCACCAAACCATTTTGAAATTCATCTATTTTTCTCATCCTCAATCTAGAAGATAAATTCCTTCGAAATAATTTAGACATGACTCTAAAATTGAGCATATCTATACCTCTATGAGGATCGAGATGCCATACCTTGGAAGGTATTTCTTCTAATAACAAACTATGCTTTCCTAGATGATTCTGATGACAAAATAATAACTTAGCCCACTTAGTTAATTTCCTCATCCAATTAGAGTTGGAAAACAAAGGAAAGACACATTTTCATCTCGTTGTTGAAGAAACGTTGAATGTTAATAGAGCATTAAAAATCACCACCAAAAATATAGAATATATTCATGAAATGGTCTGTACTGTATCTACATATTGAATTGCAACCATACAACGACTTGACATCATTAAAACCTAGACTAAATTAAAATTATTGTCATGGAAATGTCATTTTTTTTTATGCAATTATTTTTCTTAAGTTCATTCTTTTTAAATATTTTTTTTGAAAGTAAATTTCATCTTTAAATAACAAGTGGTAATTTCTTTCTTCTGTTTTTTAAGTTTGGGATGCAATAGGAATTGAACATTGAGGTCCTGGTGGGTCCCTTGAAAGAAGTTTCTCTAGCTGTAAATTGTATGACATTGCTTTGAATAGTTCAATGGTTATCTTTGAGGACTTATGTATAAGGAAATTAATTGTTTTTCATAATCATCTAAAGTAAAACAATATTTTCTATGGTTACAATAATGAAGGTCAAATGGTTATGGTTATTCTCTGAAAAAGATAGTTTCTATAGCACTTTTTTCTGAATTATTTCTTGTCACACAATTTGTCTAATCAAATCCACACAAAATCATAGAAACATACATTTTAACAACATCCCGCTAGCCAACAAGGAAAATTGTTAGTGTATTCTTTTCCATCCCTTTTAGGATGGATCTAGTTCATACCTCCATCTCCTAAAGAAATGATCAATGTAAGACTAGGGCATATTAATGTTTTTGTTGTATTGATGGAATCTGTGAGGAAAATCACACAAAGGTTTTCTTTTCATCCCTACCATGTACACCTTCAAATATTCTACGCCCTAAAGAAAGTATTTATCTCAATTAGAACACATGATTTAAACTCATTGAAAAGTTATCAAGAACTATACTCTACCCAACAATGTCATCAATTGTTCTAATATCAAACTTAGTCTAGTACTTTTGTAATTGTAGCTCTTTAATGCAAGCACAACCATCCCAAATAAAACGTCAAGCTTAGTAATGGGATCTTAATACCCCAATATGGCTAAATATACATATCCTCTATCTCTCCACTTAGAAAATGTGACATGTTTACTTAATCCAATTTCCATAATGCCTTAGTCACAAATTCATCTATCTTGAGATATAAATTATACATTAACATATCTGAAACAAAGTCCTATAAGTAATATTTCTTTTTCCATTTTTCCCGGAAGCCAATAAAATAACACTTTCCTCAAGCACCTCTTCCTAATGCCACCTTCTACCTTTCCCAACCCATTTCCAAGGATAATTTGCATCCTAAATAATCTTAGGAGAAATTTAGGGTCATGGTTAAAAACAATCAAGTCGTTTGAAGAAATTTTGTAGGTTAAACCCAACACCCTCGGTAATTAAACCCTAATTTAACTCATCTACCATATTTCAAAGATTTTAGATGATTATTTCCCATTATTGAGTGTTGGATTTATCATAGACTCCGAGTTAATGAATGCTTCTAAATATGGCCTATTGTTGTCTAATGTCCTACTATATTCCATATAGGAGACAAGAGAGGTCTCACTTGAGACACATATAATAATTCCCAATAATCAATGTGCAAATGTTAAATATTTGAGTGGGATCACATTAATTATAATATTATTAACATCCATTTAAACCACTATAACAAACATCATTATGAATAAAAACTAACATAGATCACCCAAATATAGTACAAATACAAACACATGGGTAGAATAGTAATCCATTATACTAATAACATGCATAGTATTACCTAACTCTAATGTAGAGTGAACACCAAAAACTAATAACAAATGCAACCCCATTACAACTTCTCCTGTGTGAATGTTTATGTACGTTATAGACCTTGCATATATAGGAAACTAGAGTGACCTCAAAAAACTTAAAATTATAATAGAGAATTTACCAACTATAAGCCACTCACCACACAAATAGACTACAAAGTCTGCTAAAGATATATACAAATTATCTCGAAAAATAGGTGCAAAAAACATATGAGATAACTCTTTAACCTTATATACTCAACCACAAATTTACTTGATAAATTCATATATTTTCAAAATTGTTGAATTTTTCTCCATGCTAAAAATTAGTAAAAAATGATTTTCCTTCTAATCACCCTGAAGTTGGATTATATGCTTCATATATGTCTTCTTTGTGACAAAAAAAAAACACACATTTCATATCAAGAAATTTAAAATATCGAATTTTTTCATTTCCACTCCTATTGGAGGGTCAAAATATAAAAAAAACAATCAAATATCATTTTTCATTTCCTCTTCTTTGCGGGATTTATACAGGAAAGAGGAGGAGAAGTTTTGCCTCAATTGCGGTGGTTCTTTCCACATAAACAATATAAAAAATATTCCCCCGACCTTGGCGTGATGGCCCATATGTAAATACTCCATCTCTCTTCGCAACTTCATAATATACACGGACAAGCGCTCGAATTATGCATCAGTAGTCATGCTCACACGAGAGGCAAAGATTTGATGAGGGTATCCCAAGAAGTTAAAGGAAGCGTCGGTAACAAAGAGGATGATGTATAATTCTTTTCAAGGTTCGATCCTGGCGACACAAATTCCTTTTCACTCTTAAACCCTAATTTTCTGTTGAAAAAATGTAATACTTAGGTGAGATGCCCATTAGGCTATTGTTCTTCATTTTTTCCGAGAGAAATGTCAAACTCTCTTCTTTCCTTATGTGTTATTAGAGTTTACGATGGGTTCAATATATGGGTTTTGTATTTTATGGATCGTGTTTTGTTTGTTCCAGGTTTTCTATGGATTCTTGTTTTTTATTATTTAATAGGAAGAGTCAAATGTATTGAATGGAAGTCACATATATTGTTTTTATGGATGTCTGAGAAAATCAATAACTTGTCCATATAGAATAAGATACTCACACAGAACTGCATACGTAATTTGAATGGAAATGGACCCTCTCGACGATTTCGAGATAAATCATCGTTTTTATTATCCACTACACAACATGAGTAGAAGTGGAAGCAGCAACATAAGTAGTGAGAGTGAGAGAAGATGGAGGTAGAACAAGAAGAGTTCACATTTAGATATATTTATATATTGATGGAGAATTTTAACTGCCATATTTAAAGGAGGCATCTCTTGATACAGTGCTGATCTACAACCCTAATTTATGTAGGAATGGTGAATTATCAATTGAAAATATGTATCGGATACTCCAATAACACTCCTCCTGAATAAAATATTAGAAGATGCAGCCCTAGACCCGAGTAGTGGGAATCCACCAAGTAAAATGGTGAATATTCCAAATGGCCATGAAAAATGAGGAGGTGGATGAAGATTATGGATCGGGGGCGTGGGTATGTATACGAGCAATGAAGAGTCATATCCACGAAAGGGTTAGGCTGCGAAGCACTGCTTACATAGTCTTACACCTAAAATTTTCAATCGTAGCTCGAATCTTAGCAGCCCCACCACATTACTCTTTAGCTTAACTCACCTTGCCAAAACAATTCTTCGACCAATAATTTTCTTCTCTAAACGAGTACATCACACGCGTAAATTTTATCAAATAAGCGATTCCGGATCGTTATTTAATTCGCAGTGAGCGGTAAGAAGGAGATAGCCGATTGTGCGAGTCTCTCCATGATGCTTGGATTACGGTTGGGAGCTAAGCATAAAAATTCACGTTTGAATGCAGGTGAAGTAGTTTCATGCACATGCGAGAGGTTTTGGCTTGTTCGGTCAGAGAACAATCGTGACTAGCCTTTCCTATGAAATAGAGATATTTGTAAAAAAAAAAATGATTTTATCATATATTGGGTAGGCTAGAGCTTTGTTGGACATGAAAGTTAGACTACACAATATGTGTATTGATTCATACGGATAACTAAAAAACTATTCTTTCAACTCTAGGAAGGTTATTTCCCGAGTACGAAACAAACGAGGGACCTATTCTATGATTTCTGACCAAAATATCAAGATGTTGAATTTTCTATGATGCCCCGAACGAGAGAATAGCGATGTTACTTGCGTACCAAGCGGCCACAACCATGCTTTCAACAAAAGGGGCGAAACATGAAAACAAATTGGTTAAACCGAGGCGTTAACGAAATGTGCAAAACATAATGTTGAACTTATTTTCCCTTCTTATTAGCTTGCATGTGTTTTACAACGGACACACCTTGCTTTCAACAATAAACAATACTTCATTTTATAGCTAACCTGAACGTATTCTCTTGGTATTAGATGAATTGGAGCAACCTCATTAACAAGCTAATTTCCCCATAACTAACATACTTCAAAAACATGATTGGTATGTGCGTTGTTCCTAGTTGAATTCTAAGTGGAGGCATTGCTTTAACTGTTTTTTGAGTTTGTATACTATATTTCGATTGGTAAAATGTGGGAGTATTTCCTTCTAAGCATTTTTAATTTTGACTAAAACTCGTTTAACTAGGTAGTTTTCAAGACATGCACGGATGTGAGATTGCTTAAACATTTTAGCACACAAAAGCGGTGTTATCTTGGAAATTAAAAAATGTCATGGAATCTGAAGTTGTCCTCACCATGCCCTCATTATGTATGAATAGTGTGCTTTATTAGTGGCTTGGACTTCCTTTATACGCAAAAACACTACAACAAAATTTTTATATACTTTATTGTAGTTGGTGATGTTTGGAATTATTTCCTTCTGCACAAAAAAGGTGAATTATTGTAAGTCCACAAGATCTAGTCTTGGTTAATGAGGTCGCTATATTTACCTTTAAAATTTTATATATTATATTTTTCTTATTATTTGAATGTAAAAAAAAGTTATTAATACCATTTGTGAGAGGTTCCTTTTCCCCCTGTTGTTCCTGGGTCTTTACATAGCATTGAAGTTGAATGGTGTATTCTTGATTCTTAGTGTGTAGACACATGTGGGAGCTTTGATAAGGGGTAATGTAGAGCGTAAAATTTATTGTGACATGGATAGAAAATTTGAGCCATCCTTTGAAGCATAATTCGGGGTTGTAACTATCTTCCAGAGTTTGAATTCTAGAATAAAAATAAGAGAAACGTTTATCATGATTTCGGTTTAGCTCCTTGGAATGTTGTTTCTTATATTTGAGTGAAACGAACAACTAGTTAAAACGTGGGTTTAAATAGATGGGCCACATAAAAGTTGGAATCAAATTTTCTAGTTTGTTATAGCTTTCAATTTCCTCACATCTTAGAAGTTGGATTTAAACTACAAGGGAATTCTAGAAGCATTGATTCAACGAGGTTATGTTCTTCAAAGTTCAATCTTGTAGATCATAGCCTACTTCCTATTGTATTGACAAAGTGAGTTGACTATCATGGCATATTAAAGAAGCCTAGTGTATAGCTGGAGGCAATACATGATGTCAAGAAATCTATTATGAAATCTTAGGTTTGCCTTCGATTAATCTTTGTCATGTTTTAAAGTGAAAAGGAAAATCAGCCGGTAGACACCCCACCTAGCTAGAAAGCTTAAGTACCATTGGTTTCTTAGTATGTGTATCCAATGCCATATATATCATCCCCTCTAACATGGCGTACAACCTGCGATAGAGTATGGGCCATTTTATCGGGTTCAGTACTCTATGAGTGGATTGTGTTGGTTGTAAACTCTAGGCGATGTGATAGGCCTTCCCTAAGTTTCCTATACATTTTGGTGAGTTCATTGAGAATATGAATGAACCATGTACGCGAGGATCTTGAGTAGGTCGGTACTACAAATTGGACCCAAAACAACATTGAGTATTCAATTATAATTGGAAATTGAGAAATCTTTGAGTGACAACGAAACTCAAGAAGGCATCCTCATCATCTTTCGCACAACTCTTAATAAGTCACACAAAGTCTTGGCCATCTTTGCATTGTGCGATTATATTTATCTTTTAAACTGCGATTGGATGAATGTCTTCCATCCATAAACTTGAAATTTGAAGGAGTCTATGGTTGTCTATTTATAATTTCTTCATTGCTATTTGAAGCTTTGAAAATGTTAAAATTGGACAAATGAAATGTTACCAGTGACTAAATATGTGTGAAATGGTTGTCTAACAATAAATTAAAGAAGCAAAAATGGGAGTTATTTATTTTTTGAATTGTCGAGGAAGGAGGAGAATAGTTGTGTAGATGATAACAACAACTAAAGAGCTAATTGAATTCATGCGGATCAATTATTGAATTCAATAATAGCGATGCACGCTGTTTGATGAGTTATTTGTTACAAGATTTATTTATGAAATTATTCAAATAGTGGAAGGAATGTAATGATTTGCAAGGAATGTCCAAAGTTTCTTCTAGGATTATTTTTTTTTCCATGGAAAATGATTTTTATTTTATTTTATTTTTATTTGAAAAAAACCACAAATAAAATCTTCAAGTGCACGAGTGCCAGTGAAAATGATGTTTCATCACTATTGTCTACTTTATTTTAGTTTACTTGTTCATATGCCCTGGAAAAAATTATGACTCTTCTACTAAAGGGAGATCATTTCCGGCATCCATGACTTAACTTGATTCGGTATTCAACTTTACATAAAACATATGACTAGTCTCATAATAGTGTTTCCACGGTGGTTATACTTGAGGTATTTTGAGAAGGGAAGGAAAGTAGGCAATCATTTTTTGGAAGAGATATTGTAAAAAAGTAAAGCCTATGTTAATGACTTCATCTCATTTTGTTATTAAAAACCAATAGTTGGAAGACAATCAAGTATCTATCCATCGCACTGTCCAAGGAAATAAATGATAAATGGAATTATACAAACATAAATGTGTGTTTGGAAAGCGCTCAAAGCCCAAAGGTCTTGCAAGACATTGAGGTGCGAGACCTCCTCCACCTGAAAATGTTGGTGTGTGAGAATAAATATTTACTTATTATTCACATTGCAAGCATATTTTATTCCTCACACACTATAAAACACTATATATCACATTTATGAAATTTCATATTGGTTAGGTGGTTTTACCACATAGCCCCCTTTCTGACATTTAACATTACTTCGGTTGCATATTAAAAATAAAATGTAGCAGTGTAATGACTCATGACCACTAATTACGCACTAACTACAACATCTAAGATTACATTGGTCACATATTAAAAATAAAATGTGGCAAATTATTAATGACTCTTGAATAATACTTATAGGCTGTTTCCACTCTAACGGACACAAATTTTGTGTGGATTTTGGTGTGTGTGTGTGGGTATTTGATTTTATGGAAATGACAATAATGGTGTGTGTTATTCAAAATACATATTTACTTACAACTTAGAAATCAACCATATCTTGAATTGTGATGTTATGAGGGTAGTCTATATCCTATTCATGATGAGCAAGCCTACCAAGCATTTGGGATCGAATCCATTTTTAGTGTTTCAATTGTATCCTTGTATTAGATTCTACGCTTAGAATTGTCACTTAAGAAAGCATATTGTCAGCATTAAGACTTTCTTGACTATGAATCGTAGCATTTTAGATAATTTTCAATTGCATCATTGTATTAGAATCTTTGCTTATGAATATTGACAACAATACGACTTTCTTGATTATACGGTGGTGTATAAATTTTCCATGAGGAGCAAAGTGACAACACCATTAAAGACAGCCATTAGGTCCTTTATGGAAAAGGTATAAGAGTGAGTAGAAAAATATTAATCATTTCGACCTTTTTATGGCATTTAACATTGTTCTTTAATTTTATAATGAAAATGTATTTTTCAGCCAAGTTCTTGTAACCTATGAGAAGTAGAAGTTGTTTAGCTTTGTGGATGTATTCTTTATGGTTGGACATCATATATTGCTTATTCAATAATTGACATTTTGGTGGGTAGTTTTTTATTGTCGATATTTTTAGTTTCCTTTGATTCTTTTGTTGTCATATTCTATTCTAGTGTCTTAGAGCTTCCTTTACATGCCATACTTTTGAGAACTTTTCTTCTACTTTTTATTCCTTGAGCTAAATTTCACTGTATTACACTGCTTGTTCTTTGTTGCATTGATAAAGCTTTCTTTAGAATTTTTAGAGTGTTTAGCTATTTATATTCACAATTACACAAATTTTATGGCCTTATTTTGTTTCCCTATGAAGAGTCCAAGTTTGAAATTCTTGAGCTCTCTCTTTTCAAGATGGATATTTTTTCTATAATTTTTATGGCGAATTGGTACTAACTACGAAATTCTGAATGGTAGGAGATTTAAATATTGTCTTTGAAACAGATGTAGTATTCACATATGTGTATTATTTTCTTGATGTATTGAGACATCCTATGCTATACCATTTGTACTTGAAGTGGTTGATGTTATTTATAGTGAGTTCCATGTACTTTTTAGCAAGTCTATAACCTTCTACTTCATAATTAGATGTATACGTACGTGTGCATTATTTCTCTTACTATGCAAGGTTTTCATGTGGATGCAGAAGATATTGCCGGTAATTGAAACATTTTTCCCCAATGACACATCACAAAGATTCTTATTTCTAAATTTATGATATTCTCTTACATTTTATTACATCTCGACACTCCAATTTTCCAATTGGGCATAGATAAGAAAGAATTTTGTAACTCTCATCTTATTTACGCAACACTCTCATGAACACAAAAATACCACATTATCTTTTATGATCTATTTAATTACATGAACGGGACAGAGTGATCGAAATGGTTAACCTAAAAAATGTGAATCGAATCGGAACTAGATACAAATCGGATCAAAAATTGGTTCTGAAAAATACATAAATTATTCAATTTAGGAAAAAACATGTATATTAATGTGCATCCATATGACTCACAACCATTATACAAAAATATTTCCATTTTAACTTGAGTTTTCTGGACACAAATTTGGAGTTTCCCAACATGAAATTCCTAAAGAATATGTTGTCCTTAAGCCTAGCGTGCACCATATCATAGTTAAAATCTAAAGTCTTTGGCACCCTTAAGAGCGACACTAGTACGAGAATCCAATACCATTCTAAGAGCATATTTATGCTTAAGAGAGTTTACCATGCATTTACAACCACATTTTTTTCTTAAGGGTGAAAGTGGTTCTGTCTCTTTCTGTGCGAAGGACAATCTCCATATCATACAACGGAGGCAAGGTTAAAATTCTTGTTCTATAGGCGGAAGTATTGTTATGACATTGTTCCCAACTTTAAACCCTTGTTGAAGGACTTCAAAAGGATGTAAAAGTGATTTAGTGGGTCAAAATGTTGAATTCTGGGTATTCTCTGAGTATTTTCTGACATGCTCCTACTAAATTGAAAAGGTTTTTTTTTATTTTATTGTTTAAGTGGAAATGTTGTAATAGTAGCACTAGTGCAATGATGCTAAAAGGTCACTTTCTTATTAGTTTGATCAGGAATATCTCTTTTACAAGCAATATTTCTTAGCTATGTTTACGTTCTTGGATTTCGCTAAGAAATTTTCTACGATGTCTTCTTTAAACGGTGATAGCCTCGGCGAGCACCTTTGCAAGCGGAGGTTGGTGGTTCGATTGTCATCATGCCTTGATATTCATAGGGAATGACGACGGTTGGTTTTGGTGATGGATATTCTTTTTACCATCACCATTGAGCTTATGGTGAAATTTTAGAGCCCTCACCAAAATATGAATGGTGACAGGTCCATGGAACACACATCAATAGTGAAGACCATAAAAGGTCCATCACCATAAATCGTTGTTGTTGATGTGAAGTGGTGAGGGTCACTATTTTCATTATAGTCATTATTCATGACGGACCTTGATGTCACCAATGAGCTTATCATGAAAATTTTTGACCCTCACCAATTATGAAATGGTGACGGTCAACGAACATCACCATATATATTGATGCAGGGCATAGCTCAATTTTAATTATTCATTTGTCACCAAATAGGGGTGAGGCTTTTCTATTATTTTATTAATTTTAATAATTTAAGAGAGGAAAATGTAAAGGTGAGGATATTGTAAATATTATTTTAATAATTAATAGGATATGAGTGAATTAGGTAGAAAATTTACGGAGTAGGAATTCTATGTCTTTGGACTTTGTTGAGTCCACACCTAGAATGAATCTAAATTAGATTTAGTTGAGATTGTGGGGAGAGATTTTTGGAATGGGTTAAATCCATATTTATGTATAAATGTGAGTGTTTTGTGAGGAAGAGACATAGTTGAAGAGGGTGAGTCGATTAGGGGAGTACGGGGGAAGAGTGAGGGGTGGTTTGAAGGGCCAAGAGACCGGACGCTAATGTAATATTTGGCCGGAAGAGAAATTTTATATTTTATATCTGTAGTTTTTTTTTTTATAGCTCTTTCTCCTTCATGTAAATTTTGAGCCAAGAATGTTTTCATAGTTATTTGAATAAAATTTGAGCATTTTTATATTTGAGTGAAGCGGTGAGTTTTTTTTATATGCTAGGATTTTCTTTCCTAATAGAATCCCTGCATCATTTGGTATCGAGCTGGAAGATATATGTTTTTAATCTGCAAGTTTATATATGCATAGAATGTGTGTGTGCCAATTATGGATGCGGGGAATAATGTGCATCGGAGAAGGTGTGATAGCCATCGTACGAGAGACCTCTTTAAGCACTGTAGTAGAGAGTAAACTATTTTGTTTCATCACGGTGACAAGAGTCGTGTAGCGATGCTCTACAGCAAACGAAATCTTGCATAGAATTTGTAAAAGGCGGTGACTGTGAGAAAATTCGCTGAATTCAATAGTCAACTATGTGGCCTAAGACAAAGTTGCGACCAACACTAATGCCCTCTAGGTGACCTGAATCAACATACAGGCACACATTTTGCTACATAAGTGTTTGCATAAGAAATCGAATGGCAACATTTCCATTAAGGTAAGTTAAAGTACGCGTTTGAATGCAAAGTTGAAACATCGTTGAAACTATGTCTACGATGGAAAGAGTTTTTTGATGTGTGTGAACACCATGATGTATGGATTGTGTTAAGCGGAGTAGTTGAAGTCCCGAGAGAGTGTCGTGATGTGCATAAGCACCACGGTATGGTCGAAGAGCCGTATTGACGGCGTAGTTAAAGTCCAAAAGAGACCACGACCTTGGTTGATGTTCTGCGAGCTCGAACTCGTGACTATGACGATGTCAAATGCCAAAATTGATTGTGCTTCCGAACTCTACTATTGATGCAAGGATTAAAGTACGAACCAAAATGCATTAAGTGGAGGCTACACAAATCTAGCTACATTGCAAAGGTCGATACTTTATATGCGACAAGTTAAAATTGAATAAACATTGATATTATATATGTGTAGGTCAATTTATATATATGACGATAGAAATACTGTCCAGATGCCTACGATGGTCTCATACAATTTGAGCCATGGTAAAGTTAATAATATATGTTTTGTCAACATTGTATGCATGCGGTTGAAGTTGAACGAATTATATGGTTGTGACTATGAAGGTTGAAGCTATTCTATACGTTTGATTAAAAATTAATTTGGTTGATATGTTTGTATGGTAAATAGCCATCCATTTAAGGTAATACGGTTGGTATCATTTTGATATGGAATTTGGATACCATACTCTTTTGTATGATTTGTGAATTGACCCATTTAGATTCCGCCCATGTATATTGCGGTCTCTGAGTTGTGAGTTAAGGGTTGCGCGTTTATGGAATAGATATGTGTATTTGTATGAACTTGACATAAGGAATGTATCATTATGGGTAAGAGTTCATTACTTTGTTTTGAATTGATAAGTATGGTAGGGGTACAATATACGCAATTATGGATAGCTTAAAGAGCTTGTAGAATTTTCATCGAGGTATTAAATCAATTCTACCTTTGTGAAGAAAATAAGCCCATATTTTTTTTTTTTTTTTTTTTGAATTGAAAGTGAAAGTGTAGGACTATTTAATTTTTCCTACATCATAATGTGTCGGGTTTGAAATTTGCATGAATGGAAATTGTGTGGAGTTAGGTGAATGGAAAAAACTCTTTTTGAGGATTCGAGTTTGTTTTTGAGAATTACGAGAGAATGTATGTTTGATGGAGATCGGACTTTGAGTACGAAATATGATAGCACATAGAGATATAGTGCGGATGAGAGATGGAACAAGAGCACGAGAGAGATATTGAAGGTGAGCTGATATGTTTTATTTTTAACTCTTGTTTTTAAGATGATATTTGCAAAGCCTGGAGTTTGCGGGGCAGGTTGAAGGGAATATCGACGACAAATATTACGGTTGAACAATACTATTGAAAGAGACTAGAAATAGTTTGCGAATGAAAGCAACGTGTAGGAAGAACCCAGTCCAACGGAGATTGGATAAGAGGAAAATTGTGCGCACACGAGTTGAAGCCTAGAGAGAGCAAGGAGGATCCTCAAAGAGGTTATAGAGAATGGAGAACAGTGCTTGCCAAAGACCAGGTCCGAGAGAAGGATTGGTGAGGTAAGTGGCGGCGGGGGAAGACTATTGTTGCGGAGGCTTTAGTATAGCTCATGATGAATGAGTGAGAAATCATGAAGATAGAAACAAAGATGAATAATGAAGGTCATTACGAGAGGTTTGAAGAATACCTGTTGATGAGAAGAAGATGCCAAGTCAAATGGAATGAGAATGAGTCATGATTGACGAGAGAGAGCTCGGATAAATTTTCATTTTGAGTTGTTGATGGGAGTACGGAGAGGTAAAGTAGACCGGAGATGTGGATGGAGTATAAAGAGGAAAGTCACATGGCATAAATTTCAAGTGATGTGGGAGCATAGAGTGAATGCTCGATTGAAGGGGAAAAGTTGGAAGGTTTAAGGGCGGTTTTATGTCTGGGCTGAATGTCACTAGTATATTTGGCCGATTTCGACGACACTTCATCGCTATTCGACACATAGGCGTCGCAAGAAACCGATTTGAGGGCCGGAAAAAAATGGTTAGCCATTACGTCGCAATTCGAACACTTCAATAAAGTGTCGAAAGAGCGACGCTACTTTATGACGTTTCCAAACAGCACTATCATTCTTCGACGTTTTCCAAACCGTCACTCTTGAGCATTTCCAAGCTGTTGCTCTTCGACGTATCTCAAATCGTTGCTCTTTCGATGTTTTACAAGCCATCGCTCTTCGACGAGTTACCAAACCATCACTTTTCCAACGTTTTTAATGACCGCAATTCGATGATATGTCATCCAACGTCTAGAATGTCGCTCTTCCTAAACATCGCTCTTCATAAGCGTCGCAATGCGACGAAAGGAAAAAATTTCGTAAGTTAAAAGCGTTGGAAGATCGACACTTAGAAGTGTTGCAAGATCGATGAAAATTTCATAGGTTGACGTCAAAAAAAGACCGACGCTTAGGAAGCATCGCAATACGATGAGAAGTTAAAAATTAAAAAAAAATTTAAAAAAAATGGTTGAAGGCGTCGGAAGACCAATGCTTAGGAAGTGTCGCAATACCGATGACAAGTTAATTTTTTTTAAATGGTTGAAGGCATCGGAGGAAGACCAATTCTTAGGAAGTGTCACAATGCGACGATAAGTTAAAAATTTTAAAAAAAATATATTTAAAAAAAGATTGAAACGTGGCGACCTTGTAAGTTTGTCTTTGAAGGAGTTTAAGTATTGTTGCTACCATTCATTCAAAATCCGGCATTAGATAAGAAAGTGATGAAGTTAAACTTAAGGATTTTATTGAGGTTGTAATAACCTAGAATTATAGCTTATGGGACTACATGAATAACGTAAACAAGCTGTCATTCCTCACTTTACGGCACATCAATATATAGTGGCTGACATGTTATTGGCTTTAGTGTTTAGCATATACGAGGAAAAGAAAGGAAAACGAACATGGAAAAAGAAAATATTATGAAAATTCCTAATTAAATATCGGGTAAATAAATGAATCATGCTTTCTAAATAAGCTTGAATCGACTAAATGCACAATATACATAAATAAATCTACAAGAACTAAACAAAGCAAGAAGATCAAATTCGCATTCCTCATACTAAGACGAAGAAGAGGACTATTTATAATATGGTAAAATGTGTATCACAACGACAGGCGAGAAGATGTTCGATCGTGGCTTGAATGCTCCTTTTAAAATGCTTGCCCGATTCCCTTCCCACCACCTTGGACAACGACAATTAGTTCTTTGTCCTCCTCTTGAGTGCATTTTTTCTCTTCTTTCTCGGTGGAAATTTGGAAGCAAATTTAACGACACATTTCCATCAATACCTTTTGAGGAAAATCTTTATTGTGGCTTGTTGCTTTTGGATGGAAACTAGTACAATAATATTCATTCCTTGTGTTGAAATTGTTGGTAGCACGATTGTTCACCTCAACATCGACATTTTAGTGTTGTTGGGGATATTAATTGTTAAGAGGAGCTTCTAAAGTATAATGGTTTGGGAGGCCGGAAATTATTTGGTGTGCAGGATGTTGCTAAGACATTTACACAAGTTGCAGCCCTTTAAACAATTTTGTGTAATAGTACCAATCCTCCACATCACATGAAGTTCTCCTTGATAGGTGAAAACAATTGCGGAGCAACTAGAAGCTAATATGTATGAATATATTATAACATTTATTGTCTCTCTTCTACATTGACTACAACTTCTTCTAATTGTGACAACAACAACCTCAAATTGTCTACATAGTCTGTCATACTTTCATCACATGACATTTGCAATGTTGAAGAATTCTTGTTTATGTACAATATTTCATTTTTATTCTTGCCAAAAAATTTTCTAGAGATTTTGCGGATATCATTGTTGGATTTCTTCGAATCTAGATGTTGTGGCTGGTTGTTTGATAATCCCAAATGAATAAGGACAATTTTCCTATTTCCTTTATTCTGCCATTCAACTAATTTACTTTCCCAACAGGTTAATTTTCTACGCAACTTTATACTTCTCATGGACTTCTTTCCATTAAACAAAGTTGAAGCTTTGATTTCCAAGTGTGAAAGCTAAGTCCATAGAATTTTTCAATAGATGAGTTTGTTGCTTGCATTTAAAAAGAAAATCGGGATAAATATACCTTCAAATTTGTGCTTAAGTTATTTGGATGTCTTAGAGCTTATGCTAAACAAAATAATGTTGTCATGCCCTTCAAAGATAATCTTCCAAAAAATATGTGCATGTTGTCTAAGTAGACTGTATAGTAGCTTTGTTCTATATTATCTTCACATTTATGCTCTTGGTTTTGCAATAGCATTTTTTGAAAATTATAAGTAGCTGTATGCTAGGGCCCACATGGCTCTGAATGAATTGTGTCTCGGTTGCATCTTGTACATGATGTATCATATTTGTATGTCACATGTAAATGAGAACCCGTGATTTCATTTGGCGGTTCCTCCTCCCATGCCAGTAATAATTGGTATGCAGTCCATATTGCAATTGTTAGCTCTATGTTTAAGACCATGGCTAATGCTGCAAGGTCATATTGATGTCAGACTTACAATTTCTCTGTGACTCCAATGCATGATGGTTTGTTCAATTCTTTGAAAGTTTGCAACTATTTTCTATTCACAAAAGTTCATTTCCTTGACTTTCTTTTCCGAGAAAATAACTTTTGCCTAACAATAATGCCAATATCCAACTCGGAAACATTTAAACTTCTCTTTAGCTTCTCTCTATTCAAGGTGGTTTTTGAACTAACAATGTGCTTTGAGTATTCTCACTCTAATATCCTTTGTTGGAAATACGTAAAATATATGCACGAAATATTATGACTAATAACATTACTATTGTTGGAGTGATTTCATACATTATGAGAATCTTCCTTTTAGTCATAAATGTAAATCAATTTATCTCATGAACTTCTATAACCACATAACTACGATGATAAGCCCTGAAGTTATAATGCACCTTATAACTTAATTGGCTAGTACTAAGTTGAGTTTCCTAGTGACTCTTGTTACTTTTTTGTGTTATTAATATCACAATATGTAGGTTTTTCATACATGTATCAAATGTGTAATTCGGAAAGAAAAGTATCGGAACCAAAGCTTTAAGTTCTATAAAAGGCAGGTCTTTTCAAATACAAGAGAGTTATTACTAGCTAAACCAAAGTAACATGTGAGGAATAGCAAAAAATGTTCTTGACCAACTTTGATAGTTCTTAAGGATTTTTGTCCTGGTATTCTTTGTCTTTAACATGCATATCAAACATAAAGAAAAAAAAATGTTAGATAATAATTGTGTGTATGTGATTGAAGTTTTCATGCTCAAACAAGTCACTAAATAATAAAGCATAGAAAGGTGGGAAGTAACGGTAATATAAAGTAGAAATGGTATTGGTGTAGTCATTATTTACTAGAGCGAGAATCATATAGAGGCATACAAATTTAAAAAATGTGATGGCTTTCTTTATATAAATATATGGATATTAGTTTAGTAATTGAAAACTAGGTCAGCTGGAATGTTGTATACAAATCTACTTATTATTTGGGCCAACTTTCCAACTCAAGATACGAGTGTTCAACTAATAGTATATGTTTCCATTACCTTCACAGCGAAACGGATAACAATACGTTCTTACATCAACGAAACTTTCACAGCACAGAAGGAATTCACGGCCTAGATGAACTTTTGAAAAGTGAAGAAAGATGCGTCATGAAGGGATGTATTGATCCGGTCATATTTGACCACATCTATAGAGAACGAGATACTTAAAGTGGTGCACATTAAGAAGTAACAAGCTCGCTTCATCTATTAAGGTTACATATAATTCTAATTCAAATGCGGTTTGTAGTTCAATCTTTGGTCGGCTAAATGGTAGTATACTTGCGGAATTATTGGAAACGTTTCCCGGAAAATATGAAGGTTTACAAAGGGTACACGAATAACTATAAGAATTATTGCCAACTCGGTAAATTATATCATTTACTAAAAAACTTGCTAGAAAATATTTCGGGACATTGTTTTCTACTAAATGTTTGCACTAAGAGACATGCATACATGGTCAAAAGTTAACAACATCTAAAACATTTTGTCAATTTACATGACAAAAAATTTAATACATCACATCCAAATTTGTCATGACATTAATTCTTTAGGAAAAGGACCGATATGAGAAACCTCAACAAGACCTTGAGATACTCTACCAATATTGTTTGCATACCTTTCCAAGGCTGATATAGAGTACTCTACCAAGGGGTCAACTCCGCTGAGTCATCCCCACCTAGGTGTGTCTGGATTAAAGTGAGGACTTGTTATGATCTATTATGGTAACTATATATAATGAATTCGGTTGATTATAGAGAAATAAATAGCCAACTATTGTTGGATAGCCGATTATAATTGTATAATGATAGATTAATAGACGAGAACACAATGAAGAATTGAACAAAAGTAATTAGGATAGTTATCATCAATTGTTTATACATTAGCTTGTCTTGTGCTCTGTCAGTGAGACAACTTTGCTGTAATTATGGAGATAATTGGTCCAAATCTAAGGTTGTGTCTAAACTAATGTGTTTAGCCGGTAAAAAATGGTATTGAAACCACCAAATTACCAGTACTTGAAGAATAAAGGAGGAATTAAAGAGCGTCCAAATTCCAACGAAGAAAACAATTAAAAATTTCGATGTAGAATTTGGTTGGTTGAACTTTCTCATCAACCCCATGGCAATGTGTTATAACTTATAGCCAAGAGGCATAACCATGCACAATTTATCAAGAACATGAAGAGGCACAATTGATTGATGAACCTTCACTTGGTAGCATGCATGTGTGTGTTGGGGAAAGGAATAAATAGAAGCACTAGTAAGCCTTCCCCGAGGCTGAAAAAAAATGCCTTAGGTTGCGAGTTTATAGTAATAGCATGTAACGGATCAAAAAGATGTGATTAAACAATTTCATGTAATAGTGCGAGTTGGTTGATGCAACGATTGACACATCGAACAAACCCATCTAAAACCGAGTTAATGTATTACCTCCCAGTTGAGGGAGCTTGAATTTTGATTTTGTATGAGCATATCAATTCCAAACACTATTTTCCATTCAAACAATTCAAACATTGTTTTCCATTCGAACATTGTTTGTCTATAGAAAATTGGATTAAATGCATTTTGACATTTGGAAAATTCTGCTATCTCTCTTAGCTTCTTCTTGCATTTTATGTGGATGGATATATTCTTAATTATCTTGTAAGTGATTTTTAATGCTATATTTCTAATCTGCGAATGTCTAATGCATGGAATCTTGTCTTATGGTTTGTAATGTGCATTAATTAATGAAATTTCGGTAGAGCATTGAATTTTTTTGAAATTTTTCATATGTTATTCAAGGATAGGATAATGAATGAATGTTCTGAGAGGTTATTTTACATATTGCATCCTTAAAAATTCCATTAATTATTTCCCAATGAAGTATAAAATACTAGAGTAGCGGGTATTTTCTGGTTGTCTCTAGGGCTACCAAGGCGCCTCTAGGACTCCTTCGAAGCGAAGTTTTCAAATCAAGGTATTTTTACTCCGGAAGTTCTCCCAATAGCTAGACACGGGTCCTAAATCCTTGGCGGTCACCTAACTCAACGAATCATCTTTATTTTCACCTCTACTTCGCTTCTTTTCCTCATCCTTTTAAGGATAAGGAGGCCTCCCTAGGGCTTTAAACATAGTGAAAATAATTATAGAAAATTTAAATAACTTAGAAAATAAAAATAAAATTCTACGAGATTATTACTTCAAAAATCACCTAACGGTGATTTCAATAATAAAAGCATGGTTTTCCATTGGAAACATACCGAGGGAATTAAGAAAGAGGATTGAAGAAATTTATTTACCCAGGATATGTTTTTGAAGCAAATTGAAATGATAAAAGTAGTAGAAAACCAAGAAATTAAAACCTGGAAATGATAAAATTCTCTGAAAACATTAGTTAAAATCACCAACACGGAAGCAGGTGATTTAAATGATATCTCAAAGAATCTAAATAATGAACCAGAAAATAAAATTAAAGTATCATAAATCAATTATCACACAGGCAATTAACAAGGTAATGATCGATAGACGGAAGTAACGAAAAAATCCTTCGAAGATTCATCAAATCGGCGAGATTTTTTTAGGTCAACGGTGTGAGTCTTTAAAGTATTATCATAGGAAGTAGACCTGAGATGATAAGTTTCCTACCTAAAACAGGGAAGGAACCGGAAGTCACTTCAATGTTCCAACAAGATTTCTCGGGGGGTGCATAAAGGCTGCTTTCAAACCAGGATAAAAATATCTAAATAAACCATAGAAAGAGGCACATGTGTGCAATGTAATGAATTTGAAAGATCACATGCATTACGATCTTATGTACGAATGTCGATTGAAATGCTCAATTAGACAAGGATGTGATTTTCACTGGTTCTAACGCCAGGAGAAGATGGAAGAAAATAGACTATGAATCGAGGCTATTGCACTATCAAATGGAGATGAGGAATTCAATTCTTTACCCTTGTGTACAAATTCCATATTAAAACGCTCGATTAGAAAAAAGGATGGGATTTCATGTTGTTTTATTGTACGGTCAAAGGCAAGATGGAATAAAATAGGCAGGTTCTGCATGTCATCTAATGAAGTTGAGGAGAATCACATGCTTTATAGCCTTGTCCATGAATGTTTAGTGAAACTGCGAATTAGATAAGAGAAGATGATTTTTATAACCTATACTTTCAAGCATGAAATGGAAGGAAATATAGGGTAGGGTTGCAAGGAATTTTCGGAGTTGAGTATTTATTCTTTGTCCTCCCTCGAAGAGTTTGACCACGCTTTGAAAAACTTGGAGATATCGAGTCCATGATCCGAATCGGTTTTGAAGATACGAGTGTTAGGGCCTGAGAGTTTTCTCTAGACCGCCGATTCTGAGTATACAGGAGTAAGGAATAAGACATTTCCTTAAACTCACGGGGAAGATTCATATTTCATCCTTAATACTATGGAAGAAGCTGGTATTGCCATATCTTGGTAGACTTCATTCTTATTTATATATATACCGAAAATCCTAATCAACAATGCTGTGAAATAAAAATCAAAGAACATCGTATGAACAATAGTTAATCAAATTTGCTACAGAAAGAGTTTGGAAATATCATGTAGGAAGAAATACTTTCCTCGATAGCGAGACTAAAATAAAAACTTGCAATATCATTAAACAAGCCCGGTTCATACGCAGCACTAAAAACCCTTAAACCTTGAAGTATTATAAACTATCGGCGAAGGCATTACGCAGAATCAAAATCTACTATGGTAATTTTATGAGTACTTGTTGCTAGGGAATTCCATAGTGCATCCAGGGAAAGTTGACTTCATCCGCATCCTTTCCAACTTGCTTGCTTGTACCCGAAGTCTCCATTCCCCAAACCACCAAATAGTATGTAACCACTGGAGTTACCCATCTAGCCCGAATAAAAAGAAAACATAGTGGCTAGAAAATAATGATCGATGACAAGAGACATACGAGTGGTTACACTGTTCCTACCATATTTGATTTCTTGTAGGTTGTTGAAGTCATCGTAGAAGTACTCCGAGTGGAAGGAGGAGTTGAGATACCGGAAAGCGGGGGACCTATCTTCTAAAACCTCATCAAAAGGTAGCAAAATTTAGGCAAAATGTGACATGGAAAACTGTGATAATGAGTTTCAAAAACGGGGAAGGCCGCAGGCGAGGCTTCAGTGAAAATAACCGCGGAAAAACCCTCCGATTACCGGCTCTAGAACCCTCGACATCGGGCCCGAGTGGAATAGCACAAAATGCGAAGAGATGGCCGGAAGAAACCATTATTGTCAATCGACCTCTACTGCACGGCGGATCGGATATTGTTACAAGATAAATAGTGTCAAAGCAACCAATGGCGTAATTAGGAGGCTCGGGGGGGAAGCACGAGCAGACTCTGAACAAACAAACTTTTCAAAAGATTAAATGAACAAACAATAAAAGAAAACAAATGAATTTTAAAATGGTTTTCATAATAAAATTTTGAAGTGACAAATAGAAAATTAAATAATTTATAAATATTGAATTGATAAATATTAATTTATAAATATTAAGGTTCATAAATATTTAATTAATCATCCCTAAGGGTTAAAAAGGGCTCAAATGTCTATTTATCATAAAATTGACGATTGAGTAACTCGCTCTATGTTCAAATGACGGGTGAAGGTGGATTTACCATACTTAAGATTCTTAGTAGTCTCTTATAGTAACATGTCATAGTGATAAGTTTTATTACATTAAATCATTCTAGCTGTAGACGGTAGGAGTTCTAGGAGTAGTATCATGAGATTCAACATTGCAAATGTGATGAAGTGAATAATTTCGTGGAAGGATGAAGTCTACCCAACTTGATCATTGTAGGTTTTAACACGAACGGTATCTACACACAAATCTTATAACGGAAAATAAACAATAGCGAGAGCATAAAACATAAAGCAGGATAAACATAGAGATTTTCCCTGGATCCCAAATTAGGACGACTTGACTTGATTTTTCATTATGTTCCTTTTAGTGTTACAGCATATATATATGCCCGAAGCATACATAAACCCCAATCCATTAACCTGGTTAGAACATAACCATGCGTTCTATGGCCAGGATCTACAAAATACCGGGGGCCAAAAACCATCGTACCCCAAAACCATGTGCAAAATCATGCACAAAACATGGGTGGGTACACACTTTATGAGTGGGTTCGCACACCAAACAAATTTTCTCCATGGTGCCACAGGACCCCAACGGTGGGGGGTACACTTACTCCCCCCTTGTGACCCTGACTGCTTGGGTGCAACGTACGTGGCCGTGGGGCTAGTCATGGAAAGAATATAACACATACCCAACATTCTCCCACTTGTTGTTTTATTTCCACGGAGACACAAGAGAGCTTAGTCATTGGGCCAATTCTTCGACACCCATTGTTTCTCTACATAGAAACTTCTAAGTGCTCCCAGACTTCATCAATGCATCTTTGCAAAATTCTTTAGTGTCCACCTTTACCAGCAACACCCTTTAGCCTCAACCATATCTCTAACAAAGTGATATTGAACATCAATGTGCTTTGTCTTTGAATGGTAGGGTTCTTAACATTGCACTTTGGCTATCACAGTCTATCCTTATATATTTTTGTACCAACCCCATACTTG
The DNA here is from genome assembly GCA_034641835.2 of Pinus albicaulis. Taxonomy (NCBI): domain Eukaryota; kingdom Viridiplantae; phylum Streptophyta; class Pinopsida; order Pinales; family Pinaceae; genus Pinus; species Pinus albicaulis. Next base: position 233,248,637 of record CM076579.1, read on the forward strand.
AACACAATCTACTGCAACCATTTGCTTCCTTGCTTGCATGGTAGTTTGCTATGTATTCCCGCCTCCGTAGCCGAAAGAGCCACTGGCCAGACCGCGTTCTTTACTCATCCAAATGGATCGTGCCCGCAAATAGGTTAAACACATACCCACCTGTAGATCTTCTTTGGTCCGTATCTCCGGCACTCAGCTTCCGTATCAATCGCAATCCACGAATGTCCAACATTCTTTCAAACTTGGCCTTCCAGTGTCAAGCCATAATCACTAGTGCCACGTAAATATCCGAAAACCCGCTTCATCGTCGTCCAATGCTCCTTCCCCGGGTTTGACATAAACCTCGCTCAATACTCCCAATCGCATGTGCAATTTCGGTCTAGTATAGACCATCGCATACATCGACTACCCACCGCACTTGCATATTGAACACGAGACATAATCCTCCTCTTCTTTTTGTGTTCTGGGACACCGTTCGTGCTGCATGTTTCTACAATTCCACAGGAATAGGAACATTCACCGCTTACTATCCTACATATTGAACCTCTCGCAATATATTCTCGAAATTTCTCTAGCATCCATAGCTTCCTTTGGCCGATCTCTCTTAATTTCCATGCCCAAAATATAGTTTGCAAAGACCAAGATCCTTCATGTCGAATTTGGAGAAAAAGCCGGTCTTCAAATCTTGGGTAATTTCTTTGTTATTTCCAATCAACAACATATCATCCACATACAAGACCAAATAAATAACACAAATACCAATTCACTTTAAAATAAACACAATGATCCTCCTTGCTTCTTAGTGAAGCCAAGTTCCCATATATATCAAATTTCATACCACATCCTTGTGACTTGCTAACCCATACAAATATTTCTTTCAACTATGACACTAAGTTCTTCTACCTTCACCATAAATCCTTTCAAATGCTCGCTTCATGTAGATCTCCTCTTCAGGATCCCCATGAAGAAATGTTGTTCACATCCATCCGTTCTATCTCAAAATCAAATGCAAAGAAGAATAGATAAAGTAATCTAACAGACCCTAAGTAACAGAGAAAAAATATCACTAGAATCACCGCACCTAGGAATAACCTTTGCTACCAACTGAGCTTGTACTTTCCACCTTTCCTTCTACATTCATCTTCTTCTTAAACACCCATTTTCTCCCGATGGGTTTCCTTCAAATGAATCACTGCATCCATGCCTCATTTTTGTGCAAGGATTCCATTTCATCAACCATGGTCTCCTTCCTGATTTTTCCATCCTCTCGAATCTACTACCTCCCCGACAGTTTTCCGGGATCATCACGTTATAGCAAGGAAAATCCAACAAAAATTCATGGACTATACCTTGGTTGTTTCTTTCCAGCGATATTCTCATAGCTCTGAGTTTGTGGCTCTTCCTCTTCCGAGTCTTTTCTTCCGTTGTAGAGTCCGATTCATCCTCCTTTAGCTCAAACTCTATCTTCTCGTGTTCCTTTTGGTAGGGACTTGTGTGTAACAACATCTTTCACCTCTCTAAACACTACATCCTACCAGACACAACCTTCCTTTGTTTCGGGTTCCAAAGCTTGTAGCCCCTTAAACTCATCCTTATACCCAATAAAGATGCACCTTCTCGCATTTATTATCCAACTTGGTCCTTTTCTCCTTTGTAACATGTACATGCATCACATCCAAATACCCTTAGGATGTGAAAGAGAGGTTTCTTACTGTAAATTCATACTCCTCATGTGGAGTCTTATCTCAATGTTGATGAAGGTGATCTATTAACTAAGTAACATGTGTCTCCACTCCCTCCGCCGTAATTTTGTCCTAACCCGGTACCACCGAGCATGCTTTTCCTTTTCCATCAATGTTCTGGTTTCATGAGCCAGAATCAGTTTGGGGTGTGTATGGAGTAGTCTTCATTATGTCAATACAGTGGTTAACTTTGTCTAAGTGTAACATGAAAGACTACTTTAGCTACGCATAGCTAATATCCCTAACATCATATCTTCGGACTGGGTACTAGATCAAGACAAGAGCCGCAAAAACCAGGATCTATGCATAGAAAGAGATTAAGCAGTTAAAAAAGAAGTATTGTCTACATAATCAATGTAATAAGACAAGAACAATGAAAGAATTTTGTATTAAGGGTACCCTGAGAAACACACATATTACCTCAATGGATGGGTTCTCGGAAGTCCTCAACACTTCAGATCTAGCATTTCTTTCTCCCAAGTAGAAAACCTGCATAAAGATAGGAATCAAAGGAGCTCATTAATAAAGAAATAATGGAGAATATGAAAATGATAATGGCTCAAAGTCGTAATTCAAGAGTTTAGATCCGTGAGTGATCTAATAGGCAACAAAAGGTGAAGAATGGTAGGAAAAATTTTCCTATTTATAACAAAATATTGGTCATTCTAGATCTTGGTGCATGATTAAAATAATGTTAACCAAATCTAGATCCACCTTATGGAATATTTTGTTATATTTGTTGGAGGGAAAAAGTATTTGACTTGGGTCAAATCCTTTTATTTTTAATAATAAATAAATAAATGATTTATTTATCTTTTTTAAGGAAGTGGTTGAAGGATAATCAAATAAATAATGATTTATTTAATTATTCTGTGGGGTGATTTGTCATATTTAACAAGAATATTATCTAAATAAGATTTAAATAATATTCTATAAATTAATAAGATAAATAAAGGTTTATCTAATTAATTTCTTTGTTTTTAAGTGAATGATTAGAAATAATAATTTTTCACCAGATTTGGTCATTATCTTGATGGAGAAAATCAACAAATATAAGTTTGTTAATATTTTGGGTTTCATGACCATAAAACAACCTAATAAATGTGGTTTATTAAGTTATTTAACATGGTGAAGGCAATTTTACTTAGGGCTAAAATTGGTCTTACATGGTGTACTTGGGTCCATCTAATGATAATAGGTTAGATGACCAAAAAATGGTGTAACAGATTGCCACCCAAATGCTATGAGTGTTAGGAGCAAATCAGATGGACCGAAGTACGTTGTAAGAACTCAATCACCGTACATCAAAAGGAAGTCGAGAGAGAAATGAGGTAGACTAATGTGCCAAGAACTAGACTGGTGGAGACGAGACTTGCAGTAAATAAGTCTCTTTATGAGGGTACCCGTGGTAAAGGCGGCGGGGGAGGCATCTATGCCCGCCAAGCATGTGCACAAAGAATAGCGTGTTCAAGAAATGGAAGGGACCGAACTTCATAAAGTACACTCGGGTATAAACATGAGCCAAATAAAATTTACAATGAGGATCCATATGCATGCTGTGCCTGGGATACCGCCTCGGGACTTACAATAATATCTCGAGTACATGAGATACAAATACAACCCAAATGCCCCCCGTAAATGGGGGAAGGGCTCACAAAATCTGATCGATACATGAAAAATCAAAGAGGCACTCGCAAGTGGCTAAGGTCAACATCATCAAATATCTGGAGCTGCATCGAAGGCTGCAAGGAGGAGGTCATCCGAGCATGGGGCTACCCGCAGGCCACCCTCATGAGGGCCGTAGACATCTCACACATAGCCAGAATCATCAAGAGCTGATGCATCACCGAACCATCAGCAGCAATGACTTCGACTACAAGGAAAGGAGCTGAATGAGAAACAATCAAGCCAGGCGGGAAATGAGAGATCTCAGGCCTGATCCAGGCACCGAACAAAAAGTGGAAGCCGGAACCAAGGTACACCGCCCTAGACTCCGTTCGGAATGAAGGAGCTGATGTAGATTGTGAAGGGGAGGCTCTGGCGAGGGTGAGGCAATGAGAGATCCTCAACTAAGGCATGAGAGAAAATAGTAGAGCGGCGACGTACTAATACCAATGATGATGGTGGAATAGAGGGTACTAAGTAGCGAATGGACGACTTCCTTGCTAGAGCATAAAGGGCATGAATGACATGGCAAATAATCGACACAATATCATGGATAAGGGACAAGTGGGGGACCGAAGGTCACAATGTGCCAATGGCGAGAAACTACAATGAGGGATGAGGACTATAAAGGGTACAAAGGGACTCGAGATAGACTCATGAATGCGATGATGACTCCACTTGGATGCTCTAAACAAGGGTGACTCCGATGAAATAAGCCACACAAGAAAGGTCCAATGGGGGACTGTGAAAAACATGAGTACAAGATGGTAACTCACGACGAAAATCAACACGAACAAAGACAAGTAAGGAGGCAAAGTGGTGCCCCAAGTACAAGTGTTGTAAGTGAAGAAATGTGATTTTAAGGAGAGAGGTGAAGTGACCCATCTTGGACAATGTGTCCTAATGAAGCATCAAATCACAAATCCAATGAGATACTCCATTTGAGGGCTCAAGAGAGCTTTCCAATGGTGTAGACGGTTTGTCAAACTGGATCTATGGTATGGTCGCACTAGGCGAAAGAAGAAACAAGGGTTCTCTTTTAATAAGGCGCTTCCCCTCCAAATTCACTCATTCGCTAGTGTTGTCGTGGTGAATGTAGAGAGGAGAGAAGGCCCTAAATCTTGTATTTAGCGCAAATGGGCAAACCGACCGCTGGAATCAAGATCCGTCGCCAGTAAGAGGCCTAACCTTACTCTTTCATTTTGATGGATTGAAAGTTCAGCTTAGGGCCCAAAAATTCAAGAATGTATCTCCTTCATTTCCTAGCGCTTGCCGCACTTGGGCCAAAAAGTGCGACCTCGGGAAGTAGGTTTTAGGGAAAAAATACACTGTCCTGCACTGGACAAAAGTGCTAATTCGGAAGATGAGGGGGTTTTTTAGTGCCGTTTTATGGCCGAGAGTTGGGTTTTTGTGTGTTTGGTTATGGTATTCCCTGGAGCATGTATACAAAGATGATGTTTTTGGTGCGTATATATGTATATAACGTTAATCCAGAGAGAGAGAGACCCGGGCATTACGGCGCAGATCCAGCGCATCGTGTGTCTGCCGGTGTTGGCCAGTTCGGGGTTCTAAAGTTTTTGGAGAACCCTGATGCAGAGAGCGGAGAGCCTTTTTGGGTCCGGACATCAGAAGACAGATCCATGAGGTTTTGTAGTGCAAAGGCACAGATCGAACTCGACGGGGACAGATTTGTATTTCCTTACGGTCTCCCGCCACCGGGGATGGGTGGGAAACACGTGAAGAAATACAATGTGGGGGCGCATATCGTGGAGTTTTGATAACATTGTCGACCGGCTCCCAAGTCAAGGGGACTCTGATAATTCGACGGTGGATCTAGAGAGATTAGAGACTAAGCTAATGTGGCCGCTAGCCGGTGACAAGGTGATCCCTGAAACTGTGCACTCCATCACATCACCGGGGGTGCGATGATGATTTGCGGGAGAGTGTGCTGAGGGACTGCCATGTGGGCTCAATGAGGTCGGGTGTCGCTAAACTGCGCTGGGCTCGCAAGCGGCAAGGAACTACTCATTACTCGTATGGGACTTTATTGTGCGCCTTCTTCTTTGAGAAGATCCCGATCTTGCGGCCTTGGTATACGCCTCCTGCATGGGGCCCGGAGCTTCCGTGGATGCGCCGGCGGGGAGCGGCTAATGGTGCGCAGGAGGAGGAGGGGCGGTCGGACGAGTGTTTCAATCCCCGAGTTCTTGCTCCATTGGGATCGATGCCATTATACATAATATCATATCCTATAGTGGGATGAGTTATCAGGGAGATTCACCCTACCACTTCCGCCCGGTCGAGTATGGGGGCCCGATGGTAAGTGACAAGTAACTATTCTTTGTGGGCATGTTAAAGTTAGTGAATAGTAGATGGGGGTACCGATTCATAATTTTTTGTATGTGATATAGTTCCAGAAAAATCCAAATTAATATATGGGACGACCGCAATGTCCGGAGCCGTGTGTCCGAGTGGGTCGAGAGCAAGCAGATAATGAGGATACGGCCGCCCTTCTGGAGGACATCCGCCGTAGATGCGAAAGGTTGTCGACCGGAGTATCGCAGCACGGGTATGTGACCTAGACCTACCCGCACATAGATCCATGTATTGGTCCACCCTCTGAATGGCGAGGTGTCATGCGGCGCATGGCAATGGTCGGCCGTGGGATACGTGATCTACAGTTTGTGGTGCTGTTTACTGCTCCGGATCCGCCGTATAGTGATTAGGTGGGGTATGTGGTGCCCTCGGAAGTGCATGTAGGGGTAGGTGGCAGGCGTCTCAGCTTTGAGTTTTGTAACATGCTATGGGCATGTCATATGTATCGCAGGAGATGAACAACATATGTTTTAAGGAATGAGAGATATGGATAGTAATATTTTTTAATGATTATGAATGCTATTTTCTAGAAATGTTGTGATAAATGCTGCTGAACATGGTTTGCAATACTATCTACATAGTGATTCGTTCGAGGTACATGGTTGAAAGCTATGGTTTCAAATTCACGGACAAGAGTTTACTCATAAATATCGTCTAAACAAAGACAATGGTTATGCACACGATAAACACCATTTAGTTGCATGACAAGAAGGAACTGAAAGAACATGCATGGAGATGCGATGAAAAGAGGGCATCGCCACGAGACCACGCACCGCATCATATTCGGCCCGATTGTTGGTGGCGTACTCTGCTGAAGACTTTGCTTGAGAGCACAAGGCATGCAAGGGGGTGAAAATGGCCCATCTCGCCGAGGCTAGATTCCGGGAGTACGACTTGCACCATCGGCGTAACCGATATAAGGTGGGACGCGGAGGTCCTCAAGGGACAGTGTAACAAGACAACAAATGGGGGGAAGGAGGGACACGAGGGGCGTGGCAGAGCGTATCGTAAGACATTCAGTGGCAACTGCTGGAGGGAGTGCAATGAGCAAGATGCATATGACTCATATGCAAACTAGATGGTGGTATATGAGGGCTATAGGAGGTATGGCGGGACTCTGGGTTGCTGGGGTCAACAGAGATACCTGCAGAGTTATCTGCAGTAGTGGTGGAAAAAGAGGGGGTCAAGGGGTGGAAGGGCACCATGGAAAATTTATCTAAATCATCTCGTGGGGGAAGAAAGGCTCGCATACCTGATCGTCACTTCGGGAATGACGAAAGAATAGGGAAGCAAAGGGTTAAAAGATGGGGAGCCTGTGGTGGTCGTCGAAGGGGGGTCAAGCGAAACAACAAAGGGAGGATTCAAGGGGAATGTGCTCCAAGGGGTCTCAGCTGTGAGGATGATAGGTAAATAATGGTCGTAGAAGACTTCGTCATCCGGACATTAGGGGGAATGTCGATGGGAGCGTATCCTCAAGCCGACCCGGCGATACCGCACGAGTATGGGAGAGGCGGATTGATTTTGTTCAACCTCATAATTTCCTGACGACTTCTAAAGAGGCGCTGTAATGCATCAAGTGAGGACAATGGTGGGAATAATGTAATATGGACACCGTTATCGTGCCCAATGTGGTTTGATGGTGCGAATAGTTTTTTGGTTATTGGTTACGACGAGGACGGGGGGAGAGGGGTCGTGGACCATAGACTCGAGGAACGCCACTTTAACCATGGGTTGGAATGCGGGCAACTCGGACAAGTGTGGGTGGCATGACCAACGACATCACACAAGGCGCAAGGCTTTGCGGGGAGGAGCTGGCCGCCTCTGGGGGTGGCCTTGTCTTTGATTGCCTCCTTGCGAGCTTTGCCTTTCTTTTCCGGAGCTATCACCACAGGATAGGTCCCGGGGAGGCGCAGGGGGCATGGTAGCAACAGAGGAATCAAGGGGGGACCGGGCTGGTCCAAAGGTCAAAGCGAGATAGGGTTTGGGGTGACTCAGAGGGGTAGCGGCCGGAGGGTCAAGGTACTGCATGTGCTACCTGTGGTCGTTAGGGAGAGAGAGGGTGGCCATGACGGGGATCAATAGACTCGGGAGGGACAGAGTACCCACCGTGATAATGGGACGGGAGGGATGGCTCCGAGATGATTAAGGCTTGGGGGAACCGATCCAGGGGGGATAAATGTCTGTGGATACCATCCGAGAGAGGAGGTCTAGCAGAGGAGGTCCCACAAGGAGATGAAGGGCTAGGAGCAAGCTGCGGTGGGCAAGGCCGGAAGTCCGAGGTTGGCTGACTAGCCGGCTGGCCGCTTTATGGTACTCCGAGACGATTGCATCATGCAAACATTCGACAAGCCGGGATCGTAGATACGAGGAGGGGGGAGACTCAGAAAAGTTCCAAGCATGGAGGAATATTTGTAGACGCCGAGAGAGACACTGGTCAAGGAATCGATGATTTGCTTATCGGCTATAGAAGAGATGGTCGTCTCCGAGGAGGTCCGAGAGGGCAGCTCACAGAAGTCAATCGGTCACAGACACTTTTCCATGAGGAAAGATATTCATAAAAACTGATGACAAGAGATACAGAATAGGTAGCTTCACCCCAATAGAATGTTGTAGTCTAGAGGCACGATGACTTCGACGTCAACGAAAACGGTCTATCGGCAAGGGTGATGGGGATAATTATGAAAAAGGCTACTGGCCGGAGGCATGGTCGTTCCACGCTCGAAGAGTGATCGTGGAGGGGACCAACTCAACGAGATCCGAGTTGCTTCCAAACCTGGGGCGTACATCAATAATGTGTGGATGCCCCCTCATCAATTATAAACCGAGAAACGTTGGCATTCCAGATTTTTGACCGGGATTTGGAAGGCGACGGAAGGTGAAGGGGAGGATGTTCTGATTGATGGGCGTCGAAAATAATCATTTGGTCACGCGTAGATCTATAGCGCCCACGGCGTATGAAGAGCCTTCTTTTGGGAAGGGCACGATCAGTGGAGTTCCAATAGTGGAAACTAAGCAAGAGATTGCGCCAAATCATCTACTATGCTATACGAATGAGTAGCTCGACTCGTAAGGCGCATTTCGACGTAACGGTCCTTTAGGAATCTTGGTATGGACCTCAAATTTGGGTTGAGGTATATGGGACCATTGATGCCCAAGAGGCTCTGTGAGGAACCCGCAGAAGAGTGGACTCTGGGGCAAATTGAGCTAGGAGGCTTGGGGTACCGGCGAGGACCGAGTTTGGAAGGTGAAGGTCGATGGTTGGGGTGGGTCGTAATTCATCATGAGGATCTGCATCGGAGGGAACCGTAATGGAAGGTAGAGTGGCGACCGTCCGTCGGGTAGCCACGAATTTGCCGAGGGAAAGGATCGGGAGAACACAAACTCGGTTGAGTAGTGGCCACATTAGGTATACGAGGGGAGGCATGTTGTCCGCGCAATGTGGTTGAGACTTGGCCATCTTCCGCATTTGTGGTAAGAGGGGACAATCGTGGGTGTAATGACCATAAACACCCCAACACGAACAAGGCTTATTTGTTAGAGTCTATCCCGCTTGGGCCGAGGGCCCCGTTGTTGGTTAGCAAGGTTAGGGTCAATACCTTGAGGATTGGGTCCATGAGTAATGGGGCAGATGTGTTTCGACAGCCTCTCCGCCTTCTTTGAGAAGAAGGGGATTAGTCGCGCCCCCGCCGTGCAAATACTTGCCCCGGAGGGGGCCGAGGGTGTCAAGCCAAGGGGTTGGAGGAGGCAAGGGAAGTGGAAGCGCATATGATGGAGGAGATGGTGCACCAGTCGGCGGATAAGGATAACGGTTAGGTTGGGCAACATTGAGGTAAGCAGAGGTTGGGCAAGAGGGGAGGAGGCTTGCCGTATCCCGGGATACATACCCGGAGGGAAAAATGCTAGAGGTGGCCGTCCTCCCCGAGGGAGACTGGTAGCCCAGGAGGTTGAGCATAAGTGATGAGAAAGGGCTCCAAACGATACCGTTGGCGGAATGAGATGCCCCCGGGGCTGCTAGCGCCTCCGGCCCGGGGAGGTCAAGAAGGATTCCGTATAAACATAACTGCATCGTGCATAGATCGTAATGTGAATATCACCCTAGAGTTTCGTTGGGTTACAACCTCCACATAGCAAGGGCATGCTACTTAATAAGGACTCACACAACCATACATGTTCATGAAAAACTAAATAGAGTAGATCGAGGAAGTTACCCGTAGGTCCTATAGTTGAAGTAGATCCCGTGGGTCCAAACCCCCAAAGAACTGCCCTTTCCTTCTTAACCCGAAAGACAAGAAGCAACAAGCACGAAGAACTGTCAGAGAAGCATATATCTACTCTAAATGTTAGTGAAATCGATATGAAACATTAAATAAATCATAATGAATGCTTAAATAACAATATTCTCATATATGAAAGCACACACTAACACGTATATTTCAGAACAAGATAGCCAGATATAAATAGCATGTACAAAAATAACAAGTGGAGAGATCACCTCAATCCTTCCACGATCTTCTCGAGCGGCACTTCACGTCCGGATTCGTCCCGCCCTTGCCTCGGCTAAGACTCTTTCCAAAACCGGTGCATACGAGATGACATATAGGAAGATGAGCATCTCAAGGAAAAAAAGGTTTCAATCGAATCGGGGAAAGTGCAGAGGTAATCTGGGAATCACTTTGATAGGGAATACCAACAGAAAGATTTAATAATTTTCCTCTGAAGCCATACATGAGGGTTTTTATATTCTCTGCAGTTTCAACAGTTGAAAATACTAAGCCACTTTGCCGGGGTGGTTGGAATTCGAGTAACCATCAACCCACAATAAATTAGGGATTTTTATATATTTTTTAATCATTTTAATGGCATACGCGGAAAAGTAAAATTGACTCGCGTATACACGGTAGTACCACGGCATAGTCGCTAAGATGGGGATTACACTGTTAAGAATTTGTCCAAGTCTAGGAATGGTGCCCAAGCCATAAAAGCAATCATGAATCATAAGAAGGTGAGAAATGATGCTATAACAGATGCCCCCTAATATATGAGGTCAAGGTACATGTGATGGCCGAAATGTATTATGCACATGAAAGAACTTCTATAAGGATAAGAGAGGATTTCACTGTATTTCAAATGCCAAAACTGAATGAAAGAAACAGAGAATAACTCAAGCTGTAGGCTGCATAACATGTTTAATAAAATAAGTATCATATAGAAAGGTCAATAGGACCAACATGTATACAAGTAAGGGCTAAACTGAAAGTACACAATGAATCATCTAAGCATGGTCCGGAAATATAAGTCTGAATCAATGTCCAAGTATCACATATAGAAAGGACAAGATGAAAGTAACCGGATGTCTGACATATAAGTAACCGAATCTTCCAAGTACCTGATCATAAGAGGTGGAATCAAATCCAGACACCATGCAACTCAGGCTAAATATATAGGATGCTACTGCATCAACTCAACATATAAGGGTGGACGGCATCACTGCGTAAACCGAATGGACCGTCAAAAGTGAACCGAAAAGATGATGCAACCCGAGGTCTTCACCGATCACTATGGCACAATTCTACACAATGGGAATAAATGAGCTGAAGTCGACCATGTGAGAAATCGTTTGATTACCTAATAATGATGTATACCGTTAACCAACGCGAGACAACCCACCAATAATGAAAATGAGTGTCAAGGTGCCCTGGGCATTACCCGACAAGTGTGAATGAATGAGTTGAAGTCGAACACTTCAAAGAATCTACCAATCAGAGGCAATGATGAATCCCCAATCGGCCGATAGCGAGGAGTCTGCCACCGATGACTCAAACCCCAAGGTACCTGGCTGAAAGACTCTAGACCTTATTCCCGCAGCAAATGAGTCGGAGTCAATGGAAAAAGATCTCGCCGGAAGGAAGGCATTAAGGCATCCCACATCGCTCCAACATGAGTGTAACCTGTGAGGCCAAGATTTGGAAGGAATCGGATGAAGTAGAGTGATGTAGAATCCAAAACTAGTGACAAGCCTGACGTGCACAAGATGAAGTTAGCGCACGGAAGAAACCTCTCGAACTAACCAATAATGAAAGCTGACAGAGGTGAGAAATCACCCATAGGCTCAGCGCTGGAACAAGGGTCAAGATAGTCCTGCGTATACGGTGTTTCAGATTGCCAAACACAGGGGGAAACCACTCTACCAAAGACCCATGATGATGATCAAATGCCGAGCACAGTATGTCACCGATTTCAATGATGGAAATAGTGGCCAGTGGTGCGTTGCTCTAGGTTTGCTCTTAGAGCACAAAAGTCGTAGTTTGAGAAGAGACAAACCCGCCGTGCTAGCAAGTCAATAGGACTTTCAAACCAAAGACGATAAAGGATCAAATGACTTCATGATAGAACATGATACCGACAAGACCGGGTAGGCTGACTAATAATGAGTCAAGAGACACCATAATGGCCAACTCGGGGTTAGACTTCCTTGAACAAAAGTACGACTCGTGATGACCATGGCAGTAAAAGTGACACCGTATAAGTCCGTTACATGCAAGAGGCAAAACAAACTCTCCATATGATTGAAAGAGTAGATAAATCAACCGGGGGAGGACCGACAAGTGAAACAAGGTAAAGGCCGAATCCCAGGTCAAAACTAAAACCATCCCAAATGAAGGAAATATATATAAGTATATGTTCTTTGTTCAAGGGCGACAAACTCACTCGTACGCCATCAAACAACGAAGATACATCCTGCTCCCGCTCTTTTTTTTATATTTGATTTTTTTGTCTTTTTCATATAATAAGCCCGAAAAATAATAAAAGAATGCTATGGTACAATGGATAGAACGAGTATCAGAAAATCGTATGCACTAGTTCCCTCGGGATTGAAACAATCCTATGCCTAATGCAAGGTGGAAAAACTCGGTAGCGATACTCAAAGGGAATGTTCCATCCATGTGGCAAAAGGTGTCAAGTCGTGATAGCTAAGTGCATGCAATGGTTAACTTGTACAAATTCATACGAAAAAGTTGGCTTAAACATCGAGTCCAAATGAAGCCTAGCTAAAGGCCAGGATAAAACAAGTAGCCAATATGCAATGCAAGAATACAACTTAACGACACCAGGGAGCCTCTAGGGTATAAGCGAAAAAAAATGATAGTGAAGAAGGAGAAGAATGAAGTTTCAACACATAAGACATGGCGGGACTAAAGAGGACTCCCGAGCCTACATAAAATGTAGCATGGGCAACAAGTGATAGCAAGGAACTAACTAGGAAGCCCAAGTGTAAAGGAAGGCTCTACTCATAAAGTCATGATTAAATAATCGATGAAAGTGAAATGGGTGTAATACTCATGACCCGATGGGATCGACCCTATGGCAAGTGACCAAGATGGAGGCTAGTATGCAAGATGCAACGGAAAAGTGATTTCCCTAACCTATATGCCATGAAGACCGATGAGGTCAGATTATGAGTCGGTAATCATGGATCAAAAACCGGAAAAATCTCAAAATCGATTAAAATGTACCCGAAAACATACCAAACTAGGCACTTCCAAGCATCCGGAAGTACAGGTGAAATTTTTTAAGATAGTTCAAAAAATAAGAATAACAAAAGCTTTTTGCAAAAAATTTCAACTTTTTAGCCATAAATAGACAAATTAATTTCATTGGTTCATTATTACATTGTTGATTTGGAAAAAAGGCTCTGAGTTGCAACTTTTGTCAAATCAGAACAACCGACCGTCGAAACGGCCACGAATTTCAGGTAGTCTAATCTCAGCATTCATGCCTACTGGAATGAACAAGGATTTTTTCCATTAAACCCCTTGCTAAAAAATGGACTGATACGCATACGCGGGTTCATTAAAGGAAAGTCGCGTATACATGCATCAGTAAAGAAAAAGTCGCTGGGTGATGTTGTGTCCTATCCAAAAAGCGTGGCTACTGCAATGATGAATGATATGATGAGAATTTTGGTAGAACGTGAGCATAGCGCAATTAACTAAGAGGTCGCATGATCGAGGCAAAGGCAAAATATCCTTCGGAATTGCGAGGTTTATTCAAATTCTTCAAAATGCCAAATATGAAAAGAATGTGCGGTCAGTGAAATGCTCGTGAATTCATCGGGAACCAGACTGATTACTACATGGATCAGATTCCACTACGCATTGAAGTGAAGGATATATATATTTCATCACCGGACTTCCTCCCAGGGGAGAACTAAGAGGACTTGCACCTGAAGCCTCTGGAGGGTTAACCGTGAAGATTATGTCCACGATAGCTATGAGAGGGTTCCAAAAAAGGTTGGAACTAGATTGCAATTAAAGATGTGAGGGATTTGTACATGAAAATCCTCCTTTTCACTATCAACAGAGTGGCATCAAAGGCACCAGACGCAAATGAGCATAGCAAGAGAGGGCTGATCATGTGTTTGATGAAAATATCCCTATTAATTAACATATAAATAGGTTGACTTCATCCAAGTAAAAATCTAAACACTTTGGCTATGGTACTATTTGACAACATCTTTTGAGAAGATACCAAATATTGAGACCTGTGAGTTATCTCTACCATCGCAGGCCCGCGGGACCCAAGAATCGTCTCCGTTGGGAAGATATGATGAAGAGATCGGGGATAGTGAGTACCCTCTGACCACATGGGATGACAGTTCTTCCCGTGGTGGGGAGAACAAATCAATACAAGGTGGGATCTAATTATCCCAGGCCGGATGGACTTTCGTGGAGATCCGGTGATCTAGTTCTTCCACTAGGTACGCATTAGGCAAATGGTGAAGTTTGCAAAATTTTTTGACTTATATAATTTTTTGGATTTTTTCAAATATGTATGAAAAAATGAAACAAACATGCTTTACATTGATTCATAATGACTGATAATTAAAAATGATCATGATCGTATGTTGACCGCCGTCTGAGGGTCTCCCGCGCCACAAGCGCCGGCAGGGGCTTGGTGCGAGACAAGGATTCAGACAAGACACTCCAAAAGCCGCATCGCAGAACTTGAGTGGACCGACCCACCAAATGGCTGCCATGGAGGACTCAGCCGGGAGCCATCTAGAGATGGGTGGTAGGAGTACCCCGAGATCGGGTCGATTATTCCGCCGAGCAGCACCGCAAATACGTTCTATAGGAACACGACTTCGGGCAGGGACCTTAGAGAGACAAATATTATGTATTAGATGATTGTATATCTTTTTGAGACTAAACATGATGGGGCATAAGCCCAAGTTTTGAAATAACTTTATGGATTCAAATTTTGTAAAGTTTTCTAACACTTATGATAGATATACAATATATTTGATAGATGTGATAAATGTAACAAATGTATTATACAAATGACATATATTTACAGGCACGATGCTGATGATAATAGGCAACAATACATACACAGAAGAAGAAAGCAAATGAAATGACCCAGAATGAACGGTATTCTCAAGAAATAATCATATTAAAAATGGATCTGGCATCTGATAAGTATTTATTCAATCACATATTCATCACTTAGAAACCAAGAAAATCATCAACGTAATCCAATACCCAAAGAGGCTTCCTCCAGAGTAGATGGACACCCAGAAGGAGCCTACAGAGCATTGGTACAGACCTAATGTGACCTTTCATATTAATGACTCATGATAATGGTTAAGAGCTCAGTCTGTGTTTTCTCTTCACTCATTTACCTTGTCTTCCTTTGTCCATTTCTATTTTAAACCAATTTATTCATTAAAAATAGTTAAAATTATTTAGAATGTTTATAATGACTACTCTGAAGAATTTAGATAGCAGTTACTATATTATTTGACTGAATTTATTTAGTAATGTGATGATTCTATTAATCATATTCTGTTAATTTCATGGCTGATATACCCAGGGTTTCTTGAGAAAAACGTATAGGTATGATCTCACGCTTCAGTTTGCATGGTTTGTTGCTCATCATGGAAGAGGAAATGAATTTCGGGTACCTGCTATGCACGTGGGAACACATTTGTGAAGGAAGACTCTACTAGGACTGCCTTTACCCGTATGTCTTTTCTTCTTCACGTAGCCACCTCAAAGATTCCTAAGATGATTCGGATAAGGAAAGACATTTATTCCTAAATTGTTGTAATTATTTTTATTTGCATTTACTTTATAAACTTTGAGTAGACCGAGCTTTAGTTAGAGAGTTAGATTTTGTATAGATTTATTTCGCTAGATTTGTAAAACTTTGAGAAGTATACCTTGAAGACAATATAGCAGGTTCAATTGTTTGGGACAGCATGGAGTTTAATAAAGTTATTCAGACGTATTTGATTGAAGAATGGCCACAAGGTAGAGGCTTCCCTGCTTCGCACGGATTTCTTTTTGCGTAAACTAGATAAGTTTTCTAGTCGCTTTATGTTTGTGCATTTGAATTGGTAGTTGTTTTGTTTTAGCTACCGTAGTCATATCTGCTCTATCTCTTCCACAAGAAGACACTCTTCCAATAGACTAAAATGATGAATGTTTAATGACTATGGTATTGTAGGATAGGAGTTAAATTTAGACATGACTAGCTACTGTAGTCATAATCTGTCTACTTTTCCACAAGAAGACACTTTCCAACAGACCAAAATGATGAATGATTAATGACTATGGTATCGTAGGATAGGAGTTGAATTTGTATTTGTTTTTAACTAGATAATCGTAGTTATATTCATTCCGGGGCTTCTTCCACAAGAAGACATTCTTCCAACATCATAACAATGAATGATGAATAGCTATAGTATTGTAGGAATTAGTTGTAGTTTTTTGCTATTCACTATCACAAATTCTGCACTTGTTCTAATCACTCTTCCACAAGAAGAAATTCTTCCAAGACATCCTTAAGAAGTTCAAGATATGACCGTGATGTGATAACTTAGTTTTTCATTGCTTTCTGCTCATTTCGTTTTAAATTGCATACAATTACACAAATAGAATTGTTCTATCCCTTCCAAAAAGAAGGAATTCTTCCAAAATATCACTAATGATGAACAAACAAATTGTGTAATCTCGTAGATTAATGCATGTTAGTACAGTTTAGAACAACTCCGGAGTTTCATTTGCATTTAATTCCATGTTCAGCTACTTTGTTTCAAGTTTGATGATGACTTATAGTTCAGCATCGTTCTAGTTTAGTAGCATCTTAGGTTCATTTTTAGGATTAACTCATTGCACTTGCATCTCATATTCACATTGTCATCCTTTTCACCATAGATTACTTTAGTTGTTAGATTCACAAGACAGCCTTCATTATTTACAAATATCTTTTTGTTCTCGAAAACTACAAGTGATCCATAAACATAGGAAACGTAAGATAACATCACTATAAGGTCTCGAAATCTCTCGCAATCTCCTCATCATTTTAAGGAATGGCAGCCTTCCTCAAAAGAACTACTTTGAACAAGAAACCAATAACTCTTTGAGTATAAGTTCTCATGGACATTCAATTAAATTGCAAAATAGAACTAGGAATTAATCATAGAATAGAAGAGCTTAGGAGACAAACAGTATTACATCATTAGGTGTTTGACCTGCTTTTTAGTTAGAGGATTTGCATATTTAGTGATCTTTCCTCAAGTTTAGTTTGTGTCATTTGCCTAAAAAGTCATTATCAAGCTTTTGTTTCTATTTAGTCATAGTTCGCATTTTGCTTCAAGATTTCTAATTGCATTTTCCATTCCATACATTAGATTTAACTCTGCTTTGACCACCAACTT
Source organism: Pinus albicaulis (assembly GCA_034641835.2). Classification (NCBI taxonomy): domain Eukaryota; kingdom Viridiplantae; phylum Streptophyta; class Pinopsida; order Pinales; family Pinaceae; genus Pinus; species Pinus albicaulis. Next base: position 233,266,130 of record CM076579.1, read on the forward strand.
ATTTCCATTAGTTTTCTAGGCATTTTCATTGTAAACATAAAACACCAAAAGACCAAAAACATCATAAATCAACATAAAAGACCAAAAACATCACAAAACACTACACACAACGCATTAGGAAACAAGCACCTAGGTACATATGGTACACTTCACTTCAGCGCTTACAATCCTTTGTTGACAATTAAATGAACTCCGCTTTAGGAGACTAGATTGAGATCCTAACATTTGATGCTGCTGTTAAGGAAAACTGGGTAACCTTTGTTTCTTAGCATCCAAAAACAATTTTATGCGTAGGGAGAGAGATTCAAGGGGAAGATTTATAAGCAGCATAGGCAGAAGTTTGATATCTAGAACACCACTTCAAGCTTCATCTAGATCCAGAGCTAGTACACCTTCAACTCAAACCCATCTTCCATCCTTTATCAGACCTTATTCCTGAGATTCATGTTTCACCATTCGTATTAGAGAAACCACTTCATCCATCTGAATTCTGCCATGGTTAGAAGATTCAAAAACTCTCATGGAGGATACAAACCTTTCTACTTCCACAGAGAGTCAACCATGGCATTAAGAAGGAGGAGGAGGGAGTTGTTAATGGAGAACACACATTATTTGGAGGAGGTAGAGGTAGAGGTAGAGGTAGAGGAGAAGGAGGTAGAGGTGCGATGGAGGAAGAGGTAGAATAGGAAGCTCTTTTGGGTTCCCTATACTGATGAAGAAAACCAATACAACCATGAAAAACATTACCTTCCGTCCTTCCGAATCCTATGGACTTAAACCGAGGATCCCGAAACTTTCTTATTTGAATTTGAAGTGTTGTGTAGGACTTATAACTATCTTCAAGATGCTCAAAAATTGAAATCGTTTCCTTCAACTCTAAAAGGAGCAAACATTGAAGTGGTTTATGAGTTTAAACAAATAGTTCCATTAGAACATGGGAAGACATGAAATGCATTTCAGAGAGATATATTTAGATTATTGTAAGGCCGGTTAATCATAAGGAAGAAGTGTTCAAGATGTTACAAAGAAGATGAAAACTTAGAAGATTTGTTGGAAAGATTAAATACAACATAAAAAGGGCACAAATGGAAAACCTGTGATCAAGACACTTTAAAGTTTTGTTGAAACTATTAGATGAATGGTTGGATATCTTAATATATTGGGAAAAGGGGATATATCACACCACATTGTCTAAATATACCTGAGTTATGTATCAACCTTTCCAGAGTAGGAAATCCAAAACTCATTAAAGGTCCATTAAGAGATCCCGCTTCTTGCAAGGGCAATAAGTGAATCCTGCCGACGTAAGGATCAAAATAGGACACATGCTTGATGATTTTAAAGCCGACATCTTAGGAGTCTTAGTGAACAAATAGCCACCCTCAAGATACAAACAAGCAAAGGCTGAATCCGATGCCTTGGCAATCTTTTGTCCCAAATGTAGGAAGAAACATGCCTCGAGAGAGTGTCCCTTAGACAGGTGCTTGTAGAAACCTAGAAAGCATTGTTCTGGAGAAACATGTGAGACTAAGAATTGTTCCTTCTCTTCCCTGTCCTCAAGGTCAAGCCAGAAGAAACTTCTACAGCATCTACTGCACTTTAACTTTGTATCTAGAAGACCCCAGCAGGGATCTGACACAGTGATCAACATCAAATGTATGACCAACTTCCACCTGAATTCTTGCGCAACCTTGGCCCCAATTCTAAAATCAACTTCAAGCTTGGGCACAAGGATCACAAGGTCTCTTAAGTGGAAGATACTCTCCATATTATCGCAGATTCACCATCCTATTCACCATATCCACATTTTTATCCTCAAAATCCTCAACAAAATTTTCCTCAAAATCTTCAACAAAATTTTCAACAAAATTCTCAACAACATCATCTCAACCAACCTCATCAAAATCAACCACTTCCATTACCATTCCTCAAAAAACTAATCAATTTCACTTCTAAATTATATACCTAAACTCTCTCTGTTACAGAACTCTCAATACATACATGATAGAAGGACAACAATTTCAACTATTTATCATCTTCTAGACCTTAGTGATGTTCAACGAATCTAAGGATACTTGAGAAGAGGAAACCTTCTTGATCATACAAGAACAAGATAATTTGAGAAGACTTCCCTACTTGCTAATAAGTCTTTGAGAAGGCAATATCCTTTCAAGGTCAAAACATGAAAAACTGAACAAAAAGATTCAATAACTAACTCCACATGAGTAACCATTCACATCACTTTTATACCTCCTTCCTGAAAGATCATGAACATAAGTGTAGAAAAAACAAATAATATGCCTAATTATGATTTCTGATGAATTGAGAAATGTTTGCATTAAAATTCCATTATTGCAAGCCATCAAGGAAATCCCAATTTTAGCTAAAACAATAAAGGAGTTGAGTATGAAGACAACAAGAAAAAGAATAAGAGAAACCAAGAAAATTCAACTGTAGGACAAATAGCAGACATTATGATGGGTAAGATTAATATTCCAAAGTAATTTGACCCAGGAAATCCAAATTTGTCAAAAATTCATATCAATGGAATTGAAATTCAAACATATCATTGACTTAGGCAGTAATAAATATCATGAGTAGATATCATGGATATAAATCTAGTCCTCCTAATTTTTATATACCTATACTATTATAATACTATGGATAGATCAGATTAGACTATGTAGTAATAGAATATCTTGGGTCTCTAGATTCTGGGAGAATTCTGGGATTTCATGATCCTGACACCCATATTATCTGAGTTATCCAGGAGGTTTGTATGATCTTGACATAAATGATGTTTTTATTAGTTGTAGTCCAAGATATGTATATTTTCATGAATTAAAATATAGGCTCCATTTTATATCTCACAGACAATACAGACTAGATGATACCACTATAAAGGATAAGAATATTTACACCAATTTTCATACTTAAATTAGTGAAGATAATCAAATCTTCAATACTCTAGAAAACTTTGAATCTTCTCCCGGTAACACAAACAAGAATCATTTCAAGAGGGATCCACATTATTCTTGTCATCTAGACAACATGTCTCTTCATTCTATGGACAAATTTGCTTCTACAAGTGAAATTTTTCCAGGCAAACCTTGAACATAAACAAAAACCTAGAAAAATCTCAACAAGAAGAGTTACTAAAGTATTGGCGTAGACATTCTTCCACATATGCATGAGAATACACTCGACATGAAGGGGATAGTCCCAAGACTTGTATCAATATTCATATAGAGTAAATTGCAAACTATCCATGTCTTCAAAGATTTGATAACTGCAACTAGAAATGTCATAAAGAATATAAAATGAAGAATACACTATCATCTTATTTCAGAGAGTCTAGTATGGAAGTTTCTCCTTTAGTGATTGTGCCTAAGAAAAATGGAAATGGAGGGTGTGTGTTGACTACCGAGAACCTAATAAAGCTACTCTTAGCATCATTTTCCTTACCTTTCTGATAAAGTATTAGATACACAGTGTAAGTAATTTTTCATTTGATGGATTTAGTTGTTAAATCAAACTAAGTACTTGAAGACCAAGATAAAAACCACATTTTACTTGTCCTTGGGGTACCTATGCCTACGTAGTATTGCCATTTGATTGTACTGCACCCAGAACATTCCAAAGGGCAGATAGAATTTTTTCATCTAATACATGACTGTAGAGGGTACATGGATGATTTTACAATGTGGGGATGGGTGATTGAAGAGTTTAGAAACTGGGAAAAAGTCTAAAGATGTCAAGAAGCAACTACTTAGTCATGAAATGTTTGGAGATAGTTCACTATATATTGTTTAGGTACTATTTGTGGGATGATTAGGAGAAGAAAGAAGCATTTCTAACCATCCACCTAAATTGTCAAAGATGTTAGAATTTTTCTAGGACACAGTATTACTGAGATTTATAGAAAATTACCAAAGAATATCTCTCTTCAAATACCACTAAAGATTGTGAATTTTATGGACTTCTGACAAGCATGAACCTAAACAAAATTTCAAGGCACCTATATTAAGGGGACCTAACTGAAGTTTTTTCATATCTCGACAGATGCTTCCGATACGCCTCTAGGAGCGCATTGGGACAGAAGATTTAATGCCCTATGCCATCTATTATATCAAGAAAAATTTGACTCGGCAGAGTTAAACTATATCAGAATCGAAAAAGAGTTTTTAGCTGTTGTTCATGCCATTAACAAATTTAGACACTATATAACAGGCTATGAAACTTTTATTCACACTGATCATTCTGCAATTAGATATTTAATGAATAAATCAATCACTAATGGCAGAGTTATAAGATGGTTGTTATTATTGCAAGAATTCAACATTACTATTCTAGATAGGCCTGGAAAACAAAACACTGTGGCTGACTTCCTGTCTAGAATTCAAAATGTCAAAGATGACACTCCGGTTGAAGATCAATTTCCTGATGAATATCTTTTTGCAGTTTCTACTCAAACTCCATGGTTTGCTGATATTGCTAATTATTTAGTTTTAGGAAAATTTCCTTCAATTATGAATGCAAGGGATAAAAGAAAAATCATTAATGATAGTGCAAGATATTCATGGGTCGCTAATGAGTTGTACAAGACAGGTCCAGATTTGATTATTAGAAGGTGTGTTCGTGAAGATGAGATGCCTGAGATTCTCAAGGCATGTCATGATGAACCTTGTGGCAGACACTTTGCAGATAAGAGGACAACCTATAAGATCCTTAATTTAGGATATTATTGGCCATATTTGTTTAAAGATGCTAAAGAGTATGTCAAAAGGTGTGGCAGTTGCCAAAGGGTAGGGAAACCTTCTCCTTCAGGTGAGATGCCATTACAACCTCAGGTACACATTGAACCTTTTGAAAAATGGGCTTTGGATTTTGTAGGACCTATTAGTCCTCCATCGAGACAAAAGAAATACATATTAGTTTGCACTGATTATGTTACTAAGTGGGTAGAAGCTAAACCATTACTTGTTGCTAATGAATCATCTGTAGTTACTTTTCTTTTGAGGATATTTTTACTCGTTTTGGTGTCCCAAGGGAAATTGTTACAGATCAAGGAGCTCAATTTACATCAAGGCTAGTGGAGAAAATGATGGAGAAGTACAAAATCAGACATAGAACATCTACTCCTTATCATCCACAAGCAAATGGTCAAGTGGAATCCACTAATAAGGTCATTGAAGGAATCCTAACAAAGACTATTCATCTACATAGAAGAGATTGGGTAGATAGGCTTCCTGAAGCCTTGTGGGCCTATAGAACTACATGGAGAAACACAACAGGCCATACTCCTTATGAGCTTGTTTATGGGAAGCAAGTTTTGTTTCCTATAGAGTTCCAAATCCAAACATTCAAGATGGCAGTTCAGCTAGGACTTGATCTAACGGAGGCACAAAAGCATAGACTGGAGCAAATTAATGAATTGGATGAGATCAGGCAAGATGCAGTTCAAAAAACAAGTCTAGTCCAACAGCAAAGGGCTAGATGGCATGACAAGTACATCAAGGAGAAGAAATTTAAAGAGGGTGACTGGGCTCTCTTGTTTGATTCAAAATTCAAGGATTTTCAAGGGAAATTTCAGACACATTGGCTTGGGCCATATGAAATTGTTCGAATTTTTGATAATGGGGCAGTAAAAATCAGAACTATAGATGAAGAAGAGGTCACTTTTCTTGTGAATGGTCATAGACGGAAGCTATACCACAAGCCACTCTCAAGAGAAGAGTTTGTCAAGAAGTTCCAAGAAGACAATGATGTGAAGTTAATGAAGAAGAGTCTCTCTTCTTCATCAACTTGATTAAATTTTCTGAAGCATTTCTCTTTTGAAAAAAAAAAATAAAAAAAAAAAAATAAAAATAAAAAATAAAAAAAAATAAAAAATAAAGGTATAAGCATGAAAACCAATCATTGATTGGCATGTTTATACAGAAAAGATAGGGTGAAAATCAGAGTCTCTCTGACACTCTAACTTTTCCCATTTTTTTTGTTTTAAGCAGCTGTTATAAAAATCATAAGTTCAGTTCTATAGTGCTTATGATTCATTTCATCTCACTCCATTCACTTATCCATTCATACTCCATTCCATCCATCATTCATTTCATCTGACTCCATTCCACATTTCATTCATTTCATTCCATCTTCCATCCATTTCATTTTCATGTCAAAACACAAAATTTGATATCATGTTGTAAGTGAATAAAATATGTCATGAATTGCAGTACAGCCCTTATGTTCCTTCATTCCATTTAATGGACTGAATCCATTCCATTCCACTTATCCACTTCATACATATCATAATCCATCATCCATTTTCATGCATACCACATAACATTTCATCCATACTCCAAAAACATTCCATTTTCATGATTAAAGTGTTCTACAGGAACATTCTGCAGCTCAGTGGACATTCTGCAGCTGATCAGCCTTTCTGCAGCCCGACAGTCTTTTCGCAGCTATAAACCCTGAAGGCATCAACCAGCAGACATCATAATTACAACAAAGTGATCCAGTGAATTCATGAATCAAAAACATCAAGAAAAATTGTGAAAGATTCCTCCAAAGATGAGCAGAGAAGACAAAGGCTACAAAAACATCAAATAAAGGGCAGAGGTAACAAATTTAAATTACGATGGCATTTCATAAAAATTTAGCATAGTTTAGTTGTGGATTATTCGAAAGGTTGTTTTAATTGTTTTATTGATCAAACACCAAACAAACCCTCTACAGACTTTGTATTAAAATCTTCCATTTCAAATTTTATATCCGATAGCATTTAAGCGGTGAAATGATCAAAGCGTTTGAATTTCCCACGACTCTTAACCAAGTTATTTAATGATGATGATTTCCCCTGCCGTCGTAAAATCCTCCGCCGTCTCCTCAATCATTAATACAATCCCTCCACCTCACTCCACTACTCTATTCCGTGACCATTTGCCATAACTTCATTCCGTAGCCGATATTCCATTCCGAAGACAGAGATATTATTATCACCAGGAGCAGAGCTAAAGGATATCAGTTTGAACAGCATTGAGCATTGTAAACGCAGAGCAGAGCAGAAGAGGTAAATTTGGAAGTATAACAGTGTGAGAACTCAAAGCCACTTGATCCCGTGGACAGATAACATATCACCGTGGACGAAGTTTGGAGCATTTTCACTGTCAACACAGAATTGTGGCCATGTAGAGTTTAAAGTCTGTTGTTACCAAAAGACAGAGGTGCTAAAATTGAAGTCTTTTGCTACCAAAAACAGAGGTGTGGTAGTGATTGAGTTTGAAAACCATTTGTTACCAGAGACAAAGGTTGAGTTTGAAGTCTGTTGTTACTAGAGACAGAGGTGTTTTTCAGTGATTGAGTTTGAAGTCTTTCTGTTACCAAAGACAGAGGTATTGCAGTATTAAAACTGAAACCATTTGCTACTAAGAGCCAGAGGTATTGCACAAAAAGAAATCTGAAGCCATCTCTCACTGCCTATCAGATACATATCAATTCGAAATTTGAGATTGCTTTCATGATCAAACAGAAGCATATCAGCCAAAGGTTTTGAAGCTGTTGCCACTATAAAACAGAGGTATGTCATTCTAAGAATTGAAGCCATTTTCATTTAGATCTTGAAGCCATTTTAATCCGAAAGTGAAAGTCATTGTTTTGTGGGTAGAAGAGTGTTAATTTGATATTGAAAAATCATGGGTTTCATCGTAAGGACTGAGCCTATGGGATCAAAATATTTAGAAGGTTACCCACAATGCAAGGAAATGTTACAACAAATAGGATGGCTTCAATTTTTGGAAAAGTTTAATGGCTTTCATAAGGAAGTCACTAAAACATTTGCCAGATCATTCCAAGGAACCGAAGTTGAAATAGGGGATGTCAAGTTTACTGTCACTGAAGTTTTTATTGCAGAGGCTACAGGATTGTCCGGAACTGGAGAAAGATGGTTTAAAAATAGAGAATTCCATAATGACTCCTGGAAACAAATTTTAAAATCTCCAAATATGGATGTTAGTGTGTTCAAGAAAGGAATTCCCAGTACTGCATTGAAAAGCAAATGGAGAAACATACTACTTCTTTTACAAAAATTTGTTACATGTGAGGGTAGATATGGGACATTTTATGTCTACCACATCAGACTAATGATGCATTTTTTGGGAGAAGATTTAAATCTACCATATTTATTGCATCAAAGTCTGAAGAAAATGGCTTCCTGTGTTCAGAGAAGAGTTCAGTTTTTAGAGACAACCCTGTATCATCATGGGTTGGTCAAAATTTTGATTGAGCATCATCTATCTAAAACAAATGATACATGGGATGATTTCTTAATAAGAAATCATTTTGAAGAAGCAAAAGAACTATCACCTGAACCACAGCCCACAAAGAAAAGTAGGAAATGGAGGACTTCAAAAGGTAAAATTGACAAACCAGTTCAAGAAAGCAGTGAGGAAGTCATTTTGGAGAAGTTGACTCGAATCAAGAGGCAACTTAAGGAAGAAAAGATAATCAAGGAATCTGTCACAGAGAAAGGAGAGGGATCCTCTCAGCTTAGGAGAAGCCACAGATTAAAAGGAAAACTGAAGAAAACACCAATCAAAAAAACAGGGGTAATCAATATTGAAGATGAAGAAACACCCATTGAAGAGGATGATGAAGAAGATTTTTATGAAGGCACCCCTGAAATTGATCCTGCTCAACAGGAAATTTATGATTATGTGGAAACTTTAGAGAGGACAGCTTCAGAAAGCAGAGAGAGAACCCCCAGTCCTCCACTGACTGAAATTGATATATTAAGGAGGGATAGGTATGAGTTGGAATTGTTGAATAGACACATAAAAAATGAGAATGAAATTCTCAAAGATCAAATCAAGCTCAAGACTGACATGAACTCAACCTTATCCCTGCATATAGACAAAGTGGAGAGGACCAATGAGAAGATGAAGACAAGGAACAAAAATTTAATCAGGGCACTCACAAACCTCAGGTTCAAACTTGTGATCAGGAAACCCAGAAGGCCTCTAGCTTTCAGACAAAGGAGAAGAAGGGGATTAGATGTCCTTGCGGAAGCCTCTGAATTCATAGGATAATTTGCATGAGGACATGCAAAGAGACAGCAGTGGGGGTATGTTGAGCCTCAAATTTGTGCTTTCCTTCACCTCATTTTACCTCATTCTCCCTTGTCCATTTCTATTTTAAACCCAATTGATCAATAAACATAGTTAAAATTACTTCTAGAATGGTTTACATGACTGACTTGTTGAATTTTGTGATTGTTGCCATTGTTAAGCATTTTGACCGGAACTAGCTGCAGAATGCAGACATTCCGTAGCTAACCGGCGATTCTGCAGCTACCTTCATGTTTGAGTATGTTCGAGGTGGCCTCTTGAGGAAAAATGCATATGGGCATGATCCACGTCGTGCCTACATGGTTTGTTGCTCATCATGGAAGAGGAAATGAATTCTGGGTACGGTTATGCACGTGGGAACACATTTGTGAAGGAAGACTCCTACTAGGACTGTCTCATTCCAGATGTCTTTTCTTCTTCACGTAGCCACCTCAAAGACTCCTAAGATGATTCGGATAAGGAAAGACATTATTCCTAAATTGTTGTAATTATTGTTACTGGCATTTACTTTATAAACTCTTGAGTAGACCGAGAGCTTAGTTAGAGATTTTGTGTTAGATTTGCTGCTAGATTTTGTGTAAACTCTGTGTTACGTCCTTGAAGACACAAAGTGTTATGTTCGAACTATTGCATTGTTAATGGAGCAGACAAAGTTATTCTGAAGGCGTGATTTGATTTGAAGTTGAATGCCGTCAAGTGGTAGAGGGCCCCTGCCTCTTGCACGGATTTCTTTTGCGTAAACTAGATAAGTTTTTCCTAGCTGTCTTTATGTTTTGCATTTGAATTGATAGTTGTTTTGTTTTATCTACTGTAGTCGTATTCATTCTAGCTCTTTCACAAGAAGGCACTCTTCCAGCATACTAAAATGATGAATGTTTAATGACTATGGTATTGTAGGATAGGAGTTAAATTTGTATTTGTTTAACTAGCTACTGTAGTCATATTCGTTCCAGCTCTTCCACAAGAAGACACTCTTCCAACAGACCAAAATGATGAATGATTAATGACTATGGTATTGTAGGATAGGAGTTGAATTTGTATTTTTTTTTAACTAGATACTGTAGTTATATTCATTCCAGTTCTTTCACAAGAAGACATTCTTCCAACAGATCATAACAATGAATGATGAATAGCTATAGTATTGTAGGAATTAGTTGTAGTTTTTAGTCTTCATTATCACAGTTGCACTTGTTCTAATCACTCTTCCACAAGAAGAAATTCTTCCAAGACATCCTTAAGAAGTTCAAGATATGACCGTGATGTGATAACTTAGTTTTTCATTTGCTTTCTGTTCATTTGCTTTCAATTGCATACAATTACACAGTTAGAATTGTTCTATCCCTTCCAAAAGAAGGAACTCTTCCAAAATATCACTAATGATGAACAAACAGATTGTGTAACTTCATAGATTAATGCATGTTAGTACAGTTAGAACAACTCCGGAGTTTCATTTGCATTTAATTCATGTTCAGTTACTTTGTTTCAAGTTTGATGATGACTTATACTTCAACATTGTTCTAGTTTAGTAGCATCTTAGGTTTATTCTTAGATTAACTCATTGCACTTGCATCTCATATTCACATTGTCATCCTTTGCACAATAGATTACTTTAGTTGTTAGGATTCACAAGACAGCCTTCATTATTCACAAACATCCTTTTGTTCTGAAAACTACAAGTGATCCATAACCATAGGAACAGAAGATAACATCACTATAAGGTCTGAAATCTCTCTGCAATCTCCTCATCATTTTATAAACAGAGCTCTTCCTCAAAAAGAACTACTTTGAACAAGAAACCAATAACTCTTTGAGTATAGGTTCTGTGACATTCAATTAAATTGCAGAATAGAACTAGGAATTAATCATAGAATAGAAGAGCTTAGGACAGAGTATTACATCATTAGTGTTTGACTGTTTAGTTAGAGGATTTGCATATTTAGTGATCATTTCTCAAGTTTAGTTTGTGTCATTTGCCTAAAAGGTCATTATCAAGCTTTTGTTTCTATTTAGTCATAGTTCAGATTTTGCTTCAGTATTTCTAATTGCATTTTCCATTCCATACATTAGATTTAACTCTATTTTGACCACCAACTTCTTTCCATTAGTTTTCTAGGCAGTTTCATTGTGAACATAAAACACCAAAAGACCAAAAACATCACAAATCATCACAAAAGACCAAAAACATCACAAAACCACATACAACGCATTAGGAAACAAGCACCTAGGTACATATGGTACACTTCACTTCGGCAGTTTACAAATCCTGGTTGACAATTAAATGAAGCTCAGTTTAGGAGACTAGATTGAGACCCAACATGAAGCACCCAAGCCACGGAAGCTAAGTTCCGGGTGTGTCTACTAGCACCATCGGCGAAACCAAAATGACTCATGACATCCGACACAACCTGCCAAAGCAGATCAAAAACATCACCAACTCATCAAAGATCGAAAATCAACCAGATATGTACAAAACAAAAAACTACTATATACAAAAGCAACATGCCAGGCCAAAGCCTAGGCATAATACTTCTTCAAATAGAGCCCATTTCGGGGCTCCGGCAACTCGTTCCCTTCGAAATCAACCAAGGTGTATGCTCCTTTCTTAAGGAATTTTTTAACGATATAGGGGCCATACCACATAGACTTAAACTTTCCTGCCCCCAGGGCATCTTTTTCTTGGGCATAGACCAAAACAAGGTCACCTTCCGAAAAGACCCTAGGCTTGACCGCCTTATCGTACTGAACTTTTACTCGGTTTTTATGCGCTTCATTCATCATGGCGGCATCTCGACGCTGCTCATCGAGATGTTCCAGATGAAGAAGCCGTTCTGCCAGACTAGAAGTGTCAGGAAGAAGTTCAACAACTAATTTAAGAGAAGGAATCTCGCATTCAATAGGAAATACAGATTCCACCCCGTGCACTAGCTGAAACGGAGTAAAGCTAGTTGTAGTTTTCACTGACGTCCTGTATGCCCAAAGTGCAGGATATAGCATAATATGCCAGTTGGATCTAGCTTTATCAATTGTCCTTTGAAGAATTGTCTTCAAGGATTTATTCACGGCTTCCACTTGCCCATTGGCTTGAGGATAATATGGAGATGAATGCTCCTGCCGGAAACCCAATTTGAGAGCCAACTCAGCCATCATACTATTCTGAAAATGACTGCCATGGTCAGTGACAATCTCTCTAGGAATACCAAAATGAGCAATAACCTGGTTGAAAAGGAAAAGAGCTGCAGTCTCACCATCATTCCCAAAAGTAGGCATAGCCTCGACCCACTTCGTGAAGTAGTCTACTGCTACAATAATGTACTTGTGACCTTTAGCCGAAGGCGGGTTACAAGTAGTATAATCAATACCCCACTTTGTAAAGGGACCGACAGTAACGACTGGAAAAAGCGGAGCTGGATGAGCACGCATTTTTCGAGTATAAACCTGACACGGATGACACTTTTTGACCGATTCAATACAATCTTTGAAAATCGAGGGCCAAAATTATCCAGCACGCAAAATATTTTGGGCTGTAGCAAGCCCAGATAAATGACCCCCACAAGCTCCACTGTGAGAATCATTGAGCACAGCCTCAGCTTCTTCGAAAGTTAAGCAGCGTCTTAGGATTGAATCAACCCCTCGACGGTATAAAGCATCACCAATAATCAAATAATTCTTCACCAAGTGACGCAGCTTACGACGCTCATCTTTCGAAAAAGTTGAGGGAAACTTCGCAGTCTGGAGATACACAATGATATCCCCGTACCAAGGATCCTGTGGAGAGATAAGAAACAAGTGTTCGTCCGGAAAGGACTCATCATAGATCATCTCTTCTCCACAGGGCAACTCGGAGATCAATTCCGCAAAAACTAATGATTTCTTGGATTTGGCAGACATAAATTCAAGATCAAATTCCTGCAAAATCACAATCCATCGATTGTATTTGCCCCCAATCACTCGCCTACTGAGGACAAACTGAAATGGATTGGCAGCTGCCAAAACATAAGTTTTGCGAAGAATAATGTAATGCCGGAGTCGCTGCACAGCATGAACTGCTGCTAAGGCTAACTTTTCTATCGGAGTGTACCTAAGTTCAGGTCCTACCAGTCCTCGACTAAGGTAGTAAATAACATGCTCTACAAGAGCATCATCCTCCTGAACCAGAACCATACCAATGGTAGATTCTGCTGTAGCCAGATACAAAAGAAAATCTCTGCTATAATCAGGTGGACTCAGTAAAGGAGCAGAGGTCAATGCCTTTTTCAAAGCATCGAACGAGCGTTGAGCGTAGTCGTCCCAAATAAAAGGAACTCCTTTCTTCAACAGTCTCATATATCCCTTTGTAATCTCAGCATAATTGACGATAAACCTCCGAAGAAAATTAGACTTTCCTTGGAGACTTTGAAGCCGACGGATGGAAGACGGGGGAGGCAACCGAAGTATTGCCTCAACCTTGAAGGGATCTACCCTTATCCCTTCCCTAGACACAATGAATCCCAATAGCCGACCGGATGTAACCGCGAAAATGCACTTGTTCGGATTCAATCGAATTTTATAAAAACGACATCTCTCAAATATTTGCCGGAGGTGACCAGGATGATCCATCCTCTTTCGAGAATGAGCAGCTAAATCATCTAAGTATGCCTCGATAATCTTTTTGATGTCGTGGAAGGCGTATGACATGGCCCGCTGAAAGGTAGCCCCAGCATTTTTAAGACCAAAAGGCATCTTCTTATATGCAAACGTACCCCAGGGACAAATAAATGCAGTCTTATGTTGATCTTCAGGATGGATAGTAATTTGATTATATCCGGAGAAACCGTCCATGAAGGAGAAAATCTCATTACCGGCACACTCGTCAATGATCTGATCGATAAATGGTGTGGGGTAATTATCTTTAGGAAATGCTTTATTTAGGTCTCTGAAATCGATGCAAACTCGAATCGTTCCTTGCTTTTTATCTACGGGAACGGGATTTGAAACCCATTCAGTCAAAGGAACAGGGAAAATGAATCCCGCCTTAAGCAGCTTCTCAACCTCAGCTTTGATAGCTGCTGCCTTCCTAGGATTGACCGGACGAAGTTTTTGCCTTACCGGCTTAGCATTTTCATACGTCTTGATCTCATGTTGGACAATAGATGGATCTATTCCAGGCATTTCCTCATAAGACCAAGCGAATACATCCCTATACTCTTTAAAGAGCTCGGTGTAAATTTGAACCTCTTCACGGGAACATTCAGCTCCAATGAAGACATTCTCAATAATATTGGGATCCCTGGAAATGTTCACCGGGATAGTAGGAGAAATCACAGCCATGTTCCCTTCAGCATAAACCTATGTTGGTGCCAAAGGGTTCAAGACTGGGTGAACAGGACCAGGAGACGGAGGACTCGGAAAACTTGTTTCAACTTCGTTCAAATCAGGTAGGAAGTAAGACTGATGATGCAAATCATCCCACGGTCTATCTATACCTGTCATGGCTTCCAGGATGGCCTCTTCGGATGGAAGAGTGGTATCAAGGCAATCCTGGGCTGAAGAAGAACTAAGCGTCCAAGCCGGAGCCACATCACCATCCAACTCTTCCGGTGAAAGAGGAGCTGGGATAGATTCTGCAGTGTCAACAATAGACTGATATGCAATCTCAGCTGCAGAAATCGGAAATGCCATTCCACCCACTTGACCTTCCGCTAATGTGGCGGTAGGGGAAGGTAAGGTCCAAGGGTCCGAAAAATAATGAGTTCGAAAGAACTCTCTTCGAAGGGGAGCCTTGGAGGATGAAATAGCATTAATATGCACCATAGGAGGAGGAAGATCGAAAGTACCCATCAGGGAAGAATACATTCCAACTCCTAGATTCTCAACAGGCGCCTTAGTATTATCCAACTTCGGAACAGATGAGTTAGAAGGCGCATTCAGGTCTACAGGAGGACAGTCCAGTTGATCCACTGTAACGATCCTCCCTTCGTGGGGGAAACATACAATCCGAAATAATGAGGATGCAATGGCATCCATCTCATAAATCCAGTTCCTCCCCAACAGAAGGTTGTAGTCCAAGGCTGCATCTACTACCTCAACCTCTATATTGATGGTTTTGCCCCCAACATAGATGGGAAAAGCCGGGACAATACCATGGGGTCTGTGATAATGACCATCGAATGCAGTAAGAACAGTGCTAGATGGAACATCTTTGGGAGATCCAAGTGTCTTCCAACATGCAAGAGACATCACGCATGTAGAAGCACCCTCATCAACAACCGTTCGAAAGATATTGGTCTTTCGATACGACGATTTAATGTGAAATGCCATGTGATGAGGAAGTCTCTTCTTAAAATTAGTCATATCAAAAGTAATCAGAAGAGAATTTTTCGGATCTACAGCCCCAATGGCAGTGAGAAAAGCACTGCGCTGAGCCGGACAAGACTGGAGTACCTCTAAAGCTGACATAGCACAAGGACTCTGCGCCAGATCTTCTACAATCGAGTAGTTCTGGGCAGCCCTTGCATTCGGATTAATCGTTGACCGCTTAGCAGATGCTTTGGGCATCCGAGGCATAGACTCAACAGTTGGCTTCGTAATGTGAAGCGGCTCAGTAGCATCAGGAACTTCCTTAGCTTTCGAAGATTCCTCTCTACCATAATCACGAGATCTCGTAGCGACATCCATGTGAGCACTCATCATAAAGATGTTCGATGGAATTTCCCCTTCCTGGGTACCTCCAGAGGAAGCCCTAGGATTTTGGTTCGCGCCAACAACTAATTGCTGCCCTTGGGGAAAAGGGTTTGTTAGCACAGCCTGGGAACTAGAAGAACCCTGCTGGGATAACAGGTGCTGAGCATCCTAAATTTTAGGGCAAAGGTGTGTGAGATGGTCTCCAGCACAAAGCTTGCACGGAAACTTCACTTTCTTTTTCTCCTTTTGACCCTCACCAACACGCTCGTTGGTTTTGTTTGCATTACCCTTCCCGTTCTTGCCCTTCTTCTTGTTATTTCGTCCCTTCTTCTTCCCATCGGATTGTTGATTTCCTTTGGGATCAGAATCTTGGACAGCATTTATGGATGAAGACTGGGAAGGTGATGACTCGGCAGGCACAGCCTGACTAGAAGGAGCAGATTGTAAAGACAACTGCTGCAGTTGAGAAAGCAGGCTGGCTGCACCACTATTGATCGATCCGACAAGCCCATCACCATGCGGACCGGGCTTAGTTTTCGATAAATCTAATTTGGAGCGAGGAGCATTGGGCAAATATTTATAAAGGACCCCAGACTGAGAATAGATCAGTTCCAGCTGCTGGGCCCTAAAAATGGCCTGCTCCTCAGAAAATACCCCAGATAGGGATACATCCTTTGAAATTTCTGACTGCAGAGATTTCAAAAACCACTCGAGAAGGAATTCTCCAGGAATATGAGCTTTGATAAGCCTCTTCCTTCTCCTCCATTCCTGAATGTGATCAGAAATGTGAGTTGCCTCATCCTGCTTAAAATTAGCCAGGAGTTCGGTCCCAGCCTCATATCTGACAGGCAACTGAAAATGGTTAAGAAATGTGACATCCAGTTCCCAAAATGTGGCAAAACTGCCCCCAGTGAGCTCTATATACCATTTGGCAGCATTTCCAGTTAGGGTGCGTTGAAATAATCTCAACCTAATTGAGTCATCGATCAGGGAGTTCGAAGAGCACCATAAGTGGAAAGTGGTGATGTGGTCCGCCGGATCCTCTCCATTCTTACCTTCAAACTTTGGAATGTCTAAAGGAAGTTTGGTCGGGACCGGAGGCCACCCCGGACTATAACGAATCGGGTCATTAGTCAACTTCGACAAATCTGGCAAGTTTAACGTTGCCAGAAAAGGTAAGCGAGGCGGAGCCTGAGGATTCCATCCTTGATGGGATGGATTCCCAACATTCTGAAAAGAATACCCTGGATTTGATAAGGCACCAGGTTGCCAAAAAGGACTCGTAGAAAAAGGAGAAGAACCTCCTCCCCATGCCGAGTTACCAAAGCCCAGACCAGTTCCCCCCGCTGAAGTTTGAAATGAAGAGGAGAGCCCCTGATAGGGGTTCCAGGCATTAGACAGAGGAGAAAAGGTCTGATAAGCACTCGACGAAGGGAAAGAAGCATTCCCTTGATGACCTGCGTAAAACTGATTCCCTGCCCCCGCTGTAGTGAATACAGGGTTCCACCCTGTAAAAGTAGTCGAACTTTGCCCCCCAGACCAAGGGTTGAAACTCTGGGTCTGAGAAGTAAACGGAAAGGACCCTAAAGAAGGATTTGAACTAGGAATGTGTCCAGTTCTGAAGGGGAACCCTTGAAACGAAGCTGATCCACTAGCCATGTTAGACATGGGCGTAGATCCAGCTGAAGCAGCGGAAAAGGAAAAAGAGGGATTCCCACTAGAGGGCATCCCTGAACAAAAGGGACCAGAATGAGAAGCATGTGCCTGGGTGAAACCAGAGCCAAACACAGCAGCACTAGAAGCAATCGAAGATGAAGCAATAGTGCCCCCTGCTTCAACAGAAGCAGGAGTCTGAATGCCTGCAACACTCACAGTAGAAGCTGCGTTCCTAGTCATGGCCATCGAAAGATAAGAATGATACGGAAGATCTGGTGGTCTCTCTGACTCAGGTCCGATGTACTGAACAACGAACGGATAATCAGGAGGAAGAGGAGATGGACCTGTAGCAGGAGGCTCAGGTATGTCTTCGATTTGAAAATCTTCTTCTTGAGGAAACAAAACTCGCGAGGTGAGCGGAGCGCTCCTCTCGGAACCGACACCAGAATCAGCTATGAAACCTTCAGACCTCTGTGGAGGATCTCTCTCCACTGCGTCAGACGCCACAGGGTGGTAACCACCTACTAAATCACTCCTACGCCTTCTCGAAGAAGGCTCTGGACTCTCGGGAGATAACCCCCGGATTCTCCTCGATCGTCGAGGTGCTTGATCAGCCACTTTTATAGATTTTAAATTAGACTCAAAAAAGTGAAAATCTAGGCAAGCTAGGAGCAAAGAGCACTCACTAAAATAAAAATCCCTGAGATGCAATCAAGCAAACAGCCTCCAAGTATTTCCACTCCGGGTGATGAGGACCGGACACCAAAATACAGGAAAGCGAAATATAGGACCTCCCGAAAGCAGTCTGGGATGATTAGGGCCCAGAACAACTAGCGAAGGTATCAGAAACAATTACGCCGACCTCCTAACGATAGCCTTTGCCGGCACAAGCACCCAAGCTTCGCAAGGGCACCCCCCAGAAGTACTGCTGAAAGTGATGCGACGTCTGCCTCAGGTACCACGGGTATTCCCCCCCGCAGTCACCTGTGTGGAACCTAGGAGAGGCAACTATGGACACCAATCCGTATCAGAAGCTGGGCGAAACGGTCTTGAGGTCAGATTCAGCTAATCGGAGGGGGGGTATCCCTCTTCTCAACCTTCACTTCCCCTTGCGCTTGACTCTCGGATGAGAGCTTTCCCAGTCCACCTCACGGAGTTGGATTTCGCTCAATTAATCAACTTCTATGTTTGTTTGAGCGGCCTTGGAGAGTTTACTCTCCACTCACCTATTCCAAGGCCCTACAACCTAGCTAGTTGGTGTATGACACTTAGAAAACTTGCTAGTTTATTTTAAATTATATCGCTTATTTTAATGGGCTGTTATGTTAAGTCACAAGGATATGGAGATGAAACGTATGGTGTTTTGATGCAAAAGAAACTAATAAAAACCTAACTACATGCACATGCATTTATTGTCTTTCGATGAAAAGTAATCTCTATACAGGTTCTACGAGATTAAAAATTGTATTTTTTCTTTTCAGATAACAATCTCACACTCACAAAAACTATGAAATTGACTAAATGATAAAATGCACCTAATGCAAATCACTACAAGCATGCAAATTCTAAGATGCAACAATCTCCTAAAGCAGAGTGAAATTCCCAAAAATCTCTTTCAGATTTAACTCTTTTTGGTTGTCCAGAAAGCTAGTTCCTGAAAACAAGAACTCTTAATATAAAGACACCAAAAAATGCTTAAAAACAAGAAGAATAAATCAATGATAGCTCCTCCCCAAAATCAAGCCAAAAACCAAAGCAAGAAACTTCACAAAAGCTCCAAAAGATATAGCGAAACGAAAACAAAAATGCAACAACAAAAACAAAAACAAGACAAAATGTTTTTTGAGTTTTTGAAATGCAAAAACAAAAAGCAAAGCAAATGTTTTTTGAGCTTTTTAGTTTTATAAGGAAAGAGCTCGAAAAGACCAAGCAAAACTATCAAAATCCAAACCAAACAAGACTGAATTTCAAGCACAAACTTCAACAATGCTCCAAACCTTATAAGGCTAACTAGTAGCAAGATCAATAAGAGCAAAAGAAGACCAGAAAACTCAGCCATTCATCCTAGAAAAATAGTGCAAAATCGTCGCAAACAAAAACTTCGAAGAAGCAAGAAAAACTCTTCAAAAGTTGCAACAAGACCTAGCCTACTGAACTCAAGAAAACCAATCAAAAAACGAGCAAAAATTGTAATGCAAAGCACAACACAAGGATAGGAAAGAGTAAATAAGAAAGAGCTCTATGTTCTGATAAAGCAGAACAGCCAAGAATGCTCAGAAAGCGATCTTGGTACTCAAACCAGAAGTGCCAGCACCAACAACAACACTTTGCCAAAAAGACTAGTTTTCAATCAAACGAAAGAGAGAAAAGATCAAAAACCACTTCCTTCACAACCCAGAAAGTACAAAGACACTGTAGGAACAGGTCTCCACAGCCAGAATGGACCAAAAAGTCAAGAAACCCAAAAATTCAAAATCTGCCTAGGTATACACTACTTCACAGTTTAGCAACAAGCGTGCATACGTGACTGTTCTAAAGGAAATTCGCGTATACGCGGGTACCTTTAGACAAAATTGCGTGTATACGCGACTGTGTGCAGAAAAAAGTGTGTATGCAAAGGTAAATAATGAAAAAACAAAAGGATCAAGCCTGGATAAGAAACCAGGACTTCAGACTGACTGAAAAAAAGTAAACTGGACTGCAAATGAAAGTTAAAACTGTCGGCAACCTACCAAACAGCTGAAACCACCCAACAGGGGAGTCACAAGAATGTGATCCCCAGTAGGGTCTCCAGTTCTGTTTCGGGGAATATCACCCTAGAGGTTCGTTGGGTTACAACCTCCACAGAGCAGGGGCATGCTACTTAAGAAGGACTCACACAACCATACATGTTCATGAAAAACTAAATAGAGTAGATCGAGGAAGTTACCCATAGGTCCTACGGTTGAAGCAGATCCCGCGGGGTCCAAACCCCCAGCAACCGTCCTTCCTTCTTAACCTGAAAGACAAGAAGAAACAAGCACGAAGAACTGGTTGTACAGCATATATCTACTCTAAATGTTAGTGAAATCGATATGAAACATTAAATAAATCATAATGAATGCTTAAATAACAATATTCTCATATATGAAAGCACACACTAACACGTATATTTCGGGAACAAGATGGTACTTCTGTATTATAAATAGCATGTACAGAAATAACAAGTGGAGAGATCACCTGAATCCTTCCACGATCTTCGAGCAGACCGTCGTTCGGATTCGTCCCGCCCTTGCCTCGCTAAGACTCTTTCCAAACTGGTGCATACGAGATGACATATAGGAAGATGAGCATCTCAAGGAAACAAAGGTTTCCTGAACTGAACTGGGAAAGTGCAGGAGGCACGGGGAATCAGACTTGGATAGGGAATACCAACAGAGTATAATATCAATAATTCTCTCTCTCCCTTAGGCCATACACATGAGGGTTTTTTATACTAAGTAAATTAAATATCACATATGTTGTTTATGATTACTCCGAAAGTCATAGTCGGGTCTAATGATGAAGGGCTTCAAATGAATTGATGTAATCTCATTTAGATTTATTTTGTTGCAATTTTGAATTTCCATAAGCATAGTTTCTTTTGTGTTTATTAAGAAGAATAGTTTAGTTTTCATGCTCAATAGTTCATTGTTTTGATTTATTAGATTAGCAGCACCTTTTCATTTCAGCAGCACATTTTCATTTCCTTTCAAGTCTTGTCATTGTAAATTTCAAATTGCTTTTTAAAGTTTCAAGTCGGTAAATCATTATAGGGGATATCACTTCCTTGAACAAACATAACCAAACTTGTTTTCATCTTAGAATTTCCATTTCACCTTAGAAAACCAAAAACGACAAAAAGTTAAGAAATAGGTTATCTTGCACATATAGTGCGCCGCACTTCATCAGCTTACGATTCCCGGATTGACAAATTAAATGCAGCAATTTAGGACACACTAAATTGACCAAACAGGGCCGAGAGCTCCGCTAGCGTTAGGCCCTGGACCAGACATAGTGAAGGTGACAGGGGGAGAACCAGAAATAAAAGGAGAACCCAATGAATCAGAAGAGGAGTCGAAATGCGGACTCGGAGGAGGACTGGCTCGACGACGACGGGACGGAGCAGGTCGATCGACCGGAAACTGAGGGTGAAGGCCAAGAAGTCTCTGGGAAGTGCACCTTGGGGGCGTAATGATGGCAACACAAACACGGCACGAGGGGAAGAAGAATGACTGACAGAGGTAGGGAGGTGCAAAATCAAGTGATTACAATGTCGAAACAAGGGCAAAAAGGTGCAGTGTCAATTGATTTTAAAGTCTTTGCCTGGCGGTGTAAACCAGGCTCTTCTTCACTTAGGGTGAGTGTGTGGCGTGCGTTAATTTTAATTTTTAAACCCTTTTCATTTTGAGAGCAAGAGAAAATGTGTGCTGTGTAACTGAAAATAATGCTGCAAAAACAATATATAATGCTGAAATAACAGAAAAGTAACAGCTACTACTGCATCGATTCAACCCAAACAGGCGGGTCTCTCAAAACTAATCTAAGAGAGGGAAAAAATCTAGTCAAAACACACTAAAAAGAGGCCAATCGATCTAGGGTCAAAAAGGGACAGGGATCGAAAGGGAAAAGCTGCTGAAAAGAGGTGCAGTTCATAGCCAAGAGGTAGAGGCAAGGTGGCTGGAAAGAAGGAGGAAATCAGCAAAAAGTAGAAGGGGCAAGGAGGAGGCCCTAAAATTTGATCCAAAAAAATCTTCGGGAGGTGATTTGAAGAGGTCTGAAAAGGAGGTATCAGATCTGGAAAAAGGGGGGCTGAAACTCTGAAAAAACAGACCTGAAACAGATAAAAACTCTTCCACCAAAGGTGGAGGGTACTGAAGCCCTAGGGGGCTATGTTCCCACTTAGATGAGCAAAATAGATCAGAAACAGGTTGAAACGGGCTGAGACAGAGGCTGGAAAACCCTGACATAAGCTTCAAAAAAACCCAGAAAAATTGCATAAAAACAACAAAAAAATTGGCAGGTTGCAGGTTCTGACCTGTTTTTAGTGCAGGTTGCAGAAAATGGGTTGAAAAGTGTGACCTGGAGGTCCAGGTCGCAGTTTATGGGCTGAAAAGTGTGACCTGAAGCTTTGGGTGTCCCGGCGGCATATTTCCAGAAAAGTTGTCGTCTCAGTTGCGACTGATGTCTGTCACCTGCGCAATAGGGCCAGAAACACGCGGAAGTTAGAAATTTTAATGTTTTAGGGTTTTATAGGGGAAAAACACCATGAAAATAGGAAAAAAAAAGCTAAAAAGAAACCCTAGGGTCTGAAGTAGCTGGATATGCAGGAATATGAAAAACGACAGCTGTCGTAATTGAAAACCCGTGTGGAGTCGCCATTTGTTAGTATGAATCCTTTATCGAAGTGTACGAAAAAGGACCACTTTAGTTACGCATAAATAATAGCCCTAACAACAAAATTGGCTGCCAATATCTTCAGATCTGCAGTTAGTTGTTCAAGAAAAGAGCTGCAAAAAACCAGATCTATGCATAGAAAGACATTAAGCAGTAAAAAGAAGGGTTTTCTCCATATACCAATAGACAAGACAAGAACAATTTTTGAAAGAATTTTTGTATTAAGGGCACCTGGGAGGAAAACAAGAAGGCGTATCCAATTCTTCTCAGTGGGATGGGTTCTTGGCAGTCCTCAGCACTTCAGATCTAGAATCTCTCTCTCTTGTTGGTGTAGAAAACCCAGACAAAGAATGGAACTCAAAGGGAGCTCACACAGCAAATAGTGGAAAAATGTGACCAAGTGTATAGATCCAGAGTGATCTAATAGGCAACAAAATGTGAAGAATGGTAGGAAAAACCCTCCTATTTATAACAAAATATTGGGCCATTCTAGATCTTGGTGCATGATTAAAATAATGTTAACCAAATCTAGATCCACCTTTTATGAAATATTTTATTATATTTGTTGGAGGGAAAAGGTATTTGACTTGGGTCAAATCCCTTGATTTGTCAAAAATAAATAAATAAATGATTTATTTATCTTTTTAAGGAAGCGGTTAGAAGATAATCAAATAAATAATGATTTATTTAATTATTTGTAGGTGATTTGGTCATATTTAACAAGGAATATTATCTAAATAAGATTTAAATAATTATTCCTAGAAAATAATAAGATAAATAAAGGTTTATCTAATTAATTTCTTTGTTTTGGGTTAAACATGATTAGGAATAATAATTAAATTATGGTTTAATTAATTATTCCATGAGGAAAATCAAACAAATATAGGTTTGTTTAATATTTCCTTTGGGGTTTCCTGTTTAGACCATAAACAACCTAATAAATGTGGTTTATTAAGTTATTTTACATAGTGAAAGCAATTTTACTTAGGGTAAAATTGGTCTTACATGGTGTACTTGGGTCCATCTAATGATAATAGGGTAGATGACCAAAAAATGGTGTAACAACATGCCTCACCAACCAACCTCAACTCGAATTTCATAAGAAAACTGAGTCTATCTAACTTTGTTAACTATTACAAGTGATTATGAGATAATATTACAATTTATTGTCCAATTTATTTAAGGGATAAATAAATTTGACACACATTTCTTCTAATTTAATTAAGAAATAATTAAATCAAAAGCCTCGGATGGTAGCCATTTCTGGGTGCCATTTTTTGGATGTTGTTTCTCGATGCTAATTTCACTATTTATTGTTGCAAATTTCAACACTCCCTCTCAACAAGAGAGGAATTAATCTGTCCCGATCTAGTTCCTTTGGAATGTTCTTCATGCAACACTTCTGAAATGGAATAGCCTCCAAAAAACTGAATGAATATAATGCAAATTTCATCAGAGTCTTCTGACTGTTGGATCCTACTGCACATGTCTACTGGACTCTTTGCGCTACTTGCATCTGCATCCATGCACTCTGCACTACTTCCAACTTTGATCTGCTCTCCAATATTTGACACCTGTCACTTTGATTTCTGTTCTCCTGACACCTGACTACATCAATCTAACCGATCCTTCTTACTACTGTTGTATTGTGGGCTCCCCATAGCCAGGTTCGATCCATGAGACATGTTAGTGCTCGAATATGCCTCAGGCAGACGAAAGGCATGACTCAAGGTAACATCAAACCAAGCTCGGCCTCGTAGCTAGCCCTATGAGGATAGGAGAGGGCTCTCTCTAGGTCAACTCAGTAAACGATATTCAATAGGGCCTGGGATGACCTATAATGCATACTGATTTTAGGCTAGTAAATAAATAGGAAAGAAGTAATTTAATAAATGGATGAATTTGATTTTAATTTTTAGGCTAGGATTTCTGGGTTGTATGGGGCCAAGGAACAGCATGAGCAGAGAAATTAAATCAAAGACACATATTACTTCGTGAGGCAAGATAGGCAGTAAGTTAAGCAATTAACTTGAAATAATATGAAGTGGAAAGAATTTTAAGAAGCTGAAAAGGGCATGACAAATGGATCCTTTTCAGACACAAGAAGAAACACAAAAGCATGAATGTATTCCCAAGGCAGAGCAGTAAACTGGATTCTACCTTTCTTACTCAAAAGCTTTCAATTAGAAATGATTACAAATGAACTGTAAAACATAACGAGATACATATGAGACAGAAAGAAAAAAAAAACATTTGCTAAACTCACACCACATGAATCTCATGAACTAGAGCTGCAATCCTTTCATTAATTCTCTGTTAAGACTGTACAATGAAGCTTTTCCTCCACACTTCTCCCAGAACTCTCTCCAACCCTTTTCAAATGATTTTTCATACAATAAATAAAACTATCTGTGGGAAAACAGATCGACTCAAAATGAGGGATTATTTAATCATTATTAACAAACAAAAGATGAAGAGCCAGCCATTTGTTCTCAAAAGGGGCATCGTTACATATAAAATCTGTTGATAACCAATGAAGAAGAGGAAATTGTAGCTGTATATCCCTTCTGAATCATAACCAAAGTCAGAAATAGACCATCTGTTCCTATTTCTTTGCCACGGTAGATGTCTTTGTGGCGTTTGGTCTTTGACTTTTCACCTTCCCTTGCGTTCCATCGGAATCCGCTGGTGAATTGTTACAATTGCAATGAAATCTCTGGATCTGGTGCTTGTTTTGAGATCAAACTTATAGATGCTTCATTTTAATTGGCTTCTGCTTTAATAATTCGAAATGATTCCATTATTTGTAATCCACTGAATTTGGATTTTTCAAGAAGCCATTCAACAGAGAGCGCCATATAACTATCCGACTCTGTGTTGATTGAGAATTTCAATGCAACTTGGGAATTTGCTTGATCCACGTTGAGATTCGTATGAACCTTTACTGAAGGGACACGGAATTCCGCCAATCCCAGCTGCAACGTAGCCTGCTATGCCAGATGTAAGAGCATATATAACAACAAGAGCAGTATATAGGGCTCCCCTGTTGTATGGATAGAAAACACACCCACCAATGCAAGCACAAAGATAAAGATAGTAAGGACTAACAGCTGAGTTCCAGAGCCAAGAACAGCAGAAAATAGAGGCTTGTGTGAAGGATATCGAAAAACGTCTCCATGAATGTACTTCTTGATCATCCATTGACTCCTCATCACGAGAGTTATTTGATAAAATCATTCTTCAGAATGTGCATGAGAATTGTGGCCAGGAATCTTGTCAGGAGAAGAACAATTACACACGAATCGATAATGGAGAACCAATGAATTTCCAAGTGCTATGGAAAAAATGAAGATTTCGCATATTTATCCATTTGGCGTTCAAAGAGGATGTCAGTTGTTTCCCACTTAACAGAGTACATGAACTCAAACTCAATCTCTTTGTCCTCGGTAATCTCCACAGTGTACTGAGGATCTGTATGCACACTGATTTCTATAACTCGGTCATCGTTATATAAGACATCAAAGTGCACATGTCTGTAAAGCAAATGCCTAGGCTTCTTCTCACCGCCTTTATTTTCATTTTCAAACTTTCTAACAAAGCCCCATATAGGCAGATCATCATAGTACATCTGAAAGTAGTAATCATTCTTAACAGCGTCCTTGCACTTTGCTAGATCCTCTTTTGAAAGCTTCTTCTTGCAAAGGGAGCTGGTCTCTTTGTCCACCCGAAATTTTAACCGATACCTAGCATCAACCATGCGATCACCATTTAAGGCTTCTCCAAAATCCTCCTTCTTTTCAATCACGTGATCTGGAGGACATAATGGCAAATCAAAATAACAATATGTTTCACTGACAAATTTGTGCGCATTTTTAGCAATTTGGAAGAATTTTGAGCAGTTTCGGGCCTGTTGACTCTGTGCGTCGCGTGCAAGGCCAACGCGCCACGTTTCACTGTATGTGCTACGCCAGAGAAAAATTGCACTGTGGAGAATGTCCATGTGCGCCGCGTCGCGCCTATGCGCCGCGCTCAACCTCAATGCATCGCGTAGATACTTAGCCATGAATGCGGCTACAAAATGAAAGTTGCGCCCTTCCAAAGCTCGATTTGGCTTCACATGATCTATTGATGACATTTATAAGCATAGAAATAACTATATCAAGCCATGGTCCTTTGTAAAGACGCATTTTTAATAATGTTTCACTTTGACATCTTTCACAACTCAATTTCCTTTTTGATTTAAACTTGAAATGATGGCTTTTCTTGGTTGATTTTCTGCAGGTATTGGAGCTGCTGAACCTAGCAAGATGACCAGGGCCTGAATTTGAAATTCTTCATGGCGAAACAATACATCTTATTACAAAAAATGAATTCAAAAATTTCTTATTCAAAACAGAGTTTTGAACAAGAAATGTCCTCGAATATGTTTGATGATGAAATCTTGAACTGAGAACTTATTGGAAACCATCCTCATGGCCTGCGGGCATTTATTGAAAATGTCAAAATACTAAACCTTAAACTCAGAAAACAAAAGACTCTTCTTGACCAAAATAACATCTATGACTGCAGAAATGAACTTTGATGATTTTGGAGAAATTTTAACCAACCCAGCAGGTACAAGCATGAGGGAAACAAGAAAACCAAACCCTTCCATCAGTCAATGGCATGCCCCTAACGGAATGCAGATGAATGAACATAATGAGACACCTAAACAATGAAATGCAAATATAGAATGATCTCTGACGGAGGGATGTAAAGAACGACTCTAACAAGACACACCATATCAATGAATAATTCCATAAATTATTCTTGGGATTAATTCTACACATCGCCCCACCTCTCACCTAGAGGTATAGCTTCATGTACTCCCTCTGCCCTTCTGGCTCAAAATTTCCCCCTCCTGGAGGTCTTGACTTGAGTGGACTCTTCCACTCAGTCTCTTCTCTACATCTCTAATTGTGGTTGCAAGTTGAGAGATAATTTTTGCCTCTCAACCACCAAGTCACTAACCACTGCTTTTCTCCTCAAAGCCTTGCATTCATCCTCAACCTCAAGAGCATACAAGTTCTTGACTCTTGAACTGATATTCTTTACCTGTCCTTTCGCTATGTGTTTAAGGAACACCTTTCCTTTTAGAAACATCACCTCATAACCATGGTCTTCTAATATCGATACAGAGATAAGATTCTTATTTAGGCCTGGAACATACAAAACATCTACTAGTATGAGATGAGAGCCATTATCCCTCTGAAAGGGAAATATACCTATGCCAGTCGCGCTATACCTCTCGTCATCTCCAAACTCTATGCTCTACTAGAGGTCCTTCTCCTCCAAGTCACTGAAGAGATCTCTATTCCTTGTCATATGGAACGAGGCATCGCTATCTAGATACCACATGCATCCCATTACAGTGCTGGCCATGCACACAATGAGAGTAAAATCAAGCTCAAATTGTGAAGCCAATGCTTCACCCACTGCAACTGCAGGATCCTTATTGCTTGCCTTCTTCTGTGGACAATTTGTAGCATACTGCCCATGCTCGTGACAGTGAAAACATCAGATATTGGACATGTCTTTCTTGCTCGCTTTGACTTGGGATTTATTTCCCTTGGCCTTCTTTTCCTTACCAGCCAAGGCACAATATTCCTCGTTATTAGTATTGGATGAGGATCCATCCCTCGTATTCTGCCTGAATTCTTATTGTACCAAATCTGACCAAGGTCGCTCCCAATTTGGTAGCTTCTCCCTCATATTGACAGAGTCCTGATAACTATGCCAGCTCTTGGGAAGGCCTAGAAGTGTTAGGATAACCAAATCATGATTTTCTAAGGTCACACAAACACTTCCAAGCTCATCTCAACATTGAGTGAACTTCGCTAAGTATTTTGGTACCATCTCGCCCTCCTCCTTCTTGATTTTCTTGATCTTGTCCTTCAGTGCCAACTTCCTTTAGTCGTTGCTATTCTGAAACAGATATGTCAAGGCCTTCCACATTACATATGGATTCGCCTTTCCATGGAGACTCAATAAAATGTGATCTCAAACTCCCTCTAATAATATCCTCCTTGTCCTTGCTCCCTTCTTTTTCTAAGCATCAAGAAGAACAACGTCTATTGCTGCGAGCTTGGGAATATCATTATCAATGAATTCCTTCAATCTGTTTTCCTCCAACACTTCCTCCATTCTGTCTTTCCATGCAATATAATTAGAATATCCCTCGAGTGCATATTACAATCTTAATCCACTGAAATCTATCTTGATCCGCTTATCGCACCAATGAAAGTATCTGCAAGTTTGAATACTTTTCAACACAAACTCAATTTATTCTCCACTATTATTATTCCTAACGCTCCGATACCATGTAGAAATTATACAAACAATATTTATACCAATGGATTCAATATTATCATGCGATATGCTAAAGCAAGATACTGAATCCTTCTACAAATTAATTGCGGAAAATAAACATGATCACACAATCACACCAAGTAAAATAAAGAAGAAAATCAGTCCACAAAATAAATATTTTTCCTGGGGAAATATTGCTACTCAAAACCCCTCTATCTCTATTGTATAATGAACCAAGGAATCATGAAACAATAAAATGCACTCTTCTCACAAGAGTCTGTTGCACTATCCTGACTGTCTCACACTGATCTGGAAAAAAATGGGCTAGTACTTAGCCAATTCTTAGCCTCTTCTCAACCTGCCTTGCTTACACAATCCATAGGAAATTAATCCCTATTAATTAGGATAATTGGCCTTCCTTGACTGTGCAATACATCATGGGAATCCTATGGTGTATATAATTGCGCTCGAGAAATTTGCTATAAATACAACTGATAGATAACTTCCCTTTAACATCTGTCTCAACTGGGTATTCATCAGAACTGACATGCATGTAACTATTAATATTAAATCATTATTCACTTGACATATCACTGCATGTGAATTAAATCTTATTTAATTCACTTGAGTTCTCACTAGCGCAACAATCAGTTAAAACTAGTTAACTTGATTTTAACTCAATTAATTGAGTTAACTGATTTCTCACGTTTTAAAATAATACACTAACTGCAACTTGTACTCTAAAACAAGTACAATCACTCTACATTCCTCACCAACCTCCCTCAACTAGAATTCCATGAGCTAACCGAGTCTATCACACTTTTTTAACTATTACAAGTGATTATGAGATAAGATTACAATTTATTGTCCAATTTATTTAAGGATTAAATAAATTTGACACACATTTCTTCTTATTTAATTAAGAAATAATTAAATCAAAAGCCTCGCATGGTAGCCATTTATGGGTTCCATTTTCTAGATGTTGTTTCTGGATGCCAATTTCACTGTTTCTTGTTGCAAATTTCAACAAAATCTATGGGAATTTATTTTCTTCGCATAATGTGGATATAGATTGTGTGGTGTAAACTATGATGAGAGCTAGTTTTGAGTAGTTTCTTTCCAAGGAAAAAATGTTTCCAAAATTTGAGTTGGATAAGAAGGCCCAAAATCGTGGAATGGTGAGTTCTTTTTCTTGTGAATCCTTTGGGACATTCTTCAATAAGTGAAACTTCTTGGTATCTGCACATGCACTTTTTTCCTCTTGATGCGTTCAACTAGTCATGAAATATTTGTAAACACTATATTGGAATTAAATAAAATATGAACTATTTATAAAAACTATGTTGGAATTAAATTCAATAGTGAGTATATGATGAACGTGGATGGATATTTAAGGAGTTTATTTTATACAAAGAAAATAAATTTAGAAAATTACACAGTAGTTTTGGATATGTTGTGAATGTAAAATGTTTGTGGGAAAGGTAATTCCTTTTAGAACCTAATTTAGTGAGAAATTATGACAATGTGAATCTCTTGGGACAATATTGAATAACTTTAACTTCTTTTAAATCTTCAGGCCTATATAAATTTTTCTCTTGACAGCATGGAAACTCATTAGTGAGCTAGCAATGGTGTTGAGGATGGACCCGTATCCCTATTCATGGATGAATTGTAGTTTTCTTATGTTGAAGCAACAAACTCTTCATCATGACATGGAATTCAGCTGAAAGACTACAACAAATTCTCCCACAATATTAGACTTACGATGCTTAGCAGACAACAAATCTTGTGGGATGTTTTGATCGACATTCTCAGTTTCACTAGAGGTAAGGAAAGAATGGATAGTTGAACTCAGGGCCTGTTTTCATTGAAATGCATCAATATTATATGTCGGGCATTGAAAGAGGTACAAATATGGAATATAAAAGTAAACAATGAGATATTCAAAATCCAACTCATCTATACATTGTTCTTTGCTCTCATTTCCTATCAAACTTCTCACAAACTTTGAAACTTGCAATGGATTTTTGACAGGAAAAATGCTGATGTGGAAATCAAGATGCTTACACATTTCTCTATTTAGGAAGAAATCTTGATATAGGATTAAGTTACTCACACTTTTATTTATCTAATGGATGAATAATTGAAAAAGGTTGATATTTTATTTCTTCATCAATATCTCTGTCAATATTTGTCACAAGAACAACATTTAACCCCTCCTTATCGCATCCTATTTGATCATCATTATTTCCGTTATGAGAGCCTATAATTTGTAGGATATAAGTTTATAAGGAAATACCACTTGCTCTTCCTCATTACATCTGTAGATATTTTTCTCTTGTCATATTATTCTTGATCAACAACCCATTTAGGCTCCTTTCTCTCAACATTTCTCTATAGTGATCGATAATTGCTAATATATGAGGGTTAATTGACTACTATATCACCCATTCTGTCCTCAACTTAAATTCCTCTTATGAGACCATAATTATATTCCTTAAATACATGTTATTTACCTCCAATTACAACAATAAATACATCATCCAATCTAGGAAATATAGGGATGTCTTCCAAACATATGAATTATGAACTTGTATTTTCGTGCAAAATTTGGTTATATCCACCAAGCTCCATATCTTATTTTTCTTTCATGGAAATCACACCAAATTTATTTTCGGACAGTTGGGACATTATTTTGATTCCAAAATTTATCACCAACTTGAAAATGAGGAGCAACTTGATCTATGTTATGAAATGCCTTGTTTTTTGGCATAATTTTCTCGAAGTATGTCATAGGCTCTATTATGGATATTGGCCAAGTTTTGTACAAATGAAGAAGCATTTCCTTGCTTATTTTGTTGGTGGGATGTGAATTGTGGATGGAGTTAAGATATAATTTGGAATCTCATAAGGGAAATGATGTCGGAAACCATAACCAACAACAAATGGAGAGTGCCTTGTAGAGACATGTAATTATCCCACTATTTCTTTTGATGGTCTTAAATGCAAAGATAATGGACCAAGATCATGTTAACTAACTCAACCTTTATATCACATTAATTGATAGCTCAAAAGTTTCAACAATGAATATCAAGAATTGCATAAATATGTGAAGTCATGGTCGGAAATGATGGTCAATGATAAACCATAATAGCTCCAAACTTTTCAAAATAATTATGTTGCAGCTTTAGGGGCATCAATTTTCTTACTGCAAGGAATGAACATTTCCATATTTAAAAATTTGCAAAATACTAGAATTATACAATTATTCATATTAGGCTAAGTGGTAGGCAAATCATTGATGATATCCACAGAGATTTTACTCCCATGGCTTGTTGGGAACTTGCAAATAGTAGTACATGACAAGATTTTAATTAGAAGTGTTTCTTTGGATATAATGTGAACATATACATATCTAATCTTCCGCATGTTTCCTAACAAAAGGCTAAAATAAGTATCGTTGAAAAGAAAAAAAAAATTCACACCCCAAAATTCTCTCCATATGATGAAAAGTGGACCTCTCTGGGAAAAAAGAGGTGATCTAGTCTAGTTAGGACACAATTGATTGAGCATGTACAATAAGCTATTATAGATTGTGTAGTTTAGGAAGGGTTTTTAGTTGGCTTCTGTGGTTGTTGGATGGAGTTCATGACAATACCAAAATAGGGGTCATTCTAATATTGATCTATTCACTACTGATATGATGCACTTCATACATTTAAAATGGGAAGGACCTTAGGAGGCATTTTGATGAGTAAATCAAACACTTTATTAGGGCTATTATTACTCACTAAATGAAATTGTTTAATGTATTAAGCCTTTTTAATTGTTTTTTTTGTGGATATTAGAATGGGAATTCAAGAATTGAAGAGGATGATAATCAACATGGAGGATAGTTTCTTCACCAAGGATGTAATGTGACCATTACTTGAGTGCTCAAACCAATGCCTAGATTTCCTTGGCATAAGTGTTGCAGTTGAACTTTTCTTGGGACAATTTATTTGAGTGGTATGTAGTTGGGTGTCCTCCTCGCTTAAGAAAAATGCCTATGGCTTCTTGAAAAGCACATGTTTTAGTATTGAAAGGTTCTTGCAATTCTAGGAGAATAGAGTATCCTTTAACTTTTGAAACACTTGTTTTTCTTTAGAATTCCGATGAATTTGTTTTCTGATTTTTGGCTTGTTTCAATGCCAAATAAATGCAAGAGTAATGGTGGATGCATTTATTATATACATTCATGCCTCCTAACAAACTCTTGTGATTTAAGGTATTGGTGGGAGTAGGTCGAATGTCAAAGACATGAATTTGCTAATATTTGTGTTAGTTTCAATTTCATCAATCACAAAACCCATATATTAGACAAAGTTTTGTCTAAAGATGAATTTATTCATTTTTAGCTTGGAAATCATGTTGGGGGAGGAGATCAAATACTATTTGAATAAACTACAATTATTTTGGCCAATTCTTGCTCAAATAAAAAATGTCATCCAAGTAGACCAAAAAATTTGGAGGTGTACGTGAAAGATGTCGATGATTTGCATGAAAGTTGTGATGGACACTAGTTAGGTTTTCATGCATATCAACCACTCATAGAGGTCAAATTTTTTCTTGAATTTTGTTTCCTGGATTTATTTAGGTTCTATATAGTATTGGTGATAGCCTAGAGCAAGATCTATATTGGTTAAGTACTTGGATCCCTTGAGCCATTCAAGATGGTCATCAATCCAAGAAAGTGGATAATGGTTCTTAATGGTGATTTTGTTGAGGGCCCAACATTATATTCAATATTTCCATTATTTTTTCTCCTTGTTAGGTACAAATAAATTGAGATATCCTCATGGTGATGTGCGAAGATGGATCTTACCATCTTCCAAAAGTTACATATTATACCTCTTAATCTTGATTATCTCCATTAGTGACTTACAATATGTAGGATAATTTGGTGGTCAAGAACCATAGACCAATTCATTGGAGTGTTGAATGATCCAAATTGGAGGAAAACCCTTAGGTTTTGCAATGAAAATTATGCCTGATTAAATGGCATGCTAAACATTGAAGGGAGTTAGCTTCCCTCTGTGATCTTTTATTTTTCTACAATGCGTAGTTTTAAATTCTTAAAATCGACTTACTTAACAATAGGTTGATTACAAAGTACAAGTTTAGTAAATGAAGAATTATAGTTGATCTTGTACACCTTACAATGTTTGTGAATCCTTATGTCTTGTGGTATCCATCATACTGTTCAAGGTATTTCTAACTCATGTTAGAACAACTCAATGGAGTTATCACACTCCATTGTGTCACAAAAGCCTGCTTTGATAGTGAAGGTAATGGAGCAATTTGGGGTGATCATTGTGGGTTTCCAAACTTATTTAACCCATATAAGATTTTATGACTTGGCATAAGTAGAGGTTATTAACTCCAAGGCATTGAAAAACTATTGATTACCAAATCATTTTGGTTTCCATTATCTAGGATGATGGAGGCAATTTTGTCCTTAACTGGACAAATTTGTGTGAACATGGTCTCTTTGGCACTGCCAGTGTAATGCTTGGTCATCAATACAAGTTGAGGATTGATAGAAGTGGGGTTGGGTATGTCAATTTATATATTTTGGAATGGTTTCTATTGCTTAACAAAGAGTGCTTTAGTATTTTTTTTCACCTATAGAACTCGAAATTCATGATTGAAATTCCCATAATTGAAATGTAAGTTTTTGTAGTATCCTTCAACAAAGAATAACTTTCAGATATGCAAAGTTTACTGGCAGAGCAGATTTCCAGTATGTACCATCTCTCAATGCATGGCTTAACCCAAAGCATTTCAATCCAAATTTTAGTAAATTTAACTTTCCTGTGCGTACCATCTCTCAATGCATGGCTTAACCTTAAGCATTGCCATCCCAATTTCAATAAATTTAACCTTTGAAAATTAATAGGTTTGATTGTAATGATGATACTGTGATTCATAGAAAATGCAATCTATTTCACATGTGTCAGGGGTATTTCCATTTCATATGATTATGTTATTGCAAGTGATATGACATTGTTTTATAGGTGTTTGATTATTCACAAGTGTGGTATTTCCAAGCCTAAATCCTAAATCTGAGCTATAAAGAAGTAATGTCAAGCTTTGTAACAAATATTTGGGCATATCTTCAAGTTAATATCCCTGTGTATTGATCTTGATCAGAGATTGAAGGCCGAAGTGCATAGGGACCAATATTTTTTTATTTTTTTTATGAGATCCAAAAGGCTAAATTCCATTTCATATGATTATGTTATTGCAAGTGATATGACAATGTTTTATAGGTGCTACAATTAATTTTATTTCTGAGTATTAACAGGTGTTAATTGTGTCTATTGCACTTACACAAGAGAAAATTATGATATTGACCTAAAAGCATCATCTTCCAGACTCTTACAGTCAGATTATTGGCCATCATATTGAAAATTTAGTGTTGACAAAGGTAGGAAACAATAACATAAAAACCAGATCCAATGTTGATGAATACATATTCAATATTAATAGAAAAATTGAGGCATATTTCTCATTATGATGGAAAATTTTTGTCCTATTAAATAAGAGAAAATTGATCCTTAAACCCCTAGTAGAGCATAGGGCCATTCAAGTGTATCTAATTTGAGAAGTCTAAAGAAATATCCTTGAGTTGGGGGATCAATCTTGCTTGTGTCATCATTTGAAATAATTTCAAGTCTCCCATATGCTCCTGTACTATATTGATAGCCAAGGCTTTTAAAATTACTGAATGAAGGCTCAAAGTCTTAGTTGATAATGAATGACTGAGGCATGTGGATTTGGATTTCCTTAGAGGAAGGCTTCCATTAGTTGTCATACCCATTTCTTGGAATTTAATCAATGTTGAATATGCACCGCTCCTTTCATTGGAAAACAATCCTTCATGATTTCCTAATTCAACAATTCGACCCTATTGTAAAACAACAATGATGTTTGCATTTTGATGATGGAGAGACGATGCGCAACAACAATAGTAATTCTTCCTATCATCAGATGGTCAAGATCTTCTTGAATGATGCTACCATAACATGCATCAAGAGAACTAGTTGGTTCATCTAATAAATGAATTCTCTTGCTATTTCCACTCATTGATTTTGTCCCCCAGATAGCTGAACTGCTTGTTATCCAACCTGCACAAAATATTTACATGGAATTTTAAAATGTTAGGATGGAATAATCAATTTATAAAATAATAAATCGCGCTTTCTCTCTGCATGTTTTCTTTGAAAATATCCACTACCGTAGTTTAAATAATTCAATTGAAACTAATATTAGAGGGGATTCTATCTATATATAACAATAGAAAAAATAGAGGTTAAATTGGATGTGTTGAATACAATTTTAGTTACAAACAAATGTAAATTCCAACCACTCTAAAAATTTGAAATCAGGTTATGGTCCAAGTATATTAAATCACCATATGAAGTTGATTGATTAGTATGGAATATTTGAAAAAATTTTAGTAGTGCCCATACCTTAGTGTTGTAGCCACCTAGAAGTAGGGTAATGAAGTTTTGTGCATTTGCAACTTCTTCAAATTCTTCCATGATGGCATCCTCTTTTCCATATTGTATATTTTCAAGTATTGTTGTTGCAAACAATGCAGGTTCTTGGTTTACCAACTTAACTTTCCTTCATATAAATTCCATCAAAATAAACCACATGGTGTTCAAACTAACTTAATGATTTAAAAAATGAGTACATCAGTTTCAGTGGAAAATACCCCAAGCCCAAAACTTGGATGCATATGATAACAACACCTAACTTTCACCAAGATAAATTCAAAGAAGTGGAAAAAACATGTGTAGCTGTTAAATATCCTGATGAAAATGTTGCAAGACATGGGTATGAATTACATAGGTAACATTTAGATGTGGGGCATGTTAAACCTACATGCATGCATCAAATATGGAAGGGAATTATCTGCAAGATGGACAATGATTTTCATTAGAAAGAGAAGTTGTCCATGATCAAATGACAATATTTAGATGTATTTTCAACACTCAAAACAACATAACACAAAAAACATTCCACAATAATTCTTGGCAAATTTATTCATCCAAAACCCATTTTTTACCCTCCCTTCTCCTTTTTGAACGCAATTCTAGACATGCATTTCTACCTTTAGATTGTTCCCATGTTTCACATTTTTGTTTTATAAGTGCATCATGTTAGTGTCAGTTTTTGAATCCTGCCACTAGTGATCAAATAGACTCTTATCATGTCTTGTTAGGGTCCCATTTTCAAAATTTTATCGTTCTATTAGATCATCATGCACAAATTTGGTCACTGGATGTAGATCTATGTCTGATTTCACCCCTTTCAAAATTTTATTAGTTGCTGGCTCATTTCACCTCTCAGCTGAGTGTACCATCATTCATGAGTTTTCATCATCATTAAATTCATTTTCATCATGGTTTCATTTAGTCTAGAGTCTCCATTAGGTCTTAGGGTTTCAAGGTCATAAAATCATCATTCCATGCATAAAGTCTAGCAAGTGAAGGAGTGAAAATAAAGAAATTTCATCAGTAAATTTGATTTCAAAGCTAAATGTAATTTTATGTTCCTAATTTGTAATAAGTACTTCAGAGTTCCAGTAGCTGCAAATACTCAAGGTTTCATCAACAAATTATTAAGGTTCCAAAAAATAAATTCAGTGTTCCTAAGCCATCAAAAGATAAAGTTCAAAGATAAAAGGTAAAAAGTAATGTAAGGTTGATTTTGAAAAAAAAAATGCGGGTCCATGTCCATTTAATGATATTTCTCCAAGTATAAAATGCCCTCAAAGAACAAAAGTCATTCATTTGAATTCTCCAACTCTCAAAGTTTCCCAAGAAAAAAACTAATTTTTCCTTCACAAAACCGAGTTCAAGGTCCATCGCTGCACTGTTTACACAGGCGTTGCACTTTTTGTAGTGGGCACACTATACTTTTCTTAAGCACTCTACGCTTTTTGCAAGGTATGCTATGCCTTTCTCAAGCTCGCTGCACTTTTTGCAGTAAAGGAGCCATAGCCTCAAAACTTGTCTCTAAGGGTTAGAAACAAAAATTAAAGTTTTCTTCACTCATTTGCAAGTAAGTTACGTCCTCCCAGCTCCTCCTTTCAGCTCATAGTCATAAATTTATCGTGCAAACCCCTCATGAATATCCATGCTATGCTTTAGTAATTAAACCCTATTTTTTTAGATTTCAAGCTAAATTTATTTTCTTCTGGACCCATTTACCTCCCTCACACTCTAATTCACTTCCCACTACCCTTACATCCCTTTATTCCCCATTCCTAAGATATATTCCCTAAAACCCACCCCTACGCAGTGCTTTTCTAGGCAACTAGACTACATCCCTAAAATTAAGCTCCCTACCCCATCCCCCTTATCATTTCAACTTCCCATCACTTCCCTAAGCTTCCCAAACCCCTTACACCCTTCCCAAAATTTTCCCTCACCTATCCCAACTCCCTAACCATATCATCCCACTCCCTTTTACTTCCCCTTCTTCCCTAGTGTTTCTAAACAAAACTGAACATCATGGAGGAGGAGAGAAACATCATGGCAGAAGAGACAAACACCACAGAAGAAGATAATAAGACCTACAATAAAGGAGGGATAATATTGTTGAGATTCAACAAGATGATGAGCTTAGTGAAAATTAAGCACCTTCACTAAGTGGGGCACGCAGGCTATTTTTAGGTGTACGTCTATTTTTAGACATGGTGAGCATATTCTATAAGTTGCAGGATGCTATTTTTAGATGGTTTATCAAGTTGAATAAATATATGAAATTATATTTTTAGAAGATTGGGAAAAGTCTATTTTAGATCGCTAATCTAAAAATAGATGCATGTCGATTATTATTAGTGCTTAATAATAATCTGACAATAAATATCAACTTATT
Organism: Pinus albicaulis; assembly: GCA_034641835.2. NCBI lineage: Eukaryota > Viridiplantae > Streptophyta > Pinopsida > Pinales > Pinaceae > Pinus > Pinus albicaulis. The sequence continues at coordinate 233,305,267 of CM076579.1, forward strand.
CTCTTGGAGCACTTTATTTCAGTGAACAGATTTGGAAAATCAGTGGGCTGAAGGAATTACACAATTCATAGGGCGGTTGGTGACTCATGCATGGAGGACTCAGTTAAAATTGGAGTGGCATAGTTGTGACAAAGTTGGAAGAGTAGTTATGGGAGTTGTTATTTAGTTTAACTCAGTTAAGTGAGTTAAACTCAATTGTGCTAGTTGTATCTAGTTCTAACTGAAGATACACTAGTGAGAGTTTAGTGAATTAATTATTTAATTAATTCAAAACTGGAGTCTCACTTGCAACTGAAAAAATACAGTAGTTAACTACTTGCATGTCAGTTCCAGTGGAGACCCAGTGGAGAGATAGGTGAAAGGGTGAGATGGACTATCTGTTGTGACTATAGTGATGCATTCAATGCATATGACACACATTGGAGATTCCAATGAGGATTGCACAGTCAATTCAAGAAAAATTTTAATTCATTCAGGGGTCTTCTTCAGCGAGGATTGCGCAGTGGAGGCAAGCTATCAGGAGGCAAGAAATTGGTGCATAGATATGAAAATTTCTACATGACAATGTGTAATGATCGTTGATTTTACTGAGAGCTTGATGTACTAAGCTTGTATGAGATTATTACATGATCCATTGATATACATAATATATGATAGTTGGGGTTTTTAGCTTTAAGCTTTCCCATTAAACAACTGTGTTTATGTGTGATTGATTTTGCTTCATATGTGTTTTGCAATTGGTGATTTAATTTCCACAAAGAATTAAGTGGAAAGATTCTATATTTAACATAACTTAATTTTTTAGATCAGGGGAGTATAGTAATATACATGCATCTTGTATAAATTCTACATGGTATCATAGGTGTGTTAATCACTGAAGATTGCAATCTTGAAGCAGTGTAGAGTTTTGTGCTGGTGGACAATTCGAATTTGCTGCAGAAATTTCTTGGTGCAACAGTTGAGTATTCATTGAAATAGCTTTCAATGGGTTACTGTTGGAGTATGCCCTTGAGGGTATCTTGAACTACATAGCCTATAAGGATAAGATGGAGGTGGTTCTTGAAGATAATGGTTTGAAGGAGTTCATCAATAACGATGTTCCTAAGCCTACTTCTAGCAATGCTGCATTACTTGACGCATGGAAAAAGAAGGTAGCGAAGATAAGAAGAATTCTGTTGGAAGGTGTGAAAGACCATATTATGTCAAGACTTCACAGGAAAGGCACTCCATTTTCAATATGGAAGGATTTGACAGATATTTTCCAAAGCAACAACGACCATAGGAAGTTGGCGTTGAAAGATAAGCTCAAAAAAATCAAAATGGAGAAGGGTGAAAATATTCCAAAATATCTCATGAAGTTTGTCCAATGTAGGGAGGAGATGGGGAGTGTGGGAATAACAGTTGTGGATGATGACTTGGTGAGATATTCTCTCCTTGGGTTACAGAAGAGTTGTTAGAGTTATTAGGACTCTGTCAATGGACGGGAGAAACTGCTGGATTGGGAACGACTTTGGTCGGATCTAGTGCAAAAGGAGATAAGGCGAAGTACCGGGGATGGCTCTTCATCGAAGAATGATGGTGAAGAGAATTGTGCTTTGGCTTCCAAATAAAGGAAAGGGAAGGGGAGGAAATCCCATCCAAAATCTGAGGCTAAAGGCAAGAAGCTAGATTTGTCCAAAGTGAAGTGTTTTCACTATCATGAACATGTGCATCTCACCACTAACTGCCCATAGAAAAATAGGAACAAGAAGGTTGTTGGAGCTGCAGCGAGTGAGGCCTTAGCCTCAAAATTTGAACTTGATTTCTCTTTGATAACATGCTTGGTTTCAATCGTAATGGGATAAGTGTGGTATCTTGATAGTAGTGCTTCCTTCCACATGACAAGAGACAAGGAGTTGTTTAGTGACTTGGAGGAGAAATATCTCCAAATGCATATAGAGATGGGCGACGATGGTAGATACAGTGCTACCGACATTGGAACCATTACCTTTGTGAGGGAGTTAGGTAAACCATTTCTATTAAAAGATGTTATGCATGTTCCAGGTCTGAAGAAGAACTTGGTCTCCGTCGCGATGTTGGAGGACATAGGTTATGACGTTGTTTTCAGTGAGGGAAAAACAATGGGTCAAACCAAGAGGATAGGGATTCGAGTTAAGAATATCTACAAGCTGGAGGTAGATGGTTGAGTTGCAATGATGGGAAAGTAGAAAAAGTGGTGAGCTGGGATGAGGGCGAATTATGGCACAGGAGAATGGGCCATCTTCACCATGGTGCTTTGAATATTTTGCAGCAGATTTCTACTGGACTTCCCAAGGGTACTCTTGTGCAATCAGATCAGTGCAAGGGATGTACGATGGGTAAGTTTGTGAAGACCACCTTTCATGAGAAAGAGAACTGTGCTTCGATGATCCTGGAGAGAATTCACACAGATGTGTGTGGACCTTTCTTTGTTTCTTTAATAGCAAAACACAAGTATTATGTCATATTTTTTTATGACTATTATCGTAGATGCTATATCTTCTTCATGCAAAATAAGAGTGAAAATTTCTAAAAGTTCTATGAGTTTAAAGCATTGGTGGAGAAGGAGTCGAGGAAGCAAGTGAAGTCTCTATGGAGCAATAATGGTGGTGAATATATCTCGAACGAATTCAAAGACTTCTGTAGCAAAGAAGGAATTTGAAGAGAACTCATAGTGCCTCATAACCCACAACATAATGGGGAAGCAGAGAGGAAGAACAGAACGATCACGGATGTTGCATGAGCTATGCTACATGACCAGGGCCTACCGATGCACTTGTGGGCAGAAGCATGTAACACTGCGGTTTATGTGCAAAACCATTGTCCTCATAGAGTACTTGGAATTAGTACACTTGAAGAAGATTTTACTGGTAAGAAGCTTGATATTTCTCATTTGATGATTTTTGGCTCATCTGTTTACATTCATGTGACAAAGGACGCCAGGAAGAAGCTGGAGCTGACTGCAGAAGTTGGGATATTTGTGGGGTACACAGAAACACCCTATAATTATCGTGTGTATTTTCCAAACAATCGGTTGATTGTGGTGCGACGAGATATAAAATTCAATGAGGAGAAAGCCATGAAGTTGTCGCTTGAGAGGGAGCTACACTTGTATGCAGAGGAGGAACTTCTGGTTCCCAAAGATGAGCCTCAAGATGTGAATCAACCACAAGAGGAGGATCATGGAGTGGAGGAGTCCACTCACGCAGAGCCAAACATCAGAACAGGTAGAAGGCATACCACAGAAGCTGAGAGACTAAAGCTTGATGCGGCACAGAATGTAGGAGTCCCTACATCACAACGCAGAAAAAAACAGTCACCTGACCGATTCACTGGATACATGGCTCTCATGAGCAATTGTATCATGATAGAGCCATATTCCTTTGAGGAAGCAGCATAGGAGCCTACATGGGTAGATTCCATGGTGGAGGTGTATGACTCCATTGTCAGAAAAAATTCTTGGGAGATTGTTCCAAGGCCAGTTGGTAAATCAGTGGTAGGCTCAATATGGATCTACAAGGTAAAGAAAGTTGTTGATGGGAGCGTCGAGAAGTATAAGGCAAGATTTTTTGCTCGGGGCTTCTCACAGTTTGAGGGGATTGATTATGAAGAAACCTTTTCACTTGTTGCATGATATTTTTCCATAAGGACTATCCTTGCACTCTCAATGCAGATGGGTTGGCACATTCATCAGATGTATGTGAAGACTGCGTTCCTTAATGGGATCATTAAGGAAGAAGTGTACATTGAGTAGCCTGAAGGATTTGAGATCTTCAGCAGCGAGTCGCATGTGTGCAGAATCAAAAGAGCGTTGTATGGGTTGAAGCAAGCACCCCGTGCTTGGTACACACAGATCGACAGCTATTTCACTGGACATGGCTTCACCAAGAGTGAGGCAGATGCAAACCTATACCAAATTATGGTGGAGGGTAAGCTTTTAATCATTTTTTTTTATGTTGATGATTTAATACTAACGAGTGATGAGAAATTGATACACTCATGCAAGGAAGATCTTGCAAAGGAGTTTGAGATGAAGGATTTGGGCCACCTTCATTATTTCCTTGGATTGGAAATATGGAAGTGAGAAGGTGAACTATTTGTGTCTCAAGGAAAGTATTCTCGGGAGATACTTGGTAAGTTTCACATGCAGGACTGAAAGCCCATGGATACTCCTCTTCCAGGAAATTGGAGGAAAGAGGATGCTACATCGACAGAGGTAGTGGATGCTACTGTCTATCAACAATTGGTGGGTTCGCTCATGTATTTAGTTAATACAATACCAGACATATGCTATGTAGTGAACCAACTTAGTCAAGTGATGGTTAAGCCTTCCAAGCCCTTTTGGAAGGTAGGCAAGCATGTCCTGAGATATCTCAGGGGCACACTTGAGTATGGCTTATGTTACAGAAAGATGGATTAGGTGAAGTTGCATGGCTTCATGGATGCAGATTGGGAAGGCAGCCCAATGGAAAGAAAGAGCACATCAGGAGGGGTTTTTAGTATCAGATCTACAACAGTTTCTTGGTAGAGCAGGAAACAAAGATATGTGGCACTCAGTTAAGCAGAAGCAGAATACATGGCAACAAGTCAAGCTACATGTGAGGCTATCTGGATGAGGAAGATCCTGGTTGATTTGTTTGGTTCTCTTTTAGATCCTACAGTGATACATTGTGATAATCAGATTTGCATTAAACTCTCGATTAATCCTATGTTTCATGATAGATCTAAGCATATAGATATCCGGTATCATCATATCAGAGATTGTGTGCAGTGGAAGATCATGTTGCTTCAGTACATTCCTATGGAAGATCAGGATGCAGATATTCCGACGAAGGTGCTCACCAGGAGAAAATTTGAATACCATAGAGACAGGTTCGGGGTGAAGGATAATCCCTATCTTGTTGAGAGGGAGTGTTGAGATTCAACAAGATGATGAGCTTAGTGAAAATTAAGCACCTTCACTAAGTGGGGCCTGCAGGCTATTTTTAGGTGTATGTATATTTTTAGACATGGTGAGCATATTCTATAACTTGTAGGATGCTAATTGTAGATCGTTGATCAAGTTGGAAAAATAGATGAAATTCTATTTTTAGAAGATTGGGCGAAGTCTATTTATAGATCGCTAATCTAAAAATAGATTCATGTCAATTATTATTAGTCCTTAATAATAATCCGACAATAAATATCAACTTATTCTCTTGGAGCACTTTATTTCAGTGAAAAGATTTGGAAAATCAGTGGGCTGAAGGAGTTATGTAATTCTTAGGGTGGTTGGTGACTCATGCATGGAGGACTCAGTTAGAACTGAAGTGGCAGAGTTGTGACAGAGTTGGAAGAGTAGTTATGGGAGTTGTTATTTAGTTAAACTCAGTCGTGCTAGTTGTATCTAGTTCTAACTGAAGATACACTAGTGAGATTTTAGTGAATTAATTATTTAATTAATTCACAACTAGAGACTCACTTGCAACTAAACAAATACAACAATTAACTACTTGCATGTCAGTTCCAGTGGAGACCTAGTGGAGAGATAGGTGAAAGGGTGAGATGGACTATATGTTGTGACTATAGTGATGCATTCAATGCATCTGACACACATTGGAGATGCCAATTAGGATTGTGCAGTCAAGACAAGGCCAAGTCCAATTCATTCAAGGGTCTTCTTCAGCAAGGATTGCACAGTGGAGGCAGGCTGTCAGGAGGCAAGAAATTGGTGCATAGATATTGAAATTTCTGCATGACAGTGTGTAATGATTGTTGATTGTACTGAGAGCTTGGTGTACTAATATTTGTATGAGATTATTACATGATCCATCGATATACATAATATATGATAGTTTGGGTTTTTAGCTTTAATCTTTCCCGTTAAACAACTGTGTTTATGTGTGATGATTTTGCTTCATATGTGTTTTTCAATTGGCGATTTAATTTCCGCAAAGAATTAAGTGGAAGGATTCTGTATTTAACATAAGTTAATTTGTTAGATCAGGGGAGTCCGGTAATATACATGCATCTTGTATAATTTCTACAAATATTGAGGTTAGAGCCATCTGACACTAGGGAATTGATGTCATCACCCTTAGCAGTCAAATGCTTCCAGCATGTAGGTTGTTTTGAGTTTTGTGAGATGGTCCAAAGAGTGCAAAGCCATCCTAATTTGGCCAAGATTTTCATCACCAACCTACAAAAATACCAAGTGGCCATTACAGGGGTGACATTCACCATTTCTACAAACATCATTGCAATAGAAACGTGGATACCTAATGTAGGTGAAAAGTGGTTTAGTGACTCAGGATTTGGATGCCAAGCTGTATGAACCTTACCTCAAAGCACCTTACAAAGATAACATCAAGAAAATATTTCCTTTTGGTCAGTTTCTTAGTAGGTTTTCTCCCATGATGAAGACCATCATGAAATATTTCACTTGTGAGGGCAGATTCTCCAGGTTGTACAACTATCACATCATGTTACTGATGCGTTTCACTAGGGTGAAATTGCTTAACCTTTCCTATTATTTATACTGGAGAATTGACAAAATGGCCTACATAGTGTAGAACAGAGAGTATGAGATTCAAATTAATAGTCCCTTCCATCATTTACTCATCAAAATCTTTTTCCTTCATCACCTCAAACAACTGAACATTGCCTGGGAGACTTTTATTGAGGCAGAGGTCTTCACATCACCACCAAATAAACCTACCATACCTATTCCACCATCAGCATCAGTTTCTCACAAGAAAACTAGGTCATCTAGCAGGGCTACAGTGAAGAAGACTAAATAGGAAAATGAGGTCAAAACCTATCAGAGAGGACATATGCAAGTTCTTTCTCCACAAAATTTGGAAGGGTCCTTGCCTTCTACATAAAAAAAAAATAGGGATATCATAAGCAACATGAGTCAGTTTTCCAAGAGAAAGAAACCCTTCAACATGAGGAAGAAAAGGAGTTCGACCTGGTGGATCTGGAGGTCCAAGATGAATAGGAAACCTTAAACTTGTTCATAAAAGATAAATATGAAAAACTCAGAGAGATGTAAGATAATTTGGCAAGGGCATACTTTTCCATCTCCTTCCTTAAACAAGAAAACAAATAGTTGAGTGAAAAACAAGTACTCTTGGAAATGGAATTGTTGAAGGCTAAGAGCCAAGATGTTAAAGGAAAAGTAGTGATGGAGCATGATGAGTCTGATGAGGCCTAGATCACCAGAAAGAGACAAAAAACAAGGGGCCTTAAAAGAGCATTGGAGCAGGAAAAACAACATGAGGCAGAAGAACTCACCTTTGAGGAGAGGATTTCCATGGAAATTATTGAGAACATAGACGTTTGGCTTGAAAGAGTTAACATACACCTCGAGAATCTCCTTCATAAGAAAAACAATAAAAATCAGATGTTGAGGCACATGGCTAACCGCTACAATACCAGAAACAAGATTTGTAATATCAAGGTCAAACAATTGAGGGATAAGCTCAAGGAAACCCTAATTAGCCAAAACGAGAAGGGTAAAATTGACTTACTCGCTAATGCCTCGTTGGTAGCTTGAAATACTTCATCAGGACTTCATCCAAAAATTTTGAAGGTTTTTGGGCAATTTTTTGGTTTTCTAAGCATTTTAGTAAAAAATTTCAAGTTTTTTTCACAGTCAGCGTACAAAAAGTGCAACTTGGGCCACACTGTGCTTTTCCTGGAGGCCTCTAAATGAAGAAAAATCTACATGGTTGGATAGAGAATGGCCTCTACATCAAATTTGACTATTGGAACTTCGAAAACTAAGTTTTTGACGGGTGAAAAAGCCCAAAAACCTTTTAAAAACACCTTTCTGCCACCTTTTTTAGCCTCACGCTGCGCTTTTTGACCAGTATTGGGAGATCTCATTTTTTAGGAGCTTCACTCCATCATTTTCAGTGCTTGAGGAAATTTTTTACAACTAGTCAGGAAGAGATTTCCAATGAGCTATCTTGGGCTCAATGTGGACTTCAGGAAGGTAGCCAAAAGTTGATTTGAAGGCTCACACTATGCTTTTCCCAGGGCACACTACACTTTTTGCAAGGACGGTACGATTTTTCTAGTCTGATGTTTTCTTTAGAATTTTCACTTTTTCTTAGTTGATTGATGGATTCCAAGGAGTTTTACTGAGGTAAATGTAAAAATTAAATGTAATTATGTCTTGAATAGTTACTAGAGGTAGATACATCAAGTAAAAATGTAATTTTGGGTCAAGTGAATCAATTTCATCAAAGATAGGGATGAGTTCGTTGACCTCCCTAATCATTAGGGTTCTAGTTGAGGACTTTGGGGAAAAACTCCACAAGTCATCGATTCGACCCCTAAGAGTGGGAGAAGTTGTTTTTGGTCCATATCTTTCATTTCCTTTGTCATTGCAAGGGTTGGATGCTTTGTAATTAATATTTGAACACTAGTGTAATCAATCACTTTTTGGCAGGAACTAATAGACAGAGTTGCAACTATTTTGGTGGGATTCTCGTGGTATATGTTTTTGCAGTGTTGCCTCTTATGTTTTCATATGTTTGAATGTATTATGTTTTCCATATTCATTCCATCTCTCAATGTGATTGATTCCTAAGTTAGATAAGCATAATTCATTTTTTGATGCTCTGTTTTGGAGGAATTATCATAGTTGTGTTTCACTTTATTCTGATTGAAAATAATTCATGATTTCCATGCTCCTTTTGAAAACCCTAGAAGTCTTTCACACTCATCAAGATACCTAAATGTGCTAAAGTATGTGCCTACCTTGCCCCATAAAATATTTTCAATTCTAATCCTCTGTGCCCTCACCTAGTTCTTCCTTGCCCTAATTTACCATCCAACACCCAAAATCAATCAACCAAACCCTATAGCTTACTATACCTAGCCTAAAATCCTCATTATCGAGTCAATTTGGTTGTGATATCATGGAGAGATCCCTCTCCTACCTAGTAGGGCTAGCTACTAGGCCAAATTAGTCTATGGTTACCTTTGTTGGTCTCCTTCTCAACCTTCGAAGATCGTGGAGTGATAACACATCCCTTACCCATTTTTCCACAGAGTCTTCACTAGAAATGTCTACTTATTTACTAAAATGTGATACTATGTTTCTATAAAAAAACTCAAACAATTGAACAAGTGGATTTGAAGGTTTGGAGCCACCTCCATGTTGAGTATTTTTATGATATGCTACCCTTGCTTATGATACTTTTCCATTCCTTCGGTATTCCAAATTCCTAAGCTGCCATACTCCTTAGCAAACAATGGTGTGTGGGCATACAATATATGTTGCCAACATTAAAAAAAAACTGATTAATTTTTTAATTAAAAAATTACATAATAAAAAATATTAAATATTATATGCAGAGAATGAAGATATGACACCTACCATGTAATGTGTGATTTCATTCTCTCCCCACACCCCAATAATTTATTTTGTAAAATGTGTAATTTCATTAGTGAAAGCCATATCATCCCCTTTCTCAATTTTTTCCTTGTCCATTAATGAGAATAAAGAGGAAAGAGCTATCCATTTTTTCTTTCTTAATGCATATATATCATTATCAGTTCAATCATCCTCTGCATCAATAAGGTATTTATAAATTTCCCATTGGAATTTTCTCGATTCTTTGACATATACAATAAAGTGTTGTGCTTTAACCCCGCCCATGGATGGTTTAGAAGGAACATTACCTCGAGCTCCTGAAAATTTTGTATGTTCGAAAATTTTCACATTCCCTCCATGCAAACCAACATTAGAAATAACCTTCTTAATTAATTCAATTGAATTTTGTGCAATTTCCTGTGGCCTTTTATTCTAAGCAAATATAATAGAAAGGTACACTAATTTATCAACAATTCTTACAAATGCATGCAACATACATATATGTATTCTTGTAAGTGGAATAGGTAGTACGAGATCCATATTTTCATCCATCTCATCTTGATTTGGGGAAATGTCTTGTTTACAACTTGTAATCCCATTTTACCACCCACCACTTGACAATTTTTCTTTATTCCTTGTGTTCATACAATTAATGCAACTATGCTTTGCATTAAAACCATGGCCAACATAGTACGTGAATTTTAATGTTTTTAAGTCAGCTGCTTGATGCTATTCAACTTCATATGATCCATAATTGTCAAAAACTACATTTCCTCCCATTCTATGTGAGGCAATTGTTGTGGGTATCAAAGTTTCATTAAAAGCCCAATTTAATGTTTCATGAGACTCCTTAGATATGCGAAACAATCCCAATCACCATATGTGATTCTCAGAGTGGACATAAAAATATTTTTTATCGGCTACCTCAATATTAGGATCCATGGCCCTGTTCATTAATGTGATAGAAACTATTTCATATTTATCACTATTAATGAGTTCCATCTCATCCAATTTGAAAAAAAAATCAATTTCCATCTGCTTCCTCCACAAAAATATCATAAAATTTCACCATAGCTTGCAATATTTTCTCTAGATCTAACCACACGTTATTTTTTGAATTCAGAATGACAATTTCATTCTTAATATTTTTCTTCCCACCTTTCTGTTTTATCTCTTTCTTTGCTTCCATGTGATACATGTCACCCATAAGGTCAACAACTTTTCTTTTACTTCTTGCACGAGCACTTTTTATATGAAAAGGTCAAGGAATGACAACTTTAGTGATTTCAACATTTATCAATCCTTCTTGTAAGCATTTAAAAAGTGTTTTATAACCTCTTCTACTAATCCCAGTATCATCGTAGACACTTTGGACTTTCTCTATATTCATGGACTCCGATAGTTGATTTGTCACTTGATCAACAAGACATATTCTAAGGGAATCAAAATGCTACTGTCCAATCATGGATATTATCTCATATTTCTTGAACATGGACTTCAATATATAAGACATGTTTTCCCCCTCCATGATTTCTTCTCTCTTGTTTGGCTTCATGAGAGATTTTATAGCATATAATCTCTTTTTCATAGCACTCCATGTGGATATCAAAGAAGAATTAATGCTAACTTTTTTAATTCTATATCCTCCTCCAAATGGTGTTTTCTTGAGTACTTTCAATTTCCTTGTTAAACTAGCAACCTTAAGTTTTAAAATGTTAATATATTTACTAAAACACTACCTCTCTTTGATAAATCTTTTATTTTCTTCAAAATTATTTTGTCCCTCTTCACACAATATTTTATTTTCTACAAAGTTGTTTGTAAGAGTCTGATTTTGTAGAAAGATGGTTTGTTGTAAACTCATATTCTGATTATTTGAAAACAAATTCATGTTTCGAATTTGATTAATTCTTTCAACCAAATTGTAGTTTCGGTATTCCAAATCATAGATTATTTTGAGTAGGTTTTCCACTTTCTCCTCAAGGTATTTACAAGTTTCCTTTAATTTTTCACAATATCCTAGCATCCCATTCTTTTCATTACAAAAAAAAATTGACCAGTCTTGTTACACTTTTAAAGTCTGGGTGATAATTTGTGGTAGGATATATTGGAAAAAACTCTCCCTTTTCCCATAGGCCAACATTTCCCCCCCTATCTTATTTTTTGATTGTCATTGTCACTCACACTCCTTATTTTAGGGATATATTTCTTGTGTAATGGTGCCATATTTTGATCCACCTAAATTGAAATAGTGTATTTTTTTCTTCCATATGAAGTATATTTTATATTATCCATTACCCCAAGAGTAGACCTGCAATTACAAACATAATGAAAAAATAAATTTAGTATAAGATAAATATATAGAATATGAAAAGCAACATGTTAAATAAAATAAAATAAAAATTATTACAGATGAGAATAAATCTCTTTTAGGCTCAAAATGTAAAAAACACAAGTATGGAACCCTTCATTTTCAATTATGCGCACTCACAATCAAACACCCTTGAAAAACACTAATTTCCCATAACCTACCCCTCATTAAGTTAGTATTTTTTTTTTTTTTAAATCATATTTAAGTTGATCATATTGGTTTGAAATTAAATGGTTGTTTATTCTTAATGGGACAAGTTTCAAACTTGCAATTTCATGTTACATTTTGGATATTCGATGTGAATGTTCATTTTTGGCACTTGTGGAATGAAACAACTGGTTTAACATCACATGGCTTGATCAAGGATCAGTATTTTAGCTAAAAATTCAAAGTGCTCAGAAATGCCTCAGAACAAGATGAAAGCGTAGAGCTTGTCTCTAAGATTCCAACGCAACTCGTTTCATCAAATTTCAAGTTCGTATTAGTGAGTTATGGCCTGTCGTTCACTTTTCAAAACAGGGAAAAAATGGGCAGAATAGGTACAGGGATGATGTGGCAGCCCAGTCATAAAAAAAAAGAATCTTCAGGAATATTTCTCAGATTTCTACCAATAAGGTTGTGACAAGTGGCATTTTCATATTCGCCAGTTTCGTCTATGTGGGTGAAATTTTTCGTTATGTAAAGTAGAAATTGTGTTTTTTTTATAATTAATTAATTATTTATGATTTATATTATATATATTTATATATTATATAATATAATATATTATATATTTAAAAACATATTATATATTATATTGTATAATACGTGTTTTTATATATTATATATATTATTTATATTTAAATTTTAATTAAAACATAATTTAAAACCATATATTTCAAATATTAAGGTTCGATGAGGCATAATGTCTGCCCAAAAACTCCAAATTCGACTCAGTCAGAACCAAAATAGGGGTATTGGGGATATTTTGGAGTCATTGAAGCAGGTTGTAGAGGTAGAAAATTTCATCTACAGGGTTTTTTGTGCATTTGAATATTTTTGAAGGCTAGGGCCACCAAGTGTTGGGGACATTGCCGGAGCATCCAAAGTCCAAATTCAACAAAAAAGTAGTCATTTTTGGTACATTTTTATGTTTTAAAATAATTATAATAGTTTCCAATAGGATTTGAAGCTTGTAACAACAATTTGAACACACTTGAAGCTAATACAAAGGCCCACACTATGAAGCTGGACCAAGGAGATGTAGCCCAGGAGGGGTGAACTCCTCCATCAAAAACTTGTGTATTGAGCTTTGTTATGTGTGTTTTTCTGTGTTTATATTTTTTGTTGTTTAGTAATTTAAAATTATACTTTTAAGTTTATGAAAAACACTAAATTTCACCAAGTAAATTGAATTGACAATCACATGCTCATGGACAAAGTCTTGATGAATAAGAAAACAAAAGCAAAGAGAATTTTTATATCTGGAAATGATATTAGCACAACATTAACTAGCAATCATTTCAGATCAAGTTGGTATCAGACCACAAGGTTTCTTGCTTGTTTTTCTTGAAGGGTTTTAATAGTTGCAATTTTTGTGACTCTTACAAGGTTGAGATTGCAGAGAGGAGAAGGGAAGATATTGGTATCTAGTCCTAATATTAGGACAAGAAGGAAGAATGCTAAGAAGGAATCATCATCAACTAAAGGACCACTCAAGGCAGCACTTGAAGCACCTCAAATTTCATCTCCATCAATTGAGATAGAAGAAGTGTAATTTGTACAAGAGGCTGAAGTGATTGAAGAGGTACAAGTTGCAGAGGTTGAGCTTGAATCCAAAGCCAAAATATCAAGCTGTGAAGAGACCCATGAACATTATGAAGAAGAGGATGTTAAGAGAGAATTCAAAGAGATGAAAAGAATGGTGAAATTTATGTATGAATATTTCATGGAAAATGAAGTTGGAGAAGGTTCAAAGCATCCTCATGCAGAAGGATATTCAAACATAAAGAAGGATGAAGAGAAGAGTTCAAAGGGAAATGGAGGAAATCCACCTCCATCTCCACTATCTTCATCATCCTCATCATCCCCATCTGCATCATATTCCACATCCACCATAAAAACTCATACCCACACTCATTCCAAGATCCCAAAAGGAAATATTCCATTACTAAAGTTGGACATCAAGTTTGAACTTCCCATATACAATGGTGAGGTTAATGCTGAGAAGCTAGACAATTGGATTCATCAATTGGAAGTATACTGTAGAATTCAGAATCTACTATAGGACGATATCAAAATTCAATTGGCTTCATTAAGGCTAGAAGGAGAAACACTAGTCTGGTGGGAGGCAAAGACACAAGAGGAAATGCAAAGTCATGGTAATATTTCCATTTCTTGGGTCAAATTTATTTCTTCCAGTAAAAGAAAATTTTATCCATTAGCCTATATGAAAAAGAAATTATGAGTCAGAAAAACTTTAGCCAGCTCAAAGGCCAAACTGTTTAAGAGTACACACAGGAGTTTAGAAAGAGAGCTTTGTTGCTAGGAGTAAAATTGAATTCTCAAGATACACTCTTGAAATACATAGGAGGAATACATTCCTATTTGAAGCATACTATCCTTATGTTTAACCCAAACAACTTAGATGAAGTTTGTGTATAGGCCACACACTTGGAGGCAAAGGGAAAAAAAAAACATAGAGGAGAAAGGTGAAAGTGAGGATAAGGGAAAAGAGAAGGGAGGAAAATGGAAGGGAAAGAAGAATGCAAGTATCAAGAAAGAGAAGGAAAAAATCATTTTCAAAAACTGTTCAAATACTAGCCATGATGAAGACCATTGTTGAGAACTTCATCCAGAATTGAAACCAGATAGATTGAAAGCCAAAGAGAAAGAAAAAACTGTTCTTATAGCTGAAAAAGACTTTGGGTCAGATTCAAGAGATGAGACAAAAATTACTGCTATGGGTTTGAAATGGAAACATGTTGAATGTACTAGTTCTTCAAATAGTCACATCAATACTCCAAATGAAGACATAAGAGAATAATTGTTCCATGTTAGAGTGATTTCTAATCATACAAAGATTGATGCATTATTTGATACAGGATCACAAGCAAAATTGATTTCAGAATATTTATTTAAAAACCTTAACCTTGAAAATGTGGCACATCATAAACCATACCCTTTGGGATGGATAGTTAAGAATGCTAATTAATAGGTTACAAGGAAATGCATTTTTATATTTTCTATTACTCGAAACATTGTTGATGAAGTCGAGTTACATGTAATTCCACTTGACATTTCCAGGATTATCTTGGGAATTCCATATTTGTATGACAGGAAAGAGGTGTTTTATCGCCATGAGAAAAAATATTGTTTTCTTAAGGATGGAGTGGAGTATATTGTGAGAGCTCATTGCAAGAAACTGAATACTTCTTTAGTTAATGCAGGGAAAATGAAGAGGCTAGTCAATGCAAGCCAAAACTTGACATTGATGATGATTAAAACAAAGAGATGTTTTGCATCATACTTTTCAAACAAATGCTGATATATGTAATTAGTTGTTTCAAATTGATAGCAGGTTTTCTTTGAAATAAGGTGAAAAACATTTGTAGCATTCAATAGTAGTGTTGAGCAGTGTTGAAAACAAGGTGTTGGTACAAGAGGTTGCAAAGGTCAAAGAGAGGACAAAGCAACTTGGCAAATAAGGCATAGGTTTCACAAATTTTCATTGCTAGTATCCAAAAGGCACATCACAATGGCGAAGATACTTGGTCAAGAGTCGACACAAGTTCAAGGCAAAAAAAGCTAAAAATCATCATAGTGACAAAGCGCAAGGTGAGACAGATTCAAAGTTTTCTTTGATTGTTGACCAAAGTAGGAACAAGATGTTTTTTTCAAAATCAGATTGTTTTTCTACAAATTTAGAAATATTGCAGCATGACGGTGTCAAAGGCAACAATAAATGGTTGTCAGAATCAAGGAAATTTTTTTCTTTTTATGAAAAGCTCCAAATGATGAAATTAGGAAAATTTCAATGGATAAAGACTATAAGAGTGGGGAATAGTCCCCTCATCTTCATAATTAGTAATCAAGAGATATTTTGGGGTCCAAAAGGCTTCTAGTGGGGAGGAATGATTAAGGATTAGTATTTTAGATAAAAAAAATAAAAGTTCTTAGAAATGCTTCAAACTAGGACGAAAGCATAGAGCTCATCTCCAGGATTCCAACGCAACTTGTTTCATCAAATTACGAGTCCGTATGAATGAGTTATGGCTTGTTGTTCACTTTCCAAAACATGAAAAAATGGGCAATTTAGGTACAGGGATGATGTGGTAGCCCAGTCAGCAAAAAAAAGAATCTTCAGGAATATTCCTTAGATTTCTTCCAATAAGGTTGTGATAAGTGGCATTTTTGTATTCGCCAGTTTGGTCTATGTGGGTGAAATTTTTCTAATGATATGTAAGGTAGAAATTATGTTTTTATTTATTTATTTATGATTTAATATTATATATATATTTATATATTATATGTTTAAAAACATATTATATATATTACATTATATAATATTTATTTTTATATATTATATATATTAGTTATATTTAAATTTAAATTAGAACATAATTTAAAACCATATATTTCAAATATTAAGGTTCGATGCATATTAAATATGCCAAGGTGCAATGTTAATATTGTTGGGGACTTTGTTTTGAAAAAGGAATAGCTTTGAGTTGCAGAAAACAAGTGGCAGAGCGCAATCATGGTAGACAGGGAGCTGTCACGATTACGGATAGCCAGAAGATAGGTGGCATGGCAGTTGCGGAGAACATCGCAGATGGTAGGTATGGGAGACAAAGAAAATCAGTGGAACTTCCATTAATCAAGAAGAAGTGGCAAACAACGGAGCAGGAAAATAGGAAATAATGACAGTCACATTGGTAGAAGAAAAAATAGGCAATCAACCAGCGTAGATGGGGAAGTTAGTCTAACAGAGGGCCGAGGGAGAGAGTCGTAGGAGACCTCTATTAGATATTTCTTGTACTGAATCACCTTGTAATAGACTCTGCGGAGTGATGTATTCCTATTTATAATGATAATGAAATATGGTATTTGTTGTGTTTAATGTTCTGAGTTGAGTGTTAATCAGTTTCTTATTGTGAATGTGTGCCCCGTTTTAAATTTTAATTTAGCATCCTAAACATGTTTAATGAGTAATAGCTTATACATAGTAGCAAGATCTGTTTGATGTTTCAAGTTCCTTTAGTTGCTCTTCATGGTTGTAACCATTTGGTACTTGATCTGTCTCCTAACCTTACTAAGGTCACGAAACACCTTGGGTGAGATGCTCTGCTCCTTGGAGTAGGGTAAAAATGCCAGCGTTGTGCTAGACTACTGCAAAAACCTTGTTGGCCTCTATCCTGAACCTGGGTCTTTCTCTGAGACCTCCTTTTTCGCAAACAAATGGTTCTGTTTCCAGGACTTGAAAATTCATTTAGGAGTTAGATCACGGTATCATGGATCTACGAGAGAGAACTACGAAGTTGGTGGGATAACCACTTCAACCATTTCATATCGCAACAAGCGGAGTTGCGACAACAGAGGGAGAAAACTGCCAAGGATCGAGTCCTATTTTCTGAATCTGCAAGTGACCTGTACGAAATTTTCAGGGGGAAGTTTCTGAAAGAACTTTATAATTGGTTGTGGAGACTACAAGTCAAGTCACTTCCAGGAGGGTTCTGTAGGGTCTGTCGCAAGTTTATGCATACAGATCTAGTAGCACTCCATCAGTTAGACACCAATTTGACTTGAGTTGTAGATTTATGGGTACAATCTACCTTGGAAGGATACATTGTGGAATTCGCATCCAAGTGTTACCAATCCTTTTCAAAAGTGGAATACGTATTTAGATCCAGATTGTGGGGAGAATTGTTGAAGGAAATCCCGTTGTGGATCAAATATTTAATGGTGGATGAGGGTTTGATAGAATTTCAAAAGTCTGAGATGGAGAATTAAACCTCCATTACTGGGGGAAGGAGTTGAGGGAAAGATGCTACAAGTAAGTTAGAAGGGGGAATAGAGATATGGATGTCAGAACCTCCAGTATATTGAGAGAGCGAAGAGCACATCGGAGGGCACAAATTGCTGAGAAGTGGCGGGAAAGAGTGATGAAGGAGTTTGAGAAGCAGGAAAGTAGTCGAAAGGACAAGGAGAAGGCGGGCCAAGATGACAAAGGAAATGGAAGATCAGACAGGATCCCAAGGAATAGGAGGGACCATGAAAGAAGTTAGGCAAGTGTATAGGAGCCCAACCCAATGATAAAAGGGAGAAAAGTCCAATGTAGAGGATGCGTGCCCCGAGGAGATATCCGATGTGGAGTTGCATGTTGCGATGGAGCAACTATTTTGAGAGAGGTCGACACCTGTAATTCAAGGTAAATCTATTTCAAAAATTTCAAGTAGCTCTAGTCCCAACCTTCCTCTGGTACTCTATCAGCCACCAGATAAATTTTTGTTAAGTTACGGGAGTTTAGCAAGTTGAATAGTGTTAAGTCTACAATATAGATATCTACTAGCTGTAGTGCTAGTAATACAATTTCACAGCCAGGAAGTAGAGGTTTTATTTTCGTACCACCCATACAAATAATTATGGCGGGATTGTTTACTCGATACCCAGAATTATCTGGGAGAGGCAATTATGATGTGGAGCAACACTGGTATATCTGCGAAGCGATATGGAGGGCTCGGCAGACACTAGAGGCGGTTAAATTGATCGAGTTCTAGACTACTCTAAGAGAGAGAGCCCTTCGCTAGTTCATTAAATGCTCCGAAGCTCATCCAAACCCAGCAATAGATGATGTAAATAAATAATTTGTCAAATAATTTAAGTTAACTCAGAAAGATCAGAAAGGGTTATCTAAGCTATGGGAGATTAAAAATCAAGAAGGTGAAATGACGTGGGACCTGATGAGGAGATTCAAGGATGCAATTGGGAAATTGAGTTACCCAATTGATCTGAATCATCAACGAGATTGGTTTATTAAAGCACTTCTTCTGTTGAAAAGAACTCCACTAACACAACAGAAGATTGATACCTTACAAGATACCTTGGAGCAAGGTATGAATATAAAGGCTATGGCAAGGTATCCGCAAGAGTTCAGAGGAGGAGTAGCAGTTCAATACCCTACCATATTGAGGCTACAACATCAGATAGCCAGTTTAGCGAAGAAGTTGAAGGAAATTCAGCTGATATGATCTGCAAGGCCCAATGTATGGTGTAAAAATTGTCTGATGGAGGGACACATGGCCACAAAATGCCCGAGGTTGCGGGGGCAGAATGTTGGAGCTTCAGCAGCAGGGACACAATGAACTCCACCAGTTGGGGGCGTTGCACAGATAAAAACTCAGGGATTATACCAGCCTCAACCCCACTTTCCAGGGTTCCCCACTCAACAGAATTAGACCACAACCAAATACTGCGAAATATGCAAAGGCATTGGTCATCCTCCACGACTATGCCCAATTTCGCAGAAGTACTCCAACGTTCCAAACAATACATATTGTGAATTCTGCGCTTCTACAACACATCATATAGAGAAGTGTAGAGCCCTTGATACACTAGCAGAACAATTAGACATACCATCTTATAAAGTGAATGAAGCTCCAAGGGGACAAGGAGGAGGAATGAGAGGAGGCAGAACTGGAGGAAGAAGACCAGTAAGGTGCTACAGCTATGACCAAGAAGGACACGTAGCAAGGGAATTTTCACTACCTAGAATACCATGGTGCTCTCAGTGCAGAGTCAATACACACGCAACTGAAGATTGTCTAGAATTAATTAAGAGGTGGGAAGAAAGAGCCAGATAGAGAGGAGTGAATCTGGTGAATGTAGAACCAAGAATAGTATAGGCTCAGGCTATGCAAAATGTAGCCATAGTAACTAGGGGAGGAAAGAGAAAAGGGGATGATACACAGAATAGAGACTCGACAAAGCTGATCAAGCCAACATCTCTAAAAACCACTTTCAAACTAGATAGACAGAAGAAATATTTTAAGGAGGCAGTGGAAACATTTTCCCAAATAGGGGGGAGCAAAGGCATTGAGCTTCCATAGCCAACCGTAGAAAAGGAGAAGCAAGCCCATACAAGTACAATTATTGAGGAATGGTTCGGATTATTTTTGAAAATTGTAACCAATGCACCAATGCTGAAAAAACTAAAGAAAAATCTAGAATTGGTGGTACAGGAAAACACAGAATTGGAAGAGTCAAGAGATTCAACCCATAAATACATAAGAAGGATAAAAATAAATAAGAGTAGAACATAAAAGGAATTCCGCGTGAATACTCAAGTTGTGGGATTTCAAATCAAAGACACCATGCTCAACCTAGGATCAGATTTCAACATTCTACCAAGAAAGACGCGGGAAGCACTAGGGAGGCCAAAGTTGATGTACTCACTGATACAGCTCCGCATGGCAAATCAATACTGCATTGTGCCTATAGGAAGGCTAGAAGAGGTCAAGGTTGATGTTGCAGGAGTGAAAACATACACAGATTTTGAGGTGATAGACATCATGGGGGACAAGGATCCCTATCCTGATTTGTTGGGGCTAGATTGGGCCTTTGAGAAATATGCAGTGATCGACCTGAAAAAGTAACTGATGATATTTGAAGATGGGGAATTCAAGGTCACTCGACCACTTGACCCATATCAGGGACCCCGATATACGGAAACTTTTGACAATAGAGAGGATGCTTAACTTCTCGATCCCCTTTACTAGATGACGGTAGGGAAGAGAGAAGACTATATCAATCCAACAGCAGGAGGGACCATAAGCTGGAGAAGTGTTCAGAGTTTAGACTTGGGCTCAGAAATAGCTTGGGATGATTGGCAACAGGGAGGATACGAGACTAATACAAGAAGATGTGCTAATATCTGAGGAGTCAACTGTATTGGAAATGAGGTAAGGGGATATCCGACTCTATCAAATATTAATGCTGTAAATACATTTATTGCAAAAGTAGAAGAAAAAGTACCAATAGAACGTAGAGTCCCTCTTATGGATGTAGCACTGCAATCCACTTTGGTGAGATGGTGGATCAACCATCGCAACTCACTTCCGAGATGGGAAGATGTTGCAATATCACTAAGAGCCATATTCAAAGAAGATGCAGGACCATAATTCATTGAGAAGTACCAAGGGGATTTTGACCCCACGAAGCATTTAGAAACTTGTGAGTACAAATGGAAGAAAGGAGGGTATCTAGAATCGTTGTGGATACATAATTTTATACATTCGCTAGACACAATTACACAAGCCTAGTACTTAACTGAAGAAAAGAAGAGAGGAACTGGCACCTGGAAAGTAGTTGCGGAAACGTTTACGCAATGTTTTTCTTTTGAAGGAGAAACAAAACCGGTTAAAAATGCACTACAAGCCATCAAAGAGTACTATTTTTCCAGATATTCAAGAAGACAAAGAGCAACCTCTCTCAGAGCAGATTATCAAAAAATCAGTAGCATGCAAACGAATAGATATTGAGATGGATGATGACTATTTAGAGAATCTCTGACACTTATACTTTGAAGAGAAAGAAGGGGAGCGGGATATACAAGAAGAACCAACAATAGAAGGACTACATCTGCTACCCTTGAGGACTAAGAAGCTGAACATTGGAACCCCAAAGAAACCCAAAATAGAGTCCATTGGAGAGTACTAGGATACTGAAATGACAAAGGAGATCTTCGACCTTTTACATGAATATGAAGACTTATTCCCATCCTCAATAGCGGATATAAAGGGGATAAAAGGGACATGGGGAAAATACGCATATTCTTGAAGCTCGATGCAAGACCATTGAAGCATAGACCTTACCGTCTAAATCCAAGGGTAAAGGAGAAAGTCAAAGAAGAAATAGATAAAATGCTGAAAGCAGGGCTGATTTTTCTAGTAGAGGAAGTAGAGTGGGTCAGTCCCATTGTCATACAAAGTAAAAAGGAAAAGTCTGAGATTAGAGTATGTGTTGATTATAGAAGCCTCAATAACACATGCATACATGATCCATTTTCCACTAGTGATGAGGCTCTCGACAATGTGGTAGGAAATGAAGTTTATTGATTCACATATGGTATCTCAGGGTATCATCAAGTAAGAATAGCCAAATAAGACAAGAAGAAAACCACTTTCAAAACCGAATGGGGATCGTTCACATACCATTTCATGCCCTTTTGACTAAAGAATGCGACAGTGGTGTTTTCACAAATAGTAATAGCATCATTTCGAGAATATATCCACAAGTTCCTGGAGGTATACATGGATGATTGAACAATTTACAGTCTATTGAAAAATCATGCAACCTTGCTGAGAATAATGTTCGATAGATGCAAACAACTCCAAATTTCCCTCAATCTCAAGAAATGTATATTTGCAGTACCTTTTGGGATGCTGTTAGTGCATGTTGTTTGTAAACAGGGCATCTATGTGGATCCAAAAAAATTAGCAGTCATTATTAACGTAGAAGTTCTAGAGGCTGTGAAACAGTTAAGATCACTACTCAGGCATACCGGGTACTACAAAAGATCCATCCGCAACTACGCAAAGATAACAACACCATTGGAAAAGTTGTTGCGAAAGTCAGAGAAATTCAGTTGGACTGATGAATGCACTAGTGCCCTCAATACATTGAAAGAAAAGCTAGCAATTGCACCCATCTTGGTTCATCCTATCTGGGACAAATAGTTCCACATCCATATTGACACCTCTAACATTGCATTAGGAGCAGTGTTAGCTCAACCAGGAGAAACTTCGGTTGATCATCCAATCTATTTTGCAAGCAGGAAGATGTCAACTACTGATAGGAACTACACAACAACAGAATGAGAAGCTCTTGCGATGGTGTATTCCCTTCAGAAGTTTCGCCATTACCTACTAGGAGGTACATTCAAATTTTTCACACACCACTCAGCATTGAATTACTTGGTTAACAAGCATGTGCTTGAAGGAAGGATCTGTAGATGGCTCCTACTATTCCAGGAGTTCACCTTTGAAGTGATAGTGAAACCAAGAAGGTTAAACATGGGTCCTGACCATTTATCAAGGCTAGAAAATGGAGAATGGGGGATCCCTGGATGATCAGTTGCCGGATGTTGATCTCTTTAGAGTAGAAGCCATCTCAGATTATTTGGAGTAGATAGCAGTATATCTGGTAACAGGACAGTGCCCAACTGAATACACGGTGACTCAGAGAAGAAATTTGGTAGTGAAAGTGGCTGAGTATCAACTGATAGGAGGAAAAATATATAAGATGGGGTTGGACCAGGTTTTACGAAGATGTATCATGGACCATGAAAGAGATTATATCTTGTGGAGTGTCATTGGGGAGTTGCGAGGGGCCATGTCGGCGCAAAAACCACCACAAGAAAAATATTACAAGCAGGGTTATGGTGGCCCATAGTACATAAAGATAGTAAAGCATATGTAAAAAAATGTGATATCTGCCAAATAATGGGACGTCCATCACACCGAGATGAGTTGCCACTTCAACCTGTAAGAGCACTACAAACATTTGAAAAATGGGTCGTTTATTTCGTAGGGCCAATTGCACCAGTGGCAAGACATTCATAGGCAAGGTACATAATTACCGCAATAGATTATCTCACAAGATGGGCAGAGGAAGCACCAGTGAAATATTTCAAAGCAGACACAGCAGCCAGGTTCATTTTTGAAAATATCATTAGCAGATTTGGCTGCCCCAGAAGACTAACCAGTGATCAAGGTACACACTTCATCAATACAACGATAAGGTCTTTGTTAGATAATTTTATGGTGCAACATCATAAGAGCAGTCCGTACCACCTTCAGGCAAATCAAACCGTTGAAGCATTCAATAAGATCTTAGAAAAATGACTAACCAAGATATGAAATTCCAATTGGGATGACTGGGATGAACGGATACCAGAAACATTATGGGCATACAGGACAACTGTAAAAAGGTTGCATAATCAAGCTCCTTTACAGCTGGTGTACGGGAGAGAAGCAGTGGTACCCGTTGAATTTATCATACCGAGTCTATAAATTGCTTCAATGGTACATATAATAGAGGAAGACTTAATCAATAAATGCCTCCATGAGCTACAAGAGCTTGAAGAAGACAGATTCCTGGTAGAATTCCATCAGACGGTCAAAAAAGAAAGAAGGCTTGGCATGACCGTCATATCAAACATAAGACGTTCACAATTGGAGAAAAAGTTATGTTGTATGATAGAAAATTTAAAAAGTTCCTGGGCAAACTCAGAATGCACTGGATGGGACCATATCATGTCATGGAAATTAAATATTCAGGCACAGTTCAGTTGGCATAGCTAGATGGCCAAGTATTACAAGGATGGGTGAATGGCGCATGCCTGAAGCCTTATCACAAGTAATTTTCATCATTTATTTTTCAAATAACTCTCGCAACCGAGAGGAGTCAGTAGGGTAGAATAGAAATAGATCAATTCAATAACTCTCTCACACCCGAGATGAGAAATAGAATAGGAATCTCGATAAAATAAATCACAGTACACAGAGAGTAAATCCACCTGATGCGATGCGGAGACCACATCGCAACCAATTGTGGTCGGGGGGGGGGGGGGGGGTAGCATCTAATGCGTCATCCGTGTCAGAAATACAAGGATGTCAAACATCATTCCCTCATAATAACCCATCATACCGATGTCAGTCCATAGGATCACTCGAATTTGAGAATTAACTGCCATAATTAGTTACAACCATACCGTAATAAAATTTCCATATTAAGCCATAATCATTACCCATCATGTCTACCCAAATCCCGAAGATACAGTCAGCAATGTCAAAATACACCTCACCGTGGTAAATAATTGCATGATTATAACTGTCGGAGAGATAAAAAAATTAATTATTTATGGGGTCTTATCAACCTCATTCATGCTGGTTACATTACTTAAGCTGCATGAAAGAAGAACAAAACGAGAATTCCAGAAAATTCCTATTTAGAACAAGAAACAACCGCAACAACAAGTGAAATTTCATCAGAGGAAGTTCAAAGATATAGTCCAGTAGCAGGAATTCACAGAAAGAGATCAGGAACATCACTCCAGGTATACAAAAGAAGGATGGATATGACAAAGGTAGCAACAGCAGTTGTTGAGCTTGAGCTTTATGAGAGAATTCAGGGGATGGAATCGTTAGTGGGAAAGTATGACAATGCATCGTTGATTGATACAGATTTCACAGATTCATATCAATTTCTGGCAATGAAGAGACAAGTATACATTGAGAATTATGCTACATAAGGAGGAGGGGAAGCAACAAGAATGAATCCGAAGTTCAGAGGTATCCAGAAATCAACAATACTGAACCTCAGGAACCTCCCAGTTTTTGGAACAATGGGAGTAGCAATGCAGTGTACGAAATTCCTGCTGAGCAGACTCTAGAATGGATCATTGTGGCTAGGGTGAGAAATACCGATACATTCATAAGATATCAATAGGCTTACGGGACTATCAGCAGAAGGGAAGGATGTCTCAATGGCATTCTAGAACATGTCCAAGAGAGCCAAGAAGGTAGGAGATTGTGATAATTATAAGAAATATGAGACCAGAAGAGGAGGGAAGGGGGTGAAGATAGACCTCATCAACAATCCAACATTATATTTTTCCTGCTACCTAATAGTGGGTAAGATGATGAGGCATTACACCAAAGGTGAATGCACACTCGACACCATTTTAGTTGCAGGATACTGCCTCTAGGGAACCCAGATGAACTGGTGTACATTACTACTCAAAAAAATGTTTGAGGTCTGCGAAGATAACTACAGAAGACTACAGAAGAGCCACAGGATTCATTTACGGCTACCTCAGAATGGCATTTGCGATGTGGAAATGGACTCACCTGGGAGTAAGACAGCTTGCGAAAATCACAAAAGACCAGCCAACGGCGATGAAGTTTACGCCCTGGAGAATCTCGAGAGATCCCAACACCAAGGAGGTAAATGAGGAGGCTCTCTCATTCTAGTATAGGCAGATGGTGGATGTGGTGGCAAGACAACAAAGGGTTTCGAGGAACCTATTGGACAGATATTCCTCGCAGATATGGTTTGGGATCACCCATAAGCAGACATATATTATACCCAGTTGCATGGATGAAACCACGTTCAAAATGAGACCATTAAAGTTTCAAGTTGAAGAAAAGGCATTCCACACCGAAGTTTGTTCATGGCCAGGAGATGGAATGGAGATAAGAAGTGGAATACCCCACTATTCTTTCGAGGGCATACTACCGAAAGCATTACCAGGGGAGACACCAGAGGAAACACTGAGTAGGATTTTTCGACTATAGCTAAAAACTTTACTGGAACAACCAAATTAATACTACATCAGATTCTACTTACTACTAGTATGAATACCCCAAAACGTCAGCTGCCGCAATAGAACCAACCAGGGAAAATTTTAAGGATGGAAAATTATTTTGAAGTTTAAAAAATTGGCGAATCTCACTAGTCCCTAACGTGAAAAATATAAAATGATTATTGATGTATTTGTAAAATTACTCAAATTTATAATGATATTATATATATTGTCTATATAATGTTGGCGATTTGTAAGGTAAAATAATTTTATATGGTAAAATTTGGGCGAATCATTTTAAAAAAAAATGGAAATTGGAGAATCTTTTTTTTGGAAAAAGCATGGAAAATTAGCCCACCTGCGAATATTAGCCCCTAAAATTTTCCATGGAACCAACCCACATCACCGCATGAGCACTCAAAGAGAACATTAGCCAGCAGGCAACCCCTCAAAGAAAGATTACCAACCCACGACATGTCGGGTGCAGAGAGCATGCATAACTAGGGGACTGAACAACTATACAACTTCATCCAACGAGCATCACAGTAGGTAGAAGGGCTGCATAACAACCTCCAACAGAGATTCGAGCAACAAAAATAGTAAGTCATTGCACTTACTAAAGAGCACAATCATCGAAAAGGGGAGAAGGAAAGTCTACAGGAACAACTGGAAAAGGTAATGGATATCTTCAAGGACCTCTGGCAAATAGTAATTGCCCAGGATAACAATTCACCGGAGGACATATCGGCCTGCTCCATGGTCGAAAGGTCTATACGAGTGAAAATGACATGTGCAAATAAAGAAAACCAAGAGCTCAAAAAAATGCTAGCTGCAAGACCAACATTATCAGATCTCGCCATGATATATGTTGAGAAGGTTACCAAGAAACAAAAGCAGGTAATCGGAATGAAGGAAACCCTGTGGACAACAGTCAAAGAGGCTTACAACCTACTGAAACACTTACATGAATGCTCTAATTCGTTAACCATGAAAGCCCAACCTATCTCAGCACAGCTTCAACAAATTTCACAAGAGATCAAAGAGGCCATGGATCCCGTCGGCATAACCCAGCTCTACAACCAAGCGGAAGTACTGGAAACCAGAATACATAAGATAGAGGAGCATTTCACTACCACAAAGAAGGTCCTCAGAGAGCTAAGGCAACCAGTCAAGCAGAAGGAAGAAGCAATACAACAGAGGGTAGCCGAAGATGGGACAAAGGTTCAAGAGGTATTCAACAAGCTGCCACCAGTAACAGGCGAAACCGAGGCTGAAAGAGTAGCCACCGAAACCGAACAACTAATTAGAGAATGGAAACAGAAAATTATCGAGTTTGCAGAACTCAAGTCTTCAACATTGAGCAAGGTTCCAGAGTTGGGGCCTTTGTTTGGACAAAGAAAAGAAATGGAGAAGACAGAGTCAGCCTCAGAAGCAGGCAAACCGATGGAAACTGCGGTAGTAGGAAAATATTGACTCGGGACAAGTCAATAGCATGTGGTTGGGGCCTATTGGGGCCTTTGTTTTGAAAAAGGAATAGTTTTGAGTTGCGAAAAACAGGTGGCATAGCGTAATCACGGTAGATAGGGATTTGTTATGGTTGTGGATAGATGGAAGATAGGTGGCGTGGAAGCTGTGGAGAACAACCCAGATGGCAGGTATGGGAGACAAAGACAATCAGCAGAACTCCCAGTAATCAAGAAGAAGTGGAAAACAACGGAGCAGGAAAAGAGGAAAGACTGACAATCACGTTGGCAGAAGAACAAATAGGCAATCGGCCAGTGTAGATGGGGGAGCTAGTCTGGCAGATGGTCGAGGGAGAGAGCCATAGGAGAGCTCTGTTAGATCTTTGTTGTAGTGAATCACCATGTAATAGACTTTGCAGAGTGATGTATTGTTGTGAAAACAGCTCCAAAAATAGAAGAAAATAGATATCAATGCCTTAGAAATAAGCCACTTCGAGGGGGCAACCTCCAATACATTACATTAATGAACAATTATTGGATGATACAAATTACAAAACCTCCTTTTTGTATATAGGAGTCCATGGGGCCAAAATGTAATCCTAGTGGGGCCACAATGTAATCCTAACCGACCTAACAATAATAATTTAAGGGCACAATAATAACAATATGTGGGTTACAGGGGCACAATAATAACAATAAGAGGATTACACTAACAATAATAAGGGACTATACTACTAATATAGGGACCTAGCATGCCCCTCTCCTTCAAAAAAGTGTTTTCCTCAACGCTTGAGTAGCTCTGGGTGCTTTGTATAAAATTCTCATCCTCCCATGTAGAATCTTCAGTGTGTAAGTTCTTCCACTTGATGAGATACTCTGAAATTGATCGATTTCGTAGCTATCGAGTTCTTGTTTCCGTGACCACTTCAGGTTCCAATATGATTTTTCATTCATCATCAAGTTTTGGCAATATTGTTTGAATGGGAAGATTTTCACCTATAACCTTCTTTAAGCATGAAACATGGAAAATTGGATGCACTCGTGAAGAAGCAGGAAGCTCCAATTTGTATGCCATAGTACCAATATTTTGCAACACCTTGTAAGGACCATAGTACTTTGGCGATAATTTATTATCCTTCTTAGCTTGCTTGAGGGACATTTGTTTGTATGGTTATAGCCGTAAAAATACCCAATCTCCTACATCAAAACTTCTCTCGCTGCGATGTTGATCTGCCTGTTGTTTCATTCGATTTTGTGCCAAATTCGGGTTATCCTTTAAGAGTTGGAGAACTTCTTGCTGATGCTCGATGTGATCTTCCACTGCTTGAACCTTCGAATTTTCCCTTAAAGATGATGTGATGGATGGTGGATGATATCCATAAAGTGCCATAAATGGGGTCATTTTTGCTGCAGTATGGAAGGAAGTGTTATACCACCATTCAGCAAGAGGTAACCACTTGACCCATTGTGTTTGTTTATCCGATACAAAACAACGAAGATATCCTTCCAAAAATTTATTTACTATCTCAGTTTGACCATCAGATTGAGGATGATAAGATGAGCTATGAGCTAATTGAGTACCCAAACAAGAAAATAACTCCGTCCAAAAATTTCCAGTAAAAAATGGGATCTCTGTCGCTCACAATAACCCTTGGGCTTCCATGTAGCTTTTGAATTCTGTCCATAAATGTAGTAGCAACTGTACTTGCTTTAAATGGATGAGATAATGCACAAAAGTGTGCATACTTAGTAAGTCTATCAACTACCACCATGATGACATTCTTGCCTTCGGACTTCGGTAAACCTGTGATAAAATCCATTGAAATCTCCTCCCAACGTTGACTTGGAATGGATAAAGGTTGTAGAAGTCCCGGGGTCTTAATTGTCTCCACTTTATTCTGCTGGAAAACCAAAAATTCCGCCACAAAATTTTGAATATCAGATTTAAGGCCATCCCAAAAAAATTCTTTCTTCACCCTGTGGTAAGTTTTTAAAAATCCTGAGTGTCCTCCTAAAGGAGAAGTGTGCAATTCCAGAAGAATCTTTTGTTTTAGTTGGGAATTCTTACAAAGATATAAGCGATCTTTGTACCATAAAAAATCATTTTTCCAACTAAATGTATCAGATGTACTAGGATCTTGCTGCAACTTTTGAATGAGTGTCCATACATCTTTGTCCTTCTTCCATTCATCTCTTTCTTTGGTTATCCAATCTGGTTGGATAATAGAAATGGCACAAAGCAATGCTTCCACCTCTTCATTCTTTCTTGAGAGTGCATATGCAACAACATTAAGCTTTCCTTTTTTGTAGATTATTTCAAAGTCATAACCCAACATCTTTGTGACCCATTTTTGCTGCTCTTCTGAAGATAGTCTTTGTTCCAAAAAGTGTTTCAGACTATCATGATCAGTGTTTACCTTGAAGTGTCTTCCCATTAGGTAAGTTCTCCATTTCTTTAGTGCATGCAGTATTGCTAACATTTCCTTCTCATAAATAGGTTTCTGTAAATACTTCCCTTTGATTGGACGACTTTCAAAAGCAATGGGTCTTCCTTCCTGCATTAAAACTGCACCAATTCCATTTCCTGAGGCATCACATTCCACGATAAAGGTTTTTGTGAAGTCTGGCGTAGCTAAGACCGGTGCTAGGCACATTGCCTCTTTAAGATGTTCAAAGGCCTTAGTTGCTTCAGGAGTCCATAAAAATGCATCTTTCTTCAATAATGTTGTTAGAGGTGCTGCTATTCTCCCATAATTCTTAACAAACTTGTGATAATACCCTGTTAACCCAAGAAATCCTTGCAACTTCTTTATGGTTGTGGGGACTTTCCATTCCTTAATTGGTTTAATTTTGTTAGGGTCTACCTTAAGACCCTCGTGAGATAAAATATGACCCAAATATTCCACCTCTTTTACTCCAAAGAAACATTTGGATGTTTTTGCATATAATTTTTTCTCCTGCAATAGTTTGAGCACCCTGTCAACATGTTCAACATGCTCCTTCCAAGACCTGTTGTAGATTAGTATATCATCAAAAAATACGAGCACAAATTTTCTAAGGAAGGGTTTGAAAATGGAATTCATCAACCCTTGAAATGTAGAAGGTGCATTGGTAAGGCCAAAAGGCATGACCAAAAAATCATAATGACCCTCATGAGTTCGAAATGCTGTTTTTGGAATATCTTCAGTCTTCATTCTAATTTGATGATATCCTGAACGAAGATCCAACTTGGTAAAATAAATTTCTCCATGTAATTCATCGAATAATTCATCAATCACAGGAATGGGAAATTTGTCTTTAATGGTGAGCTTATTGAGCTCCCTATAATCTGGACACATTCGCCATGATCCATCCTTCTTGTGTACCAATACTACGGGAGCAGAGAAAGAACTTTGACTAGGTTGAATTATACCCGCCTCTAACATTTCTGCAATCATACGTTCAATTTCGCTCTTTTGGACTTAAGGATATCTATAAGGCCTGATGTTTGGAGGAACACTTCCTGGAATCAAATGAATAGCATGATCATGATCACGAATAGGTGGGAGTCCTTTGGGAGTTTCAAACACCTTGGAATGATTGTCCAAGACTTGTTGGAGATCTGCAGAAATAGATGATTTTGATGTTGGAACATCTAGTGAGCATAATTGTGCAATTACGCCTCGTTGTTCTTTCTTTAGAAGCTTTGTCATGCCATTAGAGCTTATTATCCTTCCTGGCTTCCCTTCAATACCCCGTAATTCGACTTCCTTTCCTTCTAAAAAAATTTCAAGAAAAGTTCTTGAAAATTAAAAGCTACCGTCCCCAAAGATTGTAACCATTGTACTCCTAGTACAACATCAGCACCTCCCATAGGAATGGAAAGCATTGGACTAGTCAATACATATTCCCCCATGGTGAGCTTGATATTATGGCATTTTCCAGAGCAATTTATAGTTCCTCCATTTGCAACCATCACTTGACATTCTGGTGCTGGGTATAGGAAACAATTTAATTCCTTGGCTACCTTATAATGAATAAAATTATGGATGCTACCTGAATCAATCAACACTATTACCCTTTTCTTCTTTATATGTCCTTCTATCTTGAGAGTTTGAGGAGTGGTAATTCCTGCCAGTGCATTACACGATATGGTCGGATTCATTTCTTCCTCTTCTAGGGGTGGTTCCTGGTGTATATCCTCTTCTTGTTCATTTTTTTCTTCTTCTTCACAATCTATGTAAAATAATTTCTTCTCAGCACACTTATGACCTTTAGTGTATTTGCTATCACAACTGTAGCAAAGCCCTTTTGCTCTTTTTTCTTCCAATTTTTGTGGTGTCAACCTTGTAGGTTGTGGAAATCTAGGCATAGCAACACTTCCTTCTTTATAGAAGTGAGTGGTAGGCTTCCTTGTCGCCATAACTTTACATTCAATTTTTCTTGCCAACCTGAATGCCTTCTCCAATGACTTAGGTTCCAAAACATGAACTTCATGTTGGATGTTATCCTTTAAAGTACCTATGAAGAGATCAATCCTGTGTTCCTCTGGAATATCAGTTACCCTTATATTCAATTTTTTCAAGTCCTCAATGTGCTCCCCCACTAAGCCCTTTTGTTTGAGATTTATCAATTGGCTAAAGAAGGTGTTGCTCTTTGTATCCTCATAATGTGCTATCATTTCCTCCGTAAAAATTGACCAAGTGAAAAAAATTTTACGGGAGCAAATCCATCGATACCATATAAATGTATTTTTTTCTAAATGTAAAGTTGCAATGCGTACCTTTTGTGTGTTTTGCACATTAAGGAGATCAAAATATTGCTCCATCTTTAGTATCCATGTTACAGGATCCTTTCACTCAAACTTCCTCATATCCATTTTTGGAATATGGTGGTTCTTCCCGACAACATTAGAGTTTATGAAGTCACGATTAACATTTATTTTGTTCTCATCATGAGTTTCCTCTACTATCTTTTCACCATTAGGAAACATTTCTTGTATCAACTTTGTCAAACCTTCCATGTCTGCTTTTAGATCATTCTTCATGTTTTCCATGTTGTCTTTCATTTTTTCATCGATCTTAGCTTCCATGTCATCCATCTTAGATTCCATGCCATCTATCTTAGATTCCACGCCTTTCTTCAAACCATCCATCTTCGCTTCCATGCCTTTCTTCAAAACATCCATTTCATTTTTTGGTGCTCTTTGCGAGAGCGAAATTTGGTGCACTTTCTCTTGTAATTTTGATAGATCATGTTGCAATTCTTCATCTTCATGAGTCATAGTAGAGCCTTCTGAAGTCTTAATGGGTGTTGAATTATTTTTACGGGGCATTTTTTTGTTAACCCAATACTGATATATATTCTACAATATGCCCTTGGAATCAATTCAAATTGATTCTTCAAACAAGACTTATGCAATTCGTAAAAAAAATACACACCTTTTTCTTGCTTTTGAGGAGCTCGATATTGAAATTGGATTATCTTTGTGATTGCAGCTCTTCAATATCTTAAATTGGGCACTGAGGTATCCTTCTAAATTATCTTTCGAATGCCATAGGTTTGAATTGATTTGGATTCTCCAAGGAAAATTTATGTCCAATCTCCCACAATGACCTAATTATTGACTAGTTCAGTAGAGCGAACTTGTACGACTTGCCACGTGTCACTGTTTTGTCTTTTAGCTCTGAAATTGATAGAAAATAAAATAAATTCCGTGTACTTGCGACACTCCAATCTGATGCTCAGAGAGAGAGAGTTATGAGGATTTTCCCATGATCACCTCTTTGAGATGAAATTTAGGAGCCTGAAAAAGCACTACCTTCCACAGATCATATCTCTGAAAATATTGTGAACCAAGCTCTGAAATTGTTCGACGAATGTCCTCAGGATTTCAGCTTCGCGCCCTAAATATTTCAGATTCTGAACCTTCGTAGAAACAAAGTTATAGCGCAAATTCCACGATGACCTGTTTAGATTACATTTAGGAGCCTGCAAAAAGACCTAACTTACACAGATCATATCTCCGACAATATTGCAAACAAAGCTCTGAA
The DNA here is from genome assembly GCA_034641835.2 of Pinus albicaulis. NCBI lineage: Eukaryota > Viridiplantae > Streptophyta > Pinopsida > Pinales > Pinaceae > Pinus > Pinus albicaulis. Next base: position 233,338,862 of record CM076579.1, read on the forward strand.
ATGTTTTGACAGTATTCCTCAGGATTTCGGCTTTTCACCCTAAAAATTTCAGCTTTTGAAACTTCATAGAAAAAAAGTTATAGCGAAAATTCCATGATGACCTGTTTGGAGCAGGGAAACCCTAGAATCCAAAGCTCTAATACCAAATGTTGTGAAACTAGCTCCAAAAATAGAAGAAAAGAGATATCAACGCCTTAGAAATAAGCCACTTCGAGGCGGCAACCTCCAATACATTACATTGATGAACAATTCTTGGATGATACAAATTAAAAAACCTCCTTTCTATACATAGGAGTCCATGGGGCCATAATGTAATCCTAGTGGGGCCATAATGTAATCCTAGCCGACCTAACAATAATAATTTAAGGGCACAATAATAACAATATGGGGGTTACAGGGGTACAATAATAACAATAAGGGGGTTACACTAACAACAATAAGGGACTATACTAGTAATATAGGGATCTAACATGTATGTTGTTTTATAATGATAATGAAATATGGTCGTTGCTGTGTTTGATGTTCTAAGTTAAGTATTAATCAGTTTCTTATTATGAATGTGTGCCCCGTTTAAATTTTAATTCAGCATCCTGAACGTGTTTAATCAGTAATAGCTTATACATAGTAGCGAGATATGTTTGTTGTTTCAAGTTCCTTTAGTTGTTCTTCATGGTTTTAACCGTTTGGTACTTGATCCAACTCTTAAACCTTACTAAGATCATGGCACGCCTCAGGTGAGACGCTCTTCTCCTTGGAGTAGGGTGAAAATGTCGGCGTTGTGCTAGACTATAGCGGAAACCTTGTTGGCCTCTATCCTGAACCTAGGTCTTGCTCTGAGACCTCATTTTTCGCCAAAAAATATGCCAAGATTCACACCATAGTATACACATTATGCCAAGGTTTAAATCGATATATATCAAGGTCCATTTGCAATGAGTTTAGTATATGCGTATGGTAAATCATATGCCAAAAGTGTGAAGCATGGGAGCGGGTCCTGGGTTTGAACCCCAGACCTCCACCCCTCAAACTAGCAACTTAACCATTACACCACAGTGCTACCATTTGAAAAAATAACGCGCCAACTTCTATTTCAATGCACAGGCAGATTCGAGGGCAGAAGGGACGAGTGGGCCAACCCTCCTCCCATGCGACCGTGAGCACATGACCCTACTCCAATACCCAAATAATTGCGTCTTAAGTGCGCTTAAAATTAATTAAAGAAGTAGTTAAGCTGAAATTAACTTGGTGTAATATCTAGAGGCGCCCCTAATTTCGGCAGAGTTTCACTTTTAGTGGATCTAACTAGCAGTTAGCCAGATTTGGAGGCACTTTTTAGGGAAAAAATTGAATGAGGCATAACTTCTGCCCAGAAACTACAAATTCGACTTAGTGAGAACAAAAATAGGGGTATTGGGGGTATTTTGGAGCCATTTAAGCAAGTTGCAGAGGTATAAAAGGTCATCTACAAGTGTTTTTGTGCATTTTAATATTTTTGAAGGCTAGGGCCACCAAGTGTTTGGGGGCATTTCCAGAGCATCGAAAGTCCAAATTCAGCAAACCAATAGTCATTTCTGGTATATATTTATGTTTTAAACTCATTGGAATAGGTTCTAATAGCATTTGAATATTTTAAAAAAAAATTGAGCACACTTGAAGCTAATACAAAGGCTGTAATATCCCAAAATGGGAACAACAACAATATTAAACAATACTACTCAGAAAATAACGCAGTTCAGAAAAGTAAGAGCAGGAGGCCAATATGGAGGCTCCAAAATAACATGTACATCATAAAATCAGATTTAAAATGTGGCCCATACAATTTAAAAGAGGAAAATGGAAGATTTTTATGAAGAAAATCCTCAAAAATAGGTGATGCAACAATGTATTAAACTGCAAAAAGGATTGACAACATTATTTTAAAGAGCTACAACAGTTTTATATTACACTTAAAATCTAGAGAAGATCTATGTAAAAAATCTAGATCTATATCGGATATGTACACTAGATGAGCTCCTCTACAAATTCCCCTTGGGGTTTTGAGCAAAACATGAAATACAAAGAGTAGATCTGAGATCTAAAGTTTCAAATTTGCAGTAATATTTAGAAATTTCTGAAGTAAAATACAATAATAAGAAGATCAAATCTGAACATGACATGGATTAGATCTGTAATCCATGGATCACCACAGTGAAGGGAAAAACCCCAACACTAGAGATCTCTCCTCCAAAAGTATGCCAAAACACCCTGCAACTATATACTTGCAAGTAACGCAGTCCTGGAAGGAAAAATACGTTGTAGGATCTATTACTGGTTTGGATTGATGCCAAGATCTGAAAATGTAGCTCCAAATGTCTAATACTCTCTTACCAGGGGGATAGAAGACTCTCCCACTAAAAAGAGGCACTAGAATGGCCTACATCTGAGCAAATCTAGCCTCCACTTACTGCAGCTTACAAGGACAAACCAAACCTCAATAGGATCAGTGTTGTAGGTGTAAGGTGAAGCTTGGCCAAATTCCTGATAGTGGACAAGATCGTTAAGACTCCTCCAAGAGGCCTCTCAAGGAAAGAGGTGGGATTCCCGATCAGGAACACCCAGTGCTAAACATCACTATTCTTAGCTAAACAACAAGAGAATAATATATGTCTAAACAAAAAATATATTCAGAAATATAACATGTTCAACAACCTTCTTCTGCTGCCTTCCTCTTCCTTTTATAAGATAGAAGTCTCGCAAAACCCTAAACCATCTCAATGATTTAGCTCCTTTCACATGTGCCACCTCCAACTAAGACTGTGTTGTGCATGCATGAGGTTCATCCCCTCTAGACAACGATGTTGATCTGGTCATGGTTGACCCAATCAAATGTCTCCAACCCTTTCACACGTAGGGTATTTTATTAAGATGGCCCAGATTTATCTTTGTTCACATGGGAATTGATTTATTTTTTTGTTTTAGGAGTTTTTGTTGTCCTCCTTTACACATTTATTCATGCAACATGAAAACGAAACAAAGTTGTATATTCCCATTAGCTTGGGCTATTTGGGAATATTAAAGTCCTCCCCTCCAAAATGTTGCTTTTCCTCAAGAAACTGATAGGGTGAATGCTGCAACACTTCTCCTTCTCCATTGGTGACACCATCAAGAATCAAGCTTTCTTCATAAGCTAAGTGTTCACCAATCCAATCCTCCATGAATTGTTCCTCCAAAGCCATTATGAGATGTACATAGTCCATCCCACAAGGAGTAAATAATTGAACTGAAACAAACATGGCTGAACCAATGCTCTCTCTAAAACATGTAGCATAAGGTACATAGAGAGTCTCCATCCCATATGGTACATACAGGCTTCCCATCCTCCCTCCATACAATCCCATAAAAAGTACAACTATATCATCCAAGTATGGAAGCAAAACTACATATATACAAACATAAATTTGAGCATGAGGAGGTGGGTCATAGTCCCACATATGGTACCAGCGCAATGCTTCTCCTGCCTACATTAGATCAAGGTGTGGTAAGTGGTTTCCCCACCACTTACTTGTTGCACATGTCATATCACCATGGCTGAAAGTGTGAGATATGTTTGGTGCCTTTGGGAAGAACCCATCATGAAAGGAAATCTCCCTATGCACAACAAGGGAGTGGCAAAATTCAGAAATTTTAGTGCCCCAATTTTTGCCATGAGATTCATATGATACATCACTCCTCCTTGGAGTCATGGCCTGCATAAACATGGTGAAATAATATGTAAAATCAGAAAATGAAACTTGCTTTACATGATTAGATTCTTCACCAACAATTTCTCTCATACACATGGAGTTGTGCATGGATCTTTCTCCTCTTTCAAAAGAAGGAAGAGATGGATGAAATAACTCTTGCATAGAGTCACATGGCTGCCCCAACTCCACATAGTTCATGCATTCTTAAAAATGTTTATGTATCTCTCCTCCAAAGCCTTCCCATTCAAAGCATCCCATGATAGTGTTGTAGATCTTCATAGAATAGGTAGGCATGAAACATAACTCTTTGTAGGCCCTTTGTAGCATCCTCTCCTTGAGCTTGGAGGCTATATGCAAGAAGAACCTATCATGATGATAGATGAATCCCTCATGGACTAGATAGCCCTCTTCCTATAGCTGGTCATCAAGCATCATACAAGTGTGAAGATCTTTGGAATAATCCACCAACAGCTGGGATTTCCAGTATAGATCTACACTCCCCAACAATGATAGCACTGATGATGCATCAACAGGAATTCCTTTCATGTTGCTGATCTCCTCTTTGACATCTCTTATGCAAAAGGTACATGTTGGAAGGAAATACCTTCCCTTTTTCTCCTCCAGCAACACGGAATCAAAAATGAAGGTGGGTGATGATGAGAGAAGAAAATCTCCCTCCTTCTTGTGCTTGCCCAAGCCTCCAAGCGTTGTAGCTGTGTCTTCTAATGCTCCCATCCCTCCTGGATATGATCTTGGAGCATCATGTAGTGAGATATCTCCCACCAAAACTGAATCAGGTGGCCTCCCAAGTGGCTTGACACTAGATAAGAGTGTCCCATGTAGCAATCTCATGAACATAATAGATGGGACTGTGAGGTCCTTTCTTCCACTGCACAAATTCATCTTTTTTTTCTATGTATAAGTGTTATGTGAGGGGTAAGTATGCATGCATTTGATCATTTGAGTTTCACCACTCTTCTTGTACACCCATTCCATTTTTCAAATCCTCCCAATCAGTGGTGACTTTCCCCAATGTAATCAACCATTGAACACCCAAGATAACATTGGTGCTTGGTATTTCAACTACAAAGAAGTGATCCAAAAAAGTGTAGGATCACATGGTGACTAAAAGTTATGGGACATAATGCATGCATTGCATTGTTCTATCTCCTGGGACCAAAATAGAGAATCCCTCAAAATTATCAGTGGGTATTGCCCTCCTTTGCACAAGATGGGCATCAATGAAATTGTGGGTAGCCCCACTGTCAGTTAATAAAGAAACCCTCTGATTCATGATTGAACCTTGAACTCTTAAGGTCAAGTACCTAGGTACTCCTCTCAAAGTTGCAAGAGTTCCTCCAATTGGAGCAGAGACTCCCTTTCCATCTCCTGATGGTGTTGGATCTCATTCAACATTGTTAGCGCTGTGACCCCTTCTTGGTTCATCATCTTCATCTTCTTCAAGATCTGAGAATACCTCTATATAATGTGTTTTACCAGCAGCACATCTATGTCTAGGTACCCATGGTTCTTAGCAAGTGAATCATAGCTTCTTTCTCCTTAGATATCTTTGGACTTCATCATCAAGAGGCTTCTTGTATGAGCTCTCCTTTGAAGGAGCAACTTTCTCTTCCTTTCCTTTAGAAGGAAAAGAAGGCTTGTTATGAAAGTTTTCCTTTACCTTTGGCAAGGCATCTTGAAGGTATCTAGCCCTCTCAATGGCATCATACAAGGTAGTGGGCTTGGTAGATTTTACCAACCCATGAAGAGGTTCATCTAGACCATCGATGAACATGTACACCTTTCTTGCTACAGACAAGTCAGGAACCATAATAGATAATCTCTAAAATTTAGAAATGTAAGACTCTGTATTACCTGATTACTTCAACTTTGCAAGGCTCATGAAAGGTGCCTCTGGATATTTTCTGTCAAATCTTTCCACCAGTCTTCTAGTGAACTCGGAATAAGCAGTCACATTGGCATGACCCAATGTAGACAAGCCATGGAACCACCAGTTGTGTGCTTCGCCTTCAAAGTGCAGCGTTGCAATCTTGATAGCTTCCATCTTAGGGACCTTGTTCAACTAAAAGTAGATGTCAATTTTTTCTACCCATGCTTTGGCAGAACAAGTGGATGACCCATCAAACTTGGGTAAAAAGAATCTACCCATAGAGTGATGTCGATCATGATTCTGAGTGAATCCACCATCTCTATGCTGATGCCTTGGTCTTATTTTGTCCTTGAGGTGAAAAAAATCTTGAAAACTCAAGTGATCCTTGAATATTTGATTCTGAGACTCATATTCTTCAAAGTAGTCTTCAAGGGATGCTTTCTCTTGAGGCCCTTCATTTTCCACAACCAAAAAAGTAGTCATGGTAAAGCATTGTGGAGCTTGTGGCTGGTTCACTGGTTGATCATTCCAGTGATGAGACATGCCAGAGCTTTCTTCAAGATGAAATCTCTTAGGATATTCCTTGATTCTTTCCATTCTCATCTCTTTGATCTCTCTAGAAAGATCTTTCATGGCTTTCAGAAGGGTTTTTGCAAACTCCTTCCCATCTTCATCAATTCCAGATTCAGGGGCTTTACCCTTGTCTTTATCATCATTTGTGTAATCAAATTTCTTATGTATTATTTTTAGGTACCTCTTCTCTTTGTTAGTAAGAGGCTCGTCTTCTTCTAAAGACATATTGGCTTCTTAAGAAAGAAAGCACAGCCTGTGCCAAGATGATGCTCTTATACCATTGTAATATCCCAAAATGGGAACAACAGCAATATTAAACAATACTGCTCAGAAAATAACGCAGTTCAGAAAAGTAAGAGAAGGAGGCCATTTTGGAGGCTCCAAAATAACATGTACCTCAGCAAATAAGATTTACAATGTGGCCCATAAAATGCGCACAAGGAAAATGGAATACTTTTATGAAGAAAATCCTCAAAAAGAGGTGCTGCAACAATGTATTAAACTGCAAAAAGGCTTGAAAACTTTATTTTAAAGAGTTGCAGCAGTTGTATATTACACTTCAGATCTAGAGTAGATCTGTGTACAAAATGCTAGATCTATATCGGATCTGTATACTAGATGAGCTCCTCTACAAATTCTCGTTGAGGTTTTGAGAAAAACATGAAATACAAAGAGTAGATCTGAGATCTAAAGTTGTAGATATGCAATAATATTTAGAAATTTATGAAGTAAAATAAAATAATAAGTAGATCAGATCTGAACATGACATGGATTAGATCTGTAATCCATGGATCACCACAGTGAAGGGCAGAACCCCAACATTAGAGATCTCTCCTCCAAAAGTATGCGAAAACTCCCTGCAACTATATACTTGCAAATAACGCAGTCCTGGAAGGAAAACTACGCTGTAGGCTCTATTATTGGTTTGGCCTGATGCCAAGATCTAAAAATGCAGCTCTAAAGGTCTAATACTCTGTTACCAGGGGGATAGAAGACTCTCCCACTAAAAAAAGGCACTAGAATGGCCTAGTTCTGTGCAGATCTATCCTCCACTTGCTGTAGCTTACAAGGACAAACCAACCCTCAATAGGATCAACACTGTAGGTGTAAGGTGAAGCTTGGCCAAATGCTTGATAGTGGACAAGATCAGCAAGACTCCTCCAAGAGGCCTCTCAAGGAAAGAGGTGGGATTCCCGATCAGGAACACCCAGTGCTAAACAAAACTATTCTCAGCTAAACAGCAAGAGAATGATATATGTCTAAATAGACAATATATTCAGAAATATAACATGTTCAAAAACCTTCTTCTATTGCCTTCCTCTTCCTTTTATAAGATAGAAGTCTGGAAAAACCCTAAACCATCTCAATGATTTAGCTCCTTTCACATGTGCCCCCTCCAACTAAGACTGTGTTGTGCATGCATGAGGTTCATCCCCTCTAGACAACGTTGTTGATTTGGTCATGGTTGATCCCGTCAAATGTCTCCAACCCTTTCACACATAAGGGTGTTTTATTAAGATGGCCCAGATTTATCTTTGTTCAGATCGGCATTGATTTATTTTGTTGTTTTAGGAGTTTTTATTGTCCTCCTTTACACATTTATTCATGCAACAGGAAAATGAAACAAAATTTTATATTCCCATTAGCTTGGGCTAATTGGGAATATTACAAAGGCCCACACTATGAAGCTGAACCAAGGAGATGTAGCCCAGGAGGGGTGAACTCCTCCATCAAAAGCTTGTGTATTGAGCTATGTTATGTGTGTTTGCTTTGTTTATATTTGTTGTTGTTCAGTAATTTAAAATTATGCTTTTAAGTTTATGAAAAACACTAAATTTCACCAATTAAATTGAATTGAAAATCACATGTTCATGGACAAACCCTTGATGAATAAGAGAACCAAAGCAAAGATAATTTTTATATCCGGAATTGATACTAGCACAACATTAACTAGTAGTCATTTCAAATCATGGCCACAACCCCTCATTGTTATCTTCTTTGAGATATTTTTCCAACAATTTGTGTTTGATGTACTAATTGTGGTAATCAAAGACTGTCATAACATAATAATTTCCAACATTTTAACACAAGTTCATGGTTAATGGTAATCCAAATTTCAATGGGGAAACTTGTTTTACACTTGTTATTCATACAACACTTCATATTTTATTTCACTCTTATGGAAATATGATTTTTTGATCAATTTCATTCCTAATCAATCCTAGCTGACAATTTCTCCCACATCTACAAAATTGAGCGATATAGACCTTAGGGATACCCCTAGACTAGGATGTTTGTGGTCTAAAATGTCAAGAAAGGCCACCAAGGTGATATTTTATGGCTTGTGTGTTGGATAATAGCATTAGGGTGACCAACATAGTAGAGTTGACCACCCAAGTAAGTGTAGTGACCAGTCTGCAATGTGATTTCATAAATTGAACATAATGTTGGGGTTCGGTAATTATAGTGACTAGTTTGCAATGAGATTTCATAAATTTAACATAAGGCTGATATTCATGGGTGAAGTTTATGCTTATGGAAAACCTCGTAGTATAAGTATTAACACCATGCAGGCAACCAATTTGAACTTGGTAGGGTGGTCCACCTAAAAAATTCCTATCTGACCCTTCTACTGCAATTTTAAACCTATTAATGGTAAGGTTTATAATTAAATAATTATTGTAGGTGACTGATCCCTTGTCTGGAGTGACTGCCACTGGTTAATGCTAGTTATATTTTCACACTACTAGGTAGTAGGAATTCATAAGGGACTAGCATTTCTAGTTCCTTATCATGTCATTGAACTAGAGAAGTTAAGATGGCTTGTAGGTTATATGAAGGCTAATCATAGTTAGCTTACCACAATTTTTTTTCCATGTATTAGGGCATCACCATATTTAACTTTAGAGGCCATCCTATTGGGCACCATCATGCATATGATATTCAATGCAAGCTTCCATACAAGTATCTGCACTCTTGATGTAGTTATGTATCTATATGAGTTTGGGTATTGTAGTGACAAGACACAATGTATGTTATGTTATTGCATCATACCCTAATCAATACCATTAATCACACCCTAAGGAATTTCATAGTGATCCCACCACTTTGTTAAATAATATTATACATTTTTAAGTTTCAACCTTACAACAGTAATATTTTTCTCTTAAAAAAATTTAAATGGCTAGATACTGGATACAACAGTGAAATATGAAAATTGTACCTAAAATAGTTCTTTTTTGACGCACTTGTGCAATGTGTAAAAGGAATCCTTCAAATGTTCAAGGCTAGTGTCAATTTCCTTGATGATTTTGAATATCAATTGAGGAAGTCTACAGGTCTTCTCTTTCACTCTTTTGCATGATAACCTTCAGAGTGCTCTTCTAAAACTCTAGATAGCATATTGCAGTAAGTTAACACCTTTTGATGCTAAATTATGAGCTTAATTTTGGAAAAAATGTCGCTGCATTTTTCGAAGGATCTGTGCCTTTTTTCTCTCATAATTACATAATTTAAGCACTAAATATATCGAGGGTTTTACATGTTCTCACATGCACATAATGAAAATATGTAGTTGACTTTTCCTTATTGTACAATAGAAATCCCTAGAATTTTAATGCTATTACATGGAACGTCATTAAAGGTGTGTAGTGGTTAATTTCCTTGATTATCACTAATATTCATTTTTCTTCCCTAAGGATGTGATCCTCTTAAGGAGTGTACATCTAGATGAGGATAAAAAATCTCATAACCTTTAACCTACTTACATGGCAAGAAACATGCTTCAATATTTAGAGACACCTGCCGGTATTTCTCATTTTGTTGTTGCTTCACACTCTTAGAGGTAATTTGGTATGTTGAATTAATGTTTGAAACTTATCGACATGGTGAAGGAGGTTGGTCCAATTTTAATTTTATTGCTTGACGATGGGTTCTAAAGTCTGATGTCATACATGGAATAACCTTGTGTACAAAATATGGAACTCTTAACTGCTAATTCTGCATTTTTAGAAAACAATATGCTGATTCAGAATGATAAAAATATCATATGACTTGAATCCCAAGTCTAGATCACTTGAATAGATTTTTTATCACAATTATTGAGCTTTTTATATCCTTAAAACATATAAGGCTATACTAGTAGAAATATGTCTACCTATCTATTATCTATATATTGTCTATTAGAAATGTAAGTATGTTTTTTTTTACCTTCTTATTCTACCTTTCGAATAGTTCTTCTTTGGTTTTATTGAGGGACCATATTTGTTATAGCTCATTACCTTGATCCCACTTATAAGGTTACAATTAATCAACCTTTATCAACACTCAATAGTATGCTTGTGTGTATGTGTGAGGAATTATGATATGTCATTTATTCTCAATTTCTTGAACAAGGGAAACATTACTCTAAAAGCTCAACATTTGAATAAATTGCAAACCACAGATGGCACTTGTACCATGGGAAACATATAAACTTAATTGGTTAGTTATATTTCATGAAGTGATTGCTATTATCAAGTAGCCTTCAACTCGATTCCACTCATAGACATAATTCGTAGTAGAAATTTCACCTAGATTTACAATAATGATTAATAACAAAATTTATATCACTGGAAACATTTCTTTAATGGCTCATTCACATATCAACAGATTTATTGGAAAAAATTGATAGAAATAAGAATAGAGAAATAAAAAAACACTGAGTACAAGTACCTAACTCTTATTGTGAATGTTTCCACTAAGGGCCACATCAGTTTCAGAGGAGTGATTCATCCCTAAACACAAGAATATGCCATATAATCCACCCTCAAGATGGGATGTGAGGCCACAAGGTCGAACAATGGCTATTAGTTGTGTCTCTCAAAAATCCCTTATTCAAAATGGATCTAATAATAAATACAAATGGTTTATAAAATTTTAGTACATGCAAGCAGTTGGAAAATAATTGAGGGTTGAAAAAAAAGAAAATAAAATAAAGGAGACCTTAGAATCCATTCCCAAGACAGTGCAATGGGAATCAATTTTTCACATTAACCACCTCACTTTATGAGGGTGATAAGGAGGGGGTGTGTTACATAGGGGGTGGCCTATTGTAGAAAGACCAAGTGCGATAAAGCCTGCAATTGGATGGAACATTGTTTTTATTTAATCAATTGTATATTTTGCAATATTCAATCAAATAATTATTTCATCAAAGTTATAGAAATTATTTATATACTCTATTTATAAAATATGCATTGATGTGAAGGAACAATAAATGTTTCAATCTCTATTTTTAGGTTCTTGGTATTTACTATTAGTTACAAAGATTAGCCTATGTTTACTATCTTTCCTTCAAGAACTATGGTTTGATGAGAATTAGGTGATTAATTAAGATCGAGAGTTTACCAATTTCCTTATGAATATGATATAATCTTGTTGAAACCTTATTGGGTTACACTTGTTGTTGGAATTATGACTAATGTGTTGTCCTTGATGGAAACCTACTCAATGAGTTGTTTTTTGATAGAAACCTACTTGATGAAGATGTCAACATGATGTATCTATTGGCCATTTCAGATGTGACAAAGAAATAAATACCAGCCAGTGACAGAGGTTTGATGAAGAGAAGTCACGTATAGGCAGGTTCGGTGAAGAAAAACCATGTACATACACAAGTTTTATGAAGCGAAGTAGTGTATATGCAGGTTCAATAAATCAAAGTCGTGTACACACGTAGGTATGAAGAAGAAAAAGCACATACAATTGGCGCACTATGATTCCCTAAATATCGAGGGTCTTTACCGTGGTATCAGCCCACAATATTGAGCTTCGTAACATATATTTCATCCTGTCAAAGATTACAATCGACACTAGTGTGGTTTTGGCCTATGGTATTGGCTAAGGGTTAAGCTATATAAGGAGGTGAAGATCAAAGTGTTATGGTGTGCATGAGTGAGGGTGATTAATGAATACTTCAATTTGAAGTATATTTCCATGGTATGGGCTATAGATGATTGGTTGATCTGAGATAAACATGCACCTATGAATATAATGATGGATCATGATCATTAGAATTGAAATGACTATGTATTTCATGATTTGTTTATGGGTTGTTTAGATATGTGGTTTTACACATGTTTATTAAAGTGAATATTTTGATATGAATATGTCTAAAGTTTTCAAGTATTGCACAGTCATGAATTAGTTGCAGATCTGTACGTGAGTTTGACATAGGTAAAGTGCATGCACACGCGGGTTTTGTTCTGCATAGTAGCATATATTTTCTGAAGCATGTTGAGATATGTATGTGGGTTTCATTATTGATAAGCATGTATAAATGCATAAATGTTTGATGAAAAGTGTGTATGAAAACTAGGGTTTCTGTTGAATAAAATGTCTGATAAATTTATACAGTATTTCTATGTTTTTGTTGTCTATCAATGAAGTCTTCATGTAGATCTAGGTTATTTGAGTACTGATGATGATGCTAGTTGTATGTGATTTAAGATCAGTGATTGGATGGTTGATTGGTGATTCAGTGATTGATTTGGTATAGTGATATGTTTTAGTTTTGATATATGATATCGAGCTTAAATGATGGTAGTGGGTCCAGTCTAAAAATTTGATGAAAAGTAGCGTACAAGTTGTAATGTGTTGAAGTAGGTGGATCCACTGTGAAAATTGATGAAACGTGGTCCATGATGGTGCTGAGGGTTGGAGCCTTCAGTGAGGAAGTCAAATATTCTTGCCACTAGTAGCTGGGAATCAGATCAGGGGGTTGTGGCTCCCTTCTAGTGGGTGCTGGTAAACGAGATCAAGGGCTTGGAACTCCCTTCCAGTAGGAGCTGGGGGATGAGTTAAGGTTGTAGCCTTATGTAGGTGGGTGCTTGTGTATTGGTATGAGTTTTCACTGGTACAATATTGTAAGGAGTTTTCATGATAATAAAAATTAAAGACACAGACGACAACAATGGTAGTTTTCTCCCACATTGGGTTTCCACCTTAAATACTAGTTTTCATGTGTGTTCCATAGGTGTGATGCTTTATTATGTTCTTAATGCATATTTTTACTGCTTATCAAACGAATGAAAAATAAGTGATGCACTGGTTTAAGAAGATTTAATTGAATTATAAATTACTGCATATACTCTAATTGTCTACATAATAGTCACGTACATACGCATGTTTACTTCAGTAAAGTCGTGTAAATAAATCAAGGTAAGAAAAGTAAAAGTTAAGTGAGTTTTAAAAACTGATTCACCATCCGCCCCACCCCCCCCCCCCCCCCCTCCCCCCTCTCAGTTTTTTTCCCAACAATTGGAATCAAAGCAAGTCCTTCAGAAGAAGCTTGATCACTTGAATGAGATCTATCAAGGAGATGGGAAAGAAGAAAAAGAAGAAGGCTACTCAAATGAAGAAGACAACTCAAAGAAAAAATGCAGTAATAGATGGAAGAAAAAAATAAGATTCAGAAGCACCCCACTTTCTATTGGTCATGAATGAAGAAAATAAAACAGGTAATGATTTTAGTGGTCCATTTCCCTATTCATGTGGTATTGAAGATAATGAATATGATAGTAAATCAATTGAATTTTCTCTTATGGGTAAAAGTGAGAGTAATGTAATGGCTCTAGAAGAAGAAGTGAAGAGGCTCAAAGATAAAATTAGAGATAAACATAAGCTATTTGATGAAAGAGACTGTACCTACAAAGAAGAAATTACTAGATTGAACAATCAATTGCAAGAAAGAAACAAAATTGAGAAGATGTAAAAACAAAAGAAATACCAATGTTAAAGGTTGCAGGATGAAGTAACATTGCTAAAAAATAAGGATCTTAAAGAAATAACTAGTCATTGTACATGACTTAAAGCAAAAATCATCTCTCTCAAATCAGATCTTGAAAAATTAGTTAAGAGGAATAAAGAACTAATTCAAGCATTTGAAGAACAAAATGGGTTGAGAGAAGAAATACTCAACTTAAAGAAGCAAATGAAAGAAGGAAGAACAATTGAAGATGAAAAGGAAAAGTGGTACCAAAGAATTAAGGTTGAGGTAACCATTCTAAAAGGTAAACTAGAAGAAAAGGATAAACATTTGAGATTTCACAATAGTACTAATATTCTAGATTACATTCTTAGCAGTCAGAGGTCTCGTGTTATTAAAATTGGTCTTGGTTTTCATGAAATTGTTAAAGGAGAATCTAGTTTGCAAGCTATTGAAAAGAATCAAAAGAATAACAATGAAAATCCTGAAGTGGTCAATAAGGAGAAAAGACAACAACCAAAGATTATGAATCCTCAAAGGCGATCATTTTCTCCTAACTATAGAAGTGCCAATCGATTCTCTCATCTGATAAATAATATTGAATTCTTTATAATTCATAATTATGGACATGTTGCAGCCAACTGCAGAAGCATATTGTTTCAACCTCAAGCAAAGAGCCACTTCACATGTAGATAAACTCCTAGGAATAAATGATGGTTTCATGGATATTTTTTCTCGTGTAACTCATTTGGGCATAAGGCCACTAATTGCAGGTCAATTATGCTATACAGAACCAGGATATGGGATAAGTTTTAGCACATAACTAGAAAATGCAAGAAAATATGGAGAAAGAAGGAACACCAGTCAAAAACGTAGGGGAGGTTGACCCTATGCAGTAAACTGTTTCTAAAGTTTACTTCTCTTAGTTACTACATAAGTGATATGAGATACATTATCAGGATCAGTAATGTATTATCACAGAAGGAAAAATATGTGATGATTCCCATGATTTTTTTGTTAATTCTGGTTTTTTATATTATTGACAGTGCATCTGATATGATAACAAAAGACAAGTACAAACTGTACAAAATCAGGGGGAGCTGAAACTGTAAAATTTCATACTTTCACTTTTTGTACATAGATTTTATGAAAGGTAGTCATGTATGTACGCGATTTCCTATACAGACAGTCATGTATAGTTTTCTTTGATAGAGAAGCAGTGGGACCGACTCAAGAACAGACTCTGATATGCTTCAGATAATTATTATTCGAATTTCTTGTTATGATGTTGAAGGGTATAGTATGTTGTTGTGGTATTGAGTAATGATGATCTATGAAACTTATGATTTTCTGATTAATGAAGATGATTTGATATATGAGTTGATGTGGTCAAACTTTAGATTCAATAGGTAGCACAGGTTCAGGGGCAGCATTAGCCTTGCTAGTTATAATTCTTTGTTGGCTTTATGTTTAAGATTTGCTGAATATGCTCATGTGTTTCATTGATGATGCATATAACATACCTTTCTATAGTTACTTGATGATGATGTTTCTACCATGGATGATACTTCATTGCCTTATCTTATGTCATGATGCTACGATCTATCACTAGTGAGGTATTTTTGTCTTGGTTATAAATGTCATATTTTTCATTTGATGTAAAGGTCATGTAGAGACTTATGATGTAATAATTTTCATATTTAGTCATGTATGGATTTTTGGGGTCATGTCAAATATATATTTCCACTTGGTTTGGTGATTGATGTAAGTGTGAGTCCTTGGTGATAGGAAAGGACATACTCAGTTGAGTTATAGAGTCATGTATTTCATTGAAATTTTTTCAGAAGATTCAACATGTGCTTAGGGGGAGCATGGTCATTATATAGTGAAGATCAGATCTATAGTGCTCATGTCTATACAAGGAAAGATAAACCTTGATTCAACATTGGTCATCCCTTTTCCCTTGATATCAAAGGGGGAGAGCAACTCGGTGTTTGAATTGAAATGGTGCTTATATTTGTTTTTTTTACAGGTATCTATAGGTTGTGGTCACTAAATACCAAAGTGGTTGCCATCAAGTCTAAAGGGGGAGATTTTTGGCATTATGACTAATGTGTTGTCCTTGATGGAAACTTACTCGATGAGTTGTTTTTTGATAACAACCTACTTGATGAAGATGTCAACAAGATGTATCTATAGGCCAGTTCAGATGTGGCAGAGAAATAAATACCAGTCAGAGATAGAGTTTTGATGAATAGAAGTCACATATAGGTAGGTTTTGTGAAGCAAAACGGTGTACATACGCAGGTTTTATGAATTGAAGTAGTGTATACACAGGTTTGGAAAAGAAAAGTCACGTACACACATGGGTATGAAGAAGAAAAAGCATGTACATTTGGTGCACTATGATTCACTAAATAACAAGGGTCTTTACCATGGTATTAGCCCACAATATTGAGCGTCGTAATGACTATTTGATCCCGTCAAAGATTACCACTGACACTAGCATGGTTTTGGCTTATGGTATTGGCTAAGGCTCAAGCTATATAAGGAGGTGAAGATTAAAGTGTTATGGTGTGCATGTGTGAGGGTGATTAATGAATAATTCAATCTAAAGTATATCTACATGGTATGGGATATAGATGATTGATTGATCTGAAATAAATATGCACCTATGAATACAATGATGGATTAGGATCATCAGACCTAAAATGATTATGCATTTCATGATATGTTTATGGGTTGTTTATATATGTGGTTTGACACATGTTTATTACATTGAATATTATGATCTGAAAATGTTTGAAGTTTTGAATTATTGCGCATTCATGAATTATTTGAAGATATGTACGTGAGTTTGACACAGGTAAAGCACATACACACGCGAGTTTTGTTCTGCATAGTAGCATATATTTTCTGAAGTATGTTGAGATATGTATGCAGGTTAGATTCTTGATTATCACTTGTAAACATATAAATGTTTTATGAAAAGCACATATGAAAACTATGGTTTCTACTGAAGAAAATGTATGATCATTTTATGATTAGAATCTAGATCGGGGGCAAAAATTTGCCAAAAATTCAAAATGATCATAATCACACCAAACCAAAATGGCCGGATTCGGCCTGTTGCTAGGAATTTGACACACTTTGTTTCATCGAAAACCGACTCCAGATGAGGAATTTATAGCCCGCTAACCGTCATTCAGAACACACAAAAGAAAAAGGTCAAAGGAGTCAACAAAGGTCAACCATGGTCAAAGGCCCTCCGATCCAATGACACTGTGACACTTGTCCTTTTGTGACTGGTTTTGAAGTTGGATGATGTGTCATTTTTCTAGTGGTTCGTACTCCGAGTGATGTGGCATTTTTTTATTGGGTTTAGGCCAAAGTCCTAATTATATCAATTTCAAAGGTTTGGGAATGATATGTATTATGGTGGTGCATTATCAATATTCCAATGTTGAACTATATTACATATGGCGATGGCATATTATATGCAAAGTTCGAATTCACATAGTTCGAAGGATTATATTATAACCAAAGTCGAAATATTTATTATATCTCCAAAGTTCAGGTATGAATTAATATCCAAGGTTTAAACCATACATTTCCGTCGAAATATTTGATATGGATTCAAAGGTTTGTTTTAAATTAAACCTACATTTCCGTCGAAATGTTTGATATGGATTCATTCAAAGGTTGGTTTTAAATTAATTCGGGTGGTAAAAACGTATGCACGAGAAGGGTCAAAGTCAGGGTTCGACTCTATGACATCCCCCAAAAAACTCCACTACCTTACCAATGTGCCAAGTGGTGCTTCTTGTTACATGGAGCGGAACCACATTTAATCAAACCAAATGTAATGCATATTGCATTAAAACATGCTTAGTGTGCCATTAGCCACATATAATCTGGTTTGAAATTAATTAAACTAAAGTTAAATCCAATATTAGTTTGGCAGATTTTTAGAGGCACCTCCAAAACCGACATGTTCTCCAAATTTGGCGGCCTTAACTGGAGTCTTCCCCAGATTTGGAGGAGATTTCCTAGGAAAATTAAATGAAGCATATCTAGAGAAATTTTGGCTCAAGAAGAGTCATTCTTAGATTATTTTGATGCTCTGAACACAAAAGAACAAGTTTATGAGGCATTGGAGAACTTTTGAAAGTGTTTTTGCCACTTTTAAGATTCAAGAAGCGTTGGGCCACCAGGAGAGGAGGTCAAGCCTAGATCAGTTGGAAACCATTTTCAGAGATTGAATAGTCATTTTTGAGGTTTTTGGGTCTTATAAATCCAATGGAGCAGGTTGAAAAGCCATTAGAGCACTGCAGGTTCATGTAATCAAACATTTGACCATTAATCCCAAGAGATCCTAACCAGTTGAAGCAGGTCCATGGAGATGTAGCCTAGGAGGGGTGAACTCTGTTATCAACTATTGTGTAATGTGTTTTCTATGTATTATTCCTCTGCATTTTATTTGTTGTACATGGGTTTTTAAAAGCTAATTAAGTCATAAATTTCTCATCAAGACACTTAAAACTTGACACATAAACCCCTTCACAATTGGCTAACTTGAGACGATCCTAAACACATTTTTATTTAAATGACAAGGGAGCTAGCATGAAAAAACTAGTTTTCCCATATTCAGATCAGTTTATATAATATTGTTGTGTTTTTGTTGTCTGTTAATGAAGTATTTAAGTAGATCTGAGTTATTTGAGTACTGATGATGATGCTAGTTGTATGTGATTGAAGATCGATGATTGGTTGGTTGATTGGTGATTCAATGGTTGATTTGATACATTGATATGTTTTAGTTCTGATATATGATATTGGGCTTAAATGATGGTAGTGGGTCGAGTATGAAAATTTGATGAAAGGTGGCTTACAATTTGTAATGTGTTGAATCAGGTGGATCCAGTGTGAAAATTGATGAAATGTGGTCCATGATGGTGTTGAGGGTTGGAGCCTTCAATGAGGAAGTCGAAGCTTCCTGCGAGTAGTAGTTGGTAATTAGATCAAGGGGTCCTAGCTCCCTTCCTGTGGGTGCTGCTAAATGAGATCAGTGTTTGGAGCTCCTTTCTAGTAGGAGCTGGAGAATGAGTGAGGTTTGTAGCCTTTTGTAGGTGGGTGCCTGCATGATGGTATGAGTCTGCGTTGTACAAGATTGTAAGAAGTTTTCATGATAATAAAAATTGAAGACATAGACAAAAAATACAATGGTTTTCTCCCACATTGGGTTTCCACCTTAAATACTGGTGTTCATGTGTGTTTATTATGTGTGATTCTTTATTCTCTTCTGACTGCATATTTTTACTTCTTATCAAATGTATGATGAACCAGTGATGCATTGGTTTAAGAAGATTTGATTGAACTATGAGCTTATTGGATATACATTAATTGTCTGCATAACAATCATGTACATACTTAGGTTTACTTAAGTAAAGTTGCATACAGAAATCAGAGAGAAAAGAAAAATTTAAGTGAGTTTTAAAATACTGATTCACTCCCCCCCACCCCCCTCAGTATTTTTCCTAACACTTGTTGTTATAGCATCATTTCTCACCTTGACATGATTCATGATTGCTACATGGCTTTATGGGAACCCATTCCTACAGACTTGGACAAATTCACTTAAAAACAGTGGAAAATCCTTCATACGCGACTATGCCCGTGTTTTTCTACGTGTATACGCGAGTACAGCTAGACTTTTCCGCGTATGCCATTTTAATGATTAAAAAATATATAAAAATCCCTAATTTCGCGCTGGGTTGATGGTTACTCAGGTAGTTCAACTACCCCAGCCCGTGGCCAACTGTTTCCAACTGCTGAAACTACTTGGAAGGACTATAAAAAGACCTCATATGTATGGCCTAAGGGAGAGAGAGAATTATTATTATTATACTCTGTTGGTTCCCTATCCAAGTCTGATTCCCCGTGCCTCTTGCACTTTCCCAGTTCATTTCAGGAAACCCTTGTTTCCTTGAGATACACATCCCTTTATATGTTATCTCGTATGCACTCATTTGGAAGGAGTCTTAGCGAGGCAAGGGCTGGACGGATCCGGACGACGGTCCGCGAAGGCCTTGGAAGGATCAGGTGATCTCTCCACTTACTTTTGTACGTACTATTTTTATAATACAGAAGTATCATGCTGTTCCCGAAGTAAACGTGTTAGTGTTTGCTTTAATGTATGAAGAATATTTGTTATACAAGCATTTATGATGATTTATTTAATGTTTTATATGAATCTCGCTAACATATAGAGTAGAAATATACTGTACAACTTGTCCTTTGTGCTGGTTTCTTCTTGTATTTCGGGTGAAAGAGGAAGGACGGTTGCAGGGAGTTTGAACTCCACGTGGATCTACTTCAAACGTAGGACCAACGGGTAAACCTCTCGTTCTGCTCTATTTCGTTTTCATGATTGTGCATGATCGTGTGAGTCTCTGTTAAATAGTACGCCCCTGCTCTGTGGAGGTTGAATCCCAACCAACCTCTAGGGTGTTAAATCCCCGAAACAGAACTGGCGACTCCGCTGGGGATCACATTTTTGTGATTCTCCTGTTGGGTTGTTTCAGCTGTTTGGTAGGTTGCCAACAGTTTCTTCTGTCTTTTACAATCCAGTTTGCTTTCTTGCAGTCAGTTTGAAGCTTTGATACCTTTCCCAGGCTTGTACTTTTTATTTTTCATTATCTTTCTTTGTATACGCAGTTTTTCTTGCACACAGTCGCGTATACCCGCGAGTTTGTGTAGAAGGAACCGCGTATACGCGGGTTTCCCTCAACACAGACGCGTATACACGCCTGTTGCATAACTGCAAGGTCGAGTATACCTAGGCTGAATTTGAAATTTCAAGATTCTGGTGTTTTTGGTCTTTTTTGGCTGTGGAAGCCTGTGTCTGCAGAGTCTTTGTACTTACTGGAGTGTGACAGAAGTGGTTTTAAGTCTTGGTTCTCTTTCGTTTGTCCGAAAACTGATCTTTTTGGCGAAGTGTTCTTGTTGGTGCTAGCACTCCTGGATTGAGTTCCAAGATCGCTTTCTGAGCGTTCTTGGCTGTTCTGATTTACCAGAACAGAGAGCTTCTGCTCACTGACTCGCTCCTGTCTTTGTGTTGTGCTTTGCATTGCGTTCTTTGCTTTGTTTTTGATTGGTTTTCTTGAGTTTCATAAGCTAGGGTTTTGTTGCATTTTTCGAAGAACTTTTCTTGTTTCTTTGAAGTTTTGTGTTGCAACAAATTTGCACTATTTCTCTTGGCTGTTTGATTGAGTTTTTTGTCTTCCATTGCTCTTATTGATCTTGCTATCATTAGCCTTATAAGGTTTGGGGGCATAGCCGAAGTTTATGCTTGAAATTCGGTCTCGTTTTGGCTTGGATTGGGATAGTTGTTCTTGGTTTTCTTGAAGCTCTTGTTTTATAAAACTGAAAAGCCCAAAAACATTTGTTTTGCTTTTTGTTTTTGCATATCAAAAACTCAAAAAACATTGTTTCTTGTTTTTCGTTTTTGTGGTTGCCTTTTTTCATTTTCGTTTGGCTTCATCTTTTGGGACTTTTAGTGAAATTTCTTGCTTCTAGTTTTTAGCTTGATTTTGAGGAGAGGGTGTCTTTTGATTTCTTCTTCTTCTTGTGGAGTATTTTGGTGTCTTATATTGAGAGTTCTTGTTTGCAAGAATTGGCTTTCTGGATATCAAAAGATGAGTTAAAACTGAAGGAGCCCTTTTGGGAAATTTCACCTTGTTTCAAGGGACTTTTTTTTGCATCTTAGAATTTACATGCTAGTGGTCATTTGCATTAGGTGCATTGAATCATTTAGTTAGCTTCTTAATTTTTGTGCGTGTGAGTTTGTAATTCGAAAAGAAAAATACATTTTTAGTCTCGTAGAACTTACATAGAAATTTCTCTTCATCGAAAGACTAAGAACTGCATGTGCATGTAGTCAGGTTTTTATTAATTTCTTTTGCGTCAGAACATCATTGGTTTCAACTCCATATCCTTGTGACTTAATACCACAGCCCTTAAAATAAGCGATTAAATCTAAAATCAACTAGCAAGTTTTATTTAGTGTCAATCACCAACTAGCTAGGTTGTAGGGCCTTGGAATAGGAGAGAGGAGAGTTAACTCTCCAAGGCTGCTCAAACAGACATAGAAGCTTACTAATTGAGCGAAATCCAACTCCGTGAAGTGGACTGGGAAAGCTCTCATCCGAGAGTCAAGCGCGAGGGGAAGTGAAGGTTAAGAAGAGGGATACCCCCCCCTCCGATTAGCTGAATCTAACCTCAAGACCGTTCCGCCCAGCTTCTGATACGGATTGGTGTCCATAGTTGCTGTTCCTAGGTTCCACACAGGAGACTGCGGGGGGGAATACCCGTGGTACCTGAGGCAGACGTCGCATCACTTCCAGCAGTACTTCTGGGGGGTGCCCTTGCGAAGCTTGGGTACTTGAGCCGGCAAAGGCTGTTGTTAGGAGGTCGGCGTAACTGCTTCTGATACCTTCGCTAGTTGTTCTGGGCCCTAATCATCCCAGACTGCTTTCGGAAGGCCCTATACCTCGCTTTCCTGTATTTTGGTGTCCGGTCCTCATCACCCGGAGCGGAAATACTTGGAGGCTGTTTGCTTGCTGTTTCTCAGGGTTTTGATTTTAGTGAGTGCTCTTTGCTCCTAGCTTGCCTAGCTTTTCACTTTTCTTGAGTCTAATATAATAAATTTGTAAAAGTGGTTGATCAAGCGCCTCGACGTTCGAGGAGAGTCCGGGGGTTATCTCCCGAGAGTGCAGAGCCTTCTTCGAGAAGGCGTAGGAGCGATCTAGCAGGTGGTTTTCACCCTGTAGAGTCTGACGCTGTGGAGAGGGATCCTCCACTAAGGTCTGAAGGTTTCGTTGCTGATTCCGGTGTCGGTTCCGAGAGGAGCGTTTCGCTCGCCTCGAGGGTATTGTTTCCTCAGGAGGAAGATTTTCAGATAGAAGATATACCTGAGCCTGCAGCTACAGGTCCATCTCCTCTTCCTCTTGATCATCCATTTGTTATAGAGTACGTCGGACCGGAGTCTGAGAGACCGCCGGATCTTCCTTATCTTTCTTATCTTTCGATGGCCACGACTGGGAACGCGGCTTCTACCGTGAGTGCTGCGGGCATTCAGACCCCTGTTTCTGTCGAGGCAGGGGGCACTCTTGCTCTATCTTCGAGTGCTTCTAGCACTGCTATGTTTGGCTCTGGGTTCACCCAAGCATATGCTTCTCAATCTGGTCCCTTTGTTTCGGGGATGTCCATTGCTGGAAATCCCTCTTTTTCCTTTACCGCCGGTGCAGCTGGATCTACGCCCATGTCCAACATGGCTAGTGGATCAGCTTCTTTTCAGGGTTTCCCCTTTGGGACTGGGCATATTCCTAGTCCCAATCCTTCTTGAGGGTCGTTTCCTTTTACGTCCCAGACCCAAAGTTTCAATCCTTGGGCTCAGGGGCCAAGTTCGACTGCTTTTATGGGGTGGAATCCTATGTTTGTAACGTCGGGGGCAGGGAATCAGTTCATCGCGAGTCATCCAGGGAATGCTTCTTTCCGTGCATCGAGTGCTTATCAGTCTTTTTCTCCTCTATCTAATGCATGGAACCCCTACCAGGGGCTTACATCTTCAGTCAATACTTCAGCGGGGGGAACTAGTCTGGGTCTTGGTAGCTCGACGTGGGGAGGAGGTTCTTCTCCGTTTTCTACGGGTCCTTTCTGGCAGCCTGGTGCCTCATCAAATCCAGGCTATTCTTTTCAGAATGTGGGAAATCCATCCCATCAAGGATGGAATTCTCAGGCTCCGCCGCGATTACCATTTTTGGCAACGTTAAACTTGCCAGACTTGGCGAAGTTAACTAATGACCCGATTCGATATAGTCCGGGTTGGCCTCCGGTTCCAACCAAACTTCCTTCAGACATTCCTAAGTTTGAAGGTAAGAATGGTGAAGATCCAGCAGACCACGTCACCACATTCCACTTATGGTGTTCATCCAACTCTCTGATCGACGATTCGATTAGATTGAGATTATTTCAGCGCACCTTAACTGGAAATGCCGCGAAGTGGTATATAGAGCTCAGTGGGGGCAGTTTCGCCACATTTGGAGAACTGGCTGTCACTTTTCTTAACCATTTTCAGTTGCCCGTCAGATATGAGGCTGAGACCGAACTCCTGGCTAATTTTAAGCAGGATGAGGCAACTCACATTTCTGATCATATTCAGGAATGGAGGAGAAGGAAGAGGCTTATCAAAGCCCATATTCCAGGTGAGTTCCTTCTCGAGTGGTTTTTGAAATCGCTTCAGTCAGATATTTCAAAGGATGTATCCATGTCAGGGGTATATTCCGAGGAGCAGGCCATCTTTAGGGCCCAGCAGTTAGAGTTGATCTATTCTCAGTCTGGCATGCTTTACAAGTATTTTCCTAATGCTCCTCGCTCCAAATTGGATCTATCGAAACCCAAACCTGGTCCGCATGGTGACGGACTTGTCGGATCGGTCGGTAGTAGTGCAGCCAGCCTGCTTTCTCAATTGCAGCAGTTGTCTTTACAATCTGCTTCTTCTGGTCAGGCTGTGCCTGCTGATTCTTCACCTTCCCAGTCTTTGTCCATTAATGTTGTCCAATCTTCTGAACCCAAAGGAAATCAACAGTCCGATGGGAAGAAAAAGGGACGTAATAACAAGAAGAAGGGCAAGAATGGGAAGGGCAATGCAAATAAGACCAACGAGCGTGTTGGTGAAGGGCAAAAGGAGAAAAAGAAAGTTAAGTTTCCATGCAAGCTTTGTGCTGGAGACCATCTCACGCATCTTTGCCCGAAAATTCAGGATGCTCAGCACCTGTTATCTCAGCAAGGTTCTTCTAGTTCCCAGGCTGTGCTAACAAACCCTTTTCCCCAAGGGCAGCAATTAATTGCTGGCGCGAATCAAAATCCTGGGGCTTCCTCTGGAGGTCCTCAGGAAGGGGAAATTCCATCGAATATCTTATGATGAGTGCTCACGTGGATGTCGCTACGAGATCCCGTGATTATGGCGGAGAGGAATCTTCGAAAGCTAAGGAAGTTCCTGATGCTACTGAGCCGCTTCATATCACGAAGCCAACTGTCGAGTCTATGCCTCGGATACCGAAGGCATCCTCTAAGCGGTCAACGATTAATCCGAACATGAGGGCGGCCCAGAACTACTCGATTGTAGAAGATCTGGCGCAGAGTCCTTGTGCTATGTCAGCTTTAGAGGTACTCCAGTCTTGTCCGGCTCAGCGCAGTGCTTTGCTCACTGCCATTGGAGCTATAGATCCGAAAAATTCTCTTCTGATTACCTTTGATATGGAGAATTTTAAGAAGAGACTTCCTCATCATATGGCCTTCCATATTAAATCATCGTACCGGAAGACTAATATCTTTCGCACGGTCGTTGATGAGGGTGCTTCTACTTGCGTGATGTCTCTCGCATGCTGGAAGACACTAGCATCTCCCAAAGCTGTTCCATCTAGCACTATTCTTACTGCATTCGATGACCATTCTCATAGGCCCCATGGTATTGTCCCGGCTTTGCCCATGTGTGTTGGGGGCAAAACCGTTAACATAGAGGTTGAGGTAGTAGATGCAGCCTTGGACTACAACCTTCTGTTGGGGAGGAACTGGATATATGATATGGATGCTATTGCGTCCTCACTATTTCGGATAGTATGTTTCCCCCACGAAGGGAGGATAGTTACGGTGGATCAACTGGACTGTCCTCCTGTAGACCTGGATGCGCCTCCTGACTCATCTGTTCCTAAGTTGGACAATACTAAGGCGCCTATCGAGAATCTGGGAGTTGGAATGTATTCTTCCCTGATGGGATCTTTTGATCTTCCTCCTCCTAAGGTGTCTATCAATGCTATTTCATCCTCCAAGGCTCCCCTTCGAAGAGAGTTCTTTTGAACTCATTATTTTTCGGACCCTTGGACCTTACCTTCCCCAACCGCCACTTTGGAGGAAGGGCAAGTGGGTGGAATGGCATTCCCGATTTCTGCAGCTGAGATTGCATATCAGTCTGTTGTTGACACTGCAGAGTCTGATCCGGCTCCTCTTTCGCCGGAAGAGTTGGATGGTGATGTGGCTCCGGCTTGGACGCTTACTTCTTCTTCTGCCCAGGATTGTCTAGATACAACTCTTCCATCTGAAGAGGCCATCCTGGAAGCAATGACAGGTATAGAGAGACCGTGGGATGACTTGCATCATCGGTCTTACTTCCTACCTGAGTTGGGCGAAGTCGAAGCTAGTTTTCCAAGTCCTCAGTCTCCTGGACCTGTTCACCCAGTCTTGAGCCCCTTAGCACCAGCACAGGTTTATGCTGAAGGGAACATGGTTGTGATCTCTCCGACTATCCCGGTGAACATCTCCAGGAATCCCAACATTATCGAGAACGTTTTCATTGGAGCTGAATGTTCTCGTGAAGAAGTTCAAATCTATACCGAGCTCTTCAAAGAGTATAGGGATGTTTTTGCTTGGTCTTATGAGGAAATGCCTGGCATAGACCCATCTATCGTCCGGCATGAGATCAAGACGTATGAAAACGCTAAGCCGGTCAGGCAAAAACTTCGTCCGGTTAATCCTAGGAAGGCAGCAGCTATCAAAGCTGAAGTTGAAAAGCTGCTTAAGGCGGGATTCATTTTCCCGGTTCCTCTGACTGAATGGGTTTCAAACCCCGTTCCTGTTGATAAAAAGCAAGGAACAATTCGAGTGTGCATCGATTTCAGAGACCTGAATAAGGCGTGTCCTAAAGATAATTACCCCACACCCTTCATTGATCGGATTATTGATGAGTGTGCCGGTAACGAAATTTTTTCCTTCATGGACGGTTTTTCTGGTTATAATCAAATTACTATCCGTCCAGAAGATCAACATAAGACCGCATTTATTTGTCCTTGGGGTACGTTTGCATATAAGAAAATGCCTTTTGGTCTTAAAAATGCTGGAGCTACTTTTCAGCGGGCCATGTCTTACGCCTTCCACGACATCAAGAAAATCATCGAGGCATACTTAGATGATCTAGCTGCTCATTCTCGAAAGAGGATGGATCATCCAGGACACCTCCGGCAAATATTTGAAAGATGTTGTTTTTATAAAATTCGTTTGAATCCGAACAAGTGCGTTTTCGCGGTAACATCCGGTCGGCTGTTGGGATTTATCGTGTCTAGTGAAGGGATAAGGGTAGATCCCTTCAAGGTTGAGGCAATACTTCGGTTGCCTCCCCCGTCTTCAATCCGTCAACTTCAAAGTCTCAAAGGGAAGTCTAACTTTCTTCGGAGGTTTATCGTTAACTATGTTGAGATTACAAAGGGATATATGAGACTGTTGAAGAAATGAGTCCCTTTTCTTTGGGACGACTATGCTCAACGCTCATTCGATGCCTTGAAAAAGGCATTGACCTCTGCTCCTTTACTGAGTCCACCCGATTATAGCAGAGATTTTCTTTTGTATCTGGCTACAGCAGAATCTACCATTGGTATGGTTCTGGTTCGGGAGGATGATGCTCTGGCTGAGCATGTTATTTACTACCTTAGTCGAGGACTGGTAGGACCTGAACTGCGATACACCCCGATAGAAAAATTAGCCTTAGCAGCAGTTCATGTTGTGCAGCGACTCCGGCATTATATTATTCTTCGCAAAACTTATGTCTTGGCAGCTGCCAATCCATTTCAGTTTGTCCTCAGCAGGCGAGTGATTGGGGGCAAATATAATAGATGGATTGTGATTTTACGGGAATTTGATCTAGAGTTCATGTCTGCCAAATCCAAGAAGTCATTAGTTTTTGCGGAATTGATCTCCGAGTTGCCTTGTGGAGAGGCGATGATCTATGATGAGTCCTTTCCGGACGAACACTTGTTTCTGATCTCTCCACAAGATCCTTGGTATGGGGACATCATTGTATATCTCCAGATTGCGAAGTTTCCCTCTTCTTTTTCGAAAGATGAGCGTCGTAAGCTGCGTCACTTAGCTAAAAGTTATCTGATTATTGGTGATGCTTTGTACCGTCGAGGGGTTGATTCAATCCTAATGCGCTGCTTAACTTTCGAAGAAGCTGAGGCTGTGCTCAATGATTCTCACGGTGGAGCTTGTGGGGGTCATTTATCAGGGCTTGCTACAGCCCAAAAGATTTTGCGTGCTGGCTACTTCTGGCCCTCGATTTTCAAAGATTGTATTGAATCGGTCAAGAAGTGTCATCCTTGTCGGGTGTATACTCGAAAAATGCGCGCTCATCCAGCTCCGCTTTTTCCAGTCATTACTGTCGGACCCTTTACAAAGTGGGGTATGGATTATACTACTTGTAACCCGCCTTCGGCAAAAGGTCACAAGTACATTATCGTAGCAGTAGACTACTTCACGAAGTGGGTCGAAGCTATGCCTACTTTTGGGAACGATGGTGAGACTGCAGCTCTTTTCTTCTTCAACCAAGTCATTGCTCGTTTCGGTATACCTAGAGAGATTGTCACTGACCATGGCAGTCACTTTCAGAACAGTATGATGGCTGAGTTGGCTCTTAAATTGGGTTTCCGGCAGGAGCATTCATCTCCATATTATCCTCGGGCCAATGGCCAGGTGGAAGCCGTGAATAAGTCCTTGAAGACAATTCTTCAACGGACGATTGATAAACATAGATCCAACTGGCACATTATGCTATATCCTGCACTCTGGGCATACGGGACGTCGGTCCGCTGCAAGCTGGCTTTACTCCCGTTTCGAGTTAGTCCACGGGGTGGAATCCGTATTTCCCATTGAATGCGAGATTCCTTCCCTTAAACTGAGTTTGTTGAGCTTCTTCTGCGACACTTCTAGTACGGCGGAAGCGGCTTCTTCATACGGAACATCTTGATGAGCGGCGTCGGAATCTTAGCCACGTTGAAGCGCATAAAAACCGAGTCAAGTCGATACGATAAAGGCGGTTAAGCCTAGGGTCTTTTCCGAAGGTGACCTTGTTTTGGTCTATGCCCAAGAAAAAGATGCCTTGGGGGCCGGAAAGTTTAAGTCGATGTGGTATGGCCCCTATATCGTCAAAAAGGTCCTTAAGAAAGGAGCGTATACCTTGGTTGACTTCGAAGGAAACGAGTTGTCGGAGCCCCGAAATGGGCTCTATCTGAAGAAGTATTATGCCTAGGCTTTGGCCTGGCATTTTGCTTTGTATATAGTAGTTTTTGTCTTGTACATATCTGTTTGATTTTCGATTTTTGATGAGATGGTGATGTTTTAGATCTGCTTTGGCAGGTTGTGTTGATGTCATGAGTCATTTTTGTTTCGCCGATGGTGCTAGTAGACACACCCGGAACTTAGCTTCCGCGGCTTGGGTTCTTCACTATCCTTCCGGTCAGCTGTTGGTATCAAGAGGGGTCTGCATTGGTCCTGCTTCCAATAACGTAGCAGAATACACTGTAGTCATTCATCTACTCTCGGAGGCAATATCTTTGGGTGTTGATTCGTTGGTAGTTTTCTTGGACTCCCAGCTGGTGGTGTCGCAGTTGAACAACACTTATCGGGTACGAGATCCGGTTTTATTACGATTGTTCTTGAGGGTACGTTTGTTACAAAGGTCATTTCAATTTTTAACATTCATTCATATTCCTCGAGCTGACAATTGGTTTGCTGACTCATTGGCTAATCAAACTTTAGATTGGCATATTAATCATTCAATACAATAAAATCTAATCATCAAAAACATCATACATTTGATACATTTATCACATCACATCAAAATATCGCTGTATATATATCATCAGTATGTCAAAAAACTTTACAAAATTTTGGATCCATCAATGCCGTACAAAACTTGGGCTTATGCCCCATCATGTTCAGTCTCAAAAAATATATAGTCATCTAATATGTAAAAACTATCTACTCCTGAGGACCCTGCCCAGCATTCCTATAGAACATCACTGCAGTGGCCACACGGCGGAACAGTCTAACCCAGTCCCGGGGTACTCCTACAACCCGTCTCTGGACGGCTTCTGGCAAGTCCTCCACAGCAGCCAGAGGGATTTGGCGGGTTAGTCCCTCCAAGTTTTTCTGCACGGCCTGGAGGGTCCTGTCAGAATCCGCTGTCTCTGCTTCACCTCTGCGGCGCTTGTGACGTGCTAGACCCTCAGGACGCACTGGTCCAACATCTGAAACATGATCATTTTTTATTTGTCAGTCATTATGAATCCAATCCAAAAACATGTTTGTTTTTCATTTTTCATACATATTTGAAAAATCCAAAAAAAAATCATATAAGTTAAAATTTTTGAAAAAAACTTACCGACTGCTCCCCATGCTGCACCGGGTGGAAGTACTAGATCTGGATCTCCTCGGAAATCCATCCCGGCATAGGGGTAGTCATCCACTGCGATGATCTGTTCTCTCCACCATAAGAAGAACTCATCGTCCCAGGTAGTTCGGGGTACCTCGCTGCCCCCCAGTCTCTTCATCATGTCTGCCCAACGGGCAATTCTTGGGTCCCGAGGGCTGCTGATAGTTGAGATGACTTTGGGTCTCAAAGCTGGAACTCTCTCGAAGAAGAATGAAGTCAAAATGGTTCCATAGCCAAAGTGTTTTGTATGTGTTTTGCGAATGGAGGTCAGTTGTTGTTTCATGTTCTGTAGCAGGGCAGTGCACCAATCATACACGTGAATTAAGCACTCTACAGCTATGCTCATGTGCGTCCTGGACGCCTGATGCAGTGAGGCAGATCCTGCCACTCTGCCGATGGTGAATAGGAGGATCTTTATGTGCAAGTCCCTGATATCTCTGATTGCAATCTGTGTGCCAACTTTCTTGGAATTTTCTATGCAATAGATTTGGACATAATCCTCCACGGTTAACCCTCCCAGGGGCTTTCCGTGCAGATCCACTGGGTCTCCCCTCCTGGAGAGTCCAGTGATGAAGTATATATCTTCCACCTCTATGCGTAGTGGCATTTGATCAATGATGAAACAATCCTGATCCGGTTCCCAATAATTTACCAACATTTCAAGCAATCTCACATTACTTTTCATATTGGGCATTTTGAAAAATTTGAATAATCCACAGTTTCGGAGGACATTTTGTGCCGCGCGGTCCTGCATGACCTCTTGGTCTATTGCGCTGTGCTCACGTTCCCTCCAAGAAATAGTCATCCTGAAAAATTTCATTAAAATTTGCATTAGAAACTTCTTTTTGAGTTATGGACCTGCGCATACGCGACTTATTCTGTGCACAGTCGCGTGTATACGCGGCTCCACTTCATTGAACCCGCGTATGCGCAGATACGCATTTTTTAAGAAGGGTTTCTAGGAAAAAATTCACTTAATTTTAATTTTTAAACGGACAAAATGATTAAACAGGATGAATAAGGAGCCTACCTGAAGTTTCGCTGAATTCCGACGGTCGGTTGTCCCTGATTTGACGAAACAAGTTTTTAGCTCCAGAGCTCTTTTTCCAAATCGGCTATGCAATAATGAACCAATTGAGAGGTAATTTGTGTATTTATGGCTAAAAAATTGAAAATTTTTGCAAAAATTTCCTTATGCTTATTTTTTCGATCCATCTTATGCTGTATAACTTGATTGCTTGGAAGTGCCTAGTTTGGTATGTTTCAGGTACATTTTGACGATTTCGAGACTTTTCCCGATTTTTGACCCATGTTTTCAGACTCTTCATGGCAGGTATATGATCTTCACTGGCATATAGGTTAGGGAATCACTTTCCGTTGCATCTTGCATTCTAGCCTCCATACTGATCACTTGCCTTAGGGTCGATCCCATCAGGTCATGAGCATTACACCCATTTCACTCGCCGATTTTTAAAATCATGACTTGATGGTAGAGCCTTCCTTTACATGGGCTTCCTAGTTAGTTCCTTGCTATCATTTGTTGCCCATGCTGCTTTTTATGTAGGCTCGGGAGTCCTCTTTAGTCCCGCCATGTCTTTTGTGTTGAAGCTTCATTCTTCTCCTTCATCACTTATCTTTTTCTGGCTTATACCCTAGAGGCTCCCTGGTGTCGTTAAGTTGTATTACTGCATTGCATATTGGCTGCTTGTTTATCCTGGCCTTTAGCCGGCTTCATTCGGACTCGATGTTTAAGCCAACTTTTGACCTTGACTTTTCTGTACAAGTTAACCATTGCATGCACTTAGCTATCACGACTTGACACCTTTGTACCCATGGATGGAACGTTCCTTTGAGTATCACTGACCAGTTTTCGCCACCTTGCATTGAGCATAGGATTGTTCCAATCCCGGGAACTAGTGCATCTGCTTTCTTGATACTCGTTCTGTCCATTGTATCATAGCATTCTTTTATTCTTTTTCAGGCTTATTATGAAAAAGACAAAAAAATCAAATATAACAAAAAGAGCGGGAACGGGATGTATCTTCGTTATTTTGATGGCAGTACAGAGTCAGTTTGTCGCCCTTGAACAAAGCACATATACATATATATATATATATATATTTCCTTCATCTGGGATGGTTCTAGTTTGACCTAGGTTCAGCCTTTACCATGTTTCACTTGTCAGTTCTCCCCCGGTTGGTTATCTCTTCCAATCATATGGAGAGTTTGTTTTGCCTCCTGCAAGACAGACTTATACAGTGTCACTTTTTACTGCCATGGTCATCACGGAGTCGTGCTTTTGTTCAAGGGAAGTCTAGCCTGAGTCGGCCATTCTGCGGTGTCTCTTGACTCATTATTCAGTCGGCCTTCCCGGTCTTGTCAGTATCATGTTCCATCACATCGGATGTTTTGATCTTCTGCTCGTGCTGGTTTGAGAAGGTCCCCATTGACTTCTTGTCGGCGGGTTTGTCTCTTATCGACTACGACACATTGCTCTGAGAGCAAGCCTAGAGCCGCACCTTGGGCCTATTTCCATCATTGATAGGTGACCTCGTGCTCATCATTTGATCATCATCATGGGTCTTTGACTGAGTGGTTTTCCCTGTGTTCGACGTCAGCACACATTATCACACTTGGGATTCGTGCAGTACCTGGATTTCCATTTGACCCTATCGGTGGATTTCTCGCCTCTGTGTCAGCTTTCATTATTGGTTGGTTCAGAGGGTTTCTTCCGTGCGCTAGCTTCATCTTGTGCACGTCGGAAACGTACTTCGGTTTTGTTTCCATCACTCTCCTTCGTCCGATTCCTTCCAAATCTTGGCCTGCGGGTTACACTCGTGCTGGACTGATGTGGGATGCCTTAATGCCTTCCTTCCAGCAGATCTTTTCCCATCGGCTCCGACTCATTGCTCTGGGAACAAGATCTAGAGTCTTTTTGTCAGTACCTTAGGGTTTGCAGTCATCAGTGGCAGACTCTTCGCTATCGACAGTGGGGATTCATCATTGCCTCCTGATTGGTAGATTCTTTCAAGTGTTCGACTTCAACTCATTCATTCACACTTGTCGGATTGTACTGGGGCACCTTGACACTCATTATCATTATCGGTGGGTTGTCTCGCGTTGGTTAACGGGAAACATCATTGCCCGGTAATCCAACGATTTCTCACATGGTCGACTTCAGCTCATTTATTCCCAGTGTGTAGAATTGTGCCGTTGTGATCGGTGAAGACCTCGGGTTGCATCGGCATTTCTCGGTTCACTGTTGACAGTTCTCTCAGTTTCTGCCAGTGTTGCCATCCACCCTTATATGTTGCAGTTCAGCACAACATCATCTTATATGTTGATCCCCGAGTTGCGTGATTGTACCGTTTGATCCGCCTCTTATGATCCGGTACTTGGAGATTCAGTTACTTGATCAGACATCCAGTTGCACTATCTTTGATCGGCTTTCTATATGTGATACTTGGACATTGATACAGACTTGTCTTTCCGGGCCCTGCTCAGATGATTCACTATGTATTTTCAGTTCAGTTATACTTGTATACATGTTGGATCTATTCAGTACTTTCTATATATATGATGTATTTTGACTGAGCATGGGTATGCCCGCCTCAGCATGGGTTGACTCTCTGGTTTCTTTCATTGGTTTTTGGCAGGCTGAAATCTGGTGAAGTCCTCTCTTGTCCTTGCGAAGTTCTTTCTATGTGCATAATACATTTCGGCCATCATGTACCCCTTATGACCTCATATATTAGGGGGCATCTGTTATAGCATCATTTCTCACCTTGACATGATTCATGATTGCTACATGGCTTTATGGGCACCCATTCCTACAGACTTGGACAAATTCACTTAAAAACAGTGGAAAATCCTTCATACGCGACTATGCCCGTGTTTTTCCACGTGTATACGCGAGTACAGCTAGACTTTTCCGCGTATGCCATTTTAATGATTAAAAAATATATAAAAATCCCTAATTTCGCGTTGGGTTGATGGTTACTCAGGTAGTTCAACTACCCCAGCCCGTGGCCAACTGTTTCCAACTGCTGAAACTACTTGGAAGGACTATAAAAAGACCTCATATATATGGCCTAAGGAGAGAGAGAGAATTATTATTATTATACTCTGTTGGTTCCCTATCCAATTCTGATTCCCCGTGCCTCCTGCACTTTCCCAGTTCATTTCAGGAAACCCTTGTTTCCTTGAGATATACATCCCTTTATATGTTATCTCGTATGCACTCATTTGGAAGGAGTCTTAGCGAGGCAAGGGCTGGACGGATCCGGACGAAGGTCTGCGAAGGCCTTGGAAGGATCAGGTGATCTCTCCACTTACTTTTGTACGTACTATTTTTATAATACAGAAGTATCATGCTGTTCCCGAAGTAAACGTGTTAGTGTATGCTTTAATGTATGAAGAATATTTGTTATACAAGCATTCATGATGATTTATTTAATGTTTTATATGAATCTCACTAACATATAGAATAGAAATATACTGTACAACTTGTCCTTTGTGCTGGTTTCTTCTTGTATTTCAGGTGAAAGAGGAAGGACGGTTGCAGGGAGTTTGAACTCCACGTGGATCTACTTCAAACGTAGGACCAACGGGTAAACCTCTCATTCTACTCGATTTCGTTTTTATGACTATGCATGATCGTGTGAGTCTCTGTTAAGTAGTACGCCCCTGCTCTGTGGAGGTTGAATCCCAACCAACCTCTAGGGTGTTAAATCCCCGAAACACTTGTAATATCGAAAATGAGGAGGATTGAATGCTTCACATTGATTCTTTTGTGTGCAATCCAAGCTATTAATCTTTGAAAGTGTATGAAATATTGAAGCCATAATGCATTTTCTCTAATCTTATAGACTCTTTAAATGTTTCCATAATACTATCAATATGACAAATTTATAGTAAAGCATAGAACATAATGGAATTCTAGGAGCCATAGGCCTATAAGTCCATCATGGCTATGGTTCCAACATTTCCTCATAAGTATGGCAGTTTCATTGGTCCAGGGAATGTGTTAGACATCCAATACCATGTCATATATGAAAAAAAGTTAATGTTGTTGATAAAGAAACCTTTGACTTATATTGTCAATGATTTTTTTGGCTATTGTAGCTAACTCAGATAATGATTATGGACTTGTGAGTCATGCAAATAAACATTAAAAGAGAAATTAAAATTATCTTTTCAAGACCTTACCTACTCATCTCTATGATGAATTTGACTATCTCTTTAGAATAATATTGTTTCATGAGAATAATACTATCTTCTGGACGTACAAATTGTGCATCCTGTAGTCATGGAATCTGGGTGTACAATAGAGGAGAAGATGACATATTCATGCCTAATCTTCAATACTATTTTTGGCTACAATTCTACAAGCTAGACATATTAATGAGGCTTACCATAATTTTGTTCATGGTGTAATTCTATGCATATTATGTTGAGAGATTGTACACAATTGGGGCATATTACTTATGATTCTGTCCTAATGTAGCCATGTACATACTTTGTTGACATATGTGGTTCCATTCTTGAACCTGATTTTTATCACTGCCAAAATCCAATATTTAAATTTTGTATGCCCTCTCTAACAACAACAATAAAAGCGAGTGACTGTATGTCATATTTGTAGGGCCTTTGCTCTATTTGTTTGCAAACATAGTCTGATTGTTGGTAGGAGGAGATTAAGAAAAATGGTTTACAACCTAGACTTTGTGTACCAATGGATCACTCAGATGAGTTGGTTAGATGTAGAACAACCTTACTACCACACCCATAGATCATGCCAAACTCAAAGTTTGCTTGCAATGTGTTGCTCAACACTTTTACAGGGTTTGCAAACAAATTTCAAGGTTCGTTAATATTAGATTTCCCCATTTCCTTACAACCTACAAAAGAAAAAAATTGGACACTTAGATATGTGCAGAGTAAACATTTGGGCTTCCTACTATCTACTATCTACCATGTAAAGAGTAATATCCTTAACCTACAAGCTTCCATAGTTATAGTTACTAACCTCTAGTGATGTAGCTTCTGCACGGTCCTCCTCAGATTGTTCCTTCCAAATTCTAAATCATCCTACCATTGCAACCATCTCTCCAAATTTCTCTCTGCAAGTATGGAATCCCACACTATCCTCCTCTCTGTATCCCCAATTCTTCCTTATTGCACTCCTTTATTGCTACTTCTCCTTTCTATTCGCTTCTTTTGATTCTTTCTTTTCCTCTCCTGGTCCAATTCCTCCATTTTTCTATTATCCCCCTGCCTCTGGTTACTTAGGGCTTGGTTAATTGAGTTTCCATCTCCTACCATTTGGCTTCCATGGTTCTCCCCCACCTGCCATTTGCAATTTTCCATGCTTCTTCTGGAATTTCCTAGGGGTGAAAAAATCTTTCAAATTCATAGAGGTGAAATGAACACTGATAGTTGGGCAGTGGCGGGATGGAAAATAAAGATATGAAAAAAATGAGGGAATAGAAAATGCAGATATGAAAGGTTGAAATGTTGCATTTACTCCAATGTACCTCATGATTGACCTCCAAATTCGACCTGGCCACCAAAACAAGGGCCTATGGGTATCATTTGCCATGTAAAAGAGCTAGAAAGAGATTTAAATTCCAACTATTATGCTGCAGGAATAATAATGGATTGATCGCTAGTTTAACGACTGGTTTTCAATGGAATTATTTACCCATGATGTCTATGCTCTTAATCGTAACCTTCATGTTGTTCGCACGATGTTTGAAGTTCAAGTGCAAGGTTTATAAACATTGATTTTCCTCAGGTGGAGACCACAAATATCTTGATAAGCCTCACGAATAGTTACAGAATCCAAATCCCAAACATTGTATATACAGAATGTAAAAATATATTGATGATAAATAAAAGAAATGATAAAGGTAAAGTTATATAATTATAAAGAAGGTTCATTAATGTAATTTTAATAAAATAGTTTAATAATAATAATAATAATAATAATAATAATTTGAAAAATATAAAGCATAATTAATAAAAAGATTATATATGAATGAGATAATGAGATAAGATTATTAGAGTTGGTTAATTTATCCTTGATGGATTATTGTTAATGTTGAGCATTTTTTAGATAATTTAAAATTTATATTTGTTTAAAAATAAGAGAATACACTTGCTAAATAAAACAATTAGTCAATTTAATGATAATAATAATATTTTTGTTGTAATAGTTTTTTTTAAATTATTATTTCTGCTGTTATATATTTATCAATGATAGATACGAATAAAATCTTCAAATATATCAAACCACATTAATATTTTTAAAGTGGTTTTATAAATTATTTGATAAATTCTTACAAATTTTTTATGAAAATTGTAACAATTTTATAAATTAATACATAAATTTAAATTTTATATAGTATATTGATTACATGTTATTGTATAGTTTAAATAATATAAATTTTAATTAATAGTATATTATACGATTAAGAATATATGAATTTATATTTGTAATATATTTACGCCAAAAAACTTTTTCTTACACTATACCCCAACCAATCCATACACTCCAATTTCATCGTCTTCCACCGAGTAGAAATGTGATACGTGGAATCATCGTTGTCTTCAACTTCTATTACCATTGCTTCATTCAACCTTTTACCATAAATCCAAACCTAATCCCGTCGTATCCCGTCATTGGCATCTGTCACTATTTATTTTTCCTCCACAGAATCTGAGGAGTGAGAATGGAAATCAAATCCTTGAAACCTTTGAACTGTTGATGTGATTCCTTAACCAAATAATACGAAAAAAAAACCTAATGAATTTTTATATTTAAATTTGAAATGTAATACATGTCATAATGACTGGGATTTTTCCATGACATGGAAGTGGCAAACCTCCCAACCCACTAAAGCAGGCTAAAGAATCTGACCAACTCATAAGCAGAGTCATATTTGAGTTGCAATAGTTTTGCAATGAAGCACTCCAGAAATGACAAATGACAGATTCATGAATTTATATTTATAATATATTTAAAGTTATTTAAGTGTAAAAGAAAAATGTATTAGTTTTTTTTTTTTTTTTTAAATGATAATGACTTTTTTTGAAAAGCTGTTTTTATTTATAGCTACATCAATACAATTTTTTTATTAATTTATAATCTCAAATTTTGATTGATCTAAATGATAATTCTTCTCCAATTCTTTGTTTTTGCTTCTCCACTTAAAATTTTATTTTTCTAACCCTTGCTGTTTGAGATAATTAGTTTTTTTTTTTTTTTAAGTATTATGTTGAACATTACTAAACTATTTAAATCGTTAGGTAACTATGTCTTTGGTTTAGTTTTCTTAGTAACAAATTAACCTGAACATTTCCATATATTGTTAATTTTTTTTAATATAAATAAAAATATTTTACTTTAATATATATAAATTTAATATTTAAATATTAAAAAAATCTAATTTTACTTTATTATTATTAAATTTTGTTATATTAAAGCATATTCTTAATCATCTATAGATTTACAAATACATATTTTATTTATTTGTCTAGACCTTTATGCATAAGGTTTTACTGGTCATATTTTATAATAGCTAATATTATGTCTGGTCATATTTAATTGAAAACACTAATGGCATTATATATATATATATATATATATGTATATATAATTTATTTTTTATAACATTTAAAATTATATATTATATTATTTTATTAACATTTCATATATATATATATATATATTTTTATTTTTATTTTTATTTTTTATTTTTTATTTTTTTTTCGGTAAAAAATTGGTATTACATTATCATTTTAAAAACATAATTTACAAGAGGAGACACCATGGCTGGATTACATTTAGTCACCCTCAATGACAAACAGTGCCCATGGATCCAGGGTGCTAGCCAAGGCATTCGAAGCACTTGATTATTAGCCGCAAAATTTGAAAAACAAGGACAAAAAAAAGCTATCCTCAAGGAGGAGGATGCAGTGGACCTGATGGAGGAGCCACAAAGAAACGGACCTGGTGGTACAGGTGGTAGCTGATATGATCCATTTGAGACTCCAAGGCATGGAGATGGTCTTGAGAGCACCTCAGGATGCGACGCAGACTCTCCACGACCTCAATGGTCTCTGTCTGCAGGCTTTGAACCGCGTAGATGTAAGCCTCGAGTTCATTCCGATCATCATACCTCTGTTCACGCAGGGTGTCCAATCTGAGTTTAATTTGGTGAATATGGGTGGAAATGGCATCAAGGGTGATTGGTGCATCAATGTCACCGAGGGATTGATCCGGGGAGACAACCATGGCCGTTGTTGATTGCAGGCTCTCTGTTGACTCCGAGTGTGAACTGGGGTCTTCGGGGGCCGCTATGGGATCCATTCCTCAGCCGAAACCACCACGATGTGCCTGTCCACATTCCTGCAACATGTAGATTGCCCGATCCACCTCACTGTTGACTGCTCGAATACTCCAAGTCATTTA
The DNA here is from genome assembly GCA_034641835.2 of Pinus albicaulis. Lineage (NCBI taxonomy): Eukaryota > Viridiplantae > Streptophyta > Pinopsida > Pinales > Pinaceae > Pinus > Pinus albicaulis. Next base: position 233,378,591 of record CM076579.1, read on the forward strand.
CAAATTGCCAGTCCAGGACTCCCTCATTCTGTCTCTTAGCCCTTGGCTGAGGTTCGCACAAAGCTCACCCTATGTCTCCTAGGTGTCGTAAATTAGATACACATAACCCCCCCCCCCCCTCCCCCCTGTGCTCTTACCGCTATCAGCCAGGGAGGTGTATAGGGTCCAACGTCCATAGATGAACATTGTTGGTAGGCTAGAATTCCCCGCCAGTCAGAGGAAGAACCACCTAGGAGCTGCGACGCTGAGGGGTTTCTGATGAGCCGACCGTGGAATTGGAACTGACCCCGAGGCACCAATCCCAATTCGCCTGGTCCAGAACACGTCCATTGGTATAAAATCCTTACCTCCTCCCTCATCTTCCTCCTGGTGCACCTCACGCTTACCAGAGCCACTACTGGGATACCTTCCCGTTTCCCGCCGTTCGCCTTTGCTTCCCAACAGGTTTTCTTCTCTGGTCTGTCCATGCCAGCGGAGCTCAAGCAAGGGCTTGAGGGCCAGCAGGTGATTGTTAGCACAAGCCTCTTCTCTCACCTTCACCATCACTCGCAGAACATAAGTGAGTTAGAGCGCGTCCTTCTCCCCTCTTAACATGACCACCCTACCGATATGATGCCTGCCTCGAGGCTCTTTACCACTCACTCGTGCGAGCATGGTGAGTCGGCGGGCGCGTGGCTTGGGGTCGGGCAGGCCTTAACCGCCCCCCACCCACCTGTCCAAATGATTAGAAACCCCCAGCAGGGACGTGAAGGTCTTCATCCTTGAGGCTTGTGATGTCTCGGCTTTCTCCAGGGTCCAAATCTACTTTAGTGAGAATGTCATTCCAGCTGCCATAAAAAACATGAGATGGCTTGTCTGTGCCTCTGCTGGCCAACCAATCAACCACCTTATTTCCTGCGCAGAGCACATGGCTCGTAGTGGCATAGTCCATTTGGATAATGAGTTTACTGATGTGGCAGAGTTGTGCATCCAACCTCTAGCTCTTGGCGATGCGTTGTGGGTCTGTGCCATTAATTATTTTCTGGGTCATGTCCAGGATCAATTGGGAGTCCTCGACGATACAAATATGCTTGTACCAAAGGTCTCAAGCCAGAGTCAGGCCTACTTCTAATCCAGTTAGCTTTGCTACATTGTTTTTCTTCTTCCTAAGGGACTCGGCGAAAGTTGCCTGTGTTTCTCCTTTGGCATCGCGGAGGAGGCCTCCATAACTGGCCTGGCCAGGGTTGCCCCTAGAGGTGCCCTCAAAGTTGAGCTGAATGCATCCCTGGGGGAGGGAGAAGGTAGATGGGGGTGGAGGGGAAGACTTTCGATTAAGGGGCAGGCAAGGGTGGACTAGGTTGTGGGAGAGGTTCATAAGACGAAGGATGGTTGATTCAGGGGAAGGAGCCTCCTAGTCCCTGGGGTCCCAAGGGTCCGCGAGGATGGATTCCCAGAGGTTAGAGAGGGTAAGTGACCATATTAGTGGGGCAGATGGAGCTTGATTATCAAATATTGCATGATTACTCCCCTTCCAAGTGTTCCAAAGTAGGAGACAAGGTAGAAGCCACCAGGCTCGAGAGACCACTAGGTTGGAGAATCTGTGAATCGGCCAGTCTTCAAGCAAGGATATGGTTCTTTCAAGGGTGATATATGAGGGGATGAAAATGTTAAAGGCTTGTGACAAGACCTATTGAGTTAGAGAGCAGTGCATGAAGATGTGGGGTTGGGTTTCTTCAGCCTATCTACAGAGGAAGCGCCAGGATGGTCCTATAAAACCCCTCTTGAGGAGACGATCCTATGTCAAGACCTGTTTGTGCACCGCCAACCAGAGGAAGTGTATAAATTTGAATAACTTATATGTTATACAACGATATTCTCCTGATCACACACTATTTTAACTTCATGCACAATACAAAATCTCTTCTACCATTGATCATTAATTGCGGAAATAAAAACAATCGCATGCGCACATTAAAACCATAAACAATCACACATATGAACACAGTATTTTATAGGAAAGCTTAAAGCTGAAAACCCCAACTATCTATATATTATATGTCATAGAGATCATGTAACAATCAACATACAAAGCTCCTCACAAGCTCTCAGTACAATCTCCAATTGCTACACACTAATCAAGCTTGATCTAGAAAATCACATGCTCCAATCTCTGCCACCTGATAGCCTGCCTCTACTGTGCAATCACTGTTGAAGAATGGATCTTAATTAACTTTGAACCACCTGTATTGTACTACGCAATCCTCATTGGCATCTCCAATCACTAGTTGTTGCAAATCATGCAACAGTATAGTCACAACTGATAGTCACACTGCTCTTTCACCTACCTCTTCACTGGTCTCCACTGAAACTATCCATGTAATCGGGTTAATCGATGTATTATTTAGTTGATTAATGAGTTTATACTAATAGTGAATTAATTAATACTAATTCACACCACTACCTCTACTAGTGTATCAACTGCTTAGACTAGATACAACTAAAAACTATGTTTAACTCGCTAAACCGAACACAACTCCATTAACTTCCTCAATCAACTCCACCAAACTCTTCCTCACATGAGTTCTAACTCAGTCCTCATGCAATAGCTCCACTTGACCCTTAGGAATAGCGTGATTCCTTCTGTCATCTCATGTGCCACATCTGTGCACTTAACTGAAGTGCTCCAAGAGAATAAGATAATGTTTATAGTCCAAATATTATTAAGAGCTAATAATATTCGACATATCTATTTTTAGACCGGCAATCTAAAAATATATTCCGCCCAATATGCCTAAAAATATAAGTCCATCTATTTTTCCAACTTAACCAACCATCCACAAATAGCATCCTGCAACTCATAGAATATGATCGACATGTCTAAAAATAGACTTTGCGCCAAAAATAGCCTGCGGGCCCACTTAGTGAAGGCGACTTCTTTCCACTAAGCTCATCATATTGTTGCAATATCAACAGGAAGTGTGCCACCTTCGGCTAGAGGTGGCCATTCCAGATTCTCTTCCATACCTGTGTATTAGGATTGACCTGCACCACCGCACGAAGGAGATAGGTGTCCTTGACTAAAAAGACCCCAGAGGTCAACAGGCCCCATCGGAGATTATCTTGTCCCGGAGAAGCATGGATTTTTTGATGGGAGAGGTATTGGGCTACAAGTTCATATTATTAGTTAGTATGAATATTTTGTCGAAGTGTACGAAAAAATACCACTTTAGCTACGCATAACTTATAGCCCTAACATCAAATATGGCTGCCAATATCTTCGAATCTGCAGTTAGTGGATCCAAATAAAGCTGCACAAATCCAGATCTATGCATAAAAAGACATTAAGGAGTAAAAATGAAATGTTGCTCCATGCATCCAATCGATAAGACAAGAACAATATGTTTGAAAGAATTTTATATTAAGGGCACCTGGGAGGAAAACAAGAAAGGTGTTTCCAATTCTCCTAAATTGGATTGATTCTTGAAAGTCCTCAGTAATTTAGATCTAGAATTTATCTCTCTTGTTGGTGTAGAAAACCAAAACAAACATAGAACTCAAAGGGAGCTCACAAAGTGAAACAATGGAAAATTTGACAATGATAATGGCTCAAAGTCAGACGAAGAGCATAGATCCAGAGTGATCTAATAGGCAACAAAAGGTGACAAATTAATGGGAAAACCCTTCTATTTATAACAAAATATTGGGTCATTCTAGATCTTGGTGCATGATTAAAATAATATTAACCAAATCTAGATCCACCTTTATGGAATATTTTATTATATTTGTTGGAGGGAAAGGTATTTGACTTGGGTCAAATCCCTTTATTTGTAAATAATAAATAAATAAATGATTTATTTATTATTTTAAGGAAGTGGTTGAATGATAATTAAATAAATAATTATTTATAAATTATTTAGTCATATTTAACAAGGAATATTATTTAAATAAGATTTAAATAATTATTCCTAGAAAATAAGAAGATAAATAAGGATTTATCTAATTAAGTTCCTTGTTTTAGGTTAAATATGACCAGGAATAATAATTAAATTATTGTTTGATTAATTATTCCATGAGGAAAACCAAACAAATATAGATTTGTTTAATATTTCCCCTTGGGGTTTCCTGTTTAGACCATAAGCAACCTAATAAATGTGTTTTATTAAGTTATTTCACATAGTGAAAGCAATTTTACTTAGGGTAAAATTGTTCTTACATGGTGTACTTGGGTCCATATAATGATAATAGGTTAGATGACCAAAAAATGGTGTAACTATTGCCAAGGTAAGTCAATGGGCCAGTATTATACAACTTTCCATTGTATCCAACCATACACATCTGGTTGATGGCACCAATAATCTTTGATCTTCATAGCTCCACAAGGGTGAAGGAGGGGCATGAGATCTACCAAGGCGAGATCTTGAGAGAGGCGGGGTGATTGTTGCCAAGAGTCTGTCCAAAAACAACCAGTTGCCCCATTGTGCAACTCCCAGAAGAAGTGGGTGCGGATCAAGTCACTGTTATTGCTAGCCAAGTTCTAGATGTCGGAGCCTTAGATTTCAAGAGGGGAGTGAAGAAGATATTCTTGGGTTTTTCCTTGACCATACTTATGAGACTGGATATTCTTCCATAGTTCCAATCCTCCTTTCAACCAGTGTCACCACAATTTAGTCCCCAGGGTTTTATTTAGGATGGATGGGTCTCTCAAGCTAAATCCCCCCATCCATTTTGGGAGACACAACTTATGCTAGGCTACGAGAGGCCATTTCCGATCCATCCTAGTCCCTCCCCAAAGGAATCGACGGAATAGGGTGGTAAGTTCCAAGTAGATACATTTCAGGGAAGGGAGAGCTGAAAGCTGGTATAGGGGCATTGCTTGTAGGACAAATTTGAGGAGAGTAGCTCAACCCGCTATATTGAGGACCCAATGAGTCCAATGAGAGAGCTTGTTGGCCAATTTCATGCAGAGGTCCTTCCAGGGAGCGATGCTTAAGGGGTTGAACATGAGCGGGACACCCAAATATTTAGAGGGGAGAGAGCCAATGTTGAAGCCCAAGGTTCTAGCTAAGCAAGCTTGCACGGGGCGAGGGGTTTTGAAGAAAAAAATATCTAACTTCAACTTATTAAGAATCGTACCTGAGGCTTCTTGGAAGACTTCTAGGATGTTTTTGAGCTGGGAGGTTTCTCTTAGATTTGTAAAACCAAAGAGGAGGCTATCGTCCACAAACTGTTGATGCATTATATCAATGTTTGATCCCGACAGATGGAGCACTGATATTTGATGAGATTTTTTGGCCGCCTTGAGAAGGCAGCCCAATCCTTCGGCAACAATGATGAACGGGAAGGGGGAGAGCGGATCACCTTGGCATATTCCCCTAGAGGACCAGAAGGTGTCTGAAGGCATTCCATTAATAAGGATGGCGAATAATGGAGTAGAGATCATTGATTTTACCCATTGAATCCAGTCAGATGCAAAACCAAAAGCCTGAAGGACTTCTAGAAGATACTCCTAGCTAAGGCAATCATATACCTTCGATAGGTCCAATTTCAACAGCATTCCTTGCAACTTGTGAGATTTGATAGAGTGGATGGTCTCGTGCACGGAGGCAATACCATCTAGAATTTTACAGCCCTCCACGAACCCTGACTGCTCATGACTAATGATGCGATGGAGCAGCGACTTGAGCCTACGGTCCATGATGGTGGATAATATCTTGTAGATCACATTAGAGAGGGAAATGGGCTGAAAGTACCCTGGTCTGTTTTCCTCCTTCAATTTGGGGATGAGGGCGAGGAAGGTGGCATTGAGGCCAGACCAAACTTGGCGAAGCTTCTGTGACTCGTCTGCCAAATCTCATATGTCTTGACTGAAGAAAGGCCATCCAGCCTTAAAAAACTCCATAGTGAAACCATCCAGTCCTGGGGCTTTGCTTGACAACATAGTCTTGACTACTTCTTCAACTTATGAGAGGGAGATAAGGTTGGGAAGTGCTTCATTTTGTTGTTGAGTGATCAAGGAGGGAATGTGCTGGGTGAATTTATGCAAGGCCTTCGTTCAATCATACCCTTCATCCAGCATGAATGAGGAGAAGGAGTTGTGAAGCTCTACCTCAATGTCTTCATGGCTCTCTAGACGGGAGCCATCGGCCGCTTGTAGGAATGTGATCCTATTGCGTTGCCGATGTTGAATCATATATTGGTGGAAGAATTTGGTGTTCCGTTCTCCTTCTCTCTGCCACCATATTCGAGATTTTTTCTGCCATAAAATTTCCTCCTGCTGCTTCCGTTCCTCCAGGTATCTGGTTAAGAGCTCCTCTATTTTGGCCAGATCCTCTGTGCAGCCCTCCTGGATGATGCGTTGTTCGATCGCCTCGAGGTTAGCTTCCAACTGTTGCTTCTCCTCCAGGATGTTGCCGAAGGTTTCCCGGTTCCAAGCTTTGATATGGCCCTTGAGGCGTTGCAATTTTTTTTGAAATGATTGCATTTTGTTGCCAGGTGGTGTACCTAGATCTCTCCACCACGATATTAATTGGTCAATGAACCCCAGATGGCTTAGCCAAAAAAATTCGAACCTGAATGGCCTGCACGACGGGGGGGGGGGGGGGGCTTGATGTCGTTAGATCCACACTGATGGGCCAGTGATATAATTCGATGGAAGGGAGGATCTTGGAAGAGATTCAGGGATCGGTCATCATAAGGTGTTATGAGAAGAGAAACCTATCCATCATGTAGGTGATCTGGTGTTCTCCCCCCTGATGATTGTTTCAGGTATGCAAACCTTCGTGGGGAATGACATCCATGAGACAAAGATCCTCTATAGTGTTATTAAAGGCCTACGACGTGGGGTCGAGATGCTGGACACCCCCACGATTTTCTTACAGATTATGGATCAGATTGAAATACCCTCCCAGGATCCAATCTTGCTAAGCCCATGATCGACTGAGATGTTGCAGGTGCATGAGGAACGTTGCTTTGTCACGAGGCATGGGTGGCCCGTAGACTGTAGTTATGCTCCTCCATCGATGCTCCCCTATCAGTCGGAACGAGGCAGATAACATGAATTTGGTGCCGATCCAATATTGCAATATAACCCTCCCTAGATCCCAGAGAATTGCAAGCCCCCCCGCAGATTCGGTCGGTTCAATTGTCATAGCTTGATTTTTTCTCTAGCATCTCTCGCTATTTTCCTATACCTTATCAGCATGCACCTTCATCTTTGAAGGATGAAAATTTCTGGCTTGTACCTTCCGATTTTATCACGAAGGGATCAAATCTTCCTTGGGCTACTGAAACCCCTAATATTCCATGACATGAGCTTCCTGAGGAAGGTGCATCGAATCTGAGAAAGAAATCTGTCAATTGTCCCATTTTGTCCCGATTTTAGCAAAATTTCTCCTGCTTTATGAATAAGCTCTTTGGTGGATTTGCATCCCTTCTTGCTTTTCTCGTTTCCACCGAGGTCTTGAATGATGATGCTCAAGAGATTCCCTTCCGTACCCATATTATGGAGATCTTCTTTCGTTCGCCCATAACGAGCCACCCATTGAGTAAAGAGAGTTCCAAAGTGGTTCAACTGGTTACCTGGAATATACTTGATGCCTATTTTTCTTGAGATTTTGAATATTTCATGTAGTTTTTTCTCCTCTGCACCGAGCCTATTCTGTCTCACCTCAGCTTCTAGGATCTTGCTTATTTTCCTTAGGATTTCCTGTGTTCGTCGATCTGATTCAGTGTGCTCTGGGATCTTTCTTTTAGAGGAGAGCTTGTCTCCAGGGGTGGAAAGTAACGTATCAATATCCATCTTCTACAGAGCGCCCTAGGATGAAGAGGGGGGAGCCTAGGAAGGGGGGGGGGGGGGGAGTTGGAGGGGATGAAGGCTAGGGATTTATCGGATAGAGCTTCAAAGGAGTTTTTGGATACATGAGGCCCTAATTTAAGAGGGGAAGCCATGACCTTAGGCGAATTGGGATGACCATTCCTGTGGGAGCCCGATCGATTGGGAGGGATGGGTTGCGAGGGTCGGTTCGCCTTGGAATGACGCCCTTGGACTGGTTGGAAGCCATCCCCATCCTGGGCCATCACGACTGTCCTAGCTTCTTCTGTGACAATTAATGGGAAATCGCGGAAGATATGTCCATATTCATGGCACCTGTGACATTTGAAAGGGACATGCTCATAGTCCAACGGTTGAGTCCAGGTGGAGTTGTGGTAGATCAGATCAATGGATTCTAGTGGGGGTTGAGATATTTTCATATGGACATAGATCCGAGCATAGTTCGCATGCCATCTTTGTTTGGTGATTTCCAAAGTTTTGACAAATTCTCCTATTGAATTCCCAATCCCTTCCAGGATATCCGGCTCCTAGAAATCATTAGAGAGGGAGTAGAGTCGCACCCAAACTGGTGCTGCGATGAACTCCTCTTTGTCAGGGTTGTAACATTCCTCCCAATAACGAATGAATAGGCTTGCACTACCCATGAAGTAGGGGCCATTTTCGAAGATCTACTTGCGGTCCTCTAGATCTTCGAAGATCACTGTGAAGAATCCTTTGGCCCTGATCCGAAGCTCAATATTCCCTTTCAGGGAACACTTGTTCTAAATCCAAGCCAAAATGTCATGTTCTCGAGGCCAGACCCAAAAGAACTTGCAGATCATTGCATGATCTTTCATATATTGTTGCGCTTTCTCCAGTCGGTTGTTCGGCATGATAAATTTTGGGTTGACTGCGGCCTTTGGAAGGGATCGACTCTTCCCCTCCTTTTCTTGCCATTGTGCCCCCATGTCTAGGGTTTCTACAACCATAGTGGAGCCGTGAGGTTCGTTGGGGGCCTAACCTTATACGAAGGGAGTACGATTTACTGCATCGTGGTATGAGTGCAGCCCTTCCTGCCATGGCAGGGGGCTTGACATGTGGGCTTCCACTCAGGCCTGGAACGTCACAGGACTCTACAGACATAGCGCACGGCTGAGCAAAGCAGGCCTGCCAACAAGGAGGGTTACAGATAGGTTAACGAAATCCTAACTAGTAAAACTCTAGCAGAGAAAATTTTCACACCTTTTATATAAGTTTTGTTTTGTTATTAAAGGAGAAAGACATAAAAACAATTATTTTTAATACTAATTTAAAATAGTCTCTAATTGATTAAAAATTGTAAAAGTAAATAAATCAATTCTTCATCAAAATCTGCTTTTTCATAATAATTAAAAAAATATTTTAAATGATTAAGTTTTACTTATAAACAACAATATAATATAATATATAATATTTAAAATTTTATATGAATAGAAACCAAATCGAAAACTTTAATTATTATAATTTTTTCATTAACAATATAAATAAATACTATTATTTTTAAATATCATTTTATAAAACATATATATATCATTTTGCAAAAGTCCATAAATTAAAAAAAAAATTATTAGGTTTAGATGTCATTTTGCTAAAAAGTTATTTTTTTAATAAAATTTAATCTCCATGAATAAACTATAAATGTCAATAGAAAGGCATTAAATATAGATTAATACTATTATCTTTAAATGTCACTTTATAAAATATAAACATTAATTAATATATTTTTTAAAATTAAAAATATTATTTTAATGTGAAAATCACATTTAAATAGATATTTGTCAATGTGTTTTGAATTAGCTAGTATGGTTCATCATTTTGTTTTAATGATGAAACACACTGACTGGTTCGAAATGTGTCGACAAATATCTATTTGAATGTGATTTTTACAAAAAAAAATTATACACAATTTATAGATCACAGAAACCAAATTCCTAATATAAAAATATTATATTTAGATATCAATTTTATAAGTAATTAATTTTATAATTAAATTTAGTCTCCATAAATAAACAACAAATTAAAAACATATTATTAAAATATATGTTTTGTCACTAACCGTATAAGTTTTTCCTGCTACTTTGAATGGATCACGGTTTAGCATGAACATGACATACTTTGCCTCTACCTAGAGAATATGATACCAAGAAAAGTTTTTCAATATGATTGAAAGTGGACATGTAAATAGTGCATATTCTTATTTTACATCAAGGATGTTCATATGCCACGTGCTATAGAGAATATAATTGAATGTTTCAATTGTCCATATCCAAAATTGACAAGGGGGCTATCATATCCATATTTAATGGATATGCTTATTTTACATGAAGGATGTTCATATGCCACGTGCTTTAGAGATTATCAATGAGTGTTTTCATTGTCCATATCCAAAATTTACAAGGTGGCTATCATATCCATATTTACATGGTGTCAGATTCCATGCTTTCTTGGATTTGTATTCTTGATATCATATGCCATGTTCCCTTGGCTTTGTCTTTAGCTAATGTGTCAAAGGATGTGCTCTTGCCCATTATGTTCAATTAACTTATTTGATATTAAATAGAAGTAATGCTATTCATTATAGATATTTGGATTGTGGTTGAATAATAATAATTCTTGTTTAGTCTAATTATGATTCATATATATATATATATATATATATATATATATATATATATATATAAATATAAATCCAAATCCAAAGCATTTCCATTGACATCCACATATAAAAAGGAACCCAAGAAGTGTCATGAACATTCCCATATAATATTGAAATAGAATTTTACCTTTATCATTGATATCCACACATCAAAAGGAATCTAAGCATTGTCATTAACATCCAAATATAATATTGAATTAGACTTACTTAGACTTTTACAAATATAGTTCTGTATAGAGATTTATTTTGGTTATAATTTGATTAGGAATAAGGTTATAATTTTAAAATATAATAATGATTTTTATTTTTTTTTGGGTTAGATAAAGATTTCACATTAAGATTATAATTTTATTTTATTTTTAAGGTTATATTTTTTATTAATTAATTGAAAATTTTAAAATTATATATTTTAAAATAAGTGTAATTTTGTTGATTAATTATTTGAGAAATTTGATCATTATCAAAAGTATATCTTGTGCATAGAATTTAAGATAAATTTAAAGGAAGTAGAATATCAAAATTATCGATTTTTTTTTTGTATATGCTTATATTCCTATCTCTATGGAAGTATATAAGCTTTGATAGGTTAAAACAAAAAACCACTTGCCTAAACTTTAAATTATCATTCTATAATGTGAAAAGTAGCGTATGTCCAAAATTTTGGAGGTTTTAATGAGTAACCAAAATCTTGTTAGAAGTTTGAGTAGAGGAAATGAGGAGCTTGGAGTTGATTTCTTTAAGCTAAAACATGACCTCGTCTAGTTGTAGTGATGTAGGAGCATCTACAAGTCAAAATCATATTTGACCTTTTTAGGTCAAAACCTCATTTACCAAGGGAGTTGGTTCCCTAATTTATTTTCCAAGGGAAGTTGGGTTCCCTAAGTTATTTGATTTCGTAATATTTAATATAGTCTAGAAGGAGTGATTTTTTTAGGAAATTAGACAAATGTCATTTAGTTCCTATGTAAAAGGGGAATTTAGATATAATTGGGATTTTGTTAGAAAATATCAAAATCAAATTTGGTTTGTTAGATTGATTATACAAGAAATCTATGAGAAAAAATATCATATGTAATTAAATAAAGGAATAAACAAATCAGATAGATTTAGAGAGCTTGAAGAATGTAAGCAAAATATTTGTTTATGTGTGAAGGGAATTGCACTGTTGTGCAAGAATTTATTGGTTTCCCTCTTCATCTTTGAATTTATATGTGGATTATATCTTTGTTCAACCCCATTATATATGCTATGTTTTGGGTATTTCATTAATTTGTCTATAGTCACAACATTTAATCATGCAGGTGGCATAACTAGGTGAGTGTGAAGTTTATTGCTCTGTGTATTCGGCTCTAATTATATCCAGATTGAAAATGAAATAATAACACTCCTAGTTTTACAAAGGGAGATCAAACATTGTCCAAAACTTATCTGGTGTGGAACCCACAACCTTCCATATCATATTTGGTGAAGGCATTATTGGGATAGGTTATATCTAGTGATATTCGATCTAATGAATACAAATACAGGTTTGGAGAAATATGACTCTTTGAAAAGGAGTCACTTGCTAAATCTCTCGGATCACTAGATCGACCCAGATATTTGGCTCTTGTTAAATCTCTCAATTATTGAATACATCCACATAAACTCCATTGTGAGAACCATTGTAAGCGAGGTGAAAGTTGTGTTTTTTTTATTAAATTTATTGGCACAGTTTACAAAATCCAGGCCTTATGGCATCCATGCTATATTGTATCCATCTCTAACACCCAGATATAACAATTGTTGAAAATAACATCTGCATTAGAGATATATGGCCCAAATAAAAAACATAAAAGTCTTTTGACGAAGGATCCACCTGAACGAGACCAAAAATAGAAAAGGGGAAAAATGTACGGTGATTGATTGACATCAGTGTGGCATTAGAGCATTTCCTGAAGAAAAAAAAAATAAAACTACCAAGGAGCAAGTAAAAGAGTAGCCTGAGGACTAGGTCAAGGGAGACTTGTAGTAAATGTGGCTTTACAAGCAAAAGTGAGGATACTTTGAGAAAGAATGGAAGCTATGGAGACTACACAAAGGAGATGAGCTGTTGTGGGAGATGTCAATGATGTTGAAGAAAAATATTCCAACGAAGAAGAAACAAAAGAATCAATAGAGGAAAATATGTTGAATATGTTTGCCAAGATGGCTGCCAAACGTAAAATGGAGGCATTTTTGTATGTTGGTAACTTGAATGTTGATGAGTTAATGGTCTGGATAAATCCTCTAGATAAATATTTTGATTATGATGATGTTGATGGAGATAAGTGAGTCAAGTATGCAATGACTAGACCCAAAGGCCACGTAACAATATGGTGGGATGAGGTACAAGCTTAATGGGAAGAGGAAAGGAAAGTCTAAAATGAAATATTGGGACAAAATGGTAGCAAAGTTTAAGGGTAAAATCTTACCCAAGGATTATCAAATCAATCATTTTAAATAATTACAAAACCTTACAAGCTAGAGAATACACTGAAGATTTTTACAAGTTGAATATTAGAAATTGCCATGTTGAAGATGATGCTAAGAAAGTTGGTAGATATATAAATGGTTTGATATTTTATATTCAAGATGAAATTAGTCTTTATATTTGAAGAATTTTGAGGATTCATATCAATTTTCCGTGAAGGCAGAACAAAATATTGCTCAAACGGAAAACTATATAAGTTGATGAATGAGTCCCGCAAGAGGCAAAGGACAACACAGTGGAAGAGGAAGAGTCTAGTCTGAAAGAGAATAAGGAGGAAGCTTTAGTATTCAATCATCAAGGGGAGGTGATTTAAAAGGGAGATGATCATTCTCCAGAGGCATAGGTCAAGGAAGAGACTATCAACCTAGATGTTTCAAATGTGGGAAACTAAGACACATGTCTTGGGAATGTCTTGAGAATTCACTAGATGGGCAAAGATTTTCTCATGTTGTAGAAGAAAGGGAGGAAAATGAGAATCCAACCATAATTGAAGAATTTCTTGAAGTAGGGAAGTCCTTTATAATGAAGAGAGTATTGATTAAAGTAGAGAAGGAATACAAAGAACCAAATCAAAGGACAAGTCTATTCAAGACCATGTGAAAATCCAAAGGTAAGTGTTATAAAGTGTCAATTGATAGTGTTAGTATTGATAACTTAGTATCTAAGAAAATGGTATAGAAATTGAATTTGAAGAAAACATTGCATCCTCATCCTTAGAAGGTGTCTTGGCTAGAAAAATTTCATCAAATTTTAGTTAAGAACAATGTAAAGTGGATTTCCAAATAGGCAGGTATAAGGATGAATTTTTTTGTGATGTGATTCCAACTGAATTTTTCCATGTTTTGTTCGGGAGACAGTGGAAGTATGATAGGAAATCCATCCATGATGGTAGAAGAAACACGTACACTCTTGAAAAGGATGGTAAAAAATAACCCTATTTCCATTACCATATGATGAAGCCAAAGATGAAGTAGGTCGAAGTGTACTACTCATGAGTGGGAAGGAGCTCTTGAGAGAAGAAAAAAAGGATGAGGCACATTTTTCTCTATTTGGGAAGCCTCGTGTAATTATTACAAGCACCAATTTGAATGAATTGTTTGAAGAAATTAGGAGCATTCTAGATCAATTTTTCTGACATTATTGTGGATGAGATACTAAACAATTTGCCTCATGTTAGAAGCATTATCTATCACATTTATTTTATTCCAAAATCCACTCTTCCAAATAAAGCATCATATTGAATGAATCCACATGAAAATGAAGAGGTGAAGAGGTAGGTTAAAGAGTTATTTGATAAAGGAATTATTAAAGAAATATTAAGTCCCTTGGTTGTACCAATAATGGTGAGTCTGAAGAAGGATGGTGGATTGATAATGTGCACCGACTCAAGAGCTATCAATAAAATTAAAATTAGGTATATATTTCCACTTGCAAAAATTGATGATCTAATTGACTATTTAAGTGGTGCAAAGAATTTTGTAACACTCCATTCTACTCCCTTAAACTCCCACAGACTGTGAAAGGTGTTACTTTATAATTAACCGGCCACTCAAGGTCTATTATCAATATGGGGTTACAAAAATCCTTTTTTTCCAACTTTATCTAATAAAAAAAAAATCGCCATCTTACTTGTCTCGTCGAGAGATTTCTAACAAAGAAATTTTTATCTCAATCCAACTCGCATATTTAAAGTTATGCCTAATTGAAGTTAGACCAATTAAATCTTGCAACATCATCTTGGCACTACCATGTGGCATCCATGCGTGACCCATATGGCTCTACCATGTCACCTTTAATAGTTCACATCACTCATGGATCCATCGTCTTACCTATTTGACCATTACTGGATTTCGTGGAACTTTCCACCTGTTCCCAACTAGTGGGTCCCACGAGACCACCTCGCCATGCATTTCCATGAATCCTAGTTATATGTAGGCCCTAGGGAAATTCAGGGGACCTAATATTTGATGTGGTGCATTATCTCTCACACCCCCTGTTCGATTGAATCTCTTCCTCCATGAAAGATACCATGGAGCCCACAAACTCCCACAAGGATTACTTCTCCCATCATGGCATCCACTCCCAAACTCTACTTTGTGGTTTCCTTAACACCCACCACCTTTGTGTTGTCTCATGAGATCCACGTGGAAATACCACATTAACATGAAATGAGTCCACATCATCAGGATTCTGCCAAACGGCAACCATGTAAGGGCTACATGGCACTGCCACATCAGCTTATCTAGGGTCCAAATCATCAAAATATCCTACGTGGTGTCCATGTAGTACTTTTTAGTATTTCCTATGGTACTTCCACATCAACTCAAAACGTGGGTCCTACAAGTTTCAACCCATTTGTGTAATCCCACAAAGCTCTGTTATATCTAGTTTTAAGGATAAATCCAAGTGCATAAGATTTTACACTTTGGCATATCACCTAAACCCCTGAACCTCTGGATTACCCAAAATCGAAACCTCGCCTACCATTTGGTTCTAACAAGATTTCCACAAAATTTCAAGCCTCTCCAAAAATTCTGCCTCGCAAGAATTTCAATAAGCACAATGACCCAAATCCTATGGATCATGGAATTTTTCACTAAATAAAATAAAATCGCCCCCACCCAAGTGGGGTCCTCTGTTGCACATAAGTAACATTTCTTACCTCCTATTCAACACAATCGTTTTAAATGTTCACCTAAGTGGGTCCTCACGTATACATCGTTCCCCTTTATATGAATTCAAAGTAACTAAGATTCAGCCCATTTATAAAATGGCACAAGTCACAACCACTTGGACCTCCAGTTTCCTGAATAACTTCACCAATCCAAAGGTGCATTCGTCTCCAAAACACGTTTCCAAATTTGGGAAAAATCTTGGATTTCCATATACATCTAGTAGACAACATTGTGTCCAAATCCTTCACCCTGGATACAACTTAGTGCTAGAACAACAAAGAGATATCTAACATGGATATGATATTCATGGAGGAACCAATCCAACCCCATATACATATGTAACTTTTTACCAAGACCTATGAGAAGGAAAATTCTAAGTATTCAAACCATATTACCATTAAGAGAAGGCATTTCCCATACATCTAAATTCTGGGAATAGAGATTCAAGTCTATACATGAATCCTTCTAATGGGTTCTACCATGATATTTTTAATGAAAAAACATTAACAAATCAACCATATCAAGATAATCACAAGACAAATTATTGACTCAAATAAACAAAATTCACAAGAAAATGATATGCAGTGCTAACTCTGGGAAAATAAACCCTAAAGGTAGAAAAAAGATTGAACAAGGCACCAATTTCTCCCCTGGAGATCAAAATAATTATCTATCATATTATTGGATTCTTGCATGCATAATATACTCCTGGATTCTTCCTCCTCACCAGAGGGAGTCTATAGCCTTCAACAAATAAGGAACCATGACAGCTACAATGTATCAGTCCATGGGAATTGCATGATTAATTGAGCACATTAGGTAATCATAAATATCCATGTAAATGGTTATGTAGCCCAAGAACCATCAACAAACACATGGAGCAACAAATCCCTCATAACAATGAAAAGATGTATATGAAGCATTCATAAAAAACAATATGAATACCACATTCCTCCACTACAGTGCATACAGGTTAGTTGGAGCATATTAAGCAACCATGCATAATCATGGAAAAAATTCTTGATCACACAAAGATCTCAACAATATTTCGAAGCTAGAGCTACTTGAGACACATGGCACATGAATTGATCTAGTAATGAAACCATACACAACCATATTCACATAGGTGAACTACCTAGACTTATGAAGATATAGAGATCGTTGAACTTATGATATTAGAGTTGGTCCTGAGTGATTCTATATCACCAATTAGGAACTTATCAGACAACTTGAAAATGACTAAGAAGGATGCATTCACATAAATTAAACCAAACATAACCAACATAAATAAAAAATGTAGCTAATCAACCATCATTATATAGAAAACCATGTATTCTTACATCAATAACATGGGATTAATAATTGATTATAAGCACAATAAGGAATATTATAGATTGTAAACTTACATGCATAACCACGAAAAATTTTCTGAATAAGTTGAAATGGTTGGAAACTAAGGGAGAGTCTTCCACTCTCCACCCAACCATAAGACAACTACACTGCAAAATTTCTTGCAACTAACCACCCCTAATATGGATCTAGGGCTAAGGGAAATTCTCGCACAAGGGACTTTTTCACACCAATTGTCGAGGAGTTGGAGTCCATTTTTCCAGTGCTTCACCAACTCAAAAACTAGCACTTAAAGGTCCATTCACTCATTGAAATTCACATATCCCATATATGCTTATATAAATAACTCAATGATTATTTATTCAACTACATGGATTATCATGAGTGTCATAGAAGTAGGCCACCAGTTCATTGGTAAAAGCATCAAAATACAAGGAAATACAAGTTTGTTAAGATCAACCACATCCCAATATTTGAGCATCCAACACAAACCTATATTTTATTCTCTATTATCCTTGCATGCTAGTTCTTCCATTCTTATTCTCATACGACTGCTAGAGCCTGACTTCATCTTCCCTTCATTATATTCTTGATATGCTAGTGGGAAAAAACACTTGAAACGGGAACCAACTTCCCATTTTGTACATCTTGGTCCACTCGTGTCCATTCCTTTTATCCAGTTCACAAGAGGAAACATCCATGCCTTCCTCCATCCAATACCATCTTTCCACGAGTCAGGTGGTGGCTTGATATGTTATGCCATCTCTTCCCTCTTTGAGTGAGTATGGGCCTATTCACAACATGCATTAGGAAACCAATAAGCACGAAACATGTGCAACTCACTTCTACACCACCAGTAACAAAATAATTTAATTTAGCTAATATGGATCTGATGGCTACAAGTAAACATGAGAGCAAGAGAGATTCAAATATTAAAGGAACTTTAGGTAATGATAGGTGGTTAAGAAAATTTCCAATTAGTCCAAGGATACATAAGGTTGTCCAACCTTCGGCTATCTTAACTAATTAATAAAAAATATTATATGTTTAATCATAGGTCCAGTCATTTGCACTCCTTTCTTGTTGGTGTTAAAATCACAATCATCATTACAATAAGAAGGGGTAGAACATGGGGAAATTACAAACCCCACCCCCTTAAAGGAACATCGTCCTCAACATTATATAATAGAGAATAGAAACAATAAATGAAGTTTTCACTATAGCTCTTTTCATCATCACCTTTTCTATCTCCTAGATTGTCCTATCTAGCCATGTCATCCATTGTCTTCAACATTTTCACAGGAACATATTCTGATGCTTGATCCCATTCAGTATGCATATGAACTTTTTGAAATTGATTTTCTTCTATTTTATCTTCCTTGTATTCATACACCTTCCAAGCTTATGCATCCCATTATATGCTTCCCTAGTCCCTCAATGATCCATCCCTTGGCAAGGCTTCCTCACTCAGGAAGAGTATTTACATGTTGAAATCCAACAAAAAAATGAACCACATACTAGTGTGGGATTATAGTCACACATGAGTGAGGAATTTAGTGACACATTAGTGCTAAATGTGGGTGTCTAATTTTTAAATTAATTGGAAAACAAATTGTAATCTTATCTCATAACAACTTGTAATAGTTAACTAAGTGTGATAAACTTAGTTAGCTCAAGAATTTTGAGTAGAGGGTCAAAGGTGAGGCATGTAAAGTGATTATATTATATACAGGGTCCATTTGCAGTTGTAGCACTAGTGTGGTGTGAGTGCAATCATTTAAATCATATTAATTTAGTTAAAATTAGTTTAACTAGTTCTAATTGAGTGATGAACTAGTGGAAGGTTAAGTGAATTAAAATAGATTTAATTCACAAGTAGTGATCTACCAAGTAAATAATGATTCACTATTAATATTTGCATGCATGTCAATTCTGATGACAACCCAGTTGAGACAAAGGTTAAAGGTAAGTAAAATATCAGTTGTATTATTAGCGAATTTCCCAAGGGCAATTATAAAGCCACAAGATTCCCATGATGGATTTCATAGTCAAGGAAGGTTGGAATTCCTATTTAATATAAATAATTTTTCCTAGGGATTGCATGACCCTGGCAGGCTGAAGGTGGGTAGGAAATTGGCTATGTATTGGTCCAATTTTTCCTAGATCAACGTGCGACGATTGGTAGGGTGTATGAGGTTCTTGTGAGCACACATGCATTGTATTGTTTCATTATTCCTTGGATTATTATACAATAGATATGGAGGGGTTTTGAGCAGTTGATTTCCCCAGGAAAATATTGTGTTGTGCAATTGATTTACTTATTTCTCTTACTTGCATGTGATTGAGCGATCATGATTTATATTCTACAAATATTGTAGAATGATTCAATATCTTATTTTAGCACACTGCATGATCAGATTGAATCCATTGGTGTAATTTATACATGGTATAAGAGAGGAAGGAATCACAATAGTGGAGAAGAAATTGAGTTAGTTTTGAACAATATTCAAATTTTCACATACATTATTTGGAGCTAGAAGATGACTAGGATGTCCTTCACATGCTTGAGAATCGAATATGAACTTGAGGGAAATTCGAACTATATTGCATGGAGGGACATGATGGAGGTATTATTTGAGGATAATGGTTTGAAGGAGTTCATTGACACTCATATTCCTGAACCCAATCAGGCTGATGTTGCACAACATGAAGCATGTAGGAAGAATGTCTCGAGTCTCCATGGCAAGGAAAATCCATATGATATGTGGAAGGCCTTTAAAGATCTGTTTCAAAGAAGTAGTGACCAGAGAAAATTGGCACTCAAGGAAAAGCCCAAGAAAATCAAAATGGAGAAGGGCAACATAATCCAGAAATACTTGACTAATTTCACTCAATGTCGATGTGAGCTTGGAAGTGTTGGGATTACTGTAGCTGATGATGACTTGGTGAGCCTAACACTTCTAGGCCTTCCCAAGAGCTACCATAGTTACCAGGACTATATGAATGGAAGGGAGAAGTTATCAGATTAAGATCAACTATGGTCGGATTTGGTATAAGGAGATTTTCAGTGGAATTTCAGGGATGGATCCTCATCCAAGACTGATGATGAGAAAAATTGTGCCTTGGCTAGTAAGGCAAAGAAGGGGAAGGGGAGGAAGTCCCATTCCAAATCTGAGACCAAAAAAGAAGGCAGGACGTGTGACATGCCAAAGGTGAAATTTTTTCACTGTCATGATGATGGAAACTATGCCAGAACTTGTCCACAAAAGAATAAGAAAAATAAGAAGGCTCCGGGAGCTGCAGCGGGTGAAGCTTTGGCCTCACATTTTGAGTTAGAATTCTCTCTCATTGCATGCATGGTTTAAAATATGATGAGATCTATGTGGTACTTGGATAGTGGAGAATATTTCCGTATGATGGGAAACAAAGAAATTTTTAGTAGCTTGGAGGAGACGGATCTTCAAATGCACATCGAGATGGGTGATGACGGGAGGTATAGTGCTACCGGGATTGGTACAGTTACTTTACAAAGATAGTGAGGTAAACCTTTCACATTAAAATATGTCATGCATGTACCAGGCTTGAAAAATAATTTAGTTTTAGTTTCTATGTTGGGGGATCTTTTATATGATGTGGTTTTCAGCGAAGGAAAGGTGTTCCTTCGTCACAAAGCCACAGGATAGGTAAAGAATTTTGGGGTTTATGTGAAGAACCTCTACAAACTTGATGTAGATCATTGCGCAACAATGAGCAGTAAATTAGGGGAGGTGATTATCTGAGATACATGTGAGTTATGGCACAAGATATTGGGCCATCTACACCACTGTGCTTTGAGGATCATGCAACAGATTTTTACAAGTTTTCCAAAGGGTACTCTTGCGCAGATAGACACATGCAAGGAATGTACCATGTGGAAGTATACAAAGGCCACCTTTCATGAGAAGGAGAAATCAGTAGCGATAATCCTTGAGAGAGTTCACTGAGATATGTGTGGACCATTCTCTACAACTTCCATAGCAAAGCACATGTATTATGTGATTTTTGTTGATGATTTTTCTAGGAAGTGTTGGATCTTCTTTCTGCAGAAGAAAGATCAGACGTTCTCCGAGTTTTGTGAGTTCAAAGCACTAGTAGAGAAATATACAGGGAATAAGGTGAAGGATCTAAGGAGGGAAAATGGTGGAGAGTATATCTCTAATGAATTCAAGAACTTCTACACCAAATAAGGAATTCAGGGAGAAATGAATTCACCTCATAACCCACAACATAATGGGGTTGCAGAAATAAATAATATAACATAATGATATTTGTGCAGAACCATACTCCTCATCGGATACTTGGAATGAGTACATCAAAGGAGGCTTTTTCAGGTAAGAAACTAGATGTTTCATATTTTAAAATTTTTGGCTCATCTGTCTATTTCCATGTGACCAAAGATGCCAGGAAGAATCTAGAACCAACATCATATGTTGGGATTTTTTTGGGGTACACTGATACTCCCCACAACTATCAGGTGTATTTCTCGGCTAAAAGGATAGAAAATTTCAGGAGAGATGTTAAATTTGATGAGGATAATGCCATGTGATTGTCCCTTGAGAGGGAGCTTGACTTGCAAGCAGATGAGGAAATATTAGTTCCAAAGGATGAACCTCAGGATGTTGAGCAGCCACAAGCAGAGGATCATGGTGTGGCAGAAACCACTCATGCAGAGCGATTCACCAGAAATGGTAGGAAGCACACTAGAGAGGATGACAGATTGAATATTCTAGATGCGACAGAGAATGTAGGTGCACCTACATCAAAACGTAGGCAAAGAAGGTCCCCAGAAAGGTATATTGGATACATGGCTCTTATGAGCGAGTGTATTATGACAAAACCATCCTCTTTTAAAGAAGTAGTGTAACAACCAACATGGTCTGATGCCATGGTTGAGGAGTATGACTCCATTATCAGAAAAAAAGTGCATGAAAAGTGGTCCCAAGACCAGTGGGGAAGTCTGTGGTTGGATCCAGGTGGATCTATAAGGTGAATCAAGAAACATATGGGAGTGTGGAGAAATAAAAGGCTAGATTTGTGCCAGAGGATTCTCACAAGTAGAGGGGATTGACTATGAGGAGACTTTTGGACCGATTGCAATATACTCATCGATTAGATCCATCCTTGCACTCTCAGTGCAAATGGGGTGGCAGATACATCATATGGATGTAAAGATAGCCTTTCTCAATGTGTTTATTGAGGAAAAAGTGTACATTGAGCAAGCATAATGTTTTGAGACCTTTGATAGAGAGTCGCATGTGTGTTGACTCAAGAGAGCACTGTATGGGCTGAAGTAAGAACCTTGTGCTTGGTACACCAGGATCAAAAACTATTTCATCGAGTTGGGCTTCAAAAAGAGTGAAACAGATGCGAACCTATATCATATTGTGGTTGATGATAAGCTTTTGATTATTGTACTCTATGTTGATGATATTATACTGACAGGTGATGAGCAACTCATAAATTCTTGCAAAGAGGATCTTCCAAGAGGGTTTGAGACAAAGGACATGGGGCTCTTGCATTATTTCCTTGGCTTGGAAATATGGAAAAGAGATGGGGATAAATCTGTATCTCAGGGCAAGTATGTTAAGGAGATTCTGAGGAAGTTCCACATGGAAGATAACAAACCCATGAAGACTCCTCTTGCTGGTAACTGGAGGAAGGAGGATGCTACTTCAGGTGAAGTAGTGGATGCTAATATTTACATGTAGCTGGTGGGTGACATATGCTACGTAGTTAACTAGCTTAGTAAAGCTATGGTTAAGCCTACCAAGCTCTTTTTGAAGGCGAGGAAGCATGTGTTGAGATATCTTAGGGGAATTATAGAGTATGGATTATGGTACATATGAATAGAAGGAGTGAAGCTTCAAGGCATCACTGATGCAGATTGGTCAGGCAGTCCATCAGATAGGAAGATCACATCAGGGGGCATCTTCAGCATAGGATTAGCAAAAATTTCCTAGTAATGCAGGAAGCAAAAATCAGTTGCACTCAGTTCATCCGAGGTAGAGTACATGGCAGCTAGTAAGGCTGCATGTGAGGCCACTTGGATGAGGAAAATAGTTACATTTTGATAGGTTAGGTAAAATAGATTAGATTTTTTTCTGCAATTAGATGAAGTATATTGATGAATGATGCAAGATAACATAGCTTCCTTTCTACAAGTAGTTTAGCTCTTGTCTTTTCATGAATTGATTAATTGGCATGTCCTAGTTGAATTCGATGGAATTTTCCTTTTCATATTCAGAGAAAGATTTCAGTTGTATTTTCATTAGCAAGTTTTCATTCTAATTCAGTAAATTGAATGTTGATGAGTTAATGGTCTGGATAAATCCTCTAGATAAATATTTTGATTATGATGATGTTGATGGAGATAAGTGAGTCAAGTATGCAGTGACTAGATCCAAAGGCCATGTAACAATATGGTGGGATGAGGTACAAGCTTAACAGAAGAGGAAAGGAAAGTCTAAAATGAAATATTGGGACAAAATGGTAGCAAAGTTTAAGGGTAAACTCTTACCCAAGGATTATCAAATCAATCATTTTAAACAATTACAAAACCTTACAAGTTAGATAATACACTGAATATTTTTACAAGTTGAATATTAGAAATTGCCATGTTGAAGATGATGCTGAGAAATTTGGTAGATATATAAATGGTTTGATATTTTATATTCAAGATGAAATTAGTCTTTATATTTGAAGAATTTTGGGGATTCATGTCAATTTTCCTTGAAGGCAGAAGAGAATATTGCTCAAAAGAAAAACTATATAAGTTGATGAATGAGTCCCGCAAGAGGCAAAGGACAACACAGTGGAAGAGGAAGAGTCTAGTCTGAAAGAAAATAAGGAGGAAGCTCTAGTATTCAATCATCAAGGGGAGATGATTTAATAGGGAGATGATCATTCTCTAGAGGTAGAGGTCGAGGAAGAGACTATCAACCTAGATGTTTCAAATGTGGGAAACTAAGACACATGTCTTGGGAATTTCTTGAGAATTCACTAGTTGGGCAAAGAGTTTCTCATGTTGCAGAAGAAAGGGAGGCAAATGAGAATCCAACCATAATTGAAGAAATGCTTGAAGTAGGGAAGTCCTTTATAATGAAGAGAGTATTGATTAAAGTAGAGAAGGAATACAAAGAACCAAATCAAAGGACAAGTCTATTCAAGACCATGTGAAAATCAAAAGGTAAGTGTTATAAAGTGTGAATTGATAGTGTTAGTATTGATAACTTAGTATGCAAGAAAATGGTATAGAAATTGAATTTGAATAAAACATTGCATCCTCATCCTTAGAAGGTGTCTTGGTTAGAAAAATTTCATCAAATTTTAGTTAAGAACAATGTAAAGTGGATTTCCAAATAGGCAGGTATAAGGATGAAGTTTTTTGTGATGTGATTCCAATTGAATTTTTCCATGTTTTGTTCAGGAGACAGTGGAAGTATGATAGGAAATCCATCCATGATGGTAGAAGAAACACGTACACTCTTGAAAAGGATGGTAAAAAATCACCCTATTTCCATTACCATATGAAGAAGCCAAAGATGAAGTAGGTTGAAGTGTACTACTCATGAGTGGGAAGGAGCTATTGAGAGAAGAAAAAAAGGATGAGGCACATTTTTCGCTATTTGGGAAGCCTCGGGTAATTATTACAAGCACCAATTTGAATGAATTGTTTGAAGAAATTAGGAGCATGCTAGATCAATTTTTCTGATATTATTGTGGATGAGATACTAAACAAGTTGCCTCATGTTAGAAGCATTATCCATCACATTTATTTTATTCCAAAATCCACTCTTCCAAATAAAGCATCATATTGAATGAATCCACATGAAAATGAAGAGGTGAAGAGGTAGGTTCAAGAGTTATTCGATAAAGGACTTATTAAAGAAATATTAAGTCCCTTGGTTGTACCAATAATGGTGAGTCTGAAGAAGGATGGTGGATTGATAATGTGCACCGACTCAAGAGCTATCAATAAAATGAAAATTAGGTATATATTTCCACTTGCAAAAATTGATGATCTAATTGACTATTTAAGTGGTGCAAATAATTTTGTAACACTCTGTTCCACCCCCTTAAACTCCCAAAGACTATGAAAGGTGTTACTTTATAATTAACCAACCACTCAAGGTCTATTATCAATATGGGGTTACAAAAATCCTTTTTTTCCAACTTTATCTAATAAAAAAAAAAATCACCATCTTACTTGTCTCGTCGAGAGATTCCTGACAAATAAATTTTTATCTCAATCTAACTCCCATATTGAAAGTTATGCCTAATTGAAGTTAGACCAATTAACTCTTGAAAAATCATCTTGGCACTACCATGTGGCATCCATGTGTGACCCATGTGGCTCTACCATGTCACCTTGAATAGTTCACATCACTCATGGAGCCATCGTCTTACCTATCTGACCATTATCGGATTTTGTGGAACTTTCCACCTCTTCCAAACTAGTGGGTTCCACAAGACCACCTCGCCATGCATTTCCATGACTCCTAGTTATATCTAGGCCCTGGGTAAATTCGGGGGACCTAATATTCGATATGGTGCATTGTCTATCACACCCCCTATTCGATTGAATCTATTCCTCCATTGAATTTACCATGGAGCCCGCAAACTCCCACATGGATTACTTCTCCCATCATGGCATCCACTCGCACACTTTATTTTGTGGTTTCCTTAATACCCACAACCTTTGTGTTGTCTCATGAGATCCACATGGAACTACCACATTAACATGAAATGAATCCACATCGTCAGGATTCTGCCAAACGACAACCATGTAAGGGCTACATGGAACTGCCACATCAACTTATATAGGGTCCACATCATCAAAATATCCTACGTGGTGTCCATAACGTGGGTCCTATAGGGTTCAACCCATTTGTGTAATACAACAAAGCTCTGTTATATATAGTTTTAAGGAGAAATCCAAGTGCATAAGATTTTACACTTTGGCATATCACCTAAATCCTCGAACCTCCGGATTACCTAAAATCCAAACCTGGCTTGCCATCTGGTTCTAACAAGATTTCCACAAAATTTCAGGCCTCTCCAAAAATTCTGCCTCGCAAGAATTTTAATAAGTGCAATGACCCAGATCCTATGGATCATGGAATTCTTCACTACATAAAATAAAATCACCCCCACCCAAGTGGGGTCCTCATAAGATATACAATACTTTACCTCATTCAAATATAAACTCTTTTAAATGTTCACCCAAGTGGGTCCCCTACCAGATACATTGTTCCCTTCGCATGAATTCAAAGAATTGGTGTTCTAGCCCATTTATAAAATGGCACAAGTCACAACCACTTGGACCTCTAGTTTCTTGAATAACTTCACCAATCCAAAAGTGCATTCGTCTCCACAACACGTTAACAAATTTGGGAAAAATCTTGGATTTCCATATACATCTAGTAGACAACATTGTGTCCAAATACTTCACCCTAGATACAACTTAGTGCTAGAACATTAAAGAGATATCTAACATGGATATGATATTCATGGAGGAACCAATCCAACCCCATATACATATGTAACTTTTTTCCAAGACCTATGAGAAGGAAAATTCTAAGTATTCAAACCATATTACCATTAAGAGAAGGCATTGCCCAGACATCTAAATTCTGGGAATAGAGATTCAAGTCTATACATGAATCCTTCTAATGGGTTCTACCATGATATTTTCAATGGAAAAACATTAAAAAATCAACAATATCAATATAATCACAAGACAGATTATTGACTCAAATAAACAAAATTCACAAGAAACTGATATGCAGTGCTAACTCTGGGAAAATCAACCCTAAAGGTAGCAAACAGATTGAACGAGGCACTAATATCTCCCCTGGATATAAAAATAAGTATCTATCATATTATTGGATTCTTGCATGCATAATATACACCTGGATACTTCCTCCTCACCAGAGGGAGTCTATAGCCTTCAAAAAACAAGGAACCATGATAGTTACAATGTATCAATCCATGGAAATTGCATGATTAATTGAGCACATTAGGTAATCATAAATATCCATGTAAATGGTTATGTAGCCCAAGAACCATCAACAAACACATGGAGCAACAAATACCTCATAACAATGAAAAGATGTATATGAAGCATTCATAAAGAATAATATGAATACCACATTCCTCCACTACAGTGCAAATAGGTTAGTTGGAGCATAGTAAGCAACCATGCATAATCATGGAAAAAATTCTTGATCACACAAATATCTCAACAATATTTCGAAGCTAGAGCTACTTGACACACATGGCACATGAATTGATCTAGTAATGAAACCATCCACAACCATATTCGCATAGGTGAACTACCTAGACTTATGAAGATATAGAGATTGTTGAACTTATGATATCAGAGTTAGTTCTAAGTGATTCTATATCACCAATCAAGAACTTATCAGACAACCTGAAAATGACTAAGAAGGATGCAATCACATAAATTAAACCAAACATAACCAACATAAATAAAAAATGTGGCTAATAAACCATCATTATATAGAAAACCATGTATTCTTACATAAATAACATGGGATTAATAATTGATTATAAGCACAATAAGGCATATTATAGATTGTAAACTAACATGCATAACCACGAATACTTATCTGAATAATTTGAAATGGTTGGAAACTAAGGGAGGGTCTTCCACTCTCCACCCAACCATAAGACAACTACACTGCAAAATTTCTTGCAGCTAACCACCCCTAATATGGATCTAGGGCTAAGGGAAATTCTTGCACAAGGGACTTGTTCACACCAATGGTCGAGGAGTTGGAGTCCATTTTTCCAGTGCTTCACCAACTCAAAAAATAGCACTTAAAGGTCCATTCACTCACTGAAATTCACATACCCCATATAGGCTTAGATAAATAACTCAATGGTTATAGATTCAACTACATGGATTATCACGAGGGTCATAGAAGTAGGCCACCAGTTCATTGGTAAAAGCATAAGAATATAAGGAAATACAAGTTTGGTAAGATCAACCACATCCCAATCTTTGAGCATCCAACACAAACTTATCTTTTATTCTCTGTTATCCCTGCATGCTATTTCTTCCATTCTTATTCTCCTACGACTAATAGAGCCTGACTTCATCTTCCCTTCATTATATTCTTGCTATGCTAGTGGGAAAAAACACTCGAAATGGGAATCAAATTCCCATTTTTCACGTCTTAGTCCACTCGTGCCCATTCCTTTCATTCAGTCACAAGAGGAAACATGCATGCCTTCCTCCATCCAATACCATCTTTCCACAAGTTAGGTGGTGGCTTGATATGTTATGCCATCTCTTCCTTCTTTGAGTGAGTATGGCCCTATTCACAACATGCATTAGGAAACCAATAACCAAGAAACATGTGCAACCCACTTCTACACCACCAGTAACAACATAATTTAATTTAGCTAATATGGCTCTGATGGCTACAAGTAAACATGAGAGCAAGAGAGATTCAAATATTAAAGGAACTTTAGGTAATGATAGGTGGTTAAGAAAATTTCAAATTAGTCCAAGGATATATAAGGTTGTCCAACCTTCGGCTGTCTTAACTAATTAATAAAAAATATTATATGTTTAATCATAGGTCCAGTAATTTGCACTCCTTTCTTGTTGGTGTTAAAATCACAATCATCATTACAATAAGAAGGGGTAGAACATGGGGCAATTACAAACCCCACCCCCTTAAAGGAACATCGTCCTCAACATTATATAATAGATAATAGAAACAATAAATGAAGTTTTCACTATAGCTCTTTTCATCATCACCTTTTCTATCTCTTGGATTGTCCTATCTAGCCATGTCGCCCATTGTCCTCAACATTTTCACAGGAACATCTTCTTATGCTTGATCCCATTGAGTATGCATATGACCTTTTTGAAATTGATTTGCTTCTATTTTATCTTCCTTGTAGTCATACACCTTCCAAGTTTATGCATCCCATTATATGCTTCCCTAGTCCCTCAATGATCCATCCCTTGGCAAGGCTTCCTCACTCAGGAAGAGTCCTTACATGTTGAAATTCAACAAGAAAATGAAACACATACTAGTGTGGGATTACAGTCACACATGAGTGAGGAATTCAGTGACACATTCAGTGCTAAATGTGGGTGTCTAATTTTTAAATGAATTGGAAAACAAATTGTAATCTTATCTCGTAACAACTTGTAATAGTTAACTAAGTGGGATAAACTTAGTTAGCTCAAGAATTTTGAGTAGAGGGTCAAAGGTGAGGCATGTAGAGTGATTATATTATTTATAGGGTCCAGTTGCAGTTGTAGCACTAGTGTGGTGTGAGTGAAATCATTTAACTCATATTAATTTAGTTAAAATCAGTTTAACTAGTTCTAACTGAGTGATGAACTAGTGGAAGGTCAAGTGAATTAAAATACATTTAATTCACAAGTAGTGATCTACCAAGTAACTAATGATTCACTATTAATATTTGCATGCATGTCAATTCTAATGACAACCCAGTTGATACAAAGGTTAAAGGTAAGTAAACTATCAGTTGTATTATTAGCGAATTTCCCGAGCGCAATTATAAAGCCGCAAGATTCCCATGATGGATTTCGTAGTCAAGGAAGGTTGGAATTCCTATTTAATATGAATAATTTTACCTAGGGATTGCATGAGCCAGGCAGGCTGAAGGTGGGTAGGAAATTGGCTATGTATTGGTCCAATTTTGCCTAGATCAACGTGAGACGATTGGTAGAGTGTATGAGTTCTTGTGAGCACACATGCATTTTATTGTTTCATGATTCCTTGGATTATTATACAATAGATATGGAGGGGTTTTGAGTAGTTGATTTCCCCAGGAAAATCTTGTGTTGTGCAATTGATTTACTTATTTCTCTTACTTGCATGTGATTGAGCGATCATGATTTATATTCTGCAAATATTGTAGAATGATTCAATATCTTATTTTAGCACACTGCATGATCAGATTGAATCCATTGGTGTAATTTATACATGGTATAAGAGAGGCAGGAATCACAATAGTGGAGAAGAAATTGAGTTAGTGTTGAACAATATTCAAATTTTCACATACATTATTTGGAGCTAGAAGATGACTAAGATGTCTTTCACATGCTTGAGACTTGAATATGAACTCAAGGGAAATTCGAACTATATTGCATGGAGGGACATGATGGAGGTAGTATTGGAGGATAATGGTTTGAAGGAGTTCATTGACACTCATATTCCTGAACCCAATCAGGCTGATGTTGCACAACATGAAGAATGTAGGAAGAATGTCTCGAGTCTCCATGGCAAGGAAAATCCATATGATATGTGGAAGGCCTTGAAAGATCTGTTTCAAAGCAGTAGTGACCATAGAAAATTGGCACTCAAGGACAAGCCTAGGAAAATCAAAATGGAGAAGGGCGACACAATCCAGAAATACTTGACCAATTAACTCAATGTCAATATGAGCTTGGAAGTGTTGGGATTACTGTAGCTGATGATGACTTGGTGAGCCTAACACTTCTAGGCCTTCCCAAGAGCTAGCATAGTTACCAGGAATTTATGAATGGAAGGGATAAGTTATCAGATTAGGATCAACTATGGTCGGATTTGGTATAAGAAGAGTTTCAGCGGAATTCCAGGGATGGATCCTCATCCAAGACTGATGATGAGGAAAATTGTGCATAGGCATGCAACACCGTGATATTTGTGCAAAACCGTAGTCCTCATCGGATACATGGAATGAGTACACCAGAGGAGGCTTTTTTAGGTAAGAAACTGGATGTTTCATTTTTTAATATTTTTGGCTCATCTATCTATTTCCATGTGATCAAATATGCCAGGAATAATCTAGAACCAACATCATATGTTGGGATATTTGTGGGGTACACTGATACTCCCCACAACTATCGGGTGTATTTCTCGGCTAAAAGGATGGCGGTTGTCAGGAGAGATGTTAAATATGATGAGGATAATGCCATGTGATTGTCCCTTGAGAGGGAGCTTGACTTGCAAGCAGATGAGGAAATATTAGTTCCGAAGGATGAACCTTAGGATGTGTAGCAGCCACAAGCAGAGGATTATGGTGTGGCAGAAACCACTCATGCAGATCCATTCACCAAAAATGGTAGGAAGCACACTAGAGAGGATGACAAATTGAATATGCTAGATGCAACAGAGAATGTAGGTGCACCTACATCACAACGTAGGCAGAGAAGGTCCCCAGAAAGGTATACTTGATACATGGCTCTTATGAGCGAGTGTATTATGAAAAAACCATCCTCTTTTAAATAAGTAGTGTAACAACCAACATTGTTTGATGCCATGGTTGAGGAGTATGACTCCATTATTAGAAAAAGTGCATGGCAAGTGGTCCCAAGACCAGTGGGGAATTTTGTGGTTGGATCCAGGTGGATCTATAAGGTGAAGCAAGAAACAGATCGGAGTGTGGAGAAATACAAGGCTAGATTTGTGCCAGAGGATTCTCACAGGTGGAGGGGATTGACTATCAGGAGACTTTTGGACCAATTGCAAGATACTCATCGATTAGATCCATCCTTGCACTCTCAGTGTAGATGGGGTGGCAGATACATCATATGGATGTAAATATAGCCTTTCTCAATGTGTTTATTGAGGAAAAAGTGTACATTGAGCAAGAAGAATGTTTTCAGACCTTTGACAGGGAGTCGCATGTGTGTTGACTCAAGAGAGCACTATATGGACTGAAGCAAGAACCTCGTGCTTGGTACACCAGGATCAACAACTATTTCACCGGGTTGGGCTTCACAAAGAGTGAAGCAGATGCGAACCTATATCATATTGTGGTTGATGGAAAGCTTTTGATTATTGTACTTTATGTTGATGATAGTATACTGACAGGTGATGAAAAACTCATAAATTCTTGCAAAGAGGATCTTCGAAGAAGGTTTGAGGCGAAGGACATGGGGCTCTTGCATTATTTCCTTGGCTTGGAAATATGGTGAAGAGATGAGGAGAAATTTGTATCTCAGGGCAAGTATGCCGAGGAGATTCTGAGGAAGTTCCACATGGAAGATAACAAACCCATGAAGACTCCTATTGCTGGTAACTGGAGGAAGGAGGATGCTACTTTAGGTGAAGTAGTGGATGCTACTATTTACATGTAGCTTGTGGGTTCACTTATGTATTTGGTGAACACACAACCAGACATATGCTACGTAGTTAACCAGCTTAGTAAAGCTATGGTTAAGCCTACCAAGCTCTTTTTGAAGGCGAGGAAGCATGTGTTGAGATATTTTAGGGGAATTACAAAGTATGGATTATGGTACACATGAATAGAAGGAGTGAAGCTTCAAGGCATCACTGATGCAGATTGGGCAGGAAGTCCATCAGACAAGAAGAACACATCAGGGGGCATCTTCAACATAGGATTAGCAACAATTTCCTAGTAATGCAGGAAGCAAAAATCAGTTGCACTCAGTTCATACGAGGTAGAGTACATGGCAGCTAGTAAGGCTGCATGCGAGGCCATCTGGATGAGGAAAATACTTTTTGGTTTGTATGGTCATCAGATGGATCTGACGGTGATACATTGTGATAACCAGAGTTGCATAAAA
The DNA here is from genome assembly GCA_034641835.2 of Pinus albicaulis. NCBI lineage: Eukaryota > Viridiplantae > Streptophyta > Pinopsida > Pinales > Pinaceae > Pinus > Pinus albicaulis. The sequence goes on from CM076579.1 coordinate 233,411,231, forward strand.
CTCTTGGTTAATCTGGTATTCCATGAAAGTTCCAAGCATATTGACATTTGGTACCACTGTCTCAAATATTTTGTTTAGAGGAAAATTATGTTGTTGCAGTACATTCCCACGGAAGATCAGGATACATATACCTTGATGAAGGTACTTTTGAAGAGAAAATTCAAATACCACAGAGGCAGGATCAAGGTAGCTATTAATCCCTTTCTTGTTGAGAGGGAGTGTTGAAATTCAACAAGAAAATGCACCACATACTAGTGTGGGATTCCAGTCACACATGAGTGAGGAATTCAGTGACACATTAGTGCTAAATGTGGGCATCTAATTTTTAAATAAATTGGACAATACATTGTAATATTATCTCATAACAACTTGTAATAGTTAAATAAGTGTGATAGACTTATTTATCTCAATAATTCGAGTTGAGGGCAAAGGTGAGGCATCTAGAGTGATTCTATTATTTACAGGGTCCAGATGTAGTTTTAACACTAGTGTGGTGTGAGTGCAATCAGTTAAATAAAATTAATTGAGTTACAATCAGTTTAACTAGTTCTAAATAAGTGATGAGCTAGTGGAAGGTCAAGTGAATTAAAATATATTTAATTCAGAAGTAGTGATCTACCAAGTAACTGATGATTCACTATTAATAGCTACATGCATGTCAATTCTGATGATTACCCAGTTGAGACAAACGTTAAAGGTAAGTAAACTATTAGTTGTATTATTAGCGAATTTCATAAGCGCAATTATAAATCCACATGATGCCCATGATGGATTGTGTAGACAAGGAAGGTTGGAATTCCTATTTAATAGGAATTATTTTTCCTAAGGATTGCATGAGCAAGGCAAGCTAAAGGTGGGCAGGAGATTGGCTATGTATTGGTCCAATTTTGCCTAGATCAGTGTGAGATGATTGGTAGAGTGTATGAGGTTCTTGTGAGCACACATGCATTGTATTGTTTCATGATTCCTTGGTTGATTATAAAATAGAGATGGGGGGGTTTTGAGTAGTTGCTTTCCCTAGGAAAATATTGTGTTGTGCGATTGATTTACTTGTTTCTCTTACTTGCATGTGATTAAGCGATCGCGATTTATATTCTGAAAATCTTGTAAAAGGATTCAATATCTTGTTTTAGCACATTGCATGATTGGATTGAATCCATTGGTGTAATTTCTACATTACGTCCAAGCCATCCCTCTGGCTTTTTCATGGTGATCAATTCATATCATTAGTTCCAATATCATTTCAATGGTGTAGTTCTTGAGGTCTTCAAATCCATTATACAACTGCTATGTAATTTTTTGTGCTCAACCTAGTCTCCTAAATTGAGTTCATAATTGTCAACCAGGGTTGGTAAACTGCTGAAGTGTGGTGCACTATATGTGCCTAGGTATTTGTTTCTCACTACGTTGTGTCTAGTGTTTTGTGATGTTTTTGGGTTTTTTTTTTATGGTTTTATGTTCACAAGGGAAAGAACTAAATGCTGGTGGAAAGAAGCTACTGGCTAAAAACAGAGTGAAGCCTAAATTATGGATGAAAAATGAAAAATGAAAATACTGAAACAAAACAAAGCCTAAACTATGGCTAGCAAAATACAAAGCTTGATAATGACTTCAAGGAAATAAATCACAACATGAGCTTAACTTGTCCAATTCATTCATTAAAGATGTTTTGGAAGAACTTGAGAAATGGGAAGTTAAATGTAAATGGAGTTCTCCTAAATAAACAATAAAGCAATCAACTTACAATGTTACAACATCTCATCCATGATTAAAGTTCTATTGGAATATATTTGGAAAAGAACATTTGTAGCACCATAAGATTTATATTCTAAACTAGCTTCTAATTCTGTTCTGCAACTCAATTTAACACCACTAGGCCTCATTCCAAAAGTTATAGATTTCCTTTTTAGAATGGGCTTTTGAGAAAAGGCTTGTTTGTGAAATGGTAAGAAGGTTGAAAAATACTCTAGGTCTTAGACTGATACTAACTCCTGTCCAAATGATTGTGTATTAATAAAAGGTTGGAACAAAAGAATTTTTGTAAATAATGAATACCATGGTATTTGAATTTAACAACTAATATAACTTAAAAATGCAATGGATGAAAACTAGACTGGAGTGCTAATACAGTGAGCTAAAACTAAACTAGAGTGCCACTAGTCTATTTGAAGTACAGTGAACAATGTTAGACTGAAAAGCCATTATCAAACTGAAAATAAAATGACAGAGCTGAACCACATGCATTCTACCTCTGGAGTGTTATAACTAAGTTAACATGCAGCTAACCTAAGGAATTCTATAGTCCATCCCATTCAGTATGAATGATGTTTTGGAAGAGTTTGTGAGAACAAGTATGGCTGTATCATTCAAAGCAATTGAAAATACACACAAGACTGAAAGCAAATACAACTGAAATCCAAGACACCACAGCTACTTCTTACTCGTTGTTATGATATTTTGGAAGAGCTTTGTGTTAGGGTCCCGTGATTTGGCCGATTGGCTAGCTAAATGACGATGTAACATCAAACCAAGCTTTGGAGCCCAAGGACCTAGCCTTCCTGGACTCAGAGAGGGCTCTCTCTATTATATGCAAAAGATGTCGGTGTGTTTACTTGCGGTGTTTTGATATTAGGCTAGTTATGAAGTATGTTTTTAGTTTTTTTGGTTTTTTAAGTTTGTGAGGAATGAAACTGATCAAATACATAAACTGGATAACAAGATGTAGATAAATTGGGCTATGGGGTCAAACAGGTCAAGGAAGCTATGAAGTGATGATGTAAAGTTGCTGTAGGGCCGATTTGATTCACGGTAGAAGGGATCTCTGGGCAAAATGGATTAAGTGGACAACAAGTTGGTGAAAGACAAGGGATTTCAAGTGTAACTAGTTAATAGCAGACAATAAACATGTAATAGCAAACCATTAATCATGCTAAGTGTAACTATAAGCTAATTAACACATAGAAATCAAACATTCCAGCCATACATAGAGGTATAAGACCCTCTAACTTCGGGAAATGGCTATCAGACTTTGGGGAAAACATATAAGACAAACTAACAACTCATAAACTATGCCGGAACGCCTAAACATAGTCTCGAAGTCATTGGGCACTTGGACAAATAAGTTTTCATAGTTTTAGGCAAAGGGCTAGATCGGGACTAGGCCTCCTTGGTTCAACAAGATGATCAACAAATCAGTCAAAGAGAAAGTTTTATGGACAGAACTATGGGAAGCTTGTAGGTAGGTAGGGAAAACCATACATCCTACTTAACATACATAGAACTGATGAATAAAACTTAGCAACAACACCTTAGGTTACTAAAGAGCAGCTAAGAATTCTTTAGCATAACTAAGGGAGAAGAAAACATCAAGCTATGAAGATTCAGGGATTTTGAGGTGCCTCCATGAGCATATCTCAAAATCAATCTCTACTGATCTATAGCAGCAAGAAATATGTAATATGAATGAGAACTAGAAGACAAAACACATTAAGAAGCACTATACCATTCTACCATGACAAGGAATCCATCAACAAGCCTTCACCATTCCTCAAAAGCATCGAAGAGGCAGTCCAAAAATCATAACTCAAGTGTATTCTTCAAAGCTCATATGACCAATGCATTAATTCTTCTCTCAAGTTCAGCCTCTGATTTACAATGAGAACTATGGAATAAATAGGCTTGAGGGAGGAAAATCTCATAGAGCAACTAGCTATCCCATTGGCCAAGTCAAAATATCTAAACTTGTCCTTGAGGCTTTGCAAAGCCCAAGGCACAAAATATCCCATAAAATATCTAAAAAACTGCTAAAAACGGAAATTATATTGACTTTACATCATTTCCCAATGATAAAAATAGCTTAACGTACATTTGGGAAAAGCAGATTTTTGGAGTTCAAAAATTACAAAAATACTTCATATTTATGCCTGAAAAAGGTCCCCTGACTTGCTGGATGCAAATGGAAGCCTTCCTGATGTCGAAATGAGGCTCATGATGGCTCGTTGGAAAGCTCTCTGTGTCTGCTTTCCGACGCAAGTGGAAACACCTCAATCTGATCTCTGAAAGTCCCTCAAAACTGCACCTGCGTGTAAAAACCCAGAAAATAGCAGACTGCTGATATGGCGGGCAGAATGTGCAAAATGAGGCTGTTTTTCGCCAATTTGAGGGGGTGAATGATCTTCAAATGCCCTGAAAATCGCTGGAGACCTGCTCATGGAATTATGGCATCCATTGGTATCATCCTCCTCTCTTGAAAACTCATCAAACTGAAATGGCGAATTTATGAGTTTTTGGCTAAAAACCCAAAAATGCCAAAAAACAAAAAGTTTCCGAAACAGGACCAAAATTGGCATGCATGACCCTCAAGGGTCCATAGAAACATGCTCCGAAGCTGAAGACAAAATATCAAGGGCTGATATGCTTTTTGCTTCTTTCCGTGCTAGGCGCCTCTCCTTCAACTTCTTCAATTTTTCTTGTGCTACCTTCAATTTTCGCCTGGCAAATTGATTTAGCTTCTGAAAGTGAAGAGTCCTCTTTCTCTGTAGCTCAAGATCCCTATTTGCCTTCTCAAGCTTTAATTCCAAATGCTGGTTGGCTCTCTCAAGCCATGCTTCCTTGTTTTCCTCAATTTCCTGCTCAAAGAGGGCAGTGAGAGGAAAGGCTTCGAATTGAGCTTGTTCTTCTGCTCTCTGTTTCTCCAAGGCTCTTCTAAGCCCGATGGTTCTAGGCCTCTTTCGCCTAGGCTGGTCTTCCTCCTCTTCATCATCAAACTCGCTAATGAGCTCTTCAATTCTTACTTGCGCCTTTTCTGCCTCCTTTTTATACTTGATCGCCCTTGCCTCATGAATGGCTGCATGATACTTCATTTGTTTGTTTTCAACCTCCAAGAAATGGTTGAAATTCCTCGCCCTTTGAAGATCTTCTTGTAACACCTCAATTTTCTCTTCTTTGTGAATGAGGAGGTTTTCAAGAATGCAGGCCTCATTATCACTGTCATCGCTTGGGATAGGGATGACAGCTGATTTACCTCCATGCTTGGCACTTTCTCCAACTGCACTTTTGCCTTTGAAGGCCAATCTAGCGCTTTTTCTCCTTGGAAAGCTAGAAGTTGTCTTTTTGGGCAATTTCCTCTTTTTAGGAACAGTTTTGGTCACTGTCAAGGAGGCAGCTTCAGCTTGCTGTCCTTCCTCAACATCCTGTCCAATTTGTGTTTCAAAAGGCGCTTCAATTGTTTGCCCAACTTGCTGCTCCTCAACTGCTGTATTCTACTGTTCATCAACCTGTAGCTGCTGCTGATCTTCAAACTCTGGCTGCTGCTGCTCACTAATCTCCAACTACTGTTGTCCCTCAAAATCTGGCTGCTGCTGCTCACTGCCTTCTTTTTCTCCCTGTGGTTCACTGCCCTCTCCTTCTCCCTATTCACTTGGCTGCCCAGTGGTCATCTTGAGTTTTTTAGGGGTAGGCCTACTAGACAAAGGCACTGGGCGATGGACAGGCTGAGTAGGAGGCACATGAACAGGAGGGACAGTGGCGAAATCTGCATGGCTAATGAAGGAATCCCATGAAACCCCTTTCTTCTCCAGCTGGTGTAAGAAGATAATCTTGATCAAGGAATGATGAAAGAGAGAAGGGATTTGTTGAGGTGGAGCCTTCTTTTGGACAGTAGCTGCCATTTTCTCTATGCTTTTGGACAAAAAGTATGGAAGGTTTAGCTGCCTGCTTCTGGTAAAATGCATCAACAAGCGGACATGATAGGCATAAATTTGGTTAAACCTCCCTTCACAAGTGAAATATCTCATTATGGCTTTCATCAGCGGAGCATAACTGTCGAGAAGATAGGAGAAGGGGAAAATAGCAGTGATGGTTTCCCTATGTTCAGGCTTGATGAAAGGTTTATAATCCTCCAGATCAAGATGCACTTGTTTAAACCACTTTTCACCATGATACGGGATCTGGGTAGCCTTGGATACATACCTTGGGGAGATTTTGAAGTCAAGACCTGCTAACTGGAAGTGTTTGTCCTTGAATCTCAAAGCGCATAAATGTGTAAGTGGTGAGAAACTCTTGACTTCTTCTATCCTCTGACAGAAATCAAGACAACCTACTTCATGGAAATTGAAAAGCACTGATGGGTGAGCATTGATTTCTTCTATGGAGATAGGCTCATATCTCTTATGTGGACCGCCCTTGTGATCTCGCTTTGGAGGCATTCTGACTTTGACCAAACTTTGGAAAAGGCAAACTGCCTTCACTGTATGAAAAATGTTCTGCTGAATTGAAACTGGCCACTACACTGTTTGGACAGATATGGACCCTGTGGTGTTGAATAAAATGCAACATTGTTTCTTGGAATAAGCCACCTCTGCACTCATTAAAAACAACCTTTCAACTCTGGATGCACTTTAGCAAGGCAAACTTTTTAATATGGTACCCTGTGTAAAGATGAGGCAAACTCCTGTGTCAATTTCTTGTGCACAGTTTTGAAAAACTACTCCTGGTGAGTTTGTCAGAGGTCATATCAATCATAGCTACATCTATGTCTTCAATATAAATCTGTAATCATCAACCACCTGTCCTTTAGAAGTAACCCTATTCACCTTCAGAAAATCTCTGTTAACAAATCTTCAACATGATACAATATGGTTTCTGGAAAAGGCAGACCCAAGTTAGATGTAAAATCAATGCACAGTGGTTTAGGAAACACACTCTCTGCTTGTGAGTTTAAGAGATCCACCAACACATCTATACCCCTGCCTCCAATGTTTAAAGTTTCAACCATCAACAACTCTGCCCTTTAGAAAGTAGCTCTTTTCATTTGTGAAGTTTTAAGAAAACAAACACTGCTTTTGTACCTCTGCCTCCAAAGTTAGAAACCCATCAATGAAATCTTCCCTTCAGTGTACTATTTATCCTTAGAGTCTCTTTGTCAATCAGCTTTTCAAAATGATACAATATGGTGAGAAAGAGGGCAGACCTAGATTAACAATACACAGTGCTTTATGAGGGACACCTTTTCTTGTGAAGTTAAGAAATCAAACATCACCTGTATACCTCTGCCTCCAATGTTTACATTTAACCACCAACAACTCTGCCTTTTAGAAAGTGACTCTGCACCTTTGGAAACTCTTTGCTAACAATTCTTCACAGTAGTGACAAAATACAGTGAAAAGGGGGGCAGTTTGCTAAAAAGGTGTGCTTGTGAGAAAATGACAACAGTCACTCTGTTCTTGAAATCTCTGATGTCAATCAATACACCAAAACTCCTTGCTCAAGGAGGCCTTCAACATCAAAACCTCACCCTGTATAAGTGTGCCACCCTTCAACCATTTGTATCTCTAGCAAACCATCCTACATATGCCTAGACAGTAAAAACACAGGGCTGGGGTAAAATGACAGAGCTTTAGAAGACTATCAAGCTCTTAGATAGAGATTATATGAGTTTTCTCTTTCAAACAACAAGAATGTCAAAACTCCCTTACTAAGTGCACTTCACTGTTTTAGTAGTGTGGAAAGGTTTGGATGACAGTGTGAAAGTTTTTTCTTCAGAATTAAGTCTGTATTTCTACCGCGAAAGTCTCCTTTTAATCAAAACACAGCCCTTCACAAGACAAAATCTGCCCTTAGATCGATTTGAAAATGAAACAAACTGGTTCTCGACCATAAAACCCCGTATTATCATATTGCAATTACCTCATCTCACAGTGTAGAAAAGACTGCTTTTGCCTTTAACTAAAATGACAAAGTCTGGGGTTTTTAAAACTTCTTGTCATCCATCAAAACCTTGAAATCAACGGGGAATGTGTAAAAATACCTCTAATTTTGATGAACACCTGTTTGAAGAGCTGAAAGAAACGCTGGACACTTTGGACAGCTGCGTGGCATTCTTTGTAGTCAGCCCGTCGCGCACAAAACACCGTGGGTGGCCTGTCGGGTCGACTAGTCGGGCGGTCGGGCGGCCTGTACAGGCACGTCGCGCCACTGTACAGGCACGTCGCGCCGACAAAGGAGACAGTGTAAAAATCGTGCCAGGCACGTCGTGCCAAAACCCAGGCACGTCGTGCAGCCTTTAACCGGTGCTCGACGTTGCAAATTGACCCGAAAAATGCTGCTCTGGTGCTAGGGAGGCACGAGATCCGGTTTTTCAGTTTTGAAATTGAAAATGTCGCACTCAACCTTACTCTTTTACATCAATTTAAAACAAGTCTTAACGGTCCTAAGCTTTGGAAAATGAATGTTGGTTTTCGACTCTGTTTTGTTTTAAAACAATGGTTTTGTCATTTAAATATGTGGACCCGAACCTCGACTCTGACCCGAACTTTAACTTTTGACAAACAATTCAACAAACTCCACCACTTCTTTGTCTATTTATGATATTGTACACCCATTTACCAAGTCCTTTTTGGGGGCCAAACTTGAATAACCTCCCACTGTTTGTGAGGTATGTCTGAAAGGATAGAATGGTGTAGCAGGAACAGCAGGGTTCTTCGAAACCTAGGATTGTTTGACTTTGACCAGGGTATTTGATTTTTTGAAATAGAACCATTTGCAAAGGTCAACTTTGTCCACTGTTTTACCTTCCTAGTGACAATCTAGGGAAAAGCAATCAGAATGTATTTAAAAAGCTCTTTGACAAACCTTGGCGACTGTTTTGTCATTTAACAGGAGATGGCCTGTGTTCTTCCAATGTATTTGATAATCGCTGCTTTCAGGTGATTTATAAGTTTTCTCCCTGGACTGTAAGCGCCTTCTTGTAGTTGCATGCTTTCACACTATACTCCTCTGATTTACTCAAAAAGAGATCCTTTAAACTTAATGGCAGGTGACAATGGGGTACCTTTTAACCCTTTTTAAAGCAACTACTCCTTGTAGTATCAATGCATGCCTATGTTCAATGTTGTCTCCCTTCCATTTCAGGTACAGTCTGACAGACAGCTTTTTTGAATAGGAGCGCCAATACCTTTGCATCATAAGCCCTATCATTTACCTCTGCAATGACCTTTATTCAATTTCTTTGTATCCTTCCATTGTATTTCAAATCAATCAGCTTCAGCAACTTGCAATGGATTTGGCCATCTACTCATGCATGGAGGAGGCTCTTCATCAGGTAAGGTGTCCGAAGGCTTTTTGACCACTATGTTTGACACAGCCTTTCTCTGAATGTGATGGTAAGTGAACCTCTTGAAAAACATCAAATTTAGCATCTCTTTTTGCAAACATCACTGTATTTCAGAAGAAACCCTAGCCACAGTGACACTGTTTATCTTCACTACTCTAAAGGTGACTGGAATATCATCATGTGTTTTGATCATCTCATGACAAACCATTTGAAGGATAATCTCTGTAATTATGGAGGTCAGTGTCTTTTGAGAAAACAAGAACTTTCCTTCTGCCTGTGTAATGGCATTGGTTAACAGCATCTATTCTATTTGATCTTGTGGATAAGCAGGGTACTTATGATTTGGAATTTTCACCAATGACATGCCTTTCTTCATTCAACAATTCTCATGATTTGAAAGCTTCAGATGACCTCCTTTATCAGACCAGACTCTTTTTCCTAGCATATTCCAAACTCTGTTCCCGTTATGACCATTACTCAAATTCATAAAACCTGGAGATATTGTTTCACTGTTCAATACAAAACAAACTTGGACCCTTGCAATCTTCTGAGTCAATACTGGCCTGCGCCCTCTGCTTATGGATGAAGGAGGCGCCCTAACCCTCTGCTTGTAAATGAAGGAGGTTCTGGGCCTTGAAAATTTACCAGTTTGCTGAGACAGTGGTGACCTTTTTCCTGTGATTTTCATGCTGGAAAGAGCTGTAAAGTCCAGATGAGTAGCTTTCTGTTTTGCAGACATATCTAAAGGCTCAAGTTACATTTAGAAGCAGCTGTTCCTCTAACTGTAAACTCAAACATTTACTCTATGAGATGAAATATATTTCCTGCCTTTGTAGAACCATAGAACACTGTGAAAAACTTAATAGTCAGCTTGAGATTGGGTTTTATGCAGTGCTGAGATCTAGGGGGTGTGAGTGGCGCGACTTAGGGCTGTTTGTCAATTTAATTTGCAAAGTAAGAGGTCAGTCATGGTAGGCCTGTTGCAGATGGAGGCTTTTTGGCTTTTTGGTGATTGCCAAGGGTGAAATGTCCTAAAGCACCACTTCCTAACATAGGGGAGAATTTTGAAATAGATGTGGATTTTCCTTTTAAATCTGATGGGCATATCAAGAAGGCTGAAGCTAGATAGGATAGTGACAATGAGGTTTTAATTTTTCCAGGGGTGGACTGAATAGATAGAAGGGCAAAAAAAGTTTTGGGAGGGTTTTCTGGATGACATATTGACATAAGGAAATCAGTTTCTAGAAAACTCAGCTGTAGATATAGTCATCACTAACATGTAAAAAATACTGATGGCTAACACTTTGTAAGAGTAAGATTGGCTATGCCACTTGGTGTAAACTAGCAACTAAAACCGACAATACCACAGTTATGCCTTATTCATCATAATGATATTTTGAAAAAATTTATTAGAGCAAGTTTTAACTGTGATAACTAACGAAAGTAAATGCAACTAAAACCTACACTATCATAGTTGTGCCTTATTCTTCATAATGATATTTTGGAAGATTTGATTAGAGTAAGTTTTACTGTGATAGTAAATATAAACAAATATGAACATAAGCTTCAGAAATCTATTTAAAGTAGAAATAAAAGCGAGACTAAAATACTTATCTACTGTATAAACAAGGTCGCTCAAGAGGCAGGGGCCCTCTACCACTAGAGTAGCATGAAATCTAGTTCAAAATTGACTCAACGCATTCAAGGAAATACCGCTTCTTTCATTAAAGAGGAATCACCTCAAAACAGAGTATTCTAGGACTTCAAAGATCTAGCAGTCAACCATAAAATCTAACCAAAATCTAACCTTTGTCTCTCGGTTTCCCGAGCATATTTATAGCAAATTTACATACAGAAATTGAGATAATACAGGGATTACTATCTTTCCATATTAAAATCGAACTGAACTCTAAAGGTGGCATCATAATATGACAAAGGACATCTGGACTGTTCTTGTCCTATTAGGAGTCTATCTCCTAGCTTGAGTTCTCACGTGCATAACCACGTATAGAATTCTGTTCGATCTTCATGGAGAGCAAAAAATGCTGAGGGCATGACGTGGAATACGACCATGTGTGTCTTTCCCTGAGAGGACATCTGGAACCTGCTTAAACATGAAGATGGTTGCAGAATTGGCAACTAGCTACAGAATGTCTGCATTCTGTAGCTAGTTTCAGTTCAAAAAGTACTACAATGACACAATCATAAAAACATAGCAAGTTAGCCATGATATTCATTCTTAAATCAATTTTAACTAATTTCATTGATCATTTGAGCCTGGGATTAATAATGGATAAAAGAAATGGAGTGGAATGTGGTGGAAGAAAGAAAATTTTTGGAGCTCAACATAACCCCACTGCTAGATTCTTGCATGTCCTCATGAAACTATTCCATGAACTCAGAGACCTCTGCAAGAACATCCAATCCTCTTCTTCTGCTTTTTCTGGTAGTTAAAGGCCTTCTGGGCTTCCTGATGACTAACTTGAACCTTAAATTGGTAAGTGCCCTGATTAACTTTTTGTTTCTCTTTTTCAACTTTTCATTGGCCTTTTCCACTTTGTCCATTTGTAGAGACAGGGTTGAGTTCATACTGGTTTTTAGTTTAACTTGCTCCCTTAGAATATCATTCTCAGTCCTGATATGTCTATTAAGTACTTCCAGCTCGTACCTATCTCTTCTTAGCACATCTATTTCGGACAGTGGAGGACTAGGGGTTCTACCTCTACTCTCTGAAGCTTTTCTCTCCAATGTTTCAACATAGTTGTAAATTTCTTGCTGTGCAAGATCAATTTCTGGAGCTTCTTCATCAAAATACTCCTCAGTAGGTGTTTCTTTGTCTTCTATGTTTATAACCCCAGTTTGTTTAACTTTTTTTTTCTTTAGTATGCCCCTCATTCTGTGGCTCCTCCTCGGTTGAGATGACCCTTCTCCTTTTTCTCTGGCAACTTTTCTTATGATTCTCTTTTTCTTAAGCTACTTCTTAATCTGAACTAATTTTTCGGAGATCATTTCTTCACTACTTTCTTGTATTGTTTTATCAGTTTCAGTTTTGGAGGATTTCCATCTTCTGCTTCTTTTTGTAGGTTGATGTTCAGGTGAAGATTATTTTGGTTCCTCAAAGTGATTTCTCACCAAGAAGTTATCCCAATTATCCCCTATTTTGCTCAAATGATGCTCAATCAAAATCTTGACTAAACCATGGTGGTATAAGGTTGTCTCTAGAAATTGAATTCTCTTTTGGACACTTGAAGCCATTTTCTTTAAACTTTGAAGCAAGAAATAGGGCAAATTAAGTTCTTCTTCTAGGAAATGCATTATCAACCTAATATGGTAAACATATAAAGTACCATATCTACCTTCACAAGTGATGAATTTTTGTAGGATAAGCAACATGTTTCTCCATTTGTTCTTTAATGCAGAACTAGGGATACCCTTTTTAAAAACAGTGACATCCATACCTGGTGACTTGAGTATCTGCTTCCATGATTCGTTATGGAATTCTTTGTTCTTAAACCACCTTTCTCCTTGTCTAAGCAGTCCTGTTGCCTCTGCAATAAAAGCTTCTGTGACAGTGAATTTAATATCTCCAACTTCAACCTCGGCCCCATTAAAAGATCTTGAAAAAGTTTTAGTAACCTCTTTGTGGAAGCCACTGAATTTTTCAAGGAATTGCAACCATCCTGCTTGTTGTAAGATTTCTCGGATTTGGGGATAGCCTTCCAAGTATTTAGTGCCAACTAGTTCTGTTCTCACGATGAGGCCCATAACTCTTCTTCAATCTTCAATTCACCAGCCTTCTGCTTACGGTGAGAATGGTTGTTAACAAGTTGTTTTTGCTCCTCAAATGTTTCCTCTGCTTACGGTGAAAATGGTCGTTACAAAGATGCCTCTGTTTTACAAAAGGAAATGGTTAAGAATGGCTACGGGAAGGAGTGATAAGGAATGGTTACGGAATGAATTAATGAGGTGAGGTGAAGAAACCGAATCAATGAGTGAAAAGATCGCGGAGATATTTCAAAAATCATCATTAAATGCTTAATGACGTGATTAATCCAATCACTTCAGCACTTTAACTGTTTAAGTTTTTAAATGATGATCGGATATGGGTTTTGAAATGGCGAAATAGAAGGATTTTTATCCAAATTTTTGCGGGAGGTTTGATTGGAATGATCAATAAAATTAATCAAAACAAAATTTTGAATTATTCATAACTAAACTATACTAAAATTTTTCATGATATGTCATTATAATCACTTCATACCTTTGTCTTTGCTTTGATTTTCTTGTGATCTTCATATGCTTTGTTTTCTCCTAAAAATCATTAATTTTTAAATCTTCATAACCTTTTTGATCTTGACTTGCTCATGGATATGCAGGATCATTTTGTTGCAAATAAAATGGTTTTTGGTCGGTGCCTTCAAGATCTGTAGCTGCAGAATGTCTGTCTGGTTGTAGAAAGTCTGATTAGCTGCAGAATGTCTACTTGATTGCAGAATGTACCTGTAGAGAACTTGAAACATGGAATGGAGTAGTTTGGAATGTAAGTGGAATGTTTTATGGAATGAGTGAAGATGAATGATGAAATATGGTATAATGGGATATGTATGAAGTGAATGATGGAGTGGGATGGATTACAATTTATGAAATGGAGTGAAAAAGTACCCTGCAATTTTCTATTGTGTATTATTCAATTGCAGAAAGGAGATCAAACTTAAAGATCTGAAATGGAAATGAAGTGGACCATGAAGTGAAATGGATGAAGTGTGGATGAATGAATGGAATGAAATGAATGAAGTATGGAATGAAATGAATGAAGTATGGAATGAGATGAAGTGAAATGAGATGGATCATAAGTGAAATGGATCTGCACTTATGATTTTGTAACAGCTGCTTGTAAAAAAAACAAAATGGAAAATTCAGAGTGTCAGAAAGATTCTGATTTTCACTCTATCTTTTCTGTATAAACATGCCAATCAGTGATTGGTTTTCATGTCTATACTTTATTATTTTTTTTTATTTTTTTTTTTCAATGAGTCTGACTTCAGAAAATTTAATTAAGTTGATGAAGAAGAAAGATTCTTCTTCATTAACTTCACATCACTGTTTTCCTGGAACTTTTTGACAAATTCTTCTCTTGAGAGTGGTTTATGATACAGCTTCAATCTATGACCATTCACAAGAAAAGTAACCTCTTCTTCATCTATTTTCCTGATTTTTATTGCTCCATTATCAAAAATTCTCACAATTTCATAAGGCCCAAGCCAATGTGTTTGAAATTTACCTTGGAAATCCTTGAATTTTGAATCAAACAAGAGAGCCCAGTCACCTTCTTTGAACTTCTTTTCCTTGATGTACTTGTCATGCCATCTAGCCCTCTGCTGTTGGACTATATTGGTTTTCTGAACTGCATCTTGTCTGATCTCATCCAATTCATTAATCTGCTCCAATCTATGCTTTTGTGCCTCTGATAGATCAAGTCCTAGCTGAACTGCTATTTTTAAAGTTTGAATCTGGAACTCTATGGGAAACAAAACTTTCTTTCCATAAACAAGTTCATAAGGAGTATGGTTTGTTGTGCTTCTCCATGTAGTTCTATAGGCCCACAAGGCTTCAGGAAGCCTATCTACCCAATCTTTTCTATGTAAATGGACAATCTTTGTTAGGATTCCTTCAATAACCTTATTATTAGATTCCACTTGACCATTTGCTTGTGGATGATAGGGAGTAGATTTTATATGTCTGATTTTGTACCTCTCCATCATTGTTCCACTAGCCTTGATGTGAATTGAGCTCCTTGATCTGTAACAATTTCCCTTGGGACACCAAAACGAGTAAAAATATCCTCAAAAATAAAATTAACCACAGATGCTTCAGTAGCAAAAAGTAATGGCTTGGCCTCTACCCATTTGGTAACATAATTAGTGCAAACTAATATATATCTCTTTTGTCTTGATGGAGGACTAATAGGTCCTACAAAATCCAAAGCCCATTTTTCAAAAGGTTCAATATGTACCTGAGGTTGTAATGGCATCTCACCCGAAGGAGAAGGTTTCCCTACCCTTTGGCAACTGTCACACCTTTTGACATACTCTTTAGCATCTTTAAACAAGGATGGCCAATAATATCCTAAATTAAGGATCTTATAGGTTGTCCTCTTATCATCAAAGTGTCCGCCACAAGGTTCATCATGACATGCTTTGAGAATCTCAGGCATCTCATCTTCCCGAACACATCTCCTAATGATCAAATCTGGACCTGTCTTGTACAAATCATTAGCAACCCATGAATATTTTGCACTGTCATAAATTATTTTTCTTTTATCTCTTGCATTCATTATTGAAGGAAATTTTCCTGAAACTAAATAATTAGCAATGTCAGCAAACCAAGGAGTTTGAGTAGAAATTGCAAAAAGATATTCATCAGGAAATTGATCTTCAACTCGAGTGTCATCTTTGATGTTTTGGAGTCTAGATAGGAAATCAGCTACTGTGTTTTGTTTTCCAGGCCTATCTAGAATGGTAATGTTGAATTCTTGTAAAAGTAATAACCATCTTATGACTCTGCCATTAGTAATTGATTTGTTCATTAAGTATCTAATTGCAGAATGATCAGTGTGAACAAAAGTTTCATAGCCTGTTATATAGTGTCCGAATTTGTTTATGGCATGAACAACAGCTAAAAACTCTTTTTCAGTTACAGTATAGTTTAACTCTGCAGGAGTCAAATTTTTACTAGTATAGTAGATGGCATAAGGAATCATGTCTTTTTGTCCCAAAACTACTCCTAGAGCTGTATCCGAAGCATCTGTTGAAATATGAAAAGGTAACTTTTAGTTAGGTCCCCTTAAAATAGGTGCTTCAGAAATTTTTGTTTTCAGGGTCTTAAAGGCTAACTGGCAATCAAAATTCCATTTGAATTCATAGTCTTTGGTAAGTAATTTGAAGAGTGGAGATGCTATCTTGGTGAATTTTTCTATAAATCTTCGATAATATCCTGTAAATCCTAGAAAACTCCTAACATCTTTTTGACAACTTGGAATAGATAAGTTAGAGATGACTTCAACTTTTGACTCATCAACTCTAATCCCATCCCTTGAAATATGATGCCCCAAAACAATACCTTCAGTAAACATCATGAAACATTTCTCATGACTAAGTGAAAGATTTTCTTCTTGACATCTCTTTAAAACGTTTTCCAAGTTTGCTAAAGCTTCTTCAAATGTGTTTCCATAGACTGTGAAATCATCCATATATACCTCTACACAATCATGTATTAGATATAAAAAAATTCCTAATACTGCCCTTTGAAATGTTGCAGGTGCATTACATAATCCAAATGGAAATAATCGGTAAGCATAAGTACCCCAAGGACAGGTAAATGTGGTTTTGTCTTGGTCCTCAAGTGCTACTTGAATTTGATTATAACCACTAAACCCATCTAGAAATGAAAAGTACTTTTTGCCAGCTAAGGTATCTAACACCTGATCTATGAAAGGTAAGGGAAAATGATCTTTAAGAGTAGCTTTGTTTAATTCTCGGTAGTCAATACATACCCTCCATTTACCATTTTTATTTGGCACAATTACCAAAGGAGAAACCCATTGACTATCTGAAATAGGATAGATAAAGTTGACATTCAACAATTTCTGCAATTCTTCTTTAACAATCTCCCTAAGATTTGGATTCATCCTTATTTGAGGTTGTCTGATTGGTTTACAATTTTCCTCTATGTAGATGTGATGAGTGCAAGTCTTAGGACTTATCCCTTTCATATCAGTGTACTCCCATGCATATGCAGAAGAATGTCTCTGTAATATCTTGACTAACTCTTCTTGTTGAGATTTTTCTAGGTTCTTGTTTATGTTTAAAGATTTGCCTGGAAATATCTCATTTGTAGAGTTGCCAAATTTATCCATGGAATGAAGAGACATCTGTCTTGATGACAAAAACTCAATGTTGGATTCTTCTTGAAATGGTTCATGTTTATATTCCGAAGAGGATTCAAAGTTTTCTAAAGTATTCAGAATTTGACTATCTTCACTAATTTCTGAAATTGTGAAGAGAGGTTGTAAGTCCTCTTCATCCTCTATCCATTGAGTATCATCTAAATCTGTAATTGTCCTTGCTGGAGGATACAAAGTGAATTTCTTAGTTTAACTACCATCAGAGATGTACATATCACCGGATCTACAACTAATGAAAGCATCAGCTGTAGCTAACCAAGGTCTTCCTAATATAATAGGGTGTCCTCCTAGATTATTCTTAGGAGTTAGGATCATGAAATCCATAGTGTACTCCCAAGAATCTAGGGACACTGGAATGTCTTCTATTACCCCATCATGTTTGATCACAGATCTGTCTGCTAATTGTAATAATGTGGGTGTAAAAATAATATTAGGAAGCTTAAGTTTATCCATGATTTGTCTACTCATGATATTGATTGCTGGTCCTAAATCAATGAGTGTGTTTTGGATCTCAATTCCATTGATGTGAATTTTAACAACTGGATTTCCTGGGTCTAGATACTTTGGAATAACAATATTACCCATCATAATGTCTGCTATTCTTCCTACCAGTTGAATTTTCTTTGTCTCTCTTATTATTTTTCTTGTTTTCTTCATGCTCAACTCCTTTATTGTCTTTGCTAAAATTGGGATTTCCTTGATGGCTTGTAATAATGGAATCTTAATGCAAACATTTCTTAGCTCATCTAGGAAATCATAATTAGGCACCATAATTTGTTTTTCTACACCTCTATCAATTTTTAATCTTTTTGGAAAGGGAGGTGTAGGAGTGGATGTTGATGGCCGCTCTAATACATGAGTTGAAATTATTGGTTCTTTTTGTTTTGATTTTTCAATGTTTGGGTCCTGAAAAGATGTGTCTTCTTCAAGACTTTTATTTTCTTGTATAATCACAGAAGGTTTCCTCCTTTCAAGTATTCTTCCAGACCTAAGTTGAACATCACTAAGGTCTAGAGGAGTAATTAAATAAGTTGGAAACTGTTGGCCTTCTATCATATATGTATTCTAAGGATTTTTATTGTTGGGGTTTGGTATGGGTTGAGCAGGCAACTGATTTGATTTTTGAGGAAATGGTAATGGAAGTGGTTGATTTTGATGTTGTAAATTTTGAGGATTTTGTTGAGGATTTTGTTTTTTGAGGAAAATGTGGATAGGGTGGATAGGATGGTGGATACTGATAGTACTGAGAGTATCTTCCATAGGGATTTTGTGCCCCTTGTGCCCAAGCTTGAGATTGATTTTGAAATTGGGGCCAAGGTTGCTACCAAGAATTCCAATTTGGTGGAGGTTGATTATACATTTGATCATGAAATCCTTGTGTTTGAGGTCCTTGCCAAGGATTTCTAGAGACAAAATTGAGAGATTTTGTGGAACTTGTAGGAATTTCCTCTTGAAAGATAGATTTAAGACCAGGAAGTGAAGGACAACTCTTGGTCTCATGTTTTTCTGAACAAATGACACAGGTCTCTACAACTTTTGCATCCAAAGGACACTCTCTTAAGGCATGCTTCTTTCTACATTTGGGACAAAAGATTGCTAAAGCATCAGATTCATATTTTTTCTTATTTTGTAACTTAAGGGTGTCTATTTGTTCACTAAGACTCCCTAAGATATCAGATTTGAATTCATCAAGCATATGCCCTATCTCTGCCCTACTTACTGTCCCAGAAGCAGACTTACTTACCCTTGCAAGAGCAGGGTCTCTTGGGCCTTTTATAGTTCTAGATTTCCCTCTTGAAAGGTTGATACATAACTCAGCTATTTCAGGTAATGTGAGCTGAGATATATCCCATTTTCCCATCATGTTAAGGATATCCAACCATTCATCCCTAATTGTTTTCAACAAGAGAGCTTTTAAGGTGTCTTGATCTAAGTTTTCCATTTTTTCTCTTTTGATGTTGTAATGAAATCTCTCCAACAAATCTTCCAAGTTTTCATCTTCTTTTTGTAGCATCTTAAACACTTCCTCCTTATGATTTACTGGCATACAATAATCCAAGTACCTCTCTAGAAATTCTTGTTTCATGTCTTCCCATGTCCTAATAGAACTGTTGATCAAACTCATAAACCATTTCAATGCTGCTGCTTTCAATGTTGAAGGGAATATTTTAAGTTTTTGAGCATCTTGTAAGTAGTCATAAGTTCTACATAGGACTTCAAATTCAAATAGGAAGGTTTCAAGATCTTCAGTTTTAAGTCCATAGAAGTTTGGAAGGATAGAGGGTGAAATTTTTTTCATGGTTGTGTTGGTTTCTTCATCTACTATAGGAAACCCAAAAGAGCTTCCCATCTCTCTTCTACCTCTTCCTCTACCTCCTTCACCTTCTACACCTCTACCTCCTTCTCCTCTACCTCTACCTCTACCCCCTCCAAATAATGTGTGTTCTCCATTAAAGACTCCTCCTCCCCCTTCTTCTACCATAGTTGATTCTTCTGAGGAAGTGGAAAATTTTGTGTCTCTAACAAGGATCCTTGAATCTTCTTCTAAGGCAGGTTCAATGGATGAAATGGAAGGTCTTTCTAATGGAATATCTGTTCTTAAGTCCTCTGGGAGTCTAGGATCAGTAAAGGATGGATTGTGGGTCTGAGTTGGAGGTGTACTGGCTCTTGGTTTAGATGAAACAAGTGGTGTTCTAAGGATCAAGCTTCTGCTGCTACTTCTTATGAATCTACCCCTTGAGTCTCTCTCTCTATGCATATAATTGTTTTTGGGAGTTAAGAAACAAGGCTACCTAGTTACACTTCCCCGGAAACGGCGCCAAAATGTTTGTGCTCAACCTAGTCTCCTAAATTGAGTTCATTAATTGTCAACCAGGGTTGGTAAACTGCTGAAGTGTGGTGCACTATATGTGCCTAGGTATTTGTTTCTCACTACGTTGTGTCTAGTGTTTTATGATGTTTTTGGATTTTTTTTTATGGTTTTATGTTCACAAGGGAAAGAACTAAATGCTGGTGGACAGAAGCTACTGGCTAAAAACAGATTCAAGCCTAAATTATGGATGACAAATGACAAATGAAAATACTGAAACAAAACAAAGCCTAAACTATGGCTAGCAAAATACAAAGCTTGATAATGACTTCAAGGAAATAAATCACAACATGAGCTTAACTTGTCCAATTCATTCATTAAAGATGTTTTGGAAGAGCTTGAGAAATGGGTAGTTAAGTGTAAATAAAGTTCTCCTAACTAAACAATCAAACAATCAACTTACAATGTTACAACATCTCATCCATGATTAAAGGTCTATTGGAATATATTTGGAAAAGAAAATTTGTAGCACCATAAGACTTCTATTCTAAACTAGCTTCTAATTCTGTTCTGCAACTCAATTTAACACCACTAGGCCTCATTCCAAAAGTTATAGATTTCCTTTTTAAAATGGTCTTTTGAGAAAAGGCTTGTTTGTGAAATGGTAAAAAGGTTGCAAAATACTCTAGGTCTTATACTGATACTAACTCCTGTCCAAATGATTGTGTATTAATATAAGGTTGGAACAAAAGAAGTTTTGTAAATAATGAAGACCGTGGTATTTGAATTTAACAACTAATATAACTTAAAATTCAATGGATGACAACTAGACTGGAGTGCTAATACAGTGAGCTAAAACTAAACTAGAGTGCCACTAGTCTATTTGAAGTACAGTGAACAATGTTAGACTGAAAAGCCATTATCAAACTGAAAATGAAATGACAGAGCTGAACCACATGCATTCTACCTCCGGAGTGCTATAACTAAGTTAACATGCAGCTAACCTAAGGAATTCTACAGTCCATCCCGTTCAATATGAATGATGTTTCGGAAGAGTTTGTGAAAAAAAGTATGGATGTATCGTTCAAAGCAATTGAACATAAACACAAGAATGAAAGAAAATACAACTGAAATCCAAGACACCACAGCTACTTCTTACTCATTGTTATGATATTTTTGAAGAGCTTTGTAAGAGTAAGATTGGCTATGCCACTTGGTGTAAACTAGCAACTAAAACCGACAATACCACTGTTACACAGTAATTTGTCACCGTCCCTACCATTCCCCGTCCCGCACAATGGAGGACCCATAACGTGACCTGTGAACACTGTCATGCACTGAAAACAGTTATGCCTTATTCATCATAATGATATTTTGGAAAAGTTTATTAGAGTAAGTTTTAACTGTGATAACTAACGAAAGTAAATGCAACTAAAACCTACACTATCACAGTTGTGCCTTATTCTTCATAATAATATTTTGGAAGAGTTGATTAGAGTAAGTTTGACTGTGATAGTAAATATAAACAAATATGAACATAATATTCATAAATCTATTTAAACTAGAAATAAAATCGAGACTAAAATACTTATCTACTGTATAAACAAGGCTGCTCAGGAGGCGGGGGCCCTCTACCACCAGAGTAGCATGAAATCTAGTTTAAAATCGACTCAACGCATTCAAGGAAATACTTCTTCTTTAATTAAAGAGGAATCACCTCAAAACAGAGTATTCTTGGACTTCAAAGATCTAGCAGTCAACCATAAAATATAACCAAAATATAACCTTTGTCTCTCGGTTTCCCGAGCATATTTATAGCAAATTTACATAACAGAACTTGAGATAATACAGGGATTACTATCTTTCCATATTAAAATCGAACTAGAACTCTAAAGGTGGCATCGTAATATGACAAAGGACATCTGGACTGTCCTTGTCCTATTAGGAGTGTATCTCCTAGCTTGAGTTCTCACGTGCATAACCACATATAGAATTCCGTTCGATCTTCATGGAGAGCAACAAATGTTGAGGGCATGACGTGGAATACAACCATGTGTGTCTTTCCCTGAGAGGACATCTGGAACCTACTTAAACATGAACATGGCTGCAGAATTGGCAACTAGCTACAGAATGTCTGCATTCTGTAGCTAGTTTCAGTTCAAAAAGTACTACAATGACACAATCATAAAAACATAGCAAGTTAGCCACGATATTCATTCTTAAAGCAATTTTAACTAATTTCATTGATCATTTGAGCCTGGGATTAATAATGGATAAAAGAAATGGAGTGGAATGTGATGGAAGAAAGAACATTTTTGGAGCTCAACAGTACTTTGATACTATCGTGCTAATTTTTTTTCTTATATAAAACCTCATATATTTATGCTGGAAAATTCAATAGTTCATCTATATCAAAATAAAATGATTCTTATGAGATAAATCATAAAAAATTTAAAACATATTAAATCGTAATTTAAAAAAAAACTTCTTTAAAATGATAATTAATAATTATCTCTATGCAGTCTTCAACTAACTTCACTAAGTGGTTTATCAGCGAAGCAAAACACTCATTGGAATATATGCTCCATAGCTCCATGCCATGCTCAACTAGATCCATATTTAAATCCATCTCACTGAGTAGTTTCACCACCAGGGGAAGGAATCAATGGTGGTTATATTGCTTCACATATTATTTTTTATAGGTCCCCATAAGCCACCCTCCCCACCCTCCCCACCCTCTCACTCACCTCCCAATGGGCGTGGGAAATACCATCAAGGTAGTCTTCTATTGATGAGAATTTTATTTACCACCACATCTCCATTATCATCACACCTCCAATATGATGACACCTCTAACATCATAACACCTCTAATAAGGCAGATGTTGTTGTTTGGAAAGTATATAAGTGGCTAGCTAGCACTTTAGTTGTGGTAATATTCGAACTATAAGAATTAAGTGGTTTCTCATTCCCAAGCTAGTACTCAGTGGTGTATGTGCTTTATGATTTGGCCAAGGATTCCAATTACCTATTAGTATATGATGAGGCTCATCAACAGGTATATTATAAGGGTCATGATGTCATCCTCCAACTTATTAAACTATATCTTTTGCACATTTATTTACATTTTTAGTTATATTATGCTTAGTGAGAAAGATAAAAAGTATTTGTCATATAATGTAGCCTAATGTGGTTTAATTGCAGGGAATGTATCATTTTTGATATATTTTCCATGCAGGGGCTCAAAGTAGACAACAATGAGATAATATAGGAGGTTGTCCACCTTCTTAAATTCCTCAGTCAACCCAAGATCACAACTCTCTCTCCCTCATCAGCTCGAGGTCATTGGAATCCAAGCCACTATGTGTGTAAGTGGAGTAATGAGAAACAAGATCCACCATACCCAAGTTGATGGAAACAAACATTACTATTTTCTAGGGAGTTTCTAGCAACTTATTCTCTTGTATAAATAAACAAGAAGAAGAGCTCATTAGGATTCGATTTTTGTTTTCATCTAGCTAGCTATTGAACTCAAGAACTTGGCAATGTTATTGTGACTATTATCTGATGTATTAGACCTTTTATTTGAAGATAATGAGAAGTTACTTATTAAGTTATCAATGAGTTATTTCCAGAGGGCCGAGGCTCTTGGGTTTGGGCCCAACCCAGTGGCTTAGGTTCCTCTTTTGTATTTGTATTTCTTCCAGTTTAAAATATTTGTTATTTTCTTGCATTTCAGTAGAATATAATCCATCAAAACCTATGTTTGAAACCTCTAATTCACCTCTCTTGTGGGAGCATGAATGAAAGGATTCACAACCACAACCCAAAAGAATTATGTTTATGATTTCTTGGGAAAGGATTTGTGTTAGTTGGCTTGTTTTTCATGTGTTTGTTGTAGTTTATAATTTGGTTTTTTAATTAGATCGGATTTTTGGCATAAATTAGATAGCGTTTAAATTCAACTCATCTTTTCCACTACAAGTTGTCTCATTTTTTCAATGATAAATGAATGTATGCATGTGATGAGTACATGGATATTTCTATCTGCAGGTTGGGAAACTTCACCACTTCCACCTTGAAATCCCTCATCTTCTCTTTTCAACCCTAAATTTTGTCCAAAAATTTATATTCACAAAATCAATCTTCTAGGATCACCGAGATCATTATTCCTAGTGAAAAATAGGCCTTTGAGAGGCTTTGAGATTGGATAGGGGAAAAGGCCATCCTTAAATCATTTACCTCAGTCTCCATCCACCTTTCCATATCCTTCACCCATCATTTTTACCTTCAAAACCCTATCGACAACCCTCTTGTAGCATTACATGCCCCCTTGTAGCAAAACAAGGTTCCTATAGCAGCCACCTGTAGCGCACCTGTAGGACCACTTTCCTTCACCAGTTTTGATCCACACTGCCACTTTCACTTAGTATAGATGAATGTTAACCCCCAAATCTGATTCCATGATCAGGGGAAGTTACTAGGCCACTCCAAAACTTCTTTTCCTTCAATGCAAAAACAAAATAGTGTTAGTTTTCTTATCACAGATTTGGTACAGGTATAATTTTATTTACATGCAAGTGTGAGCTAGTTATGTGGTACATGAAATTATGAGTTACATTTTGATAGGTTAGGTAAAAGAGATTAGCTTATTTTCTGCAATTAGATCAGGTATATTGATGAATGATGCAAGATAACATAGCTTCCTTTCTACAAGTATTTTAGCTCTTGTATTTTCATGAATTGATTAATTGGCATGTCCTAGTTGAATTCAATGGAATTTTCCTTTTCATAGTTAGAGAAAGATTTCAGTTGTATTTTCATTAGCAATTTTTCATTCTAATTCAGTAAGAAGAATGGTCTTCGGGCACTTTTGATCAAATGTGCTAGTTGAGGGTGGCATGAGTAGAATCCCATCTGTTGTGCATATAATAATTTCACCTCTAAGTTTGTATGAAACCTGAGTTGATAAATAGAGTTGAGTAGCCCTTGTGAGTTGCAACACTCTTGGTGCAATACTAGGGCTCACCACGTTTTTGCACTGTTACCTGTGAGGTTTCTAAGTAGACGAATTTTTATTCTTAAGATTTTTCTTTTTCTTTTTGTTTTTCATTTAGCTTTGAAAAAGTGAAAAAAAAAACAAAAAGTTTTACTTCATGCCTCATAGGAGTAGGGATCATCAAGGAAAATTTCTACCAAAAACCCCCACATCCTCACATAGTCAACCTTCACTCTTCTTCAGTGATTGTGAGCTTCCCTCTCTGACTATAGGGGGGTTAGAAGACCCTCTAGGAAAGCACCCTGAATTTTTGAAGAACCTATTTGGGAAGAAGAAGAAACTACTTAACCTATCCAAGATATGGCTATGAACATAAAAAATGAGATATTTCCCATCATAGAAACCAATGGGGAGGCCAGAATGAAGAACATCAACCATGCTACCCTCCTACACTTCCATCGCCTAACTTCTAAAGATCCTGATACCTTCATGTTTGAATTTTCTGTAGTTTGTAGGACCTATGAATATGCCTCAGATGAAAAAAATCTGAAGATTTTCCCCTCTACCCTTAAGGATGCAACCTTGCGCTGGTTCATGGGTATTCCCGTGGGTAACATCACTACCTGGGCCCAAATGCAACAATCCTTCAATAAAAAGTACATGGATTATTGTATGTGTTATACCAATTTTTGGTCATCTAACCTGTTATTGTTAGATGGACCAAAGTACACTATGTAAGACCAATTTTAACATAGTAAAATTTCTTTCACTATGAAAAATAAGTTAATAGCTCATAATTTTTTAAGTTGTTTTTGGTCTAAATAGGAAACCCCATGATGAATAATTAAATAAATCCTTATTTGTTTAATTTAACTCAAGGTATAATTAATTAAACCACTGTTTAATTAATATTCCTTGTCATATTTAACCCAAAACAAGAAATTAATTAGATAAATAATTATTTATCTTATTATTTTCTAGGAATAATTATTTAAAACATTATTTAAATAATATTCCTTGTTCAATTTGACTAAATCATTTATAAATAATTGAATAAATCATTATTTATTTAATTATTACTTAACCATATTATTAAAATAATAAATCTTTTATTTATTTATTATTTTTAAATAAAGGGATTTGACCAAATTCAAATTCATTTTCCCTCCAAAAAAAATAATAAAATATTCGATAAAAGTTGGATCTAGATTTGTTAATAATATTTTAATTTTGCACCAATATCTAGAATAACTCAATATTTTGTTATAAATAGAAGGGTTTTTCCATTCATTCACTACTTTTTTTTGCCTAGAGATCACTCTTGATCTATACTTTTGGTCTGACTTTGATCCTCCCATCATTGTTATATTTTTCCACTTTTTTCTTGTGAGCTCCCTTTGAGTTCCATTTTGTCTGGGTTTTTCTCCACCATCAAGAGAGAGAGACATTAGATCTGAATCACTGAGGACATACAAGAACCCATCCCATTGAGGGGGAATGGTAACATCTTTCTATGTTCCCTTCCTAGGTGTCATAATACAAAAAATTCTTTAAAAATTCTTGTCTTGTTCGTTGGATGCATGGAGCAACTCTTGCTTATTATTTGTTGTTTAATGTCTTTAACTGCATAGATATGGATTTTTGTAGCATTTATTCTGATCACTAACTGCAGATCTAAGGAAATTGACAACCATATTTTTTGTTAGGATTGTTTGTTATGCACAACTAAAGTAAGATTTATTCGTACGCTTGCGACTAGAATTCACATAAACAATTGGCGACTCGACAAGGGTTTATAATGACGACCGCTGTTGTTTTTAAGATCTCTGCATGACCAGTTGCTTCAACCCCTAGGGTTTTTATTCAAATTATTATTTTTCATTTCTTGATGTTGTTTTTAACCTTTAAAACCATAAAATAGTAAAACTTCTAACTTCTGTGTGTTTTTGGGCCTATTACGCACGTAACAGGTATCAGCTGCAATAGAGACGACACTTTTTTCTAAAACCTGCTCCTGAGACAGACATAATTTTAGGTTGCAATTTTTATGCAAAAAAGTACGACCTCAGCTCTTAGGTAGCAGATAACAGCTTGAAAACGGTGACCTCAGCGGAAAACAGGTCAGAAACTGTGACCTGTACTTTTTGCAGGATTTTTTCTGTGATTTTTTTGGGTTTGTTTGGGGCACTTTTCAGGGTTGTTTGACCTCCCTATTCACCCATCTTGGACCTGTACTTGCTTATTTTTACTCATCGAAGTAGGAACCAAGCCTCTTAGGGCTTCAATATGCTTCCACCGTTTTAGGAGGAGTTTAGCTGAAGCAGGTCCTCTGAGATTTCAGTGTTTTTCAACCATTTTTCAGATCTAAACCTTCAATTTCAGATCCATTTCATATAAGTTATTCATCCATCCAAAACAACTCCTTTTCAGTTTTGTTTGGTCCTCCTTTAGGGTCCACCCTATTTCCCTTCAGGTTGTAGCCTTTTGCTAGCATTTTTTTGCAGCATTTTTCTCTCTGGTTTTTTGTTGTTTTCTGCCCCTCTTTCCAGTAGATCTGACCTTTATATCCTTGTCCCTCCCGAATTTAGATCCATTGGCCAATTTGTGTGTTTTGACTAGATTTCGCCCACCCATAGAATAGTTTTTGGGAAGCCCTCCTCCTTGGGTTTAAATTGATGCATCTTTAGCTGTTTATTTTACTGTCGCATTCAATTTTCCTTTACTATCATTTTCAGTTTTATTTACAGTTATACAACATATTTTTTCTTTTTTTCTCTACACATGTCTGGGCTTAGTTAAAATTAACACACTTATCACATGCACACACACCCTAAGTGAAGAGCGCCTTGTTTACACCGCCAGACCAAGACTTAAACATTGTAATCAATTGATCCTGCACCTCCCTACCCTTGTTTACCTCTCTTCCTTATTGTGTTATATGTCTCTTTACCATAATTAAGCCCCCAAGGAGTTTATCCTGGAGACTCCAAGGCCTTCATCCTCATTTTCTGTTAGCAATACTTACTCCTCCACGTAGGGTTCGAGTTCGTCCTCCACCGAGTCCCCATTTAGACTCTAATTTTGGTTCATCGAGTTCCCCTTCTATTTCTATCCTTGGATCTACTCCACCTTTCACCTTCATCATGTCTATTTCAGGACCTAATGTTGGTCGCAACCTCGACCCTAATGCTAGGAATTCTACTAGTGGTGCCACAACAATAACTATTATGACTGCTCCCTTGCTCCCCTATATGGTAGGCCTAAGCCTTCCTGATTTTAGCCAGTTGATTAATGGCCCCATACACCATGTTCCTGGTTGGCCTACTATGCCAACCAAGCTTCCTTCATACATCCCCAAGTTTGAAGGAAATTCTAGAGAGGATCCTACCAACCATGTTCGTTCTTTCCACATGTGGTGTTTGTCTAAATCCATCACCAATGACTCTGTCCGTCTTCGGTTTTTCCAGCGTACGCTTACTGGAGAAGCTTCCAAGTGGTGTGTCGACCAGGCCTCCTCCTCTCATACTACTTTTGTGACCCTTTCCAAGGATTTTTTGTCTTACTTCTAGCTTCCCCTTCGCTATGACACCGGTACCAAACTCTTGAACTCTTTCTGTCAGACTTCTGCTACCCACCTATCTGACCATATTCAAGAATGGCACAGAAGGAAGAGCCTATGTCAAGCCCCTGCTTTCGAAGACCGTGTCTACATGGACTGGTTTCTTAGATCCATTTTTCCTGCTATTGGCAAAGATGTCACATCTCACTTCCCTTAGACCAAGGAAGCTGCCTTCCAAATTGGTTTAAATATGAATTGATCTATGCACAATCTGGTTATGCTTATACTATCTTACTTGATCTCCCTAGAGCCGGTGGTGCCAACGCACTGGGGGCATCCCATGCCACCGATGGTATAGTAGGATCCCTTTCACATCCGTACACTCATCCTCCCATGGGTTATGGTTTCCCTCAGGGAGGGGTCAGCTCCTCCAACACTTTTCCCTCTCCCAAAAACATGTATTTAGGATACAACATGCCTCCTCCTTTTTCCAAACCTGTTTACCCCAATGTTGTCCAACCTCCTTATTATCCATATCTGCAGCCTGGTGCTCTAGCTCCTCCATCATTAGAACCTCAGCCTCCCTTGACTTCTCAAGCTCTGCAACAGCAGCCACCCTCCCCTCAGGGTCAGGTGTATGCACATCAAAGTGAAACTAATCCTCCTAATTCAAAAAATAAGAGGAAAGGAAATCAAAACCAATCTGCCCCACTTAATCCACGAAACAATCCCCAAGGGAATGCCTCTAACACTGCAACCCAACAACAGGGCACTCAGCCCAAGCAGGAAAGGCCTATTTGCACAAATAAGCCTTGTTCTTGTTGCGGTGTATATGGTCACTATACCCATGATTGTCCTATTTTACCTCAGAAGCGTCATATGTGGGAAGCTCAAGAAATATCCTGAGGACATCAAGCCTCCCCTTTGAGTCCTACCAATGCTGCCCTTATCCAACCGACTGTTTTTACCAATCATTTCCCCCAGCAAGGATATGTGGCTTCCCAACCCCCTGAAAGTCATGCGGCTACTCAACCTCCTCCATCTGGTACCTCTGATTACCAGATCCTCATGATGAACTCTAACCAACCCAATACCGCTGACCTCAAGCTTCAAAATCTGTCCCGTCAGTACAGCAAGCCCCTGCTAAGTCTGCCACCGAGCCCTTGTATTCAGGTCCCACAAAGCCTCTTTCGACACCCAATGGTCCTTTACTAATCCCTCAGCCTAAGGCAGCGGTTCATACCAAGATACCTAATGGACCATTACACTGAAACACTACTTCTATTAAAGCTTCACACTCCTACAGTATAGTAGATGACCTGGCACAATCTACTGCTGCCATGTCAATGCTGGAAGTCCTCCAGTCGTGCCCTTTACAACGAAAATATCTACTAAGTGCTATGGGCACTATGGATCCTTCAGATGATCATTTGATTGTCTTCTACATTGAAAAGTCAGAGAATACCCCCCTTCTTGCATCCGTTGCCTTCCAAATCCCTGTTAAGATCTGAAATGCAATGTCTCTCGTTGTATCATTGACAAGGGGGAATCCACCTTTGTGATGTATGCTTCTATTTGGAAGCAACTCGGATCTCCTGAGTTAGCCCCTTCCACTGTCACCCTCTGTGCGTGGGGTGACCACTATTCCTAGCCCCTTGGCATGCTCCATAATTGTATTATTACACTTGCGGGCAAGACTGTTTTCATTGACATTGAAGTCATTTATGCCCCCTTAGAATACAACATTCTATTGGGTCGTAGCTACACTTATGTGATTTCAGCTGTCCCATATGTGGTTCACTGTAAGATGTTCTTTCCTCACAACAAAAATATCCTCACCATAGACCAGTTGAAATATTACAAACTGAAGTCTCAGACCTCTCCAGAGTCCATTATTCTTTGGTGGCCAATAAACAAATGGTCGAACCTCCGACCAGTGTCTTGCCTAGATTATATAAATATTCCTCTTTGCTTGGTTCTTTCCCTAGTCTCCCCCATCTCATCTCCGACCCTAGCTCGTCGAATTTTTGCATGATGCAATCATCTCGGGCCGATCTCAAATGGTTTGGTTCGACTAGTCAACAACCCTACCCTCCGCAACCTACTCCTAATCCTCTGAATCAGCCTTTAGGACATCCTCCTTAAGGCCCCTCATTCGTAGCTGGTGTCCATGATCCTATCTTTAACCCTGGAAAAGTTCCCCTTGCCTTAACCATCTTGTAGTTGTCCTGCCTGGTCATTATGCCTCTGGTCAGATACTGTTTCTTGATCCCCTCCATGGAAAATTTTAGGGGCTAATATTCGTAGGTGGGCTAATTTTCCTTTATTTTTCCAAAAAAAATATTCGTCAATTTCCATTTTTTATAAAAATGATTCACCTAAATTTTACAATATAAAATTATTT
This sequence comes from Pinus albicaulis, assembly GCA_034641835.2. NCBI lineage: Eukaryota > Viridiplantae > Streptophyta > Pinopsida > Pinales > Pinaceae > Pinus > Pinus albicaulis. The sequence goes on from CM076579.1 coordinate 233,442,076, forward strand.
TACGTTAAAAATCACCAAAATTATATAGAGAGTATATATATAATCATTATAAATCCTAATAATTTTACAAATACATCAATAAATTTTTTATAGTTTTCATATTAGGGATTAGTGACATTCACCAATATTTGAAAATTTAAGATAATTTTCAATCCTTAAAATTTTCCCTGTCCCCCTCTTGGATTATTTTCGGTACCTATTATGGCTACCTTGTATGTTCCTAACATGACCCTAGGGATCCGAATCTGGTACATTGATCCCCCAGCCACTATCCCTCCTAGTCAGTCGAAACCTTATACTGCTTTGACCCCGGTCCAACCGGTCGCCATGACCCCTCCCTTTGCTTCTATGCCTCAGTGACCTCAATAAGAACCTACTCCCTCTTCAAATATGAGGGACACTTCCTCTAGGAGAAGACCTTAGCTTCTTGCCAGATTTGGAAGAGTTCCGGGAACTGCAATAAGCGTTGTGTTCCAGTGTTGGTGGTCATCCTTAAAGCACCTCTATATTCCAACATTTCAAAGAGCTGATTTAGCCTAAGTGCTGCCATGCATACTTTGCAGATTTGTATTACAACTCTTTTCTTGGACTCACAGATACCCCTTCGGATTAAGGGGGGGAATGTCCTCTATGGGTAGGTATGGAAGCCGAACAGTCACAAAGGAGTCCAAGTGACCTTGGAATGTGGAATCCAAGAGTCACACCAATGTAATATACATGTACATATATGGTGAATAATAAAATAACTCACGCCTATCTTTCCTATGTGTGTGTTTACTTTCTCATCCACCATGTGTGTGTTTAACATGGCATCAGAGCCATGATGTGTGGCCTTTTTCATGGATTTATAAATCATTGGTTAGTTGTGCATTTAGTTGTTAGGATTTCTACTTTGCCATTTATTATTCTGCTGTCATTCTCAATTTGGCATGCAAAATGATCCTCCTCACTATGCATCTACTCTAATGCTTTGAAATATTCCAATACTCCTGCCTTTCTGCTGGCCCCAACGTTATTCCTTACACATCTGACATTTTTATACCACTAACTAGCTCCATTCAATGCTAGAATCCTTCAGTCCATGGCGAAATCCCTCTCCAATTAGAGGAAACTCCGCATCGCTTGGAAGATAATTTGCATACCTAATCCTCAGACCTACCACCACTTCGACTGTCCTCGCAGCCTTCAAACATTTCCTGTTTCTCTGAAAATTTGTGTGCTGCTCCCAAAGCGCCCTTTAAGCACTACTCATTGCAAAATTGTTTAACGCACAGATTGCCTCATTGTAGCATAATGCTTTAGCACGTTGTCTCCTTCTCCATTCTCTCTCGACTACTCAATACTCACTTATATTCATCTCCCTCCATGCTTAGTCAGCTCATCCCTCCATACGGTCAATTCCTCATCACAGTTGGCCCTCCTCCCTTCGCTCTCAACATCCCTCTCTGCAGCTCGCAGTCCTCACCATGGAAAAGTTCGTGGGTTCCTCCCCACTCTGGCATTTCTCCTTCCGTGACCTCTACCCAACATTTCGTTAATGTAATGGGACATGGTTCATAATATCATGGGTATCTATGAGCTTACCAAGTTTAGAATATGAATAAAGAAACACTAAGGGATCTTTGAGATAGCTTTCCAATTTGGTTTTACAAAATTAATCGTTCCTTGGAAGGTTTTCGAAGGAAGTTGAAATTAGGGATTTTTTTTGGAGGCTTTATGAATGGCTCTGCTCGCTGCTTGTTGAATGTTGAGACCATTTAAAGAGGGGATCCTACAAGTTCGCCTCTCCTTGTAGCTCAAAAAAAAACTCTCATAGGGAATTATAGTCAGTGTGTAAGGGCTATGGTTTTATCCACAATCATTTTCTTTGAAATCATTGGCAAAGTCGGACTTGTAACAAGTACATTGAAGGGTTGAGCCTACTTCCCACCGCAAAGGACTCCCATTATGTTTTCACTCCCCTCTCCTCCACATCATAGACTCCTACCCACATTCATCCTCTCGACACTCCTTTGGCCCTCTCGTGTATGCCAACAGTCCCTTCGACATACACACAGTGGCTCCATTCAACAAGAATAGCAAGGCTCTATTGCAAGAGTCACCAGACTGGTTCGACCACACTCGGTAACATTCCCTCGACTGAGTGGAAGCATGGCCTTAAAAAACTCTACCAAATATACATGAATTCCTAGAATGCGAGGGGGACCTCCTCTACAGGCCCACTGGTGACTGTGGTGCCAAAACTTCTTTCATATTCTGGGTCGACTTTGCATGAAGAAGTTGGAGAGCGCAGCGTATAATGTTCCACCACCCAAGTATCAACACATATATTTTACATCTTCTGGAGACACACCTTAGTTTTCTCCAGCTCTCTTTCCCATGAATTTGTGGCTGATTTTATGTTTGTACGTAAGAAAAGTCACATCTTTTTTCATAAAAAAGTCCTTAAGAAGGCAGACTCTTGAGTTCGGAAATAACCTCCTCAGTTGCTTCGTCTTGAAAGTGAGCTTGCATTTGGATTCTTTAGTTGCAGTCAAAGGAGAATAACACTCTCTCACGCAGTGTATAAACCATCTGAAGTCAAATTCATTGCAAGAAGAGGAATATTAACCAGAGGATGACCAAAAAGAGAATAAGTTTCCCTTTATAGTAGCTGTCACATGCAATCATTTTAATATTTTCTATGATCATTTTCCAGTTTTTCTTATTGAAATTCTGCTAATCAGGGATAAGTTTCCATTGCTTATATATTAAAATAACTAGTGAAATCGAGAGCCATCATTGTTGTGAGTGGGTGTTGCTTCTTAGTTGATAGTTGCGATCATTGTTTGAAGTGTAAGCTTGAGTTGTTGAGAAAAATGGCTAAAATAGATGATGCATTAGAGTTTTTGAATAACCTCATTGATTCCACTATTCATGATATGGTAAAAATGAGCAAGAACGCTCTTTTTAATATTCAAACTTGTTTTCACGATGCACAAGAAAATATTGAGTTTTTGCAGCTTGAATCTCAGCTACAACAAGAAGAGTTACAGCAAAAGAGTTTCCATTTTGAACCTATTTATGTTCAGAACATTGAAAGAGACTCCCATAAGCAGCAAGCTAATAATGCTGCAGTTGAAACACATTCAATGCCCAGTATAAGAGAAAATTTTCACGTAGAAGCAAACATCCAACCTGCACCTCCCAAGCCCATCATTAGACCTTGGGAAGAGCTTGTCCATAACAAGAACAAAACAAGTCTTGGATATGAAAAGGAGTTGTCCTTTCATATTCTAGGCTACTCCAAGCCCATCAAATTTCAGAGTGTCGTATTTCTTCATGATATCACACCTACAGTTGTTCCAGTTCCTGATCCTCTTCCATGACAACAACAACAACAAATTGAAAAATGACAACACTGTGATCGAGTTGGCCATATGAAAGATAATTTTTTTGATCTTCACCCATGAAAACACTGTGGTCGACACACCCATTCTTCACAAAGATGCTTCAGACGCAAGCTTCCTACAAGAACAAAGATTCATCTTGGATGGATCGCTTCTTGGTAATGGGCATCAACAGCCAAGAACATGTTTAAGTCACATGTCAAAACTCATTCTAGAATATTGAACAATATTGCAGTTGAGTTTTTTCCATCATCTCACCTTGTACTTGACATGGGGGAAAATGGTGGTCATCTACAAGCTTCAAATCCACATCAAGAGAACCTGAGACACAATCTTTCATTCCAGATTTAGAGTTGTAGCCAGAGACATAGCAGTTCAAGCGAGCCTAAGCCACAAATTTTCATTCTAGATTCAGAGTTGTAGCCAGAGACATGGATGCCCATGAGCATTCCTTTGGTTTGTGGACACCTTAAACCATCTATGCGAGGTTCATATTCTTCCTCTTCAAATAATTTGGAGCACTTCTTCTAGCAGAATACTTCAGCTTCTTGCTAGCTTTGATAGAGTTTCAGGAAATGCATTAAGCATTCCAGTGTTGGTGGTCATCCTTAAATCATTATAGGTTGTAGACCTCCCTTCTTCTAGATTGAAGGTCTCCTTCTTCAAATATGAGGGACACTTCCTCTAGTAGAAGACCTCAGCTTCTTGCCAAATTTGGAAGAGTTCCGAGAACTGCAATAAGCGTTGTGTTCTAGTGTTGGTGGTCATCCTTAAACCACCTCGATATGCCTACATTTAAGAGAGTTGATTCAACCTAAGTGCTGCCATGCATACTTTACAGATTTGTATTACAACTCTCTTCTTGGACTCACACATACCCCTTTGGATTAAGGGGGGGAATTTTGGACACCTAATCCTCTATGGGTAGGTGTGGAAGCCGAACAGTCACAAAGGAGTCCAAGTGACCTTGGAATGTGGAATCAAAGAGTCACACCAATGTAATATAAATGTACATCTATGGTGAATAATAAAATAAATGACTCCTATCTTTCCTATTTGTTTGTTTACTTTCTCATCCACCATCCGTGTGTTTAACAATGAAATCCTCAGGTGAGGGGAAAAAATCCTGCAAGAAGGCACCTAAGGACAAGGATACCCAGACAACCCCTGCTCCTCCTCAGCCTCCAAAGTGTATACCTCTGTGTGCTTTGTGTGATGTTTTCGGTCATGCCACCCATAATTGTCCTGAATTGCCTCGTATCAAGCCCATGGTCAATGAAGCATTTCCTGAGCCTAATATCCTAGAGGTCCATGTTACCTTACTTGATTTAGCCCCATAACTCAAGACTTTGTGCACAAATCACCCTTTTGATTTGCGTGATTTCCATGGAAACTATACCCACCTCTGTCCCCTCCTTGCAGACTATCACACCTCTTTGGACGTAGTTCGCCAATAGGAGGCTGACCACAATGAGTCCGCCTCTCTTGCATTGTGCTTTGGTGGAACCAAAGGACACATCCACTCCCATTGACATTCCCCCTCCTAATGTCGAGATGATGGAGCCTTCGACCACTATCCTCTACCTGTCATCATCTATAAGATCCGCAGTGGAAGACCCCTCTAAGGCTTTCCCTTCTGTTTCGCATGACCTCCCTTTAGCGATCACCTTGGGCTCAACGTCAGTAGTCTTTCATCTACTTGTTTGTTGGTCACCCCCCATGACGATGCGCATGTGAACCTCATTTCTCATGATGATGAGTCAGGTAGCTCCACTATGTCAGGTGGTCTTTCTTCCACTAGTCACCCCATCTTCTATTACGATGACAAAATTATGGAAGCAATAACTACCCCTGACTTTATCTATCCCCCCTTACATCAAACTCATGCATTCGAACCACATACACCTTGTGGCCATTACATTGACACCCAATGTTTGGGTAAGGGAGCACCCATATTTGATAGTTTAGGATAAGAAATTATCCACAACCCTCCTAGTGCATATGGTCGTGTCGACTCTAGTACCATTATTCTTCGCCATTTAGAAGAACCTCTAGAGTCCCATATCACTTCAGATCACTCTAGGGATGATCCCCCTCATCATTCCTTCATCTTAAATCAACAAACCAGTCCCTTAGACATTATTGTTGAACAACCTTTATATTTTCTCAGTGAGCACCAGTTCATTATCTTCAAAGATGCTCTTGGGTATAGTGACACCATATATAGCGCTCCATAAACTCCTCTAGCTAGGGGTATCATTCCCACCTCTGCATACCAGATCAGTCCCCTCCATCACATATGCTTGGGGGCATGATGGCACCCCTGGACATATTCTCATATGATTACCATAAGTCTCATCCTAGACCCCATCAATCTAGGTAAGGTGGATTATCCTCCCATTCCTAGGATAGTTGCACATACCAGCCTCTCCGGCAAGCCATATATCGTAGATGTTTGATACCCTATATTTAAATATTATACATTGTGTGATAGCATGTTTACCACTTGGTCCCTCTATTTGAATTGGTGGGCGGGGATGATTCTACACCTTCTCTAGTAGTTCATCTACACCTTCCAAGAAGCATTAAGGCCATCCTTATAAAAGCAAGGGCTCTCCTTCCCTCATCAGTGGGTTCTCAACAATTTAGGGACCTCAAACCTGGCTAATGCAGCATGAAATACATGATCCCCTCAAATTTCAGAACTTAATGCATCCAGGTCTCTCTCTCTCTCCAGTTGATCCTCAACTCTGCCATACCTACATAAACCCATCATGTTTTTCAGCATACAGAAAGGAAAGTTTGCATCATAACAAAAAAAAACCCATATCTCAGCAAAAAAAAACATTGAAACCCCTTTCTCTAACAAGCCGCACTTTTTAGGTCATTTCTTGGGACAAGTCATGGTTTTATGCCCAGTACCTGCTACCTAGGTCATAGAACAGACCCCAAAAAGTGCGGCCTGGCATGTTCCTAGGCTTTGGGTGCCTAATCTAAAACTTTAATCTAATGAATTGAAAGAGTATGGTTATGCCTCTTACCTGCAGTTGAAAAATATCAATTCCAGCGGTCGTTTTTTCCACTACGATCGTCGCAAGATTTAGGGCCTTTTCTCCTCTTTACATTCACCACAACTACACTTGCAAATGAATCAAATTGGAGGGAAAATGCCTTATTAAAAGAGAAACCCTAGATTTTTCTATCGCTAGCTGCTACCAAACCATAGCTCATTTTGACAAACCTTTAGCCCCATTGAAAATCTCTCAGCGAGCTCGCAAATGGGTATCCTTTTGTTTTTGGTGATTTGATACTTCATCCAGATGCATTTTTTCCAAGAGGGGTCACTTCACCGCTTCTCAAAATCTAATTTCTTAACTTACGACACTTGTACTTGGGGCACCACCTTGCCTTCATACTTGTCCACACTTGTGTTGATTTTCGTCATGAGTAACCATCTTGAAATCATGTTTTTATGGCCCCCACCGGGCCTATTCTATGTGGTAGCATCATCGAGTCACCATTTTCTATAACATCCGAGTTGAGTCCTCATCGCATCCATGGAGTTTGTCTCGAGTCCCTTTTTCTCCTACCATAGTCTTCCATCCTTTATTGCTTTATACCTCTCTAATGTCACACATTTTTTCCTTTAGTCATACTGTCCCCTATCCCCTTCCGGAGTCAAGTCAGTAGCTGCCAGGTCATCCATTCCCATTATGCTCTAATAAGGAAAATCATCAACCCACTATTCAGTACCTCCCATTCCACCATCATCCTTGGTGTCATTCTATCAGTCGCTCTACTATTTTCCCTCATGCCTTAGTTAAGGATTTTTCATTACCTCACCTATGGTGGACCTCCTTTTGTCAACATCAGCTTATTCATTCTAGAAGACAGGTCTAGAGGGTGATGTACCTTGGTTCCATATTCCACTCTTGTTCAGTCCCTCATATCAGGCAAATGGACCCTTAATTTCCCTTTGACTTGATTTTTTCTTAGTTCTAGCTCCTCATGGCATGATCAAGATCTGTATACTTGATGGTTCAGTGATGCAGTAGATTGTATCGGTGATTCTCGGGTGTGTGTGAGATGTTTCAGACCTCATGAGGGGGTGGCCCTTCAGGTATCCCTCCACATACCCGGATTACTTCTCTACTACAGCCTTGGATGCATCACCATAAATTTGATGGTTTTGGCCTCAACCGCTTGCAGTGCATTCTTAGTTTGCATGTATCATTCAGATTTTTAGAGCCCTTTCTTATTTTACAGGGCCTCTTTGGTTGTACTTATATCTCATGTACTCAGATATTATTGTATAATTCGTGGTTGTTGTCCTAGGCATAGTATGTGTTGGTCATCAGTAATTTTTATCATTTGAAGATGAATATTTGAGAAACCTATATTTCTAAAAACAAATTTCATAAAATATTGTGAGTTTTAGAAATCTCATTGCCTTCATCATCCTTAGGATAAATTTTTCACTCTTCTACTACTCTACCATGCCTTGGCCAGCCTACTACTACTGAAGAGTCCCTCATAAAGCCTAGGGCACTCATCCCCATCCAATTTTTTACACCTATGGTTTGGACACTCTGTTTTTCCTTTGCCTACTTTTCACCATGCTGACCTAATACCTCAAAGCCTTCAAAAACCCAAATTTTCCTTTGAAAACTCCTTAGGAAGAAAGATTTCAGTGGTTTTTGAATCTTCAAAATGATCTAGCTTGTAAAAAAGAACTCATTTCCCTCCTCTTTCCTAAAAATCCCCAAGTCAAAAATTTAGTCCATTGAAAAGTAAAAAAAAAAAACCCTCCAATAGGTCACTAGAGTTTATAGGTGCTAGGGTTGGCCTTTATATTCAAGAAAAAAAATTTTTAGGTAATGAGAAAGATGGAATTAGGTCAAAGAAACAAACATGTAATTGGTCTAAAACAAAGCAGAGAAGCCTCCAAAAAGGGTTTCCTTATCAGAAGTATATTCTTCAAAAGATAGTTAGCCATGAGTGACACTTCTACAGGACCGTTAAAGATGGCTACCTACAGGAAGATTGATAAGATCAAACAAAACTGATGTTTCTCATAATTATGGCACATATAAAGACTAAAGGAGTTGTTGATACCAACTTCTAGGGTTTTCACACCAAGAGGTTTTCACTGCTTCAAAGTGAAAACATGACAGAATGTCAGTTGAAAGAAGGTCAAAATTATTCTATTCAGTCTCATCCACCAAGTAATCAAAGGCATAAAAGATGCAAGACTGAATATTCAAAGACGAAAGTGCCAAAATAATCACAAATTTAATGTTTAAAAATTTTGAAATTCATGAAAAGGATAAAATGCAGAAAAACTTCAAAAAGGAGTACTAATGTCACTGTATGCCTTTTTCCTCAAAAAATTGTCAAAATGACCTTTTTCTTTTCAAGAACTGGTTCATGTTTCCAAAATGTGGGTAAGAGGCAAATTTTAAGCTTGTTTAAAAAAATTTCAATCCGAGGGAAACATCAAGATGCTCCAGTAATGGAAAAAAACCATTTTTCTTAGATTTCTGCCACCTACATGACAAAAAGACCCAAAATTCAGTCAAAAAGAAAGAAAGGAAACAAACATTAGAAAAGTGGGTTTGATCATGAAATTTATTTTCAAAAAAAGGTATAAAGGCCTTCCTTCCCTCTTCCCAAACTCATTTTGTTTCTGAAAGGAAGATAGAGCACCATTGAAGCATTTATAGGCGTTTTCTTGAAAGCTGGGCAAAATTTTCCCAACGTTGCATGTAGACGGTGGCACTGTGCATAGAATCTTTGGCGTTGCACATAGAACCTTTGGCGCTGCGCATAGAACCTTTGGCACTGCGCACAGGGGAGGAAAGATAGTGTTAAAAAACACTGCACTACGCATAGACAAATCGACATTTCGCATAGGCACCAGCGTTATGCACACTCCCAGGTCATAGCTCGAGCTACCCACAGAAACGGGCGTTGCGCATAGGGGAGGACCCGATAGCCCGTGCAGAGGCCCGAGCTGCCCATAGTCTTCACCGCTGCACATATCACTGCACACAAGCCTACACGACAACTAGACTCGCTGTCACTTCACACAAGGGCACCTGACCTGCCATACATTGCGCACAGAGGCATGCAGAGGGAACAACTGAAACGGCCAGTCGGGTGGCGCTGCACACAGGAGAAGTTTGGCCAAAATTGCCAAATATTGGTCAAAATTAGTCTTTTCCTCCTCAAATTTTCCTCAGGCTCCTGCAAAAGTTGAAAAAGGTTGGTGGTCACTTTTCTTTTCCCTCCAAGTGTTCTTTTTGCATCCATAATCAAATAAGAGTAACAAAAACCTAAATGGCTAAAAAACCCTAATCTTCGTGGAAAACAATAATTTAACCTCCTAAAGTGGAATTTACTAGTTGGAGAGTGGTCATTGGTGTAAATACACTCAGTACAAGCTAGGAACCCTTCAAAACTCTGAAAGAATTCCTAGAATTACTTCCATTTTTCCCCCATTTGTTAAAATTTTCCCTCACCATCACTCATTTTTCCTCCCTAGACCTAAAGCTCTCACAAGCTAAAATCCAATTTTTTCAAGGACACAATAAGTCATTATGTATGGAGAAGAGATAAGTACCAGTAGTGATGAAGGCCAAGGGCCTATCAGGCCAAAGCACAAGGGAGGAAGAATTAATAGTTTGAGCCCTTGGATATAATTCAAATCACCTCTTCTCCCATGATCCTTGTGTTGTCGTTCCTAGAGACAGCCTTGAGTTGTGAAAGACCAGTGCCTAGGACATATTATATAGCAAGGAGCATATGATATAACAAGGGGGGTTATCAATGAAAGGCTCTCATGCTATCTCTTGAAAACAAGAAATTTTAATTTTGAATGGGACCAAGACCTTCAAAAACTAGATGCAGGGAGAGCAACACTGCAGAGGCAAGGTGCAAAACTCCAATATAAAAGCATCAGAAAATTCAGAGGTAGCTTACTGCAAAGAGGGCTGATTCAAAAATACCTCACAGAACTAGATAATCAGGAGGTGTTTACTGCGTATGAAAGATTAAGAGAATACTAGTTTTCATTGAGATGATATCCAGATACACAATATCACCATGTAATGGGCTTACCAATTTAAGAATCCATACATGACAATAGTGTTTTAAAAATAACCTCCCAAAGAAACTAATATAGAAGAAATATGGTTGAAGTGAAAAGTGAAATAGTATATCATGCCTAAGCCATATTTAAAGCGCTTGACTAATTTGAGCATGGGTATCAACTAGGATAAATCCATACCAAAAACCAGTGAGCCACTCGCATTCCAGAAACATGATACAAGAAAGGCGGATGAAACGAAATGAACCATTAAATTAACACATATAAGAGAAAGTTACACATTGTGAGACACCAAAGACCAGAATCCTCTTTAGAGACGAAACTCCTCCTCACTGAAACCCAACGGGCTCTATGTATTCATATAAGAGATTTTACAAAATGCATACAAAAATTCTCTCACCGCATAATTTTCTGATAAAATCTGGAACCCTCAATAATCTGTTCTTGGAGAGTTTTATAGGAGAAAAAGAAAACTATTAAAGGGAGTAGGTGATGAACATTTAATTTTCCTCATTAATACGAGATGGTGGAAACGTGCATGCCCATACTGCTGGATGACTCTGTAGTGCTGTATGTACTTTGTGATCTTCTTTCTGAAATAAATGCACTGGGTGAAAGTCTCTTCAAGAACACGGTATAGAAGTAAAATCACATAAACATTCCATCTCTTCTTGAAAGAAACTCTGCTGCAATGAAACCTTAAGGGTATTTTTTTCTTTTCATTGTACCTTCTACCTTCTAAACCCTGAATTACAGCTAAAAATATTCAATGCTGAGTGTTGAATTCCTCGATCATTCACTGATATTTCTCTGTCGCTCCATTAATGTCTCCATCTGCAAAATCTATGCTCTGAATGACTCTGGGGGTTTTGGAATATTTTAACCTTGCTGCTTTAATGGAATTATTTTCGGCATACATTCCCAGGCCCTTATCCATAATTTCAACTCCTGGAAATGGTCCTTTGATGTGTCCTCCATCACTGTAACAGAGAATGAATCATGGTGGTTTTCCGCCGCTGTAACCCTGCAAAAACCTGCAAACTCGTTAGGAAAACCATGCGTGGGGATGTAGATGTAGTGGGGATGGTTAAAGTGGCAAGGATAATGGTGTGGTAGCGCAGAATGATGAAATGGTGGAAGAATGCGGGGTGGCGGCGAAAAACGCAGTGAAACGAGGGTGAATGGACTGGTGAAAGGTTTTAACACAAAACATTAAAATTTGATTTATGAATGGAATATATAATTGGTGGAGGAAAAATACGACACACACGTGGAACAGGTGACGTGGAGGTACGAATTCAACTGGTGGAGAGGTAAGTGATCTGGACCGTCAAATCTCAGGAGGAGATCGATGGCTGAAAATGTGTCGGAAGGAGATGGACCGTGGGCTAGGGGTACAGTTTCCCTGTGTTAACTTCCGCGCAGCTTTGAGGAGCGATCGCCGTCGGATGGGCCGCTCTAGATCAGACGGCTCACATGCATATTGCGCCACATCCACTGTCGAACTATAACGCGCGATGAGCAGGCGGTTTTGAAATAGTGCATGGGACACGCGTCGCGCAATGAATGGCATCACTCTGAAATGAGAAATACCGCCCGCCTCTGAAAGGCGGTGCGATATAAACCATTGGTTTTGTACAGTGCATGGAGTGGGGAACACAATGGCAGGTGAGCTGCGAACCGTTGATCTGTGGTTTAAACGGACGGCGAAAAGGAAATTTGGGTGATGAATGGAGTGGGCCACGGGTGCGATGAAGACTTGCGAATGTCGTTAGATCTGTACAGATTGACGTTTATAAACGCGCCCGATATCCCGATGTGATAAGCGCCTTCGAGGTTAGCACTCAGTCTCGTTTTTCGGTCACATGGAGGAAAAGGCTGAGGGGGCTAGGGCCGAAAGGTGCTAGGCTTTAAACACGTTAAAATGTGTGCTTTCGGCCCTTTTTTATACAATTTTGGGCTGGGAAAGAGTAACGATAAAGGGAATGAGGGGTTTTTTAAACCAAAAAAGGGTGTGAGTATAGTTTAAAGGGGATTTTGGGATGGTTTAGAAGGATTAGGGGGAGGGATTTTGGGGTAAAAAGGGAGGTTATGAAAAAGAGGAAGAGGGGATGAAATGGAGAAATTTGCAGAGGCACAAGGGGAAAATGAAGGCCTCTTGGGGCACAATTTTTCACAATCAATGAGGCTTATTGACTTCAGAAAAACAGAGGGAAATAATTAAAGGGTAGAGGGCCTGAAGAGGTTTTCAAGGATGATGTGTATTCAAAGGGAAAGCATTCCTCGAAAGTTCAGAGAAATTTTGACCCCCTGTGTGCTTGTCAAAATTTAATAGGGGGCTAACATGATCAACATTGGCTCCACCTCGGGACATCACGTTCATCCTTGGGTGTGTCGAGAACTTCGTAGACCACCTAAATCATCAATTTTTATAGATAGGAAAAATAAATCTATTCTACTTCTACCCTTATTACTCCATGAGACCAGATTAAACTGTTGGTCTCACATTTTCTTTACCTAAACTACTATCTGCTAGGGTTAAACTATCTAGCAGACTTCTTCTCTACATTCTAAGACAGAAATTGAAAACATTCAAGCCAGGATTAGACTGTCTGACTTGTTGGACTTTGCAGAAATTAAAATAACTAACAACATTCTCACAGGCTGAGCTTTATTGAGCTTTTCCTACCTACCCTACTCTAACTAGAATATTCACAAACTAGCTTACAAACATCGTCTTCCAATGCAACCAGTCCATCAAATGATCCCATGACTAGTCTCTCTTGCTCAACTCCTTGAGTAGGCTGTATAGGCGGGGCTACTCCTACTCCTTTTTTTCCACAATAGCAGCTTTGAAAAATTTTCTTTCTATTTGCAACATGCTGCTCAAAAAGACCTTTGATCCTTCCTCAAATGTTTACAGGAAATGAGCATAAGGATCATGAAAAGAAACCTGGCTATGAATATTAGGCAGGCAGGCTTCCACCAGGATCTCTTCTTCTTCCACTGGATCAAGAAGAAGACTTTCTTGAGAGAGAGGATCTCCCTCATCTTCTTCATTTTCTGAACTGGAGGACTCATCGTATATAGCAGATGAGTCCTCTTAGAGCTCTGATATATTCAGCTCTGATGTGTTGGACTTCGTGAAAAGGTTTATGTATTCTTGAGCAGGGGCTTGTTCCATTACTTCCTCTTTTTCAAGAGAAGGCTCGTTATTTTCATCTTGCTCAATAATCTCTTCTTTGCTTTCCTCCTCATCCTCTAAAAAGGAAGGCTGCTGGTTTCCAGTCTCACTGATGATATGTGGTAAAGAAGAATGAAGATTCAAAGAATCTTCATCTGCTATTATAGTGTTGTAGCTCTCCCCATCAGTGTCATAAATAGGTTGGCTCAACCAAGTCAACCATTATGGATGCTCAGCAGGTCTTTCTTTGTCGTGATTCTCAAAGGAGCTTTCTGGATCTATATCGTCAAAATCAGGAGAGGAATGAGAAGGAGCGTGTGTTCTATAAAATATTTCTGAGGTGGACTGCCGATTTAATATCTGATCAATCTCCTCTTCTGTCAAAAGAGGGGTTTCCCTCTCATCATAGACAGAAGAACAACAATCCTCTTTCTCTTGTGTTAGCTGATTTGGAGGCGGGATGTTTACTTGAGCCTCTTCTTCCCCATCAAATTCTGCCTCTTCTATGTGGTCTCTTGTTTCCTCAAGGCAGCGTTCCCTATTAGCTTTTGCTATTAGGTCTTGATCTTCTCTAGTCAACGTAAAACAAGACATAGGTAAGCAGTCAGGATGATAACTTTCCTCCTCATCTTCCATAGGTTTTAAAGCATCATACATGTCTTGCTCATTATCTAGGTCTTGAGTTTGTTCTTGTTCTGGAAGAGGCATGGGCTGTTCTAAATAATCATCATTTTCATTCATATTAGCCATATACATCTCCAACACTTTATCAAACGTTTCTATTAATTCATATAATTGATCATACAAAGCATCTAACTTTGTATCCCTATCTATGTTTGGATCCATGTTTCTGAAAATATGGTCACTGCATCTTCTCAACCAGTTCAGAGTCTTCTACCAGTGGAGTCATTTGGTCTTTTGGGAGTTATGGAGTGTGGAGTCGCCGAGGTGAGGGATATACAACTCTTCAACTCTCCATGCTCACCTACTTGAAGAGTTAATCATATTTTTTCAAGGCCCAGGGATTTAAATTTTCTCAACTTCGTTCCCCGGAAATGGCGGCAAAAGTTTTTTTTGTTCCTATAGACAGCCTTGAGTTGTGAAAGACCAGTGCCTAGGACATCTTATATAGCAAGGAGCATATGATATAACAAGGGGGGTTATCAACAAAAGGCTCTCATGTTATCTCCTGAAAACAAGAAATTTTAATTTTGAATGGGACCAAGACCTTCAGAAACCAGATGCAGGGAGAGAAACACTGCAGAGGCAAGGTGCAAAACTCTAATATAAAAGCATCAGACAATTCAGAGGCAGCTTACTGTAAAGAGGGCCGATTCAAAAATACCTCACAGAACTAGATAATCAGGAGGAGTTTACTGCGTATGAAAGATTAAGAGAATACTAGTTTTCATTGAGATGATATCCAGATACACAATATCACCATGTAATGGGCTTACCAATTTAAGAATCCATACATGACAATAGCGTTTGAAAAATAACCTCCCAAAGAAACTAATATAGAAGAAATATGGTTGAAGTGAATAGTGAAATTGTATATCATGCCTGAGCCATATTTAAAGCGCTTGACTAATTCAAGCATGGGTATCAACTAGGATAAATCCATACCAAAAACCAGTGAGCCACTCGCATTCTAGAAACATGATACAAGAAAGGAGGATGAAACGAAATGAACCATTAAATTAACACATATAAGAGAAAGTTACACACTATGAGACACAAAAGACCAGAATCCTCTTTAGAGACAGAACTCATCCTCACTGAAACCCAATGGGATCTATGTATTCATATAAGAGCTTTTACAAAATGCATACAAAAATTCTCTCATCGCATAATTTTCTGATAAAATCTAGAACCCTCAATAATCTGTTCTTGGAGAGTTTTATAGGAGAAAAAGAAAACTATTAAAGGGAGTAGGTGATGAACATTTAATTTTCCTCATTAAGATGAGATGGTGGAAACATGCATTCCCATACTGTTGGATGACTCTGTAGTGTTGTATGTACTCTGTGATCTTCTTTCTGAAATAAATGCACTGGGTGAAAGTCTCTTCAAGAACACGGTATAGAAGTAAAATCACATAAACATTCCGTCTCTTCCTGAAATAAACTCTGCTGAAATGAAACCTTGAGGGTATTGTTTTCTGTGCATTGTACCCTATGCCTTCTAAACCCTAAATTACGGCTAAAAATCTTCAATGCTGAGCGTTGAATTCCTCGATCATTCACTGATATTTCTCTGTCGCTCCATTAATGTCTCCATCTGCAAAATCTGTGCTCTGAATGACTCTGGGGGTTTTGGAAGCTTTTAACCCTGCTGCTTTAATGGAAGTCTTGTCAGCATACATTCCCAAGCCCTTCTCCATAATTTCAACTCCTGGAAATGGTCCTTTGATGTGTTCTTCGTCACTGTAACAGAGAATGAATCATGGCGGTTTTCCGCCGCTGTAACCCTGAAAAAACCTGCAAACTCATTAGGAAAACCATGCGTGGGGATGTAGATGCAGTGGGGATGGTGAAAGTGGTGGGGATAACGGTGTGGTAGCGCAGAATGATGAAATGGTTGAAGAATGCGGGGTGGCGGTGAAAAATGCAGTGAAACGAGGGTGAATGGACTGGTGAAAGGTTTTAACACAAAACATTAAAATTTGACTTATGACTGGAATATATAACGGGTGGAGGAAAAATGTGACACACACATGGAACGGGTGACGTGGAGGTACAGAGTCAACTAGCGGAGAGGTAAGTGATCTAGACCGTCAGATCTCAGGAGGAGATTGATGGCTGAAAATGCGTCGGAGGGCGATGGACCGTGGGCCAGGGGTACGGTTTCCCTGTGTTAACTTCTGCGCAGCTTCGAGGAGCGATCACCGTCAGATGGGCCGCTCTAGATTGGACGACTCACGTGCATATTGCGCCACGTCCGCTGCCAAACTATAACGCGCGATGAGTAGGCGGTTTTGAAATAGTGCGCGAGACACACGTTGCGTGATGAATGGCATCGCTCTGAAATGAGAAATACCGCCCGCCTCCGAAAGGCGGTGCGATATAAACCACTGGTTTGGTACAGTGCACGGAGCAGGGAACACAAGGGCGGGTGAGCTGCGAACCGTTGATCTGCGGTTTAAATGAACAGCGGACAGGCGATTTGGGCGATGAACAGAGTGGGCCACGGGCACAATGAAGACTTGTTATAAACGTGCCCGATATCCCAATGTGATAAGCGCCTTTGAGGTTAGCGCTCGGTCTCAGCTTTCGGTCAAGTGGAGGAAAAGGCTAAGGGGGCTAGGGCTGAAAGGTGCTAGGACTTAAATAGGTTAAAATGTGTGCTTTCGACCCTTTTTTATGTAATTTTGGGCTGGGAAAGAGTAACGATAAAGGGAATGAGGGGTTTTTTAAACCAAACAAGGGTGTGAGTATAGTTTAAAGGGGATTTTGGGATTGTTTAGAAGGATTAGGGGGAGGGATTTTGGGGTAAAAAGGGAGGTTATGAAAAAGAGGAAGAGGGGATGAAATGGAGAAATTTGCAGGGGAACAAGGGGAAAATGAAGGCCTCTTGGGGCACAATTTTTCACAATCAATGAGGCTTATTGACTTAATAAGAGCAGAGGGAAATAATTAAAGGGCAGAGGGCCTGAAGAGGCTTTCAAGGATGATGTGTATTCAGAGGGAAAGCATTCCTCTAAAGTTCAGAGATAGTTTGACCCCCTGTGTGCTTGTCAAAATTTAATAGGGGGCTAACATGATCAACACCTTGCATGTTTTCAAGATGTTGGATGTTATCAATTCTGTGAGAGGGTTAAATAGGTCCAAAAACACTCAAATTTGACTAGGTTGTTGATTCTCAGCCTACAAAATAAGAAGGTCAAGCTAGCAGGAGTAAATTTTGAGCTATCATCCAGATCCATTACTAGGGCCACAGGGATACCAGATGTGGGTGAGAGATGGTTCAAGAGGGAGAATTTGGCCTTAAGCTACTATGAGCCCTTCCTCAAACCTAGGTATCAACAGGGCTACAAGAATTTTTTCCCCTTCTCTCACCTGCTAGAGAGATATGCACCAATGATGAAGGAGATCATCAAGTACTTCACTTGTAAGGGGAGATACTCTAGGCTTATTAATATCACATAAGGCTGCTAATGCACTTCACCAGGGTTAAATTGCTAAACCTACCATACTATCTCTACCAGAGCATTGAAAAAATGGCTTCAATAATACAGAAAAGGAGTTATGCCCACCAAATGCAAAGCCTTTTTCACCACTCTTTACTTAAAATGATTGTTTTACACCAGCTAGAGTAGTAGGGAATCCCTTGGGAAGTTTTTATCTCACATGATATATTTGCAAATCCCCAAGCCTTCATTCAACAAAATTTGCCTTCCACTTCACACCCACTTACCTCCACTCCTCCATCACCCCCCAAAGATCATGTTCCATCACCTCCACCCATGCCTTCTCTACAAGGAGACTTACCTCTTTCTTCTTCTCCTGAAGCATCAAATGAGGAAAAAAGTGATAATGAAACAATTCAAGAGGAGGCAGATAAAATAGAAATGGAAGACAGTGAAGTTAGTAATGATAATGAAACAATTCAAGAGGAGGCAGAGCAAATAGAAATGCAAGATAGTGAAGTTAGTAATGATTATGATGAGTCTGAGGAGTAAGAAAACAATGATGCCCTTGACATTGATGGGCAAGAAATCAACCTTGAGGCACAAAGCATGGAAGAGGATAGTGAGGTAGAAATTAAAGGCAGAGAAGACAGTCAAGAGGATCATAGTCACAATGAGGATAAAATGAATAATCAAAATGGCAGTGATGTTGACATGGATGCACCACAAACTGATGACCAAGATAAACACCAAAATAGTGATATGGAGGCTGATGACACGTCATTAAATGTTGAATTAAACTTGCCAAGTGACCATGATGAAAAAACATAGCTCAAAAATGACCTTGACTATCATGACAGTCAACATGACAGTGGTAAAAATCAGAGTGTTGAAGGCAGCAGTGAGGCTCAAAGCTCTCCCAATGAATAATATGATGATGCACAAAGTGATGGGAGACCTAGTAGTGAGGATGAGATGGAAGAGGGGGCTACACATAAAAGTCCAAAAGGTGAGAAAGAAGGCTTTCCAGTAGATGATAACATTCATGACAAGGACCCTACAGTAAAAATAATTAAACCTTTTGATTTCTCATACCACAGGGGGAAGAGGGATGTGTTTTCTGCCTCAAAAAGGTAAGGGGCCATCTCTTCTCCAGCTATCAAACCATTGGAAAAAGGTAAGGAAAAAATGAATGAAGATGTTGAAGATCAACACAGTGAAGAAAGAGAATTTGAACTTATACATGTTGATAGTGAGGAAGAAGAGAAAATCTCTAGTTCACTCCTCCAAAATAAGAATGCCAAAATAATATATCTTTAGGAATATTTGGAAAGATCCAAGTACAAATATGATGTCTTAGATAGGGAGAATCAGCAAAGGAGTGCACACATGGAAATTTATGAGGTAAGTGCACTTAGAACCCAGAGACAAGCCATAAGGGAAGAGGTTCAATTATAAGAGTAGAAAAGGACTCATCTAGAGAGCAAAGAAGAAGAAGAAGAAGAACCTAGAAGGAGGCCAAGAACCATTGGGATGAGAAAAGCCTTAGCCAAAGAGAGGGAGGAATAATTTGCCTTAGCTGAGAAAATTCCTATCAATGAGCTACTTGACAGAGACATAGAGTTTGATAGGGAGCCTTGGCTTGAGAGGGCCGATATTCATTTATAAGAAAAGTTGGAAAAGGCAAACAAGGCCCTTGAGCTCCAAAGGAAGATGGCCAAACAATATGCCCTCAAAAACCAAATTGCTAGGGCAGAGCTCAAGAATGCATTTCTTGAAAATAAAACACTAAAGGAGGAAAAAGGCCATGAAAGCCTTGTATTTCTAGCTGAAGCTTCCCTACAGGTTTCCAAGACCTCTTGAGGGACCACTCCACAAATTTTGGGCAAATTTTAACAAGATTTTGTTTTTTTGAAATTTTGAGGCCTCTATGCGCATCACCCTTGGCGATGCGCACAAAAATCATGCATCCTCATCTTGAAAAATTGAAATTTTTGGATTCCTCTCATCATCAACAGTCTGCTCACAAAATTTTATACCATTTGGAGCAGTTTTGATCCCCCAAAAGGTCAAAAAACACCTAAATTTTGACCATTCTGCCTCATTTTCAGGCAAGGTGCTGCACATAGAGTAGTGTTGGGAGAATGGATTTTTTGACAAGAAAATGGAACTCATTCAAAAAAACAAAGATTTATCTAGAAAGCCAACTTAACAAGCTTTCCAATGAGCCATCACGGAGAAAAATCCAACACTGGGAAGGAGGTCAAAGCAGGATTGCAAGTACACCTATTTTATGATATTTTGGCACTACGCATACAGGACCAAAAGTGGCAAAAGTCAACAAAACACACTCATTTATTGCAAAATGAGTTTTTTAGTATTTTTGAGGCAAATCACTCTAGGATTAGGTGTTATAAGTTTTTATGCATTTATTTTTCTTGGATATTTATGCATTGGGCCTTGGATGGTCACTTGGACATAAATTTGTCATTTATGACTATTTTGGATTTTTTAAAACCCTAATTAGGGTTTTAGCCCTCCTTTTCTCCATAGATAGAGAATGAGGCTCTCATGTATTTTGGTTGGCATTTGGTGACTTATTCTGAAGTAATACATAGTCTCTTGGAGGTTGAAAGCAATTTGATGTCTTGGAGCTTGTGAATGCCCTGATTTGTTTGTTGATGGAGGAGGATTGGTTGCAGGATCCCTGAGCTTGGTTGATGGTGAAGTGATTCTATTTTGTTATTGTTATTTCTTGTTTCAGTATGTGTCCATATTTATATGTTGCAGTAGAACAAAGGATTTAGACTAAGAAATGTTTCTGAAGGCACCTTAGCTCTGTTTGTTCTTCACTACCTTGATGTTTTCTTCTGCTAGGACATGTTAGAGAATCCTTCATTTCTCTCTAGACCTCCTGAGCTTGTTTATTTCCTGAATTGTTTAATACAGTAGGTATCAAGCATGATTCAAGGTTAGCCCTGCTTATTTGATTTCACTAAAACACTATTCTTGAAGTCTCCATTTAAAGTATCATTACTTAGGTTTGTCAAAGAAGTTTTCTTTCAATCACACTCTTTGCACTTGCCTAGTTAATTGTTTAAAGATATCCATAGCGATAATCTTAGATGTTTAGGAGTTCCCTCCTCTCTTATTGTAGTTATTTGTGTATCTTAAATGTTTTCTATCCTTTATTATGAAATCACTAGAAGTTAAATAGGTTTCTTGCCTTCTATGTTTCATTGGAATGTTTTTCTTAAATAATTATCTGCTTTAGTTGAATCAAAGAGTTTAGGGTTTACTCTGCCTTTGATTTCCTCTCTATGCTTATGATTCTTCTAAGTCCCTTTTGTTTAAAGTATATGATAAAGGATTACTGATTTCCCTTTGTTAAACTTTTTGTTCTCAAACTTGATGTCCATCTCATGATCCATTAAACCCTGAAGATCCACCAACCGAGCTAGATTTGCCCTACAATACTCCCTAATCCATTAATGAACCTATCATGACTTTATTAGACTCCATTGCCCAATAACTTGAATATTCCCTTGTTCTATCTATTCTATCTAATCATCATACCCAAACAAAACAAACAAAAAACCCTAATACTTCATAACTAGGCTAAAATTAACCTTAAAAAGCAAACAAGTTCACATCTCTTGCACAAATTAGAGAGAGACCTCTCTGAATCTAGGAAGGCTAGGTCCTTAGATTATAAAGTCTAGTTTGATGTTACCCCTATCCATTTTTATCTCAATCAATCTAGCAAATTACGGGGAGCTAACATAATGGCGATCACAGTGGGACCTTCTAAGTAAGTTCATGCTTAAATATTCCTTAAAAGATTCAGAAACCCTTGACTGATAGTATCTGGTGGTTTATCTGCCACCTCATCACCACACTAACATAATGGCGATCACGGTGGGACATTTTGAGTTAGAGATAATTTAAGTACTCCTTAGGACTTCAGAAACCCTTATCAGTTACATTTAGAAAATTCAAGTGTTAGCCAAGAGTAGAAACTAATTGCCTCACCATCCTAGCAAGATGATGACTCAGCTAGAGGATACTCATTGAAACCTTAGCACTGTATAAGGAAACTCAGAAAACCCAAAACAGTCCCTAGATTTATTTTTGTCAAAATTTGGTGGTGGACCATCATATACATACCCTCAAAACTACAGAAACATCGACTTGGCGACTCCACTAGCCTCCAGTAGGCCTTTTTCACTCCACTTGTCACATAGGATTTCGTAGGATTGTGTCAAATCAGTCCTAATTAGTTTAGAGGCCTAGTCACACACTGTGGGAGTTCAAAAAAACTAAGAGAGGCCAACCTTCCGAAAAAATTCATAAAATTTTAGCCTCTCTAAACTTTGGGTTTGAAATCTGGCTTCACGAATAATCAATACTAGATCTCACCCAGACCCAAACCCTTCAACCATAGTTGATGACCCAGAAATTTTTTTTGTGTAAAACTTCCAAGTCTGAAGAATCAACTGCTGTTAGGACCATCCATAGAGAAATTTATGTCCCTAAACATCTCACAGCCTTGCAAGACCCTCAGTTTTACCTCCCTCATCAAAGAAATTTGTTCAGGACCAAGTCACAAAATGTGATAGATTATACTGACCTTGAGACCTAAGATTTGCACCAAAACCTCAGTAGAGAAGCCTCTCCTTCTACTCCTCCTGATTTCATCTTCTCCACCACTTTGGATCATTTTATTCCAAGACTACTCAAAATCAGTTGGCTGGTCCAAGTACCTCAACTACACTCATTCACACCACCACTGTGCAAACCACTTCACTTCATCCTCCTCCACCTCTCACAAATCCTCCCCTTGTAAATCAACCTTTATTTCCACTACCTCCCATCATGACAGCTTGGTATGCTCTCTTGGTTCTACCACTACCTCTATTTCCTTTTCCAAATGACTACCAATCCCGGATTCCACACTTCATAGGAGCTGAATCTGCCACTACCCAACAACATGTGGACAAAATGAATGATGCTTTTGACTACATGGAAATAGAAGAGGATACCATTAAGATGCGTATGTTTTCCCAAAGCGTAGGAGGATAAGCCAAAAAATAGTTTAAAAACTTAGCTCCTAACAGCATACATGACCTCCCTTCCCTCTACCAAACCTTCATAAACAAATGGGAAATCAAGAAGAACCCTCTCCAAATCCTTTCAGAGTACAATAACCTCAAAATAAATGTAGGTGAAAGTGTTCAAGGCTATTGAACTAGATTTAACAGTGTTTAAAATGCCCTCCCACCTCACATGAAACCTCCCCAAGGCCTAGCCTTAGTGAAATTTCCAGAGGGCTTTGATGCCGACATGGCCTATCAACTGAGGGAGAGATATCCCCTAACTCTAGAGGACATGAAAAGAGGGGTTGTGAGTGTAGAGGAAAACTTGATTGAGAAAATAGCTAGGATGAGATCATAGAAGAGAGTAACCTATAGATATGAAACAATGCATTCAACTTCCTCTTCTGGTACCAAAATTGACACCCTAGTTAGGACAATGTAGAGAATGATGGAAAAAATCTGTTTGAGTGAGAGAACACCTCCTAGGGAAAACCAATTCATTCCAAAAAATAGGAATAGGAATCATAATTTTAGAAAAGACCCTCCCCAAATCAAACAAAGAGAGAATGACCAAAAAATTAGACCCCCTTCCAAAGACAACTATGTAGATGAAGAGGAGAGAGTGCCAGAGGATTGGGAAGAAAACCATGTAAATGTCATAGGTTTTGATGATGAGGATAACAATTTTCTTACCGAAGAAGAACAAAGGATGTTCTCTTCAAAACCAAATGAAAAATCATATGAATATTCCGAAGGCTGTAAGTTAGGATTTGAGAATGCCATAATGGAAGTCCATAGGCAATATGACCTTAGGAGCACAAAGAATCAAGATGTTCCTAAAACAAATCAATCAAACACTGCTGTTAGGAAAACCCATGAACATATTCCTAAAAGGACAACAGAAAACACAAGCACTATGGCTATGAAAACTGATCTAAACAAGTTAAAAACCATCCAGCCGAGTAATGACTCAAGCTGCCCTAGTACTTCAACTAGTGGCCCTGAAAAAACCTTGTTGTCCAAACCATCAAATCAAAATCAGAAAATAAAAAATGTAGAAAATTTTATGGCTGATAAAAATGATGTAAATATGTTAAAGACACCTATGCCTTTTAGTTTTGAAGGAGAGATTGCCAAAATCAAGATAACCATGCCTCTCACTAAATTGGTAACCCAAGAGGTGTATAGATCCCATATTTTGAAAGTGTTAAACATAGGGAATGATACCAACACTCTAAAATTAACCGATGATAAACCGTAGCTGTTGTTTGGTCCTGAAATAGAGGGAAAATGTCAAGAAGGAGTTTTCCCTCCTTTCTATGTCAGGCTGAACATACATGACAAAATTTTTCATAATGCTATGCTAATATCTGGCACCTCACACAACCTCATGCCAAAGGTTGTGATGGAGAGATTAGGCCTAGAAATCACAAAGCCTTACAAGGACTTATACTCCTTTTATTTGATTAGGGTCAAGATTTTAGGGATAATCAAAGATCTGTGTGTCAATCTGGAACAAATCATCGCCAAGAGTCTAGTCATGGACATAGTTGTTGTTGACATTCCCCCAAAGTATGGCATGCTTCTATCTAGATCACGGGGGGCCAAGCTTCAGGGTAGCCTTCAAATGTACATGTCATATGCCACCATCCCGGTCTTCAACCAAACAAGGAGGTTGTACTGGGAATCTCACATGAAATATATGGTGAGCAGCTTAGATAGGCCAAACAACACGCCAGTTTATTCCATTCATTCGTACCTTGAATCATTCATATTTTTCAATGAAAATGATATTAATGAACAAGTGAATGAAAATTAAGGATAACTAAGCCTACCAGAACAACCAAATTAGCCCACTAGTGAAGAAAATGACACCCAAAACTCTAGCAGCCCTGATGTACAAAACAATGACATATCTGAAATTGACACACTTTGGCACATGAGCTTTGATGGCTCTTATGGAAAGGCTGGCTCGGGAGCTGGAGTTTGGATTCATAACACAAATGAAGGCCATTCCTATAGAATAGATTTCCAGTGCACTAATAACACTGAAGAGTAGGAGGCCCTTCTTATTGGTTTGCATTTACATAAGGACCTCAAAGCTAAGAAAATATTTGTTCAAGGAGATTCATAACTGATCATTAGAAAAATAAAGGGAGAATATTTAGCCAAGAACCCTAGACTGAGAGAGTATAGGAATTCTTCCCTATACCTTCTCAAAACCTTTGAGAATTATGAGCTCACTTTCATCCCTAGAGCCCAAAATTGCCTTGCCAATGAGCTTGCCTTTGCTGCCATCAATTTCCAAGTACCTTATGCCAATGAACAATACCTCATCCAAGTAAAAAATAGGCCTACAAT
This sequence comes from Pinus albicaulis, assembly GCA_034641835.2. Classification (NCBI taxonomy): domain Eukaryota; kingdom Viridiplantae; phylum Streptophyta; class Pinopsida; order Pinales; family Pinaceae; genus Pinus; species Pinus albicaulis. The sequence goes on from CM076579.1 coordinate 233,467,343, forward strand.
ACCAGACAACATAAACCATTGGCAAGTGTTTGAGGGTGATGAACAAATAGATGATTTTATGCAATCTAGGAATGAATTTTCAAGTACAAAACAAAGTTTAAGGCTTGAAACATATGATTTTGCTAAATATGAAACTCCCAAAACAAATTTTTCCTCTAATGTTGATATAAACCTCATTAAAAATTCTTATGATGCATAAATGTTTGATAACTTAGATCAAAGAGAGCTTCAGGTTTTGCAATGTAGAGATGACACATTGCCAAGAGGCCTTACACCATTAGAAGAGTTGTTTGATTTTAATGATGTAGCTAAAAAACTCAAGATGGAATCCACCAAAACAAATGTAGAAGAATGTAACATTGGAAGCATGGAAGAGCCCAAAATGATCAAGCTATCCAAAAATCTTCCTCCTCACATAAAATAGAGATACATTGAGCTTTTTGGAGAATTTAAAGATGTGTTTGCTTGGGGGTATGAGGACTTGAAATCCTATGACACGAAAATCATTCAACACAAAATTCCTCTCAAGGGAAATCAGAAACCATTCAAACAAAAATTGAGAAGAATAAACCCTGTCTTATTACCTTCAATTTAGAAAGAGATAAAAAAAATGTATGATGTCGGGATCATAGTCCCTATTAGGTACTCAGAATGGGTATCCAACCTTGTGTCAGTTAGGAAGAAGACCAGGGAGATTAGGCTTTGCATTGACTTTAGAAACTTGAACAAGGCCTCCCTAAAAGACAATTATCCCTTACCTAAAATGGATCACATAATTCAAAAGGTAGTTGGCTCACAAAGAATATCATTGCTAGATGGCTTCTCAGGTTATAACCAAGTACTAGTCTTTCTAAGTGACCAACACAAAACTGCTTTGACTACACCTTGGGGTACATTCATTATGTCAAAATTCCATTCGGTCTAATGAATACGAGGGCCACCTTCAAAAGGGAAATGGGCATAGCTTTTTTAGAGGACATAGGTTACTTCATAGTCATATACCTTGATGACATCACTGTCTACTCTAAAATTGATGAAGAACACTTAGTCCATTTGAGAAACGTTTTTGAAAATTATAGGAAGTATGGGCTATCTTTGAAATCCTAAGAAAACATTGTTTGGCCTTCAGGGAGGAAAAATCCTGGGCCACATCATCTCTGAAGAAGGGATCAAGATAGATCCCAAAAGGATCGAAGGCATACTACAATTCCTCCATCCTAGAAACATTAAGGAGCTACAATTTTTGATTGGAAAGATCAACTTCCTAAGAAGGTTCATCCCCAAACTTGTTGAAATCCTAAGGAATATTACAAACATGTTGAAAAAGGAAGTAGGAGTGAAGTGGAATATGGAAGCAAAAAAATCTTTTGAGCTAGTAAAACAAGCACTCACACAAACACAAGTCTTAATCAGTCCCGACTTCACCAAGGATTTCTACATATTCTCATTTTCATTTGAACACACCATTGCTGCAGTGCTATTGAAAAAGAACATCATGGGGCAAGAACAACCCATAGCCTTCTTCAACAAGGCATTGAGAGATGCTCCTCTAAAGTATAACATCATGGAGAAATAAGCCTTTGACTTAATCAAAGCTTTGAAATATTTTATATTTTATATCTTGCACTCACATGTCATTGCATTTGTCTCATACACAGTTTTCAAAGACATACTCAATCAAGATCTTGATGGTAAAAGGGGTAAGTGGATTGCTACTATCTTAGAATATGATTTAGAAATCAGACCCACTGAATTGATTAAAGGGAAAGGACTTGAAAATCTTATGGCTGAATCAAATTTCCAAGCATTAGACATGAATATGGTTGATGTGTTAGAAGAAACAGAAGAATTCATAGCTCCATACATTGAAGAAATATTTTTGAATTCATCTCGGTATGCTGATATCATTTATGTACTTCTTTATCTCAATACTCCTCCTTCTCTATCAAGGACTAAAGATAGATTCTTGAAATAGAAAGCTTTAAATTTATGCATTTTAGATGGAGTTCTGTATTGTAAGAGTTCCGTTGGCATGCTACTTAAATGTTTGATTGAAGATGATGCAGAAAATATCATGCATGAATTGCATGAGGGATAATGTGGAGGTCACCTCTACTGGAAGACCACAACCAACAAGATCCTTAGAGCTAGCTACTATTGGCCTACCCTTTTTCCCGATACTCACAAACTGGCCATGAATTTCCATAAGTGCCAAATATTTGATGGCAAAAGAAAACTTCTACCTTTGCCTTTGCATCCCATCAGTGTCGAAGCTCCTTTCCAACAATGGGGGTTGGACTTCATAGGAGAGATCCATCCTACCTCATCTTCCCAACATAAGTGGATCCTCACTACCACTAATTACTTCACCAAATGGATAGAGGCCATCCCTTCTAGGAATGCCACAGACTTAGTCATTATCAAATTCCTTGAAACCAACATCTTGTCTAGGTTTGGTTGTCTTAGAAAGGTGATCATCGATAATGATGCTGAATTTAAATATAAAAGAATGGTTGATTTTTGTTATAAATATCACATCACACTAGGTCATTCCAAAAATGACAAAGAATATCTACATTATTTGAAAAATATGTACAACAAAAGGAGAAGTGGAAACCAAAGATATAAAGAAGTACAGCGGGAAGATACGGGGTTGTTTAGAGATTCATACATGAATCCTTATGTTATGCTTGAACAAGAAATTTTTCCAAACTTTTCTTTTCAAGAGTTGAGCGGACCAAGAGTGGTGGGAGATCCTTATGAAGATAAGATGCTCAAGTTTCACCATTTTCAAGATTTCTAGTTCTAGATTTTTCAATCATTGTATATATCATTGTTTGAAGAAATAAAACAAAAAACAGAAAACTCGAAAACAATAGAAAAGTAGAGAAAGAGGGCAGTTTGAAAAACAGAAAGAAAGCCCCATGTTCAAAAAATAGTCATTATGAAAGTGCGCAAGTCTAAATGCTGCTACTAGTGCTCAAAATGTCTTGTTCAGTTATCTAGCTTAATCATAACTGAACATGTTTTAAATTTATTTGCTGATAAGTTAGTGAGAGAAGAGAGATTCAATATTGTGTAAGCTTGAGTTGTCAAAGAAAATATATTAGGAAAAGATACTGGTTCCACATGCTCAAAACAGAACCAAAGAGGAAAACAAGGATGAAAAAGAAAATGTGTATCCTAGCCCTGATTTTTCTAAATTTCATGTTCATGAAGAATAATATTTGTGTGCAGATTGTCATTCATGCCACAAGTACATGACAAATCAGACTGTCTAATCCTGATTTGGTCATTTTTCAATTTCATGTTTTAGATTAGAGAATAAAATCTTGTCAAACAACTTAACCTTGACAGTTGATCTAGTGTAGGTAGAGAAACAAAGGAGTTCATCAGTTTAATCTGAACTCCCGACGGATATAAGCGTAAAATTAGATAGTGTCATTTTTCAAAAATATTATGTCAAAGGGTTGCTAGTCCAAATGCACCCGAAAGAAGAAAAAATGTTAGGAAATGTAGCTGGGTAGGTAGAAATGACTTTGATGCTAATCATGCTGTCAATTTTCAGAAATAGCATCAAAGAAGAAAGAAATTTGTGCCAATGGATAAAGGCACTGGTCTTCAAAGGTCAGAGATCTGAAATTCTGGACACCTCTTGAAAAGGAGCTGCCCTCCCCAAATGGAGCCACTGTTAGTCATCAATATTTTTCACCTGTTGATGATGACTAGTTTTTAAAGCCAAGTTTTCTAGAAGCTGATCTCCAAATTATTAAATTTATCATCTAGAAAACACCCCTAAATGATTTTTGTCCTCCTACCTTTTCCAGTCAGCTTATGATGAGAAAAACCTAGTTGTCAGGTCCTATCTAGTTTCAGTCATATAATCCTATCCATGAACTGTCATAGCTAAAGGTTATCTGCTATAATTTACCTTCATTCCCAAGCCATTCATTATCCAGCTGATGATTAGAATGTCAGCCACCCTACCTCTGGTCATATGTCATTTTGAGATCTAATCCTACCCAAAGAAAATACTCTAAATCTATCAAAGATCTCCCCTAAGTTAGGTAGTGGTGCTTTAGGGAATCCCTTCCTTGGAAAAAACATCCTGAGCCAAAATATTTTGTTTAATACCAGCCAACCCTGAATTAGCGCTTAGTTTGAAAAAAAGAAAAGCTTGATACACCCATAGGTCGTGCCACTAAAAAGTCTTGATGTCTCTGTAGTACATGTTTCAAAAGCCAAACTGATATAATGTTGATCTACATTGTTTCAATGTCTTTTTCAAAAGAAGAGATGTACAAGTATTCCAGAAGACATTTTCAAGCTAAACATAAGATGACAGCTTCTTCTCATGTTGTCTTGAGCCTGGGATAAGAATACTAGTCAAAGAGAAAATTCAATAAGCCTCTACAAACACAGTCAAGAAAGGTTAGTAAGTAATGACTAGCCAACAAATACTCTACAAATACAAGTCATGTGGCTCCTGGTTTAAAAGATTCACAAAGATTTTCTGACCACAGAGTACATATCTCAGAACATGCCTCTTATAGCATATTGTCAAAATTTCACTTTATTACTTATTGTGATATATCAAGCAGAGATATGTATTACAAGGAAATATGACACAATTTGAGAAAGACGTGGTTGGGTCACTTGTTGTTAACCTCCTCTAAGCAAGAGCAGAGGGTTGGGTCACATGTTGTAAGCCTCCTCCAGTATAAAGAGCAGATGGTTTGGAAATATTATGTTAACCTCCTTCATTTAAAAGCAGATGGTTAGGAACATGATAAGGGCATCCTTCATTTAAAAAGCAGAGGGTTAGGAACAAATTTATAGCCTCATTCAAAGAGCACGAGACTAACAGTGTTTCAAATGACTTAAAAACTTTTTTACACCACTTCCTCCAAAAGGATGAAACAACTGATACAGCAGTAGTGTTTCAAATAGTGTTTAAAAGAGTTCACTGTTTAAAGGACAAAATTGAAATTCAATGGGAAGCAGTTGAAGGTTTATGAGTTGAAGTTTGGTGTTAAACATAGGTCAAGCAGTGATATTATGGTGTTATAGAAGCTCTATTTTTCTTCTATCCATAAAACTCTTCTTCAAAGGGTAATCTGAGGCTAGAATGCCCAAAACTTGGAACAATCTCATCAAAATGACAAGAAGGTAGACTAGCCTTGCTTCTTAAAAAGACCTTTGCAAATGAATACACAAAGACAGTATGGATGAGGAAGGCTATGATAAAATGATTCAAGTTCAAGACACCATTCAAAGAAATAAAACCTACCACAGTCATAGACCAGACCTTTTTATGTACATAAGAAACAAACTTTGTTGTTTGTATATGATTGCATTAAGGTTTTTTAAAGGCCATCTCCTTGATGAACAGATGTAGGTCAAGCTTTGGTGAGTACAACTAAAGGTTTACCCACATTCAAAATGAAAATGTCAATATAAGGTGCCTAACAGTTCAACAGTCTTGGATATGGTTCTTGAGCATGTTCCTTTTGAAGGACATAATAGACAAACAGTGACAGAGTTATTTCCTAAATGAAGAGACAGTGAAAAGGGTCTTGTTTTTAAGGAGGCCTATTTACTTCAACAAAATTCATGAATATGAGGGTCATCAAAAATAATATAGCCACAACATTATGTCTATAATTCTTGTTCGAAAATAGGTCTTTATGGTATTTTAAAAAGGTGATATATTACTGAAAGTGGTGAGTTGTATTTTTATATGAAAAAAACCTTTTCAAAAGGCATCCAAACCCTTCCAAAGAAAATGCAAAGGTATTTGAGCTCATTTGAATTTTAAAAAGGTGGAAGAGACCGTTCAAGAGGCCCATTAGCATTTTCAAAACACGAAGCATACCCTTCTTGTTTGCTCACTGAAGAAACAAAGCTTTTTCAGACATTTTTTCAAGTTTTTGGGGCTCAGAAGTCTGCGCGGCACGCTTGTAGGTGTGCGCGGCGCGCCTGTGAGCACCTGAACAAAGGATTTGAACTACGACGCAGCGCACCTATATTTTCGATCACCGTGCGCCCGAAAATGACCCGACTACCTCCATATGCGCAACGCCCTCTGCTTCAAACGGCCCGCTCCTCCAATGGCTTTCAAAAAAGCTCTTTTACACTGCTCCAATGATAAAAAAAGACCCATAAACGTTGTTCAAGGTATTTTCCTTGCTTCTTGGTAAATTTTGAAGTTTAAAGGGGGTGTTTTTGCTGTGTTTTCCAAGAAGAAACAGTGGCTTTAAAGGCACTTCATCACCTAAAAAACAAAGAGAGAAACAGTGATTAGAAGATTGGGCTTTTGGTCAAAATCAAAAGGTTTTGTTGCTGTGGGTATCAAAAATTAACACAGTGATAGGGGAAGGTGTTTTATTAGTTTTAAAGAGCCCTAATTACCTTTCAAAAATAGTGATGGCAAGGAGCAGTGTTTGAAGGAAAGGGTGTTTGTGCCAAAACAAAGGGAGTTTCCACTTCAAACAAAAAACCACAAACATATCTTGTTTAAAACTTTTGCTCAACACAGTGATTAAAGGAGATAGGTTGTTTGTCAAATTGAAAAGGGTCTCTTTGGTCATGGCTAGTAAATGATAAAACAATGAAAAAGGGAGGTTTATTATGCCAATTTGAAAACTCTTTTTGTGCTATAAAAAGCTAAGACTTCCCACAGTTACTAGAAAATAAATACAGAGTTGTAGAGGTCTCAAATTTTCTTGAAGAGGTGTCCTAATAGTGTTAACAAAGAACAAACCTTGTCCACTAAATCAAAGAGGGAAACAGTGGTTAGAAAATGAAGGCTTGGTCAATTTAAAGAGGTCCTTTCTGTGTTGTGAGATAGTGAAATCTTCAAGCTCCCAGAATCCAAAAAAGCAGAGTCTGTTTTGAAAGGTCTGCAAGTCAGTTGAAATATATCTTGCTTACTTTTTAAAAGGGGCAGTAAATAGCAAAGGGGCAATGCTTGAGGGGAGGATATTTTGTGTCAAAACAAAAGAGATCCTTTTTCAACAAAGAGCCCCAAACATATCTTATTTAATATCTTTTCTCAAACACAGTGATCAAAGTGTTTTTGGTTCTCATTTGACAAACACTTGTTTGATATCATCAAAGAAACACAGTAACTTGCAAGGAGGAAAAGGTGTGGTGTTGGGAGACTATTTCAGAAACCATTTGAATCAGCCTGTCTTGGTTAGCCAACAAAGAGTATCCAAAGAAAAAATGCCTCCTAGGCAAGATAGCAGAAGTGGCCCTCACAAAAGGTATGAACCTTTTTCAACTGAGGAAGTAAATGCCCATGCTTCAGTACTTTTTAACTTTCATGAAGTTGGATGTTTGGAGTTTTGTCAAAGGGTTCAGGAGGTGAAAATTTATCTTCCCTTGACACATTTATTTTCTTTAAGACTACAAGTGAAACATGCTCATCTAGCAGGCTTAGATTTCAATATTTCTCCTAGATCCATTTCCAGAGCTACCAAAATTCCATATGTCGGAGAAAAATGGTTTAAGCAAAGCTACCTAGACTCAGATAAATACAAACCCTTTTTGAAGCCAGAGCATCGAGATGCATGCCCATCCATCTTTTATTTTTCATATTTTTTGACCAGCTATGCTCCCCTCATGAAGATAATCATGAAATATTTCACATGCGAGGGAAGGTTTTCCCGGGTCTATGCTTACCATGTCTGACTACTCATGCACTTCACAAGAACCCAATTGTTAAACCTCCCATTTTTCCTCCATAGAAGTATTGAAAATATGGCTTCCACTATTCAAAAGAGACCTTTTTGTCAACAGCCAACCTGTCTTTTCCATCATTCCCTTATCAAGATTGTCATTCTTCATTAACTTGAAAAGAAGGGAATCTCTTGGGACACTTTCATTTCACATCCCGATTTCGCCACTGCTTCTTCATCCCATGCATCTCCTTCACCTTCCACTCATCCTCTTTCTCCTTCTTCTAGTAAACCAACTCCTAAGAAGCCAAAATCTCACATGATTGATCAAGAAGAAGAGCATAGTGAGGAAGAACAGTATGGTGAGGAAGAACAACATAATGATGAAGAGTAGCATAGTGAGGAAAGGCATCATAGTGATAAAGAACAAAATAGTGAAGAGGATCCATGTCAAAGGGAGCAAAGTGAAGAAAAACACAGTGATGAAAGGCAGCACATTGATGAAGAAGAAAACCATGAAGAAGAGAAAAACAGTGAAGAGGGCAATGATGAAGAAATGAAACAGTTTGATGAGGAACACAACAGCCACAAAGAGGAGGATATTGGTAGACCTCACATCAACAAACATGATGAGGATGAAGCACAAAACATTGAAGATACAGAGCCTAAAAGTTCTGAAGAAAGCAGGGACAAAAGTGAAAAAGGCAGCCCTCAAGGAGATTTGCAAGGTGACAGTCAAAGAATTCATGAAGAGGATCAAAACAGTGGAAAGGATGATGAGGGGAGTAGCAAGGGCAAAGATCAAATAGAGCATGTGCTAGCTGCCTCTCCTAGGCAAGGGGCCATGCTTTCTTCTCCAAAGGTGACAAAGCCCCGAACATCAAGAAAGAAAGTTCCTCAAATTGTAACTCCAAATATTACTAGAGCCCTTCGAAGCAAAGGAAAGTTGCCCAAGAAATCCATTGTTGAATTACCAAAGAGGAGGAAGACCAAGAAGGCCACCCAAAGCAAGGGAAAGGAGAAGGAAGAAAGTAGCCATGAGAAAGAGAGGGACTTTGACATAATTCAGATAAAAAATGATGACAACGAAAATGAGGCCAGAATCCTAGATTCTCTCTTGATTAATAGAGAAGAAAAAATTCATGATCTAAGAGAGGATCTAGAGAGGTCTAAAAACCTCATTCAATTTTTACAAACACAAAACAAGCAGATGAGTGTCAACATGGTGGTATATGAGACACGGGCTATCAAGTATCAAAAAGATGCCTCCAAGGCGCAAATTAAGTTGGAAGAACTCATGGGCGAGTTTAATGATATTGAAGAAGAAGATTAGCCAAAGAGAAAGAGGCCAAGGACCATGGGACTCAGAAGAGCCTTAGAGAAACAAAAAGAAGAAGAGGCTGCCCTTTTCCAATCTTTTCCTCTCACTACTTTATTCACCCAAGAGATAGAAAAAAATAGAGAAGCATGGCTTGAAAGGGTGAACGAACACTTGGAGAAGACGTTGGAAAAGGCCAATAGAGATTTGGACCTTCAAAGAAGAATGACTGGGCACTATAAGAATCTTAATCAGTTCGCCCGACGGAAATTGAAGGCCACACAAGAAAAGCTCAAGGAGGCTCAAAAGAGGCGTCCGACACCAAAAATGAAGAAAGATATATCAAGGCTTCAAATTTTGGCCTCCACTTCTCAGCATACTTCTGAAAACCCATGAGGGTCATGCTCTCCAAAATTGGGCAAAATTCAACAAGTTTTGGCTTTTTGACATTTTTGGGCTTTTTGCTAAAAATCATGGGCATCACCATTTTTGTTTGAAGCATCCTCAAAGGATGAAAATAGTATAATTAGATGCCATAATTTTAGGGGCATCTACTCAGTGATTTTCAGATCAATTGAAGATGATTTGGTCCCCCAAAGTGGCGAAAAACAGTCACTTTTGCAACACTTTGCCCCGCATATCAGCAAAGGCTATTTTCTGGGTTTTTTCACACAGGTCATATTTTCATAGGGTTCTAGCGATCTGTTTGGATAGAAAAATAATTTTAAGAAACTAGACATCTGGAGCTTTCCAACGAGCCATCACAGGCCTCGTTTCAACATTGGGAAGGCCTCCAAAGGTTTCCCACAAGACAGGGGATTTTCTGCTGATATATTTCTTAAGTATTTTTGTGAAAAATGCACTTTTCTGAAGTGGCTTTTCCTAATGTGCGTTTAGCCTTTTTTTGGCCATGGTTAGTTAGGAAAAGTCAATATAATTTCCTTTTTTAGCATTTTTAAGATATTTTTATAGATATTTTGTGCCTTGGGCTTTGCAAAGCCTCAAGGACAAAATCATAATTTTTGATGGGCCAATGAGCTTGCAAGTTGCACTAGGAGGTTTTCTCTCATCTTGGCCTATATATTCCAAGAGAATTCATTGTAAATAAGGCTGAACTTGATGATATAGAGCAATATATGGTTATACAAGCTTGAAATAAATACCTATTTCATGCATTGGATATTTTCTTGAATGTTTTTGGATGATGAAAGAGGATTGTTGTTGGATTCCTTGACTTGGTAAAATGGTATAGTGTCCCTCTCTGTTATTCTTCTTAGTTTTCATTCATATTTCATGCTCTTTCTTGCTATAAGACAGTAGAGAATAGATTTGAGACATGCCCTTGGAGGCACCTCATATTTCCTGTTTCATTATAGCTTCTATGTTTTCTTCCTTCTTAGTCATATCAAAGAATCCTTGATTGCTCTTTGATCACTGAAGAAATTGTTTGCTTGTTTCATTTATGGTTTTATGCATGCTAAGTATAATTCATGATATGCCCTACTTAATCATGGCTAGTCATAGCTCCACCTTTGAAACCTTTCTTTGAATGTTTGATTGTCCTAGTTGAACCAAAGAGGTCTTTTACTGATCTTGCCCTTTGCCTAAAACTCTGCAATCTTACTTCGAAGTGCCTGATAGCTTAAAATACTATGTCTAGGCATTTCCTCATAGTGCTTTGAGTTATTTGTTTGTCTTAATTGTCTTTCCCCAAAGTCTGATAGCAATTTCCTAAAGTTAGAGAGTCATATATCTCTATGTATTGCTTGAATGTTTATTTCTATGCATTTATCAGTTTGTAGTTACATTCATCATGATTAATGGTTAGCCCTACCATGTTTATGTCAGCTATTGAACTATTTATTTTTGAAATCCTTTGTTCTTCACAAACTTAGTGTCCATCCCACTTCATTTTACCTAAAGATCCATTTTACCTTGATCAAATCGGCCCTTGAACATACCTTGTATCACCATCTGAAGATTTTTTGACCTTTTCGACCCCATAGCCTAGTTGATCTAACAATATTTTTATCTATCTTAGTCTTTGATCAGTTCCTCCCTCAAAAACCTAAAAGAAAAACTAAAAACCTACTTCATAACTAGCCTAAAATAGAGAGAGCCCTCTCTGAGTCTAGGAAGGCTAGGTCCTTGGGCTCCAAAGATTGGTTTGATGTTACCCTGTCACTTGGCTTGCCAATCAGCCAAATCATGGGACCCTAACAGTTTGTAGAGAAAAAGAAAAATTGATATTTTATAGTTGTAAATAAACCTGCAAATGATAGTATATAGGCCTGCAAAAACAAGAAATAAACAGCTAATAATGCAATAATCTACACCCAAGGAGGTGGGTCTCTGAACAAATAGTATATAGGTGAGTAAAAAACTAATCAAAACACACTAAAAAGGCTAATATATCTAAGGTCAAGAGGGACAGGGATCTAAAATACAAAATCTGCTAGAAAGTGGTGCAGAAACCAGCAACAAATCAGAGGAAAAATTGTTGTAAAAAAGGTGGCGAAAGGCTATCTCCTGGAGGGAAGCGGAGTGAACCCTATGGGAAAAACCAAACAAAGCTAGATGAGGTGATTTGGATGGATAAGAAGCCAATCTGAAGTGGATCTGAAGGTGAGGTATCAGATCTGAAAAAATGGCTGAAGACTTTGAAATTTCAGACAACCTGCAATAGCAAAAAATATTCCACAAAAAGTGGAGGGTACTAAAGCCCTAGGGGGCTAGGTTCCCACTTAGTTGAGTGAAAAAAAGCAAGTAAAGGTCCAAAATGAGTGGATATGGAGGTCAGACAACCCTGAAAAGAGGCTCAAACAAAACTAGAAAACTTTCAGAAAAATCCCTGCAAAAAGTCTAGGTTGCAGTGTATGACCTGTTTTCAGCAAAGGTCGCAATTTTTGGGCTATAAAGTGCACCCTGAAGTTCCAGGTCATAGGTTTTGGGCCAAAAAGTGTGACCTACACTTCCGACACTCTCAGTGGTAGGTTTCAGAAAAAAATTTCGTCTCAGCTGCGGCTGATGTCTGTCACCTGAACAATAGGTCTGAAAACACACGGAAGTCATAATTTTTATTGTTTTAGCGTTTTATAGGTTAAAAAAAACATCAAGAAGAGAAAAAACAAGGGGCTGAAGAGAAATCCTAGGGTTTGAAGTAGCTGGATATGCAAGGATCAGAAAAACGACAGCAGTCGTAATCATAAACCCGTGTGGAGTCGCCAGTTGTTAGTATGAATCTTAATTCCAAGCGTACGAAAAAATACCACTCTAGTTGCGCATAACAAACATCCCTAACAACATAATGACTGCTAATATCTTCAGATATGCAGTTAGGTGATCAAGATAAATGCTGCAAAAATCTAGATCTATGCATTAGAAGACATTAAACAGTAGAAAAAACAAGATTTACTCCATGCATCCAATAGACAAGACAAGAATATATCAAATGAATTTTTTATTGATGGCACCTGGGAGGAAAACACAAGCGGGTGTTCCCTGTTATCCTCAATGGGATGGGTTCTTGTAAGTCCTCAGCACTTCAGATATAGAATTCCTCTCTCTTGATGGTGTAGAAAACCCAGACAAAAATGGAAAAATATGGCTATGATGGTGGATCAATAGCCAGACCAAAAGTTTAGATTCAGAGTGATCTTTAGGCAACAAAAGGTGGTAAATGAACGGGAAAACCCTTCTATTTATAACAAAGTATTGATTTAGTCTAGATATTGGTGTATAGTTAAAATATTATTAACCAAATCAAGATACAAATTTTATGGAATATTTTATTATATTTGTTGGAGGGAAAAGGAATTTGACTTGGGCCAAATCCCTTTATTTATAAATAATAAATAAATAAATGATTTATTTATCATTTTAAGGATGTGGTTAAGTAATAATAAAATAAATAATGATTTATTTAATTATTTAAGGGTGAATTAGTCATATTTAACAAAGAATATTATTTAAATAAGATTTAAACAATTATTATTAGAAAATAATAAGACAAATAATGATTTATCTAATTAATTTCCTTGTTTTGGGTTAAATATAACTAGAAATATTAATTAAACTATTTTTTAAATAATTATTCCTTGAGGAAAATCAAACAAATGTATATTTATTTAATATTTCCTCATGGGGTTTCCTGTTTAGACCATAAACAACTTAAAAAAGGTGTTTTACTAAGTTATTTTCATAGTGAAAGAAATTTTACTTAGGGTAAAATTGGTCTTACATGGTGTACTTGGGTACATCTAATGAGAATAGGTTAGATGACCAAAAAATGGTGTAACAGACAGAGAGAAGAGGTATCTAAAGAGAAGACAGAAGAAATTTGATTACACCAATGATGATCAAGACAAGGGTAAAGCCCCTGAATCTAGAAGTGATGTATAAGGAAAGGACTTTGCAAAGATCGTTTTGAAAGCCATGCAAGATCTTGCTAGAGAAATCAAAGAGATGGGAATGGACAGAATCAATAAATCTCCTAAGAGATTTCATCTTGGAGAAATCTTTGGCATGTATCATCACTGGAATGATCAACCAGTGAAACAGCCACAAGCTCCACAACGCTCTACCATGCCTACTTTTTTTGCTGTTGTTACACCATTTTTTGGTCATCTAACTTATTATCATTAGATGGACCCAAGTACACCACGTAAGACCAGTTTTACCCTAAGTAAAACTGCTTTCACTATGTTAAAACAAGAAACCCCAAAAGGAAATATTAAACAAACCTATATTTGTTTGATTTTCCTCATGGAATAATTAATTAAACCATAATTTAATTATTATTCCCAATCATGTTTAACCCAAAATCAAAGAAATTAATTAGATAAACCTTTATTTATCTTATTATTTTCTAGGAATAATCATTTAAACCTTATTTAGATGATATTCCTTGTTAAATACGACCAAATCACCCACAAATAATTAAATAAATCACTATTTATTTAATTATCTTTCAACCACCTCCTTAAATAATTAAATAAATCATTATTTATTTGATTATCTTCTAACCGCTTCCTTAAAAACATAAATAAATCATTTATTTATTTATTTTTGACAAATTAAGGGATTTGACCCAAGTCAAATACCTTTTCCCTCCAACAAATATAATAAAATATTCCATAAAAGGTGGATCTAGATCTGGTTAACCCATGCACCAAGATCTAGAATGACCCAATATTTTGTTATAAATAAGAGGGTTTTTCCTACCATTCTTCACCTTTTGTTGCCTATTAGATCACTCTGGATCTATACACTTGGTCACCATTTTCTGCCATTTGCTGTGAGAGCTCCCTTTGAGTTCCATTCTTTGTGTGGGTCTTCTACACCAACAAGAGAGAGAAATATTAGATCTGAAGTGCTGAGGACTTCCAAGAACCCATCCCACTGAGGGGAATTGGATACACCTTCTTTTTTTCCTCCCAGGTGCACCGTTAATATAAAAATTCTTTCAAAAATCATTCTTGTCTTGTCTATTGGTATATGGAGCAAACCCTTATTTTTTCTGCTTAATGCCTTTCCATGCATAGATCTGGTTTTTTGCAGCTCTTTTATGTCTAACTAATTGTAGATCTGAAGATATTGGCAGCCACTTTTGTTGTTAGGGCTATTAGTTATGCGTAGCTAAAGTGGTCCTTTTTCGTACACTTCGACAAAGGATTCATACTAACAATTGGCGACTCCACACGGGTTTTAAATTACGACCACTGTCGTTTTTCATATTCCTGCATATCCAGCTACTTCAGACCCTAGGGTTTCTTTTCAGCTGTTTATTTTTCCTATTTTCATGTTGTTTTTCTCACATAAAACCCTAAAACATCAAAATTTATAACTTCCGTGTGTTTCTTGCCCTATTGCGCAGGTAAGCGACACCAGCCGCAACTGAGATGGCAACTTTTCTGAAAATCTGCCGCCGAGACAACCAGAATGGGGGGTCACACGTTTTGGCCCTAAACCTGCGACCTGGACCTCTAGGTCACACTTTTCAGCATGTTTCCTGCGACCTGCACTGAAATCAGGTCAGAAACTGCGACCTGCCATTTTTTCAGTGATTTTTCTGCAATTTTTCTGGGTTTTGCTGCAGCTTCTGTCAGGGTCTTCCAGCCTCTGTCTCAGCCCGCTTTGACCAAGTTCTGATCTGTTTTTACTCATCTAAGTGGGACCCGAGCCCCCTAGGGCTTTAGTACCCTCCACTTTTTGTGGAAGAGTTTTAGTTGTTTCGGCCGTCTGTTTTTCAGAGCTTCAGCCTCCTTTTTTCCAGATCTGTTACCTCCCTTTCAGATCCATCGTAATCAGCTCTTCTACCTCTCAAATCACCTCCTGAAGTTTTGTTTGGACCTACTTTTAGGGCCTCCTCCTTGCCCCCTCCGTTTTTGCTGATTACCTTCCTTTTTCCAGCCACCTTGCCTCTGTCTCTTGGCTGTGATCTGCACCTCTTTTCAGCAGCTTTATCCTTTAGATCCCTGTCCCTTTTGACCCTAGATCTATTGGCCTCTTTTTGTGTGTGTTTTGACTAGATTTTTGCCCTCTTTTAGAGTAGTTTTGAGAGACCCGCCTTTTTGGGATAGATTGATGCATGGTTAGCTGTTAAATGTTCTGTTATTTCGGAATTATATACTGTTCTCTGCAGATTTATTTTCAGTTACGCAGCACACTTTTTCTTGCTCTCAAAACGAAAAGGGTTTAAAAATTAAAATTAACGCACACCACACACTGACCCTAAGCGAAGAAGCGCCTGGTTAACACCGCCTGGAAAAGACTCTAAAATCAATTGTCACTGCAACTTGTCTACCCTTGAACTTTCTTGATTCTATCCCTTTCTGTCCTTGTCGGTTTCCTTCTTCCTGTCATCATTGCGCCCCTAAGGCACCTTTCCCGGAGACTTCTTGGCCTTCATCCTCAGTTTCTGGTTGGTCGACCTGCTCCGTCCCGCTGTCGTCGAGCCAGTCCTCCTTCGAGTCCACACTCTGACTCCTCTCCTGATTCATCGGGTTCTTTTTTTCCTTCTGGTTCTCCCCCTGTCACCTTCACTATGTCTGGTCCAGGGCCTCACGCTAGCAGTGCTCCTGGCCCTAATGCCGGAACTACTACTAGCGGAACCGCCACAGGAACTACCTCGGCTGCACCCGTGCTCCCCTTCTTGGCAGGCCTCGGCCTCCCCGATTTGGACCGGTTGACAAATGACCCTATATACCATGACGCTAGTTGTCCTGCTATGCCAACAAAGCTCCCTTCCGACATCCCAAAGTTTGAAGGCCGTGCTGGAGAAGATCCTTCCAATCATGTTCGATCTTTCCACATGTGGTGTTCATCTACCTCCATTACCGATGACTCTGTTCGTCTTAGATTGTTCCAACGCACGCTTACAGGCGAAGCTTCTAAGTGGTATGTTGATCAGCCCACTTCCTCCCATACCACCTTTGCAACTCTTGCCTGGGATTTTTTATCTTACTTCCAGCTTCCCCTTCGTTATGACACTGGTATCGAACTCTTGACTTCCTTCAAGAAAACCTCTTTGACCCGCCTTTCTACCCATGTCCAGGATGGTGAAGAAGACGGAGCCTATGCCAATCTCCTCCCTTTGAAGACCGTGTCTACATGGACTGGTTCCTTAGATCTCTCTTGTCCCCTATCGGGAAAGATGTCGCATCGCATTTTCCTCAAACCGAAGAAGATTCCCTCCAAATGGCGTTAAATTATGACCTGATCTATGCTCAGACAGGTTATGATCCTACTGTCCTACCTGATCTCCCCAAACCCGGTGATGCCCATACACCGAGGGCACCTCATGCCGCCGACAGTATCGTTGGATCTATCTCTCATCCATCCGCTCAACCTCTCATGAGATATGGTTTTCCTGGGGGAGGGGGCACCACTCCCTGCACTTCTCCCCCTCCCGGTAGCACGCATCCAGGATACGGCATGCCTCATCCTTTTGCCCAACCTCCTGCTTACCTCAATGTTTCCCAACCTAACCATTACCCTCATCCGCAGCCTGGTGCGCCAGCTCCTCCAGCATATGCGCTTTCGCCTCCCTTGCCTTCTCAACCCCTGCAACAGCCGTCACCGCCCCCTCAAGAGCCGGTGGATGCACAGCAGGGATTCATGGCTACCCAACCACCTAACGGACAGGTGGCCACTCCACCTTCCCCTTCTGGTTCCTCCAATTACCAGATCCTCATGATGAACTATGATCCACCTCTAACCGTCGACCTTAACCTTCAAACTCGGTCTCGCTAGTACCCCACGCCTCTCGCTCAGTCTGCCCCCGAGTCCCCTTCTTCCGGTTCTACAGAGCCTCTTTCGACAACCAATGGTCCCTTACATATCCCTCAACCCAAAGTTGAGGTCCATACCAAGATTCCTAAAGGACCGTTACGTCGAAATGCTGCTTCTGGTCAAGCTGCTCATTCGTATAGCATAGTAGATGATTTGGCGCAATCTCCTGCTGCCATTTCCACACTGGAACTCCTCCAGTCATGCCCTTCCCAAAAGAAGGCTCTACTATCTGCCGTGGGCACTGTAGATCCTGTTGATGACCAAATGATTTTTTTCGACACCTCTCAATCGGACCATCCTCCTCTTCCTGCTTCCGTCGCCTTCCAAATCCCAGTCAAAATCCAGAACGCCAACGTTTCTCGGTGTATAATTGATGAGGGGGCATCAACCTGTGTGATGTCCGCTTCGGTTTGGAAGAAACTTGGATCTCCTGAGCTAGCCCCTTCCACGATCACCCTTCGAGTGTGGGACGGCCATGCCTCCCAGCCCATAGGCCTGTTTCGTAATTGTCCTATCACCCTTGCCGGTAAGATTGTTTGCGTTGACGTTGAAGTCATCGACGCCCCGCTAGATTACAACATTATATTGGGGCGAAGCTACACCTATGCTATGTCTACTATCCCATCCGCGGTTTTTCGCAAGATTTCTTTTCCCCATAATGGAAAGATAGTCACCATTGACCAGTTGAAATATCATGAGCCAAAATCTCAGACCTCACCTGAGACGACCATCTCTTCTGTAGCCAACAAGCAAACCATCGATTCCTTGACTAGTGTCTCCCCCGACGTTTACAAAGATTCCTCCCTGCTTGGAACTTTCCCTAACCTTCCCCCTCCTCCTATCACTGATCCCAGCTTATCGAATGTTTGCATGATGCAATCATCTTAGGCTGCCCGTAAGCGGCCTGCCTCGGCTAGTCAGCAACCTCCCCCTTGCCCTCCGCAACCCGCTCCTAGCCATTCATTTCAGCCAGCCGGACCTCCTCCTTCTGGCCCTCCCCCTACAGCTGGTATCCCTGAACCCCTTTATCCTCCTAGATCGGTTCCTCTAGGCCTTAGCCATTTAAGAGCCGTCCCACCTGGCCATTACCCCTCTGGTCAGATACCGTTCCTAGCTCCCCCATCAGGAGTGTACACGGTACCAGTCATGGCCACCCTCTCTCTTCCTAACTTGTCCCTTGGGATTCCCGTTTGGTACCTTGATCCTCCAACCCCCACCTTGCCTGGTCAGCCCAAACCTTATATCGCTTTGACCCCGATTCAACTGGTCCCCATGACTTCTCCCGCTGCATCAGTGCCTCAGTCACCTCAACAGGAACCACCTCCTGTTGCGACCGCTTCGGGTAAGAAGGGCAAAGCTCGCAAGGGGGCATCAAAGGACAAGGCTGCCTCGACAAACCCTGCTCCTCCTCAGCCTCCAAAGAATACCATCCAGTGTGCTTTGTGTGATGTTTTCTTTCACGCCTCCCATACCTGTCCTGCATTGCTTCATCTCAAGCCCATGGTTAATGTCACGTTCCCTGAGTCCGCGATCCCAGAAGCCTTTGTTCCTTCCGCGACCGCGGCCAAGAACCCCAAGACTATTCACACCAACCACCCCTATGCTTTGTGTGATCTCCATGGCCATTACACCCATCTTTGTCCCCGCCTCGAGGACTTCCACACCTCTATCGCCGCGGTCCACCAATTCGAGGCCAAGCGCAATAAGTCCACCTCTCCCCTATTTGCGCATTCTGCTTCAGCAGAACTACCAGATATGACTTCTCCCATTGACATTCCCCCTCCTGATGTCGAGATGACGGAGCCTTCGTCCAACATTTTCTACCTATCATCATCCATGAGACCCTCGGGGAACATTCCATCTAAATCCTCCCCTGTTGTTTCGCTTGACCTTCCTTCAGCGATCATCTTGGGCTCAACATCGGTAGATCCTTTGTCTACTTACTCTTCGGTCACCCCTTGTGACGATGCACATGTGAACCTCTCTTCTCATGATGATGATTCCGGTTGCTTCACCACGTCAGGAGGTCTTTCTTCCACCAGTCACCCCATCTACGAAATTATGGAAGAAATCCCCACCCCTGACTTTATCTATTCCCCCTTACATCGAACCCATGCATTCACACCACATCCACCTTGTGTCCGTTATATCGAAACCCAATGTTTGGGTAAGGGGGCACCCACATTTGAGAGACCAAGAGAAGAAATTCTCCACAACTCTCCTAGTGTATCTGGTCATGATGAATTTAGTCCCAGTATTCTTCCACATTTAGAAGAATCTTTAGAATCCCATATCACTTCAGATCACTCTAGGGATGATACCCCTTATCGTTCCCTCATCTTACATCAGCAACCCAGTCTCTTAGACATTATTGTTGACCAACCTATAGCTTTTATACTAGAGCATCAGTTCATTATCTCCAAATCCTCTTTTTGGGATAGTGACACCAGGTATGCCACCTCGGAAACTTAAAGTCCATTTGATCCCTATATGCAGTACCAAAAGAGATTGGTAATCCTCCATTTCCTTTCTCAAACTGCATAACCATAACAAAAACAAATGGCACACCACATCATTAAAATGTGTTTAGATTCCCCTTTTTCTAAATACATTTTGGCATGACCACATCATGCTCGGGGGCACCTATACCCCTCAACCATAACCCTCCTCACCTCATTTTTGGAGAGGAGGTTGTCTTACCGATCAAGTGTGAACTCCCTTCCCTTCATCTGGCTATTGAACTTCTCCCTGACTCCCAACCTCTAGAACAACGACTTTTCATGCTTGAGCGTGCCTCTGAAGACCGTTGTGTTGCATTGCAAACCATGGACGCAGCCAAGAAACGCACCAAAGCTCAATATGACCCAGAAGTCCAACCTTGTCCTTTTCACGACGGCGACCTTGTTCTAGTATATGACCAGGCCCATGATGTCCTTGGTCACGGGAAGTTCAACTCATTCTGGCTAGGCCCTTACGTCATCAGTAAGGATCTTGGTAAGGGGGCATACTTTTTAGAGGACTTCGAACGTGATCCTCTTCCTAATCCTCGCAATGCACTCTATCTTAAGAAATATTACCCTTAGCATTTCCCTTATGAGATGCGTGTTTTATTTCCTGTTAGATAGCCATCATCTCTTTTGTACCTTCATCCTTCGCCAGGACCTATTTTGTCCATGCAGGATCACTTCACCTCTCCTTACAATCGAACTTCCTCACTTACAACACTTGTACTTGGGGCACCATTTTGCCTCCTTACTTGTCTTTGTTCGTGTCGATTTTCGTCATGAGTTACCATCTTGTACTCATGTTTTCATGGTCCCCCATTGGGCCTTTACTGTGTGGCAGCACCATCAAGTCGCCCTTGTTTAGAGCATCCAAGTTGAGTCATCATTCCCTCCATGGAGTCTATACCGCGTCCCTTTGTACCCCACTATAGCCCTCCATCCTTCATTGCTTGGTCTCTCTCTTGTGTCGCACATTATGACCTTCAGTCCCATTGTCCCCTGTCCCATATGATATTGTGTCAGTCGCTGCCATGTCATTCATGCCCTTTATGCTCTAACAAGGGAAGTCGTCCATTCGCTACTCAGTCCTTTCCATTTCACTCTCATCATTAGTGTCAGTCTGTCCGTCGCTATACTGTTTTCTCTCATGCCTTAGTTGGGGACATCTCACTCCCTCAACTATGGCGGACCTCCTTCTGTCGACATCAGCACTTTCATTCCAGAAGCCAGGGTCTAGAGGGCGGTGTACCTTGGTTCCAACTTCCACTCTTGTTCGGTGCCTCGGATCAGGCAAAGGGATCTCTCATTCCCTTTGACTTGATTGTTTCTCCAGCTCCTTTCAGCATGATCGAGATTCGTATACTTGATGGTCCAGTGATCCAACAACAGCTCTTGATGATTCCCCGGTGTGTGTGAGATGTCTCAACCCTCATGAGGGGGTGGCCCTGCAGGTAGCCCCCCACATGCCCGGATGACCTCTTCTTTGCAGCCTTTGATGCAGCTCCATATATTTGATGATGTTGGCCATAGCCACTTGCAGCGCCTCTTCGACTTGCATGTATTAGTCAGATTTTGTGAGCCCTTCCCCATTTACAGGGGGCATTTGGGTTGTATTTGTATCTCATGTACTCCGATATTATTGTACAAGTCCTGGCTGTTATCCCAGGCACAACATGTATGTGGGATTCCTCATTGTATTTTTATCTGGCTCCTGATTATGCCAGTTGTACTTTATGGTTCGGTCCCTTGTTTACCGGACACACTATTCTTTTGTACTTTGTCTCGGCGGGCATAGGTATGCCTCCCCCGCCGCCTTCAGCACAGGTACCCTCTCATAAAAAGAGACTTGTTGCACCTGCGAGTCTCGTCTCCTCAGGGTCTAGTCCTTCCGCACACTATCTACCTCACATTTCTCTCTCTGACACCCCTTTTTTTGTCTAGTGATTGTGTTCTTACAACGTACTTCGGTCATACGATTTGCTCCTGACACTCGCACGCTGGGGGGCAATCTGTTACACCATTTTTGGTCATCTAACTTATTATCATTAGATGGACCCAAGTACACCATGTAAGACCAGTTTTACCCTAAGTAAAACCGCTTTCACTATGTTAAAACAGGAAACCCCAAAAGGAAATATTAAACAAACCCATATTTGTTTGATTTTTCTCATGGAATAATTAATTAAACCATAATTTAATTATTATTCCCAGTCATGTTTAACCCAAAATCAAAGAAATTAATTAGATAAACCTTTATTTATCTTATTATCTCTAGGAATAATCATTTAAACCTTATTTAGATGATATTCCTTGTTAAATATGACCAAATCACCCACAAATAATTAAATAAATCACTATTTATTTAATTATCTTTCAACCACCTCCTTAAATAATTAAATAAATCATTATTTATTTGATTATCTTCTAACCGCTTCTTTAAAAAGATAAATAAATCATTTATTTATTTATTTTTGACAAATTAAGGGATTTGACCTAAGTCAAATACCTTTTCCCTCCAACAAATATAATAAAATATTCCATAAAAAGTGGATCTAGATCTGGTTAACCCATGCACCAAGATCTAGAATGACCCAATATTTTGTTATAAACAGGAGGGTTTTTCCTACCATTCTTCACCTTTTGTTGCCTATTAGATCACTCTGGATCTATACACTTGGTCACCATTTTCTGCCATTTGCTGTGAGAGCTCCCTTTGAGTTCCATTCTTTGTGTGGGTCTTCTACACCAACAAGAGAGAGAAATCTTAGATCTGAAGTGCTGAGGACTTCCAAGAACCCATCCCACTGAGGCGAATTGGATACACCTTCTTGTTTTCCTCCCAGGTGCCCCGTTAATATAAAAATTCTTTCAAAAATTGTTCTTGTCTTGTCTATTGGTATATGGAGCAAACCCTTATTTTTTTTGCTTAATGTCTTTCCATGCATAGATCTGGTTTTTTGCAGCTCTTTTCTGTCTAACTAACTGTAGATCTGAAGATATTGGCAGCCACTTTTATTGTTAGGGCTATTATTTATGCGTAGCTAAAGTGGTCCTTTTTCGTACACTTCGACAAAGGATTCATACTAACAACTGTGGAAAATGAAGGGCCTCAAGAGCAAGCATCCCTTGAAGACTACTTTGAAAAATATGAGTCTCAGAATCACAGATTCAAGGATCACTTGAGTTTTGAAGAGTTTTTTCACCTCAAGTACAAAAGAAGACCAAGGCATCAGCATAGATATGGTGGATTCACTCAGAATCATGATCGACATCACTCTATGGGTAGATTCCTTTTACCCAAGTTTGATGGGTCATCCACTTGTTCTCCCAAAGCATGGGTAGAAAAACTTGACATCTCCTTCAATATTGCAGCACTACACTTTGAAGGTGAAGCACACAACTGGTGGTTCCACAACTTGTATACATTGGGTCATGCCAATGTGACTGCCTATTATGAGTTCACTAGAAGGTTGGCGGAGAGGTTTGACAAAAAGGATCCAAAAGCACCTTTCATGAGCCTTGCAAAGTTGAAGCAATCAGGTAATACAAAGTCTTATATTTCTTAATTTCTGAGATTATCTGTTATGGTTCCTGATTTTTCTGTAGCAAGGAGAGTGTACATGTTCATTGATGGTCTAGATGAACCTCTTCATGGGTTGGTAAAATCTACCAAGCCCACTACCTTGCATGATTCCATTGAGAGGGCTAGAGATCTTCAATATTCCTTGCGAAAATCAAAGGCAAACTTTCAGCACAAGCCCTTTTTTCCTTCTAAAGGAAAGGAAGAGAAATTTTCTCCTTCAAAGGAGAGCTCATACAAGAAGCCTCTTGATGATGAAGTCTAGAGAGATCTAAGAAAGAAGAATCTATGATTCACTTGCCAAGAACCATGGGTACCTGTACATAGATGTGTTTTTGGTAAAGCATATTATATAGAGGTCTTCTCAAATCTTGAAGAAGATGAAGATGATGAACCAAGAAGGGGTCACAACGCTGGCAATGTTGAAGGAGATACAACACCATTAGGAGATGCAAATGGAGCATTTTCTCCTATTGGAGGAAATCTTGCATATTTGAGAGGAGTACCTAAGTACTTGACCTTAAGATTTCAAGGTTCAATCATGAATCAGAGGGTTTTTGTATTGATTGACAGTGGGGCTACCCACAATTTCATTGATGCCCTTCTTGTGCAAAGGAGGGAAATACCCACTGATAGTTTTGAGGGATTCTTTGTTTTGGTCCCAGCAGATAGAAAAATGCAATGCATGCATTATGTCACATCACTTTCAGTCACCATGGGATCCTACACTTTGGTGGATCACTTCTTTGTAGTTGACATACCAGACACCAATGTTATCTTGGGTGTCTAATGGTTGATTACATTGGGAAAAGTCACCACTGATTGGGAGGCTTTGAAAATGGAATAGGTGGATAAGAAGAGTAGTGAACCTCAAATGATCAAAGGCATGCATACTTACCCCTCACATAACACTTCCACACAGAAAATAGAGATGGATTTGTGTAGTGGAAGCAAGGACATCACAGTCTCATCTATTATGTTCATGAGATTTTTGCATGGGACACTCTTATCTAGTGGAAAAACACCTAGGAGGCCACCTGATTCAATTTTTGTGGGATATATATCACTACATGATGCTCCAAGATCAGATACAGGAGGTATTGGAGCATTAGAAGACATAGCTACAGTGTTGGGAGGCTTGGGCAAGCACAAGAAGGAGGGAGATTTTCTTCTCTCATCATCATCACCCACCTTCATTTCTGATTCTGCATTGTTGGAGGAGAAAAAGGGAAGGTATGTCCTTCCAACATGTACCTTTGGCATAAGATATTTCAAAGAGGAGATAAGCAACATGACAGACATTCCTGTTGATTCATCATCAGCGTTGTCATTGTTGGGGAGTGTAGATCTATACTGGAAATCTCAGCTGTTGGTGGATCATTCCAAATATCTTCACACTTGTATGATGCTTGATGACCAGCTACATGAAGAGGGATATCTATTCCATGAGTAAGTCATCTATCATCATGATAGGATATTCTTGCCTAGAGCCTCCAAGCTCAAGGAGAGGATGCTAGAAAGGGCCTACAAATAGTTCTGTTTCAGCCCTACCGATTCTATGAAGATCTACAACATTATCATGGGATGCTTTGAATGGCAAGGCTTTGGAGGAGAGCTACATCAAAATTTTCAAGAATGCATGAACTATGTAGAGTTGGGGCAGCCATGTGACTCTATGCAAGAGTTATTCCAGCCATCTCTTCCTTCTTTGGAAAGAGGAGAAAGATCCATGAAAAACTCCATGTGTATGAGATATATTGTTGGTGAAGAATACGATCATGTAAAGAAATTTTCATTTTCTGATTTTACATATTATTTCACCATGTTTATGCAGGCCATGACTCCAAGGAGGAGTGATGTATCATATGAATCTCATGGAAAACATTAGGCTACTAAAATTTCTGAATTTGGCCACTCCCTTGTTGTGCATAGGGATATTTTCTTTCATGATGGGTGCTTCCCAAAGGCACCAAACATATCTCACACTTTCAGCCATGGTGAGATGATATTTGTAGCAAGTAAGTGGTGGGGAAACCACTTACCACACCTTGATATGATGCAGGAAGGAGATGCACTACGTTGGTGACATATGTGGGACTATGACCCACCTCCTCATGCTCAAATTTATGTTTGTTTATATGTAGTTTTGCTTCCATACCTTGATGATATAGTTGTACTATTCATGGGTATGTATGGAGGGAGGATGGGAAGCTTGTATGTACCATATGGGATGGAAAATCTCTATGTACCTTATGCTACATGTTTTAGAGAGAGTATTGGTTCAACCATGTTTGTTTCATGTGAGTTCTTGACTCCTTGTGGGATGGATTATGTACATCTCATAATGAATTTGGAGGAACAATTCATGGAGGTTTGGATTGGTGGACACTTAGCTTGTGAAGAAAGATTTATCCTTGATGGTGTCACCAATGGAGGAGGAGAAGTGTTGTAGCACTCACCCTATCAGTTGCTTGAGGACAAGCAACATTTTGGAGGGGAGGATTGTAATATTCTCAATTAGCCCAAGCTAAGGGGAATATACAATTTTGTTTCATTTTTCTGTTTCATCAATAAAATTGTAAAGGAGGATCAATAAAACTCCTAAACAACAAAATAAATCAATGCCACATGTGAAAAAAGCTAAATTTGGGCTATTTACATAAGCACACTTAGGTGTGAAAGAGGTTGGATCATTTGACCAAGTCAACCAGTACCAAATCAACAGTGTTATCTAGATGCAGTGAATCTCCTAGATGCATAACGTTGTTTTAGATGGAGGCTACACATGTGAAAGGAGTTAAATTATTGAGATGGTTTAGGGTTTTGCAAGACTTTTATCTTATAAAAGGAAAAGGAGAACATCAAAAGAAGGTTGTTGAAGATATTATATTTCTGAATATATTGTCTGTTTAGACATATATCATTCTCATTCTGTTTAGCTGCGAATAGTGTGGTTTAGCACTGGGTGTTCTTGGTCGGGAATCCCACCTCCTTCCTTGAGAGGCCTCTTGGAGGAGCCTTGTTGATATTGTCCACTATCAGGCATTTGGCCAACCTCCATCTTCCAAATAGAACGTAGATCCTGTTGAGGGTTTGGTTGTCCTTGTAAGCTGCAGCAAGTGGAGGCTAGATCTACTCAGATCTAGGCCAATCCAGTGCCTCTTTTCAGTGGGAAAGTATTATATACCCTTGATAAGAGTGTATTGGATCATTGGAGCTTCAGATCCATACCTTGGCATTAGGCCAAACTGTTCATCAAGTCTACAGTGCAGTTTATCTTCCAAGACTGCATTATCTGCAAGAGGAAAGTTGCAGGGTGTTTTGGCATACTTTTGGAGGAGAGATATCTAGTGTTGGGGTTATACCCTTCACTATGGTGATCCATGGATTATAGATCTAATCCATGTTATGTTCAGATCTGATCTGATTACTATTATATTTTACTTTAGAAATTTCTGAATATTACTGCAGATATACAACTTTAGATCTCAGATCTACTCTTTGTATTTCATGTTTTGCTCAAAACCCCAAGGGGAATTTGTAGAGGAGCTCATCTAGTGTACATATATTATATAGATATAATATTTTGTACACAGATCTGCTCTATATCTGAAGTTTAATATACAGTTGTTTCAGCTCTTTAAAATAACACTGTCAAGCCTTTTTGCAGTCTAATACATTGTTTTTTTTTTCTTCTGAATCTGTCTACTTCTATATTAATACAAAAATATTACAAAGAGGCTGAGGCCTCAGAATAGCTAGCCCAGAGATATGGCATTCTTACATTACATTGCTGATCATTATCATGAAAAGACAACAGCTGTTTACTGTCTGAGAAAACCTTGATGACCAGGACCTTGTCCTCCTTTCTGAACAGCTGATTCTGGAAAGCAAAATGATGTCTAGAGTATGGGACTCTCCACGACATGTAAGACCGAAACAAACATTTTTCATAGAAAAAATTACAAACATTCGTTTTGAAGCACTGAAGCGCTGACCTGAGCATAATGACATGGATAACAGTGCTTGGAAAAACAACAATTCGGCGAAGGAGATTTACAACATAATTCCTGCAAAAACTGTGAAAAAGAAGGAGGATGAACACCTTCTGAGTACCTGTATTCAAAAACTATCGAACGAAAACCATTAAGCATCATTGGTGGGCGAGGGCGCTTCTTCCACCACTGGGCAGGCATATGGGTTGAAATCATCATCTACTGGAGGCGGAGGAGCTTTGCCCGAGAAGTCACTGCTAGAAGGAGCGCTGGGCCTTGCTTGCGGAAGCTCATGCTGAGAGACCATTGCCCCCTGAACACTCTGCAGACTAACCCCTGGGGGGCAAACCAAAATTCCATCCTCAGATTCCGGAGCAATTCCAGAGGGGGCCGACGACTGAGCCTGAGCAGTCGGGTTGGTTCTGAATTTAATGGAAACAGAGGCGATGAATTCTTGGTGGTTGATGGAACAGGGGTAATTGAAATGGGCGGAATGAAAGTGCGCATTGGAGGTGAGGCGAACATGCGCTGCAGAGGTGGATGGACTACTGCCTCGACCATGGCCTTGGCTTCTTCTGGGAGCAGCGACTCGACCAGCACCGGAGTCAGAGGAATCCGACGAAGAGGCAGAAGAGGGGAACGCAGGTGGCCTAATGACTTGCCCACGAGATGAGCCGCGCCTGCAAGTCATTCTTGGTCTCAATCGAGGCATAATGAGATTGGTAGGGAGGTCAGGGCGAAAAAGCAAATTTGGAATGGTGAACGAGCACAGAGACGGCCTGTAACCAACGGAAGAGAAACTATAATTGCAATACTGACCAGAAGAAACGTGAATACCGGTCGAGAGCTCAAGGCAACAACTCAAATGACACCTTTTCCCGGTACTGGTGCGCAAACAGGGTTCAATATCTACCTAAGAACAGCAAGAACGCAGCGGAGAGACGCACAGGATCGAAGGAATGGGCGCCATTGCAATGGAGAGGTCGTGATAACGAGGCAGAGAAGTCTGCATTAATGCAACATTTACTGTGATGTCTGGCGTAATTAACTTGAGCTCGGAGCGCAGAGGGATGGCGGTGGTGGTAGACCACGTGCCCATCCGCCTCCCTGTCAGCAAATTATATACAATCACGTACACCCACATCCGGGACAGTCTAATACATTGTTGCAGCAACTCTTTTTGAGGATTTTCTTCATAAAAGTCTTCCATTTTCCTATTGTAAATTGTATGGACCACATTGTAAATCTGATTTGCTGATGTAAATGTTATTTTTGAGCCTCCATATTGGCCTCCTGCTCTTACTCTGCTGAACAACGTTATTTTCTGAGCAGTATTGTTTAATATTGTTGTTCTTCCCCTTTTGGGATATTACACACATAGACTTTATTTGCAGAAAATTTAAAAAAAAAGCTTGAGGGTTGTTATATGAAATTTTTTATGCATCCCTCTCTCTTTCTTTGGTTTAGATTTTGATCATTTTAGGACCATCATCTTCTTTCCTAATCTAATCTACTGATAAGCCAAGTTTACACAGTTTGGAAAATCTTCATTCACTATCCTATTAGTAGAAATTTAAAACTTATTCAGTCATGATTAGGTTGTATGACTAAACAAGACCTTGTCTTTCAAAGCAGTGGCATTTGGACTTGCTCACTTTTAGGAAATACTCTTTTTTGGTATGGGGTTGTACCTTTTCTTTTCATCTGCCCTTTTTTTTTTTTTGGTTCATGTTTCTAATATTTTCTTCAATCAATGTTATTTACAATGGTCAAAGCTTTAAATTGAATGTTTTCAACAAAAGTAGTGTTTGAGCATCCTGTCATTGACAGGACCTCCTAAATTTTTTGTTCCATCCATCTCTTGAAAGAAGAATGCATTGTTACCTCTGGCAGAATGAATGAGGTATGGGCATTTCCACAAATTTTCAAACTTTCCATGTTTTCCCTTATCTTCTCTCCTAGAGTCCCATTTTAGCACTTTTTCACCAATGTTAAAATCATTTGCCTTAGTTCTCTTATCAAAAAACTTCTTGATGTTTTCTTTCACTTGTTGTGTTCCATTATAAACTTCCTGTTGAGCTCCAAGAATGTTCTTTCTTCCACCAAATTCCACTCCATTTCTTTTTTCCATTATTAATCCCAGGCTCAAATGATCAATGAAATTAGTTAAAATTTCTTTAAGAATGAATATCAAGGCTAACTTGCTATGTTTTTATGATTGTGTCATTATAGTACTTTTTGAACTGAAACTAGCTACAGAATGCAGACATTCTATAGCTAGTTGCCAATTCTGCAGCCATCTTCATGTTTAAGCAGGTTCTAGATGTCCTCTCAGGGAAAGCCACACATGGTCGTATTCCACGTCATGCCATTAGCATTTGTTTCTCTCCATGAAGATCGAACGGAATTCTGTACGTGGTTATGCACGTGAGAACTCAAGCTAGGAGATAGACTCCTAATAGGACAAGGACAGTCCAGATGTCCTTTGTCATATTACGATGCCACCTTTAGAGTTCTAGTTCGATATTAATAGGGAAAGACAGTAATCTCTGATTATCTCAAGTTATGTTATGTAAATTTGCTATAAATATGCTCGGGAAACCGAGAGACAAAGGTTAGATTTTGGTTAGATTTTATGGTTGACTGCTAGATCTTTGAAGTTCGAGAATACTCTGTTTTGAGGTGATTCCTCTTTAATGAAAGAAGAAACATTTCCTTGAACGCGTTGAGTTGATTTTGAACTAGATTTCGTGCTACTCTGGTGGTAGAGGACCCCTGCCTCCTGAGTGGCCTTGTTTATATAGTAGATAAGTATTTTAGTCTCGCTTTTATTTCTAGTTTAAGTATATTTCTGAAGCTTATGTTCATATTTGTTTATATTTACTATTACAGCCAAACTTACTCTAATCAACTCTTCCAAAATATCATTATGAAGAATAAGGCACAACTGTGATAGTGTAGGTTTTAGTTGCATTTTCTTTCGTTAATTATCACAGTTGGACTTACTCTAATAAGCTCTTCCAAAATATCATTATGATGAATGAGGCATAACTGTGGTATTGTAGGTTTTAGTTTCTAGTTTACACTAAGTGGCATAGCCAATCTTACTCTTACAAAGCTCTTCCAAAATATCATAACAATGAGTAAGAAGTCGCTGTGGTGTCTTAGATTTTAGTTGTATTTGCTTTCAGTCTTGTTTTTATGTTCAATTTCTTGGAATAATACAGCCATACTTGTTCTCACAAACCCTTCCAAAATATCATTCATACTGAACAAGATGGGCTGTAGAATTCCTTAGGTTAGTTGCATGTTAACTTAGTTATAGCACTCCGGAGGTAGAATGCATGTGATTCAGCTCTGTCATTTCATTTCCAATTTGATAATGGCTTTTTAGTTCAACATTGTTCACTGTACTTCAAATATACTAGTGGCACTCTAGTTTAGTTTTAGCTCACTGCATTAGCACTACAGTTTAGTTGCCATCCATTACATTTTAAATCATATTAGTTGTTAAATTTAAATACCACGGTCTTCATTATTTACAAAAATTCTTTTGTTCCAACCTCATATTAATACATAATCATTTGGACAGGAGTTGGTATCAGTCTAAGACCTAGAGTATTTTGCAACCTTTTTACCATTTCACAAACAAGCCTTTTCTCAAAATACCATTCTAAAAAGGAAATCTATAAATTCTGAGTGAGGCCTAGTGATGTTAAATTGAGTTGCAGAATAGAATTAGAAGCTAGTTTAGAATATAAATCTTATGATGCTACAAATTTTCTTTTCCAAATATATTCCAATAGACCTTTAAACATGGATGAGATGTTGTAACATTGTAAGTTGATTGTTTGATTGTTTAGTTAGGAGAATTTCATTTACACTTAACTTGCCCATTTCTCAAGCTCTTCCAAAACATCATTAATGAATGAATTGGACAAGTTTAAGCTCATGTTGTGATTTATTTCCTTGAAGTCATTATCAAGCTTTGTATTTGTTGTTTGCTAGCCATAGTTAGGCTTTGTTCTGTTTTAGTATTTGCATTTGTCATTTGCCATCCATAATTTAGGCTTCACTCTTTTTTTAACCAATAGCTTCTTCTCACCAGCATTTAGTTCTTTCCTTTGTGAACATAAGACCATAAAAAAAAAAAAACCAAAAACATCATAAAGACACTAGACACAACATAGTGAGAAACAAATACCTAGGCACATATAGTGCACCACACTTCAGCAGTTTACCAACCCTGGTTGACAATTAATGAACTCAATTTAAGAGACTAGGTTGAGCACAAACATTTTGGCGCTGTTGCCGGGGAAGTGTAACTAGGTAACCTTGTTTCTTAACTCCCAAAAACAATTATATGCGTAGAGAGAGAGACTTAAGGGGTATATTCATAAGAAGTAGCAGCAGAAGCTTGATCCCTAAAACACCACTTGTTTCATCTAGACCAAGAGCCACTACACCTCCAACTCAGACCCACAATCCATCCCTTACTAATCCTAGACTCCTATAGGACTTAGGATCAGATATTCCATTAGAAATACCTTCCACTTCATCCACTGAACCTGCCTTAGAAGAAGATTCAAGGACTCTTGCTAGAGACACAAACTTTTCCACTTCCATAGAAGAATCAACTATGGCAGAAGAAAGGGGAGGAGGAGTCTTTAATGGAGAACACACATTATTTGGAGGGGGTAGAGGTAGAGGTAGAGGAGAAGGAGGTAGAGGTGTAGAAGGAGAAGGAGGTAGAGGAAGAGGTAGAAGAGAAATGGGAAGCTCTTTTGGGTTTTCTATAGTAGATGAAGAAACCAATACAACCATGAAAAAAATTTCACCCTCTGTCCTTCCAAACTTCTATGGACTTAAAATTGAATATCCCGAAACCTTCCTATTTGAATTTGAAGTCCTATGTAGAAATTTTGACTACTTACAAGATGCTCAAAAACTTAAACTATTTCCTTCAACATTGAAAGGAGCAGCATTGAAGTGGTTTATGAGTTTGATCAGTAGTTCTATTAGGACATGGGAAGACATGAAACAATAATTTCTAGAGAGGTATTTGGATTATTGTATGCCAGTCAATCATAAGAAGGAAGTGTTTAAGATGTTACAAAAATAAGATGAAAATTTGGAAGATCTGTTGGAGAGATTTCATTACAACATCAAAAGAGCAAAAATGGAAAACTTAGATCAAGACACCTTAAAAGCTCTCTTGTTGAAGAAAATTAGGGATGAATGGTTGGATATCCTTAACATGATGGGAAAAGGGGATATATCTCAGCTCACATTACCTGAAATAGCTGAGTTGTGTATCAACCTTTCAAGAGGGAAATCTAAAACTGTAAAAGGTCCAAGAGCCCCTGCTCTTGCAAGGGTAAGTAAGTCTGCTTCTGGGACAGTAAGTAGGGCAGAGATAGGGCATATGCTTGATGAATTCAAATCTGACATCTTAGGGAGTCTTAGTGAACAAATATACACCCTTAAGTTACAAAACAAGCAAAAAGCTGAATCTGATTCTTTAGCAATCTTTTGTCCCAGATGTAGAAAGAAGCATGCCTTAAGAGAGTGTCCTTTGGATGCAAAAGTTGTAGAGACCTGTGTCATTTGTTCAGAAAAACATGAGACTAAGAGTTGTCCTTCACTTCCTGGTCTTAAAGATGTCTTTCAAGAAGAAATTCCTACAAGTTCCACAGAATCTCTCAATTTTGTCTCTAGAAGACCTTGGCAAGGACCTCAAACACAAGGATTTCATGATCAAATGTATAATCAACCTCCACGAAATTGGAATTCTTGGCAGCAACCTTGCCCCCAATTTCAAAATCAATCTCAAGCTTGGGCACAAGGGGCACAAAATCCCTATGGAAGATACTCTCAGTATCCACCATCTTATCCACCATATCCATATTTTCCTCAACAACAAAATCCTCAACAAAATCCTCAAAATCCACAACATCAAAATCAACCACTTCCATTACCATTTCCTCAAAAATCAAATCAGTTGCTTGCTCAACCCATACCAAACCCTAACAATAAAAATCCTCAGAATACATATATGATAGAAGGCCAAAAGTTTCCAACCTGTTTAATTACTCCTCTAGATCTTAGTGATGTTCAACTTAGGTCTGGAAGAATACTTGAAAAGAGGAAACCTTATGTGATTATACAAGAACAAGACAACTCTGAGGAATATTCTCTAAGAGAAAATAAAATTCTTGAAGAAGAAACATCTTTTCAGGACCCAAACATTGAAAAATCAAAACAAAAAGAATCAATAATTTCAACTCTTGTATTAGAGCATCCATCAACATCCATTCCTACACCTCCCTTTCCAAAAAGATTACAAATTGATAGAGGTGTAGAAAAAAAAATTATGGTGCCTAATTATGATTTCCTAGATGAGCTAAGAAATGTTTGCATTAAGATTCCATTATTACAAGCCATCAAGGAAATCCCAATTTTAGCAAAGACAATAAAGGAGTTGAGCATGAAGAAAACAAAAAAAAGAATAAGAGAGACAAAGAAAATTCAACTGGCAGGAAAAATAGCAGACATTATGATGGGTAAGATTTCTATTCCAAAGTATCTAGACCCAGGAAATCCAGTTGTTAAAATTCACATCAATGGAATTGAGATCCAAAACACACTCATTGATTTAGGAGCAGCAATCAATATCATGAGTAGACAAATCATGGATAAACTGAAACTTCCTAATCTTATATTTACACCCACATTATTACAATTAGCAGACAGATCTGTGATTAAACCTAATGGGGTAATAGAAGACATTCCAGTGTCCCTAGATTCTTGGGAGTACCCTGTGGATTTCATGATCCTAACTCCTAAGAATAATCTAGGAGGACACCCTATTATATTAGGAAGACCTTGGTTAGCTACAGCTGATGCTTTCATTAGTTGTAGGTCCGGTGATATGTATATCTCTGATGGTAGTTCAAATAATAAATTCACTTTGTATCCTCTAGCAAGGACAATTACAGATTTAGATGATACTCAATGGATAGAGGATGAAGAAGACTTACAACCTCTCTTCACAATTTCAGAAATTAGTGAACATAGTCAAATTCTGAATACTTTGGAAAACTTTGAATCCTCTTCAGAACATAAACATGAACAATTTCAAGAAGAATCCAACATTGAGTTTTTTTCATCAAGACAGATGTCTCTTCATTCTATGGATAAATTTGGCAGCTCTACAAGTGAGATGTTTCCAGGAAAAACTTTAAATATAAATAAGAACCTAGAAAAATCTCAACAAGAAGAGTTAGTCAAGATATTACAGAGACATTATTCTGCATATGCATGGGAGTACATTGATATGAAAGGGATAAGTCATAAAACTTACACTCATCACATCTACATAGAGGAAAATTGTAAACCAATCAGACAACCTCAAAGAAGGATGAATCCAAATCTTAGGGAGATTGTTAAAGAAGAATTGCAAAAATTGTTGAATGTCAACTTTATCTATCCTATTTCAGATAGTCAGTGGGTTTCTCCTTTGGTAATTGTGCCAAAGAAAAATGGAAAATGGAGGGTATGTATTGACTACCGAGAATTAAACAAAGCTACTCTTAAGGACCATTTTCCCTTACCTTTCATAGATCAAGTGTTAGATACATTAGCTGGCAAAAATTACTTCTCATTTCTAGATGGGTTTAGTGGTTATAATCAAATTAAAGTAGCACTTGAGGACCAAGACAAAACCACATTTACCTATCCTTGGGGTACTTATGCTTACCAAGTATTGCCATTTGGATTATGTAATGCACCTGCAACATTTCAAAGGGCAGTATTAAGAATTTTTTCAGATCTAATACATGATTGTGTAGAGGTATATATGGATGATTTCACAGTTTATGGAAACACATTTGAAGAAGCTTTAGCAAACTTGGAAAAAGTTTTAAAGAGATGTCAAGAAGCAAATCTTTCACTTAGTCATGAGAAATGTTTCATGATGTTTACTAAAGGTATTGTTTTGGGGCATCATATTTCAGGGGATGGGATTAGAGTTGATGAGTCAAAAGTGGAAGTCATCTCTAACTTATCTATTCCAAGTTTTCAAAAATATGTTAGGAGTTTTCTAGGATTTACAGGATATTATCGGAGGTTTATAGAAAACTTCACCAAGATAGCATCTCCACTCTTTAAATTGCTTACCAAAGACTGTGAATTCAAATGGAATTCTGATTGCCAGTTAGCTTTTGAGACCCTGAAAACAAAAATTTCTGAAGCAGCTATTTTAAGGGGACCTAACTGGAAGTTACCTTTTCATATTTCAACAGATGCCTCAGATACAGCTCTAGGAGTAGTATTGGGACAAAAAGACCTGATTCCTTATGCCATCTACTATACCAGTAAAAATTTGACTCCTGCAGAGTTAAACTATACTGTAACTAAAAAAGAGTTTTTAGCTGTTGTTCATGCCATAAATAAATTCAGACACTATATAATAGGCTATGAAACTTTTGTTCACACAGATCATTCTGCAATTAGATAGTTAATGAACAAATCAATTACTAATGGCAGAGTTATAAGATGGTTATTGCTTTTACAAGAATTCAACATTACCATTCTAGATAGGCCTGGAAAACAAAACACAGTAGCTGATTTCCTATCTAGACTCCAAAACATTAAAGATGACACTCCAGTTGAAGATCAATTTCCTGATGAATATCTTTTTGCAATTTCTACTCAGACTCCTTGGTTTGCTGACATTGCTAATTATTTAGTTTCAGGGAAATTTCCTTCAATAATGAATGCAAGAGAGAAAAGAAAAATCATTTATGAAAGTGAAAAATATTCATGGGTTGTTAATGAGTTGTACAAGACAGGTCCAGATTTGATCATTAGGAGATGTGTTCAGGAAGATGAGATGCCTGAGATTCTCAAAGCATGTCATGATGAACCTTGTGGCGGACACTTTGCTGATAAGAGGACAGCCTATAAGATCCTTAATTTAGGATATTATTGGCCATCCTTGTTTAAAGATTCTAAAGAGTATGTCAAAAGGTGTGACAGTTGCCAAAGGGTAGGGAAACCTTCTCCTTCAGGTGAGATGCCATTACAACCTCAGGTACATATTGAACCTTTTGAAAAATGGGCTTTTGATTTTGTAGGACCTATTAGTCCTCCATCAAGACAAAAGAGATATATATTAGTTTGCACTGATTATGTTACCAAATGGGTAGAGGCCAAGCCATTACTTTTTACTACTGAAGCATCTGTAGTTAATTTTCTTTTTGAGGATATTTTTACTCGTTTTGGTGTCCCAAGGGAAATTGTTACAGATCAAGGAGCTCAATTCACATCAAGGCTAGTGGAACAAATGATGGAGAGGTACAAAATCAGACACAGAAAATCTACTCCCTATCATCCACAATAAAATGGTCAAGTGGAATCTAATAATAAGGTTATTGAAGGAATCCTAACAAATACTATCCATTTACATAGAAAAGATTGGGTAGATAGGCTTCCTAAAGCCTTGTGGGCCTATATAACTACATGGAGAATCACAACAAACCATACTCCTTATGAAATTGTTTATGGAAAGCAAGTTTTGTT
Organism: Pinus albicaulis; assembly: GCA_034641835.2. Taxonomy (NCBI): domain Eukaryota; kingdom Viridiplantae; phylum Streptophyta; class Pinopsida; order Pinales; family Pinaceae; genus Pinus; species Pinus albicaulis. The sequence continues at coordinate 233,504,296 of CM076579.1, forward strand.
TCCTATAGAGTTACATATTCAAACTTTCAAAATGGCAGTTCAACTAGGACTTGATCTATCAGAGGCACAAAAGCATAGATTGGAGCAGATTAATGAATTGGACGAGATCAGACAAGATGCAATTCAGAAAACCAGTATAGTCCAACAACAGATGGCTAGATGGCATGACAAGTGCATCAAGAAAAGAAGTTCAAAGAAGGTGACTGGGCTTTCTTGTTTGATTCAAAGTTCAAGGATTTCCAAGCTAAATTTCAAACACATTGGCTTGGGCCTTATGAAATTGTGAGAATTTTTGACAATGGAGAAATAAAAATCAGGACAATAGATGAAGAAGAGGTTACTTTTCTTGTGAATGGTCATAGATTGAAGCTGTATCATAAACCACTCTCAAGAGAAGAATTTGTCAAGAAGTTCCAGGAAAACAGTGATGTGAAGTTAATGAAGAAGAATCTTTCTTCTTCATCAACTTAATTAAATTTTCTGAAGTCAGACTTATTGAAAAAAATAAAAAATAAAAAATAAAGTATAGACATGAAAACCAATCACTGATTGGCATGTTTATATAGAAAAGATGGAGTGAAAATCAGAATCTTTCTGACACTCTAACTTTTCCATTTTGTTTTTTTTACAAGCAGCTGTTACAAAATCATAAGTGCAGATCCATTTCACTTATGATCCATCTCATTTCACTTCATCTCATTCCATACTTCATTCATTTCATTCCATACTTTATTCATTTCATTCCATTCATTCATATCATATCTTATTCCATTCATTCATCCACACTTCATCCATTTCACTTCATGGTCCACTTCATTTCCATTTCAGATATTTAAGTTTGATCTCCTTTCTGCAATTGAATAATACACAACAGAAAATTGCAGGGTACTTTTTCACTGCATTTCATAAATTGTAATCCATCCCACTCCATCATTCACTTCAAACATATCCCATTATACCATATTTCATCATCCATCTTCACTCATTCCATACAACATTCCACTTACATTCCAAACCACTCCATTCCATGTTTCAAGTTCTCTATAGGTACATTCTGCAATCAAACAAACATTATGCAGCTAATCAGACTTTCTGTAGCCAGACAAACATTCTGAAGCTACAGATCCTGAAGGCACTGACCAGCAATCATTTGATTTTCAACAAAATGATCCTGCATATCCATGAACAAGTCAAGATCAAGAAGGTTATGAAGACTTAAAAATTAATGATTTTCAGGGGAAAACAAAGCATATGAAGATCACAAGAAAATCAAAGCAAAGGAAAAGGTATGAAGTGATTATAATGGCATATCATGAAAAATTTTAGTATAGTTTAGTTATGAATAATTCAAAAAGTTGTTTTGATTAATTTTATTGATCATTCCGAACAAACCTCCCACAAAAATTTGGATAAAAATCCTTCTATTTCGCCATTTCAAAACCCATATCCGATCATCAATTAAAAATCTAAACGGTTAAAGTGTTGAAGTGATTGGATTAATCACGTCACTAAGCATTTAATGATGATTTTTGAAATATCTTCGCGGTCTTTTCACTCATTGATTCATTTTCTTCACCTCACCTCATTAATTCATTCCGTAACAATTCCATATCACTCCTTCCCGCAGCCAACTCTTAACCATTTCATAAGAAGAGGGTCGGATGTTCTTGCAGAGGTCTCTGAGTTCATGGAATAGTTGCATGAGGACATGCAAGAATCTAGCTGTGGGGGTATGTTGAGCTCCAAGAATGTTCTTTCTTCCACCACATTCCACTCCATTTATTTTTTCCATTATTAATCCTAGGCTCAAATGATCAATGAAATTAGTTATAATTGCTTTAAGAATGAATATCCTGGCTAACTTGCTATGTTTTTATGATTGTGTCATTGTAGTACTTTTTGAACTGAAACTAGCTACAGAATACAGACATTCTGTAGCTAGTTGCCAATTCTGCAGCCATCTTCATGTTTAAGCAGGTTCCAGATGTCCTCTCAGGGAAAGCCACACATGGTCGTATTCCACGTCATGCCCTCAACATTTTTTGCTCTCCATGAAGATCGAACGAAATTCTATACGTGGTTATGCACGTGAGAACTCAAGCTAGGAGATAGACTCCTAATAGGACAAGGACAATCCAGATGTCCTTTGTCATATTACGATGCCACCTTTAGAGTTCTAGTTCGATTTTAATAGGGAAAGACAGTAATCCCTGATTATCTCAAGTTATGTTATGTAAATTTTCTATAAATATGCTCGAGAAACCGAGAGACAAAGGTTAGATTTTGGTTAGATTTTATGGTTGACTGCTAGATCTTTGAAGTCCGAGAATACTCTGTTTTGAGGTGATTCCTCTTTAATGAAAGAAGCAACATTTCCTTGAACGTGTTGAGTCGATTTTGAACTAGATTTCGTGCTACTCTGGTGGTAGAGGGCCCCTGCCTCCTGAGCGGCCTTGTTTATACAGTAGATAAATATTTTAGTCTCGCTTTTATTTCTAGTTTAAGTAGATTTCTGAAGCTTATGTTCATATTTGTTTATATTTACTATCACAACCAAACTTACTCTAATCAACTCTTCCAAAATATCATTATGAAGAATAGGGCACAACTGTGATAGTGTAGGTTTTAGTTGCATTTGATTTCGTTAATTATCACAGTTGGAATTACTCTAATAAGCTCTTCCAAAATATCATTACGATGAATGAGGCATAACTGTGGTATTGTAGGTTTTAGTTGCTAGTTTACACTAAGTGGCATAGCCAATATTACTCTTACAAAGCTCTTCCAAAATATCATAACAATGAGTAAGAAGTAATTGTGGTGTCTTAGATTTTAGTTGTATTTTCTTTCAGTCTTGTGTTTATGTTCAATTGCTTGGAATAATACAGCCATACTTGTTCTCACAAACCCTTCCAAAATATCATTCATACTGAATGAGATGGGCTGTAGAATTCCTTAGGTTAGTTGCATGTTAACTTAGTTATAGCACTTCGGAGGTAGAATGCATGTGATTCAGCTCTGTCATTTCATTTCCAGTTTGATAATGGATTTTCAGTTCAACATTGTTCACTGTACTTCAAATATACTAGTGGCACTCTAGTTTAGTTTTAGCTCGCTGCATTAGCACTCCAGTTTAGTTGCCATCCATTGCATTTTAAATCATATTAGTTGTTAAATTTAAATACCACGGTCTTCATTATTTACAAAACTTCTTTTGTTCCAACCTCATATTAATACATAATCATTTGGACAGGAGTTGGTATCAGTCTAAGACCTAGAGTATTTTGCAACCTTTTTACCATTTCAAAAACAAGCCTTTTCTCAAAAGACCATTCTAAAAAGGAAATCTATAACTTCTGAGTGAGGCCTAGTGATGTTAAATTGAGTTGCAGAACAAAATTAGAAGCTAGTTTAGAATAGAAATCTTATGATGCTACAAATGTTCTTTTCCAAATATATTCCAATAGACCTTTAAACATGGATGAGATGTTGTAACATTGTAAGTTGATTGTTTGATTGTTTAGTTAGGAGAATTTCATTTACACTTAACTTGCCCATTTCTCAAGCTCTTCCAAAAAATCATTAATGAATGAATTGGACAAGTTTAAGCTCATGTTGTGATTTATTTCCTTGAAGTCATTATCAAGCTTTGTATTTGTTGTTTGCTAGACATAGTTAGGCTTTGTTCTGTTTTAGTATTTGCATTTGTCATTTGCCATCCATAATTTAGGCTTCACTCTGTTTTTAACTAATAGCTTCTTCTCACCAGAATTTAGTTCTTTCCTTTGTGAACATAAAACCATAAAAAAAAAAACAAAAACATCATAAAGACACTAGACACAACGTAGTGAGAAACAAATACCTAGGCACATATAGTGCACCACACTTCAGCAGTTTACCAACCCTGGTTGACAATTAATGAACTCAATTTAGGAGACTAGGTTGAGCACAAACACTTCCTCTCTGGTTTGTTACAATTATACAGTCTGATTTATCCTTCTTATCATGTCATCTTCTTCAGATTGTACTTCTTGTATCAACTTCATGACTGTCACTCCTAAACTGGTTGGAAATATTGCATCTGCTCCATATACTAGCTGATAAGGGGACATCACAATTGATTTTATATTTGTCAATCTATCTGCCGATAGTGCATGTACTAGCTTGTTGTGCCATGATTATTTATTTTCTTCCAACAACTTCTTGATGATGTTCACAAACTTTTGTTGGAGGATTCTTCCAACCCATTACCTTGAGGGTAATAAGCTTTAGAATGGCCCAATGTAATCTGATATCTGTGGCAGAAATCCACCATCTTTTTGGATATAAAGGCATCAACATTGTCAGTGATAATCTTTTTAGGATAGCTAAATCTGGACAAGATATTATTTTCAAGGAATTTAATGATGACTAAGTCTGTGGCATTCCTAGAAAGGATGGCCTCTATTCATTTTGTGAAGTAATCAGTTGCCGTGAGGATCCATTTGTGTTGGGAATATGAGGCAGGATGGATTTCCCCAATGAATTCTAGGCCCCACTGTTGAAAAGACTCTTCAACAGTGATAGGATGCAGAGTTAAGGGTAGCAATTTTCTCTTGCCTTCAAAGATTTGACACTTATGGCAGGAAATTACCATTTTATGGATATCTTGAAAGAGGGTGGGCCAATAATAACCAACTCTAAGGATTTTATTAACAGTATTATTCCAATAGAGGTGGCCTCCACATTCACCTTCATGAAACTCAATGTTTGATCTTATCTGTATCATTCTCAGGAAAACATCTAAGAAATAATCCACTAGCATTTTTCCAATATAAATTTTTATCTAAAATGCAGTAATTTACAGCTTTCAACTTTAAAAATATTTCCTTTTTCTTAGACAAACCAGGAGGGACATTAATATTAAGAAGAACATATAAACTATCAGCATACCAAGATGAATTCAAAAAATAATCTTCAATGAGTGGAGTTTCCAACTCCTCCTGTTCATCTAATGTATCTATCATGTTTATATCAAGTGCTTGAAAATTGGTTTCAGCCATGAGTTTTGCAATTCCTTGGCCTTTGATGAGCTTAGTGGGTTTGATTTCTAAATCATATTCCAATATAACAACAATCCACTTGCCCCTTTTTCCATCAAGATCTTGTGTTAAGATGTCTTTTACCACTGAGTGAGGCACAAATTCTATAATGTATGAGTGTAAAATGTAAACTCTGAAATATTTCAATGCTTTGATTAAGGAAAAGGCATGTTTTTCCATTATATTGTATTTCAGAGGTGCATCTCTTAATGCCTTGCTAAAAAATGCAATAGGCTTCTCTTTCCCCTTTATTTTCTTCTGTAATAGGACAGCAGCAACTGTATGTTTTGATGCAAAGAAAAATATGAATAATTATTTAGTAAAATTAGGGCTAATTAGAACTGGTGTTTGGGTGAGTGCTTGTTGTTGGGCCCAAATTAAGGCATGATTCTCACCCTGTAAGTACTTGAAATTATGTTATAATTTCGAGGGAATCCCTCTTCATATTAACAATAAAGAGAATAAAATATTATGAAAACGAGAACAATTGGACTAATAATGAAAAGGATGTTTTTGTAATAGAAAATTGACTTCTCTTATCTCCGCATGCAGGAAGGCAGAATGGTTGGACCAATAGGAAATGGATGCCAACCAACGGACGCAAGCATATGAAATCCTGGTAACTCCCAGTGACTAGCAGAAGGCAGACAGACAAATTCGAGCCCAAGAAATCAAATGACAGCTACATGCAGTGGGCTATCATTTGGAAAATAATTTCATATTTTTGAAATCACCTTTAAAAGGGAAAATGATGGAGGAGAAGGGGAGTCAGAAGGGGATTCATTCTGTAATAGACACATCAGAAACAGTCTGTCTAATTTTTTTTTTGTAACATCACTAGATTTAATATAGAGCTTTGAACAAGAATCTTTTGAAGTTTTTACTACACTAGGGCTTCTGGTGGTCTAGGCCCAACCTCTGGAAGTTCCATGCAAGTTTTCATACTCTGTGTAGTTGCAGAACCAATGCTTAGGAATCTGATGTAGTTGTAAAGTATATTTCCATTCAATACAAATACAGTTCCCTTTCTTCAGGATTGTTATAAATTGCGTTCTTGAAGTAGGACAATCACAATCGTATTTTACGACTTACGACAATACTTTATTATAAATTGATAGTTCCAGTTCTTTTAATACCATTGCATTTGAATTACAGATTGTAGAATAATTTGATTTCAATATTATTTGTCTTTATGAATTGTATTCTTCTTCTACCATAACGAAGCACTCAACCATCGATCAATGTTGATTAATTAAGTCATAAAAATAACTCCATTGAAAAATTACTTAATTAGTTGTTGTACAATTTATTTAATTCTCTTCAGTCATACTGTTGTTCCATTACTGTTCAACTTAGTTATCCTATTGTTCCATAACTACTCAGCTAATTATACTACTCTTCCATTACTACTTAGTTAGCTAGACTACTAATTCAATTCAATTCCATTACTGTTTAGCTTAGTTAGACTGTTGTTCCATTCCATTCCATCGTTGTTCAGTTTATTGTCGAATTAAATTCAATTTCTACTTGATTTCTCTATATTGTTGTTCGGTTCAGTCAAACTGCTATTTAATTCTATTAGATAAATGCAAAATCTTGTTGCTCAATCTTAGGTTAAAAACCTATCCAAGCCACCCTTCGTAGGATCAGCAAGCTCAGGAAGTTAGTAAATTCTTCCTCATAAGTGACAAGGAACATATGTTAGACGAACTGACTCGCATATATTGTGCCAACACTCTTGAAATAAAAAGACTTACCCTAGGTTTATAATTAAATGAGAAAGCACTAGAGTTGTCAATAAAAAGTCACCTCTTTCAGCATTAACATTTTGGTGTCGTTACTGGGGAGAGCGTTAAGAGTCACCTCCTTTATTCATCTTTCTCCATTGTTGTGAAGAATTGGGTATTGAAAACGAGAGGTAAGAACCTGCATACCGGCAAGCAACATGCTTGCCCTCTAGCTCGTTCACTAGCAAGTTGTACAAAGAACCGTAAGATAGGTGCTCTTGTTTTATGTCTAGGAAGAAAAAGATAGAAACAACCCGAAAACATTCGCAACCATCCTCACAACCCAAAGGAATGGTGATCCTTGGAAGAACAACATATATAGATGAAATAATTAGGAGAGCTGAATCTCAGGCATCTATAGGACCCAGAACTGTCTCCATTCAAATTCCTAATGCACTCCCTCAAGCAACAACCTTACCATATGTAGCCTACGCCGAGATTCGCTACAAGACAGAGGGGTATGAGAAAAGCCTGCAGACTGCCATTCATATAGGCACTGACCCTTAAAAAGAGGGAGGCCCTTGCAACCTACAAGAAGGAGGGGGAGAAACTAGTGGAGGAATTCACATAGAATTATCAGAACCTAAGTCCCTTAAAGAAGTGATCGAAATAGAATTTCTTAGGATCCCATATCAGGGAAGTTCTGTAAAACCCCCACCACATTCACCTCCCAAGCCTATTATAATCTCTCCTCCAGATCAAGAAGGTCCCGAATATTTCTGGCACCTCTTTGATCAGATGGAAAATAATCAAAATCAGAGGTAGACATCAACATTAGAATACCCTATTGTTGATCATGCTGCCAATTCCCCTAGGAAATCCATTCCCTTGCACAATATCCCCACCTTTCATATGTTAAACACATAAGATCTTGATGCATTCCTGTTTAAATTTGATGTCTTATGCAGAGGATATGACTACACCATCGATCCCTAGAAACTAAAACTATTTCCTTCTACCTTAAAAGGAACTGCACTCCGCTGGTTCATGGGATTAGGAGGGGGAACTATAAACAACTGGGACAAAATGAAGAATATTTTTCTTACCAAATACCAAGACTATTGTCGAACTCGAGACCTAAAAGACAAAATCTTTAACATGTCTACAAAAGACAATGAGACATTAGAGGAATACATAGAAATATTTCAATACAATTTATAAAGACCCCCATATACCACGTTATCCAAGGACATTTTAAAAGCCACAATGCTTAAAGGGATGAAGGAAGAATGGGTTGATATTCTTAACATAATGGGGAAGGGAGATATTTACCAGGAAGAATACGATAAGATTATTTCCTTATGTATTAGATGCTCCCGGGGTAGCTCATGCAATAGACCCGTTGGGCGTGATTCTATGAAGAAGGATATTAAGTAGACCAATGGAAATGTAACTAGAGAATAATTTGGAAATTTGTTAGAAAATTTCAAAACAGACGTCCTGGGTACTTTGACAATGCAACTTGATGTTTTACAAGCCAAGCAGAAACAAGCTATAGCCGAACAAAACCTGGCCATATTTTTCCCAAGATGTCGGAAGAAGCATAGCCAGAGGGAGTTTCCTTTAGACATGGTTCAGACTTGTGCTATCTGCTCTAAGGATCATACCACGGACCAGTGTCCTTCACTTCCCAGGCTGAAAGTCGTCTACAAGGAAGCAGAAGAAGAAATAGAGCCAGTCTATTTAATGAATCAGTGTCAGAAATGGCAAGCACAACCTGGCATACTACAAGAAATGCCTCAATACTTTCCATTGCCGCAATTCAGCCAGCAAAACCTACAACAACTTGGCAGACTCAAAAACTCTTCCCAACTTGGCCAAACCAAGCATTTCCTATGCCACCTTGGCCTACGCAACCTCCATCAAGGGGTAATTGGCAGAACTTCCCTAGCTCTCCCCCTTATTGGTAGAATGTACCGTATCAAAACCAATGGCCAAACCCTCCTACTCAAAACACCAATTGGAACTGGCAACGACCTATGGGAATGGCCAATCTACCGATAGGAGCAGGAACCAAACAATTTCCAGCTCTCTACCCAATTCAACATAACCAACAGCCTGCCATATGCCCTCAATTTCCAATCCAACCCAATCCTAATCCCAATAACAGACCATTTCAACTAATTTAGATCATAGAAAATCCAAAACCCAATGCCGAATAGAAACAGTGCAACGAATTGAGGTTAATATCAGGACGTACCATATTAACTATAGAGGCCACAACTCCACCTCAGTCCCAAGTTGAAACCTCCACAAAGCCTAGCCTAATGAATATAATAGAAACAGGTAAAAATAAGGAAACAATTGAGCAACAAAGACCTGAAGAACTTAGGGTGACTCTGCCTCCATTTCCTGAGAGATTAAAGCTACCCAGACCTATAATCACTCCATATTTTGACATCCTGGGGGAATTAAGAAACCTTTGTATCAAAATTCATGTTCTCCAGGCCATCCAATACATTCCCATCTATGCAACGACAATCAAATAATTATGTGGAAAAAAAAAATTAAGAAAAAAATGGCTACACCCACCATTCATGTGGTAGGAACGCTATTTGAATTATTGTTAGGTAGGGAATCACCTGTAAAATATGAAGACCCAGGAAACCCCATTGTAACCATGAAAATTTCTGGACACTCATTTCCAAACACATTGGTTGACCTGGGGGCAACCATTAACATCCTAACTACATGAGCTTGCGAAAAACTAGGCATATGAGCTTTAGAATCTTTGGCCACACTTTTGGAACTAGCTGACAAATCTGTTATCAGACTGGAAGGTATAGTGCAAGACATCATGGTCTCTCTGGACTCATGGGAATACCTAGCTGATTTTTTAGTCATTAATCCAAAAAACAGGATGGAAGGGCACCCATTGATTCTTGGGCGGCCTTGGCTGGCCACAGCAGATGCTTACATAGGCTGTCGAGCAGGTGGCATGACTATCAATAGAGGATACTTTGTAAAAAATATCATTATTTATGCGCCTGCCAAACCAAGCCTGCCCACGATATTCACAAACACCCAGATACATATTGGGAGAAAAACATTCTTCCACCTCTGACACTAGTAGAAGACCTCGAATTCAAGGATCAAACTGAAGATGATGTGATTAATAAATTTATGAATCAGTCACCCAAACCTAAAAATATGAGATGCCAAATGATGAAAACAGTCCTCGAACATGAATATCATGAGGATTATGTGACGGACTTCGAGACTCAACATATCTCCACAACCGCTATTCGTAACATCATACCTATTGAGATCGAGCCAGGAAAGGTTTTGAAAATTAATGGCAGCTTGGATGACAACCAAAAGCAAAAACTCATAAAAGTCCTCCAGAAGCACCAAGGTGCATTTTTGTGGGACTACCAAGACATGAAGGGCTTGGACCCACAACTTTGCACGCACCACATCTATACTGATAGGGAAATGCGCCCCGTTAGACAACCCCAATGAAGTTTAAACCCGCATTTAAAAGAGATTGTAAAAGAGGAGTTGCAAAAACTGTTAGATGTAAATTTCATTTATCCTATTTCAGACAACAAATGGGTCTCCCCTTTAGTGTTCGTCCCTAAAAAGAATGGGAAGTGGAGAATCTACGTAGATTATAGAGAATTAAATAAAGCAACTCAAAAAGATCGTTTCCCCCTTCCCTTCATTGACCAAGTCCTTGACACATTGGCTGGGAAACAATTCCTCTTTTCTTGACGGATTCAGTGGATATAATCAAATCCAAATAGCTCCCGAAGACCAGGATAAGACAACCTTTACCTGCCCATGGGGCACTTTTCCTTACAGATTTTTACCGTTTGGATTATGTAATGCCCCAGTATCATTTCAGAGAGCCATAATTAGCATTTTTTCTGACTTAATAAATGATGGACTTGAAATCTATATGGATTATTTTACACCCTATGGGGAAGGCTTTGATCAAGCTATAGAAACGTTAGAAAAAGTGTTAGAATGATGTATTGCTACTAGACTATGTCTAAGCAACGAAAAATGCCACATGATGATGACTGAGGGGGTAATCCTAGGTCACTACATTTATGCAGCTGGAATACAGGTAGATCCAAATAAAATATAGGTAATCCTTCTGTTGGCGACACCTTGTACACAAATAGAGGTACGTAGTTTTATGGGATATGCAAGATATTATTGAAGATTTATAAAAAAAATCTCGCAGATAGCTACACCTCTGTATGCATTGACTGGGAATGTTGAATTCCATTGGACTGAAAAATGTGACACCGCTTTTACAGACTTGAAGAGGCTGGTCTCAACAGCACCAATCCTACGAGGTCCTAACTGGAAAATTCCCTTTCACATCTCTTCCGATGGATCTGATACAGTAATAGGAGAAGTCCTTGGTCAAGAAGAAGACCGAAAGCCTTATGTTATCTATTATATCAGCAAAAACCTTACTCCTGTCGAATTAAATTATACAGTGACCGAAAAAGAACTCATGGCTGTCATTTATGCTATCAATAAATTCAGGCACTATATAACCGGATATCAAGTGTTCCTGTATACTGACCACTCTACTATTATATATTTAGCTAATAAACCAATCACAAATGGGAGAATAACTCATTGGCTACTGTTGTTGCAGGAATTCTATATAACAATCAAATACCATCTAGGTAAGGAAAATGTGGTCACAGAATTCCTGTCCGAAGTCCCCAAGACAGACGACACACTAATAGTTGACGATTAATTCCCTGATGAACACCTGTTTGTTGTAGCGATCAAAACACCATGGTATGCAGATGTGGAAAATTATCTGGCAGTAGGGAAGCTACCCATACATTTAACGGTGAGAGAACGAAAATTGATTGTACATTGCAGCGCAAGATTCTCTTGGATTGGAGGATACCTATTCCATATAGGGGCCGATATGCACATACGCAGATGCATAAGGGAAGAAGAAATCTATGACATATTACAAGCCTGTCATGATGAACCCTGTGGTGGCCACTTTGCAGAATGATGGACAGGGCATAAAGTGTTGCAATTAGGCTATTATTGGCCTACAATTTTCAAAGATGCAAAGAAGTATGTCCAGGCCTGCGATAGCTGCCAAAGAATAGGACACCCGGGCCAAGTTGATGAAATGCTGCTACAACCACAATTGGTGGTGGAACCATTTAAATGATGGGCATTGGACTTCGTTGGGCCATTCAACCCACCATCAAACCAGAAAGCCCACATATTAGTTGTCATAGATTATGTCACCAAATGGGTAGAAGCAATGGCCTTGTCAAGAGCCACAGAAGAATCAATAATTAAGTTTCTCTTTGAACTATTCATACGATACGGCTTGCCAAGGGAAGTGATAACTGATGGGGGGGAATAATTCACAGGAAATAAGATCACATCTACCTTAAGAAATCACCATATCATTCACAGAGTTACGTCTCCTTACCATCTGCAGGCCAGTGGGAAATTCAAAATCACTAACAAAGTCCTAGAGGCAATCCTTACCAAGACAGTAGTAGCACACCGCCGGGACTGGGCCACTAGACTACTAGAAGCCTTATGGGCTTATCGAAAAACCTGGTGAAATACCACTGGATATTCACCATATCATCTAGTATTTTGGATAGAACCTATCTTCCCTATTGAGTTTGAAATTAAAAATCTGATAACAACCCAGGAAGTGGGATTGGACTTAACATAAGCTCAAGCTAAAATACTCCAGCAAATAAATGAAATAGAAGAAATTTGACTGCTTGCTCTGCAAAACACAACGATCATTAAACAACAATGAGCCAAGTGGCACGAAAACCTAATAAAGAGGAAGGTATTTCAAAAAGGATATTGGGCACTCCTCTATGACTCCAAATTCCAAGACTTTCCAGGAAAACTGCAAAGAAGGTGGCTCGATCCATATGAGATTCAGGAAGTACATAGCAATGGTACCCTCACCTTGACCACCATAGATGGGTCTGGTTAAACATTTCAAGTTAACGAGCACAGAGTATGCCTCTATCGCAAACCTCTCATGAAAGAATTTTTCTGTCAACAGGCACGAAACGATCCCACCATCCAAGTTGTGGTGAAAGGGGGTGATAACCCCACAAACTCAAGTGCATGAGAGGTTTGACAGTATCATTTGTAAATAATGCATATAATTGTTTTGTCTTGTTGTACATTCTTCCCCTTTGTAATTCATTTTCCTTGTAATATTGTGTATTTATTGTTGTTCAATTTGAAAACAGTTGTTGTTCTATCTTTGAACGGTTGCTGTTCAATTGAACATCCATCCATTTGCTGTGTTTTTTTTCATTTTTTCTGTTCGATTCGCGGATAGCTACTGTTCAATATTTGAATGGTTGTTGTTCAGTGGAATTGAACAACCATTGTCTGTGTTTTTCTTTTTTTTTGTTCAATTCACAGACAGTTGTCGTTCAATCTCTAAACGGTTGCCGCTCAATTGAACAACCATCTACGGTGTTTTTTTTTTTTTGTTGTTCAATTCGGGAACAGTTGTTGTTCAGTCTTTGAATGACTGTTGATTCAACCAAAATAGAATAGTCATTTTTATGTTTTTTTCCTTTCTATTCAATTTTTGAAACAATTTTTGTTCCATCTTTGAACGGTTGTTGTTCAGTCAAACTGAACAGTTGTTCGTTGGTGTTTTTATTTTTGCTGCTTAATTCGAGAAAAATTGCTGTTCAATTTTTGAATGGCCGCAGTCAAATCAAATTGAACAGTTTTTTGTTGTGTTTTTATTTTTGTTGTTAAATTCAAGAATAGCTGCTATTCAATTTTTGAACGGCCGCGGTTCAACCAAATTGAACATCTTTTTGCTGTGTTTTAATTTTGTTGTTCAATTCAAGAACAACTACTATTCAATTTTTGAATGGTCATGGTTCAACCAAATTGAACAACTTTTTTCTGTGTTTTTAATATTTCTGATCAATTCTTGGATAGCTATTGTTCAATCTCTAAACGACTACTACTTAGTCGAATTGAACAGCCATTTTCAGCGTTTTTAGTTGTGCTGTTCAATTCATGGAAAACCGTTGTTTAGTCTTTGAACGGTTGTCGATTCAACCACAATTAAACAACTGTTTCACGTTTTTAAATCTGTTGTTTAATTCTTGAACAGTTGTTTTTCACTTCTTGAATGGCTGTTGTTCGGTAAAACTGAACAAATGTTCACTGCTGTGTTTTTATTTTTGCTATTCAATTCGGGAACAACCATTGTTCCATCTTTGAACGGCTGTTGTTCATTCGAATTGAACAACCATTTTTGAGCATTTTTTTAATGTTGAGCAATATTTGAACAACTGATGCTCAATCTCTGAACAGTTGCTATCCGATGAACTTAAATAGCCATTCTTTTTGTAATTGAGTAACCTTGAGTAGGAAATGGTAGTTGGAAGAGAGAGGAAAAATGGTAAATTACAAATATGATGACCCTTTGGCACTATAATTCTTAAACAAGAAGCTGACATTATGCACACATGAAATGAAAGGCTAAAGTTACCCACAGTTCAAATATGATATCAAACAATACAGGACCTTATGATGATATATCATTTTGCACTATTCGAGTAATATGTCCCTACAGCATGAAGAAATGGAAAAAGGGGTATTAATGGTATTGGTTTTTTTCGCTTCTTTCATCATCCCTCACTCTTAAGGAGTCAATGAGCCTCCCTCAATAATCATTATGTGTTCATGCAAATCTTAATAGATGATAGGGGGTCTCATTACGAGCGAGCCTACCATGATCATAAGGATTTAACAAGTGACATGCCCATTATGGCTACCACACCAGGGTAATGACCTTCTCATCCACTAGAAGGACAGGAGGTCTCATCAGGAGCCGGCTTGATCACTCTGTTACAATTCTAGTGAATGGAATTGTGACTATCTGGCTACCACACCAGCACAGTGACCTCCTTATAGATCAAAATGTTACAATTCAAAAGGAATTACTACATTTACATGCAAATATTAAGAGAGGATAGGGGGTCTCATCATGAGCCAACCTACCATGTTCATAAGGGTGTAGCAAGTGACATGCCCATTATGGCCACCACACCAGGGTAATGACCTTCTTAATAACTTGAAGGATAGGAGGTCTCATCACGAGCTGACCTAATCACTTTGCTACAACTCTAGTGAGTGGCACCATGGTTATCTGGCCACCATACCAGCACGGTGATCTCTCCATAAAATTGGCAAAATAACTATTCTTACATAAGGATATTGGCTCATTTTTCGGGTTAAAATAGCAAACCTGTCAAGGCTATGAATGCCTACTGGTATAAGTGGCTCTACTTTTGGTATGAAAGTATGCTCCTTCAATAGCCAATTGCTTTTATATACACCTTGTCTTCCATTTTTCAACCACAAAGCTATTACTCGAATTAGTAACAATCATGAATTACCATAAGAATAACTAACAAAGATATGTTTACATATTTTGAACTTCGGAATGACAACACCAATCATTACTTGACTCAGTCTTGCTTCCTTCATAACTTTTCAGTTGTGCAAGGACATCATATCACAATAATGGCTATGTTATTTCCTCTCGCTTTCTGGTCACTTCCGCACAAGATACAATTATGAAAACTTCTAAATCTAACCTTTTTACTGAATATGTAGTAATTACTCAATCGCCCAATCCTTCACACACATATTATCATTACCAAATTCTGACATTCCCCTGTCTGCATTCATAAACAACCAAATCTCTCCTGTACTTGAGGGCATGGGCGCCCTTTCTTCGAGGGAGGGGGTGTAATTGGCCTTAATTCAACAAGCATGTGAAATACCTGCGCAAATCTCATTAGACGCATCGATAAGTCTAGAGGAACACTACAATTAAGGCATGAAGATTATCTACGCAGAGCTACAATCTCTTTTCCGCTTGTAGACAACATATAGTCAAAACAACAGAGCCAAGAATAAAAAGAATCAGAGGAAAAGAGCATATCAGTTATGGGAGGAAATATCCTTCGAAGCGAGCCTGCAAAATTTCCAATTTCAAAGGGAGCGAGTGCCATCCTCCAGCAAGCTGGATGGCTGACATATGTACACAGATTACAAGGATTCAACACAAGAATTGAAATTGAATTTCTGAAAAATTTGCAAGAAGGGAAAACCAGAGTTAAAGGCCGAACTATACCAGTTACAGAGGGAATTATCGTGGAAGTTTCTGGAATACCAGCGTAAGGAGAAAGGTGGGCAGAAAAGCATCTCCTCCTGAGAGAAGTAGTAGTATCATACCAGGACCCGGATGAACCGTTGGAACGAAAAAATATAGGGATTAACCCTGCCACTTTACACCAGCCATGGCAGGAGCTGGCGGCATTCATCTAGAAGTTTATTACATGCGAAGGACATTGGGATGTGGTAAAACCTCGAAAAATCAAACTTTTAGCTGCACTTAAACAAAAAATTTCAATTAATCTGCCTGCCTTTTTGAATTTTGCATTGCATGATACTGTTGTTTGATTGAGGAAAGCCAAGAATCCCCAAGCAGTGGTTAGTCACGAGGGCTTGATAAAACTAATCATCATTCATGAGCTAGATAAGCAGCAGATAGCATGGGATAATTTCATTAACCTTGAGGCACAGGAACCAGAAGTAAACCCTAACGGAACCGAAATTGAGCCACCTAGGGTAAATCCTCTAAGAAGAAAAAGGACCCGAACCTCAACGTCAGAGCCAAGTAGAAAAAAACAGTCCAAGAAACCCCAAGGAACCTCGAACCTCATGGAGGAAGTAGAACCATCCCATGCACCCTTGCAATAATTCGAGGAGGAAATGGCCTGAGTCCTAAGAAAAATAAGGACAAACTATGAATTGAGAAACCCATTGGAAGCAGGGGAGCAAGAGGAAATTTCTGATAAATCCACCACCCCCAGCAGCTCTGGTCACACTAATATCTTACCTGACCAAGAGGAACCACGAGATGATGAGGCTCTATCTCCTATTGATAATTACAAAGTGTATAGTGATGGACAGGCAGAGGAGAGATTGGAATCACAGGATTATTCAGGTGACACTGTCCTTGTGGAGCAGAGCACACACATAGAGACAACCCCTTTGTCACTAGGAGGTAGCATCGCTCCTCCTATTCAGGACCCTCACATTGAGGTCAGTTCTGAAGACGTAATCAGAAACACCATTCTAGACGCTATCCCTGAAAAATGGAATTCCGCTCCCCTATCACCTGTTGAAATAAGGATAGGTGAAGATTCAGATGAAAGGAGAAGTGAGAAACTAAGAAGGACCTGCAAGAGATTGAAAAAATTGGTAAAATATCTGAGAAAACAACTGAGAAAAGAAAGAAAGTCCCAGAAGCCAAGGATAGAAATCTCTATTGCAGGAACTCAGACAGAACCAGTAAATACTGTCGAAAGCAAAATGCAAACTGACTTAGCCGACACCATGGAAACTGGAATACAAACCAATTTTATAACTACTACTGAAATTGAAATACAGACCAACCTAGCAGACACCACCAAGGATGAAATGCAGACATAACTGGAAAAAATCATCGAAGCCTCCACCCAAACTGATTAGAATGTTATAGAGGAAAAGGGGACCCAAATAGGGGAAGCCCCTGCCTATGCCCATCTAGTAGAGAAAGTTGTGAACTAGAAATTATGAAATGAGCTAGTGCAAGTGCGGCATGAACTAACATAGTGCAGGAAGGAGGTGGTGCCATTACAAGAATATCAGGCACTGCAAAATAAGTTCACTAACCTCTCCACCACAGAAGATGAGACATTCACGCAGCTTAGAGGAGAGTAAGAAAAGTTTAAAGTGGTACAAGAGTAGGTAGAGCAAGCTAAGAAGAAAATCTCTATAATTTTCTCTCTATATAATGATGCACTATCATGAAAAGCTTCGGCAACCAACTATGCCTTGTTCCTAACAGAACGGTATTTAATCTTGAAAGTTAAAGTTGTCAGGGCAGGAAAACCCACTACCTTCAGGACCATAGAATAATTTGTCCAATGTTGTAACGATCAGGATGAGTAGGTCCAAAGCCTCTTGTGTGAGCTTTACATGCATAACTTCTTCCTAGAAGAAGACATGGACAGGAACCCTAGCCCCTTCATAGGGGATGTACAGTTGCAAGCCTTCCTTTCATTTGCTAAAAATCAGATCAGGTGGGCCAAAGCCTACAACATCTTCCAGAAAAGAGAGCATAGTCTAGTTTTATGGGTTAGGGGGGAGCCTACGAAACCCCTGCAACTGATCATCCATCACAAAAAATTCATGAGAGGGCTAGGTGTGAGGACTAGGCTGGGACCCATCCATAAATATATCATAGAAAATGCACGAGAATACTTTGAGGACATTCGTGAAGCGGCCTTAGCAGCAGCCAAGAAAATATGGATGGCCTCCACAAACAATGTGAAGAATAGGGAGCCATTCAGTTACAGGAATTTCAAGGCTGCTACCTCCAGATTCCTTTCATACAGCAGCCTAGTCTATAGCATGGGGCCTGCCTAGTTGGGATGCAGATACATAAAACCTCTCCTCTGGCATCCTCCCAAGGATTATAATCACAATTAAAAACTACCATAAGGATCCATAGGCACTGCCTTTGCACTCATGAAACGAAAACAAGGCTTCAAGAGCATACAACAAAAAGGCCTACCCTGCCTACTACTTAACGCAGCTACATCTCAATCATCTGTTTGCATGAGGATATGAAACTAGGTAAGCAAGGGAGTATGTTGGGCCCAAATTAAGGTATGATTCTCACCCTATAAGTACTTCAAATTATGTTATAATTTCAAGGGAATCCCTATTCATATTAACAATAAAGAGAATAAAAGATTGTGAAAACAAGAACAATTGGACTAATGATGAAAAGAATGTTTTTGTAATAGAAAATTGACTTCTCTTATCTCTGCATGTGGGAAGGCAAAATGGCTGGACCAATAGGAAATGGAAGCCAACCAACGGATGCAAGCATATGAAATCCTGGTAACTCCCAGTGGCCGGCAGAAGGCAGACAGATGAATTCGAGCCCAAGAACTCAAAAGACAACCACGCATAGTGGGTTGTCGTTTGGAAAATACTTTTGCATTTTTTAAATCACCTTTAAAAGGGAAAAGGACGAAGGAGAAGGGGAGTTAGAGAGAGGATAGAAGATTCATTCTGTAATAGACACATCAGAAACAATCTGTCTAATTTTGTTTTTGTAACATCACTGGAAGTAATATAGAGCTTTGAACAAGAATATTTTGAAGTTTTTACTGCGCTAGGGCTTCTGGTGGTCTGGGCCCAACCTCTAGAAGTTCCACGCAATTTTTCATACTCTCTGTAGTTGTAGAACCAATGCTGAAGAATATGATGTAGTTGTAAAGTATATTTCCATTCAATACAAATACAGTTCCCTTTTTTCAAGATTGTTAGAAATTGCATTCTTGAAGTAGGACAATCACAATCATATTTTCCAACTTACAGCAATACTTTATTATCAATAGATAGTTCTAGTTCTTTTAATACCATTGCATTTGAATTACAGATTGTAGAATAAGTTGATTTCAATATTATATGTCTTTATGAATTGTATTCTTCTTCAACCATAACGAAGCGTTCAACCATCGATCAATGTTGATTAATTAAGTCATAAAGAGAACTCCATTGCAAAATTACTTAATTAATTGTTGTACGATTTATTTAATTCACTTCAATCATACTGTTGTTCCATTACTATTCAGCTTAGTTATCCTATTGTTCCATTACTTCTCAGCTAGTTATATTGTTGTTCCATTACTTCTTAGTTAGCTAGACTACTGATTCAATTTGATTCCATTACCGTTTATCTTAGTTAGACTGTTGTTCCATTCCATTCCATCGTTGTTCAGTTGATTGTCGAATTCAATTCAATTTCTGCTTGATTTCTCTAAATTGTTGTTCGGTTCAGTCAAACTACTGTTTAATTCTATTAAATAAATGCAAAATCTTGTTGCTCAATCTTAGGTTAAAAGCCTATCCAAGCCACCCCTTGTAGGATAAGCAAGCTCAGAAAGTTAGTAAATTCTTCCTCATAAGTGACAAGGAACATATGTTAGACGAACTGACTCACATAAATTGTGCCAACACTCTTGAAATAAAAAGACTTATCCCAGGTTGATAATTAAATGAGAAAGCACTAGAGTTGTCAATAAAAAGTCACCTCTTTCAGCATCAACACTTGTTTTACTAGTTCAAAGGATTTATTTCCTTCTAAGGTCCATTTAACTCCTGTCTCTCTTTTTAGAATGTTTGTAATGTTTCTAAGGACTTCAACTAGGTTGGGTATGAACCTTCTTAAGAAATTGATCTTTCCAATGAAATATTGCAGTTCTTTGATACTTCTAGGATGGCTAATTTGCAGTATTCCTTCAATCATTTTTGGGTCTATCTTGATTCTCTCTTTAGATATTATATGGCCTAGAATTTTACCTTCTTGGAGGTCAAATAGAGTTTTCTTGGGATTTAAGGATAAACCATATTTCCTGCATTTTTCAAAGACTTTTCTGAAGTGTATTAGGTTCTCTTTATCTGTTTTGGAATAGACTATAATGTCATCAAGATAAATCACAATGAAGTAACCTATTTCTTCCGAGAAAGAAATATCCATGGCTCTTTGAAAGGTGGCACCTGCATTCATTAAACCAAAGTGCATCTTCACATACATGAAAGTGCCCCAAGGTGTAGTGAAATATGTCTTAAGTTAATCATCAGGGTGCACATGCACTTGGTTGTATCCTAAAAATCCATCTAGCAAAGAAATTCTTTTAGAACCCACTACCCTTTGTAAGATGTGATCCATTTTGGGCAAGGGGTAGTTGTCTTTTAAGGAGGCTTTGTTTAAATTTATAAAGTCTATGCAAAGCCTTATTTATCCTATTTTCT
This sequence comes from Pinus albicaulis, assembly GCA_034641835.2. Lineage (NCBI taxonomy): Eukaryota > Viridiplantae > Streptophyta > Pinopsida > Pinales > Pinaceae > Pinus > Pinus albicaulis. The sequence continues at coordinate 233,525,060 of CM076579.1, forward strand.
TCCTCACGGATACGAGATTGGATACCCACTCTGAGTATCTCACAGGGACTATGATTCCAGCATCATACACTTTATTGATTTCCTTCTCAACCAGGGGTAATTTCATAGGGTTTATTCTGCACAATTTTTGTCTAAAAGGTTTCTGGTTTTATTTGAGGGGTATCTTATGTTGAATTATCTCTGTATCATATGATTTTAAGTCTTCATAACTCCAAGAAAGAAACATCATAAAAATCTCTAAAAATCTCAAGATATTTCTGTTTTATGTGAGCTGGTAGTGTTTTGGATAATTTAATCATCTTAGGCTTTTCTTCACTGCCTATATTGCATTCCTCTATTTTAGTTTCAGTGGGTTCCATATTTGGCTTTTTAGCAACTTCATTAAAGTCAAACATTTTTTCTAGAGGCATTAATCCTTTTGGCAAGTTATCAGTTTTAGACTGTAGCACCTCAAAGTCCTCTTTTTATAAATCATTGCATATTTCTGTTTTATATTTATGTTCCTTGGTTAACAGATTTATATTAGCAGTGTCAAGAGGTTCTTCTTTACAAGATTGTTCCTTAGTAGGGTAGTCTTATTCATACTCTGAGTCTGAATTTGGCATTTCAAACTCATTTCTGGACTGCAGGAAAACTTCTATCTGTTTATCTCCTTCAAAAAATTGCCATTATTTTACATTATCTGGAACTGTTGGTCTATATTTGACTTGGACTGTGTATCGTTTTCTTTCATAAGGTTTTTCACAAGTACTAGCAGCAAATGCGAGACCATTAACGAGGATTTTTTGGTTCCTAGGGACAAAGGTAAGCTCATATTCAACAAATTTTTTCAAGAGGTCAATGGCATCATCCCTAAATGCTCTTAATCTTGGATGCTTGGCAGTGTATTCCCCATTTATTTGCCTAATAACCAGTTATGAATCTCCATGGACAATTATCCTCTTGGCTCCTAATTTCTTTAATAAATGTATTCCTAAGAGGAGTGCTTCATACTCATCTATGTTATTAGTGCATTGAAAGTTTAGTTTGTATGAGTGGCCTTAAGCATGATTGTTTTCTGTGTTATGCACCCATAGGCCTGCTCCTGCACCAGTATTGCTACAAGACCCATCAAAAATCATAATCCAAAGAGGTCCAATTTCAGATTTGTCATTAAAGTCATTCATGTCTTCTTCATTCTGTTTTGTATGGTTGTCACCATGTCGTTCTTCAAGATCTGCTCTATGTTCATTTTTACTTTGTTCCCCCAGGTTTTCATTGTGTTGAGTGTTTTCAATTTGGCTCTCATGGTCAGCCTTATGTTGATGGTCAGTTTGTTTCCTATGATCTTCCTTGTGTTTGTTGTAATTTTCTGATTTAGAAAACTTTTTTGGTTGTTCCTCCTTCCTTTCCTATTTTTCTATTGTTGTTTTCTTATCTTCTCCTCCTTGCTCATTAGGATTTTCACCATTGTAAAGAATGAATGAGTCAAGGTCTGTGTGAATAGAATAAAGAGGGGGGTTATCTAGTTTTTCCTGACTAGTAACCATGTATTTCATGTGTGTTTCCATATATAGCCTTCTTGGTTGACTAAAGATAGGGATTGTGGCATAATTCATATCCATATGTAGGGTGCCTTGGAGTTTAGCACCCCATGACCTTGAAAGGAGCATGCCATATTTAGGAGGTATATTAGCCACTACTATATCCATCACTAGGCTTTTGGTTGGGATTTGTGCTAAGTTGACACATAGATCTTTTATGAGGCCTAGGCATTTAACTCTCCTCGATTCAAAAGAATATAAATATTTGTACGGCCTAGTTACCTCAAGGCCTAATCTTTACATCACTACTTTAGGCATAAGGTTGTGGGAGGCTCCTGATTCAAGCATGGCATTGTGCAAAATTTTATCATGGACATTTAAACTGACATAAAATGGAGGCACGCCTCCTTCTTGAAATTTCCCTTCTACTTCTGGTCCAAATAGAAGCTTAGGTTTATCATCATTTAAATTGACAGAATATGTGTTTTATCCTATGTTCAAAGCTCTTAAAAGTTTAGATTTATATACATCCTGAGTGATTAGTTCAATAAGGGGAATAGAGATTTTGATTTTAGCAATTTAGTTCTCTATGCTTAAAGGTATCTGAGTTTTAGAAATGTTTAAATCAACCTTTTTAGTCACTGTTTTCTCATCAATTTTAGCTTGCTGGTTTTTGATATTTATAGCAGTTAAGACAGTTTTACTAGGAGAATTAGCTGAGGTGCTAGTGCTTCTTGGGTTTCCAGATTGCTTGCCACTAGATTGGTTGTTTTTTCCTTTGTTTCTATTAGAGATTTCAGCCACTATGTTATTATTTTCTGTTGTCTTTTTAGCAATGTTTTCAGCATTGTTTTCGGCAGAAATTTCAGAGGTTTTATTTTTAGGATTGTCTTAAATCTTTTTACTCCTAAGGTCATATTGTCTGTGTACTTCCATTATAGCATTTTCAAAGCCTTGTTTGTAGTCTTCATATTCTAGGCTCTCTTTTTCATAAGGTGTAAATATGCCTTGTTCTTCTTTAGTGAGGAAGACAATATCCTCATTGTTTACTCCCATTAAGTTTATGTGATTTTCCTTTACTTCTTCTATTATCCCCTCATCCTCATCAGCATAATTTTCTTGAAAGGGAGGTCTGATTTGTTGATCAGGGCCTCTTTGTCAGATTTGAGGAGGGTTTCTCCTAGAGTTCTGGTTTTGATTATGAGTCTGACTTTTGTTTTGAGGAGTTGTTTGGTTTTATCTAGGATAAGCTCTCTCATTAAAATTCATCCTCTCCATCATCATTTCCATGGTTTTGACTAAGTTATCAAGCTTTGTGTCAGATTTGGAGGATACAAATTATTCCCTATGTGTGACTCTTTTCTCATTTTTCATCCTAGCTCTTTTAGCAATCAGATTTTCCTCTACACTTACTGCTCCCCTCTGCATATCTTCTAAGGTGAGGGGTTCCCTCTCTCTTAATTGGTAAGCCATTTCTGGGTCAAATCCACCAGGAAATTTCATTAGAGCTAGACCTTGTGGAGGTTTCATATGTACAGGCAGGGCATTGTACACACTATTAAATCTAGTGCAGTACTCTTGTACACCTTCTCCAACATTTCTCTTAATTTTTTGATATTATTACAAAATTTGGAGAGGGTTCTTCTTTAATTCCCATTTGTTTAAGAATAATTGATGAAAAGTAGGGAGATCATTTATGTTGTTAGGGGTTAAGACTTTGAACCAGTTTCTTGCTTCTCCCCCTAGGCTTTGAGAAAACATTCTAAGTCTACCAGTTTCATCATCTATTTCTTGTCTGTCAAAGTAGTCATTCATTTTTTCCACATGTTGTTGAGAAGTAGTAGAACTACTAGCATCATATTGTAGAAATTTATTAATACTGATGTATTACCGGATTCTCCTAATCTAACAATATTTATCTTCTTGCTAAATACAGAATCCTTCCACTATTAACCTTGCGTAAATTTAAAACTCAATTGCAAACACATGTGAATAAATTCAATCACACATAACACAGTTGTTTAACAAGAAATATTAAAGCTAAAAACCCCAACTATCATATATTATGTATATCAATGGAATCATGTAATAATCTCATAAAAATCTTAGTAAATCAAGCTCTCGGTACAATGTACATTCATTACACACTGTCATGTAGAAATTTGCATCTCCATGCACCAATGTCTTGTCTCTTGACAGTCTGCCTCCACTGCGCAATCATTGCTGAAGAAGACCATTGAATGAATTCGAATTGGCCTTACCTTGACTGTGCAGTCCTCATCGGCAACTCCAATGTGTGTTAGATGCATTGAATGCATCACTATAGTCACAACGGATAGTCCATCTCACCCTTTCACCTATCTCTCCACTGGGTCTCCACTGGAACTGCCATGCACTGTAGTTAACTGATGTTTCTGTTCAGTTGTTAGTGAGTTATTAGTTGTGAATTAATTAACTAATTAATTCAATTAACTCTTACTAGTGTATATTTCAGTTAAACTGATACAACTAGCTCAACTAAGTTTAACTCACTTAACTGAGTTAAACTGAATAACAGCTCCATAAACTACTCTTCCAACTCTGTCATAACTTTGCCACTTCAGTTCTAACTGAGTCCTCCATGCATGAGCCACCATTAGGGGAATTTTGAGGTCTAAAATGGGCCTCCTAAGGAAATAATAAAATAATAGCTAAACCAATAAAATAATATTTATGAATTTTCAATTCACTTTTTGCACCCACAATATATGTAACCATAGTTAAATTCAATTCAAAAGTTGTACCAAAATAAAATTAATAAAAAAATTGTGTTGATGTGACTATAAATAAGAATGAGTTTTTCAAGAAAAATTCATTATCATTGAACAACTAATGAATTTGTCCTTTGTACTTAAATAACTTAAAATAAAATATAAATATAAATTTATAAATTCTTAATTATATTATATGCTATTAATTAAAATTTATATTATTTAAATTGTATAATAGCATGTAATTAATATACTATATAAAAATAATATAATATAATAAATATATAGGGATATGCATTGTTTCTTTCAAGAAATATGAAATGAAAATAATATATTTTTATTCAAAAAGCGTGAAATGACATTTATTATGAGTACTTTACTTTGACTTTAAAAGTACTTAGATCACTACCATGGTTAACCATGAGTTTTTATCCACCATTGAGAATGTGACAGGTAAGTACCTTTAACTCAAGCAATGCCACCTCAACCATTATGGATGATGTCATCCCCTAAAATGTGATTGGTTCTCATAAAGTGAATTTTGATTGTACATTTTCCTTAGGAGGCCCATTTTTCCTCTATAAAAGAAGCTATCTCTCTTAGTACAAGCTAGCTGAACTTGGAGAATTAGACATACTATAGCTATATGACTAAAGATAGAATAAGAAGGAATTACATTGAGGAAGTTTGAGTCCATGACTTCTGAGAGAGCTTGAGTCCATGCCTTCGTCCCGTCCAAATTCCCTGACGAGCATCTAAGACGCGCTTCTCTTGAACCCCGCTAGAGGATACTGCGATGTCAAAGCATCAATTCTAACTCTTCCTTCTATTCATTTATATACATGACTACTGTTTTGTTCCACTGTTGTGTTATGATGTTTTTTTAATGCAATATGTTTATCCCTCTTTGACTGGTTAATATTTATGAATGAAATGTTGTTATCTTGTATGTTGTCCTTGTTTCTTATTTTATGTGCAGGTATCCAAGCATAATGGCGAATGGATTGTGACTTGTCTAGGCAGGAGTGAGAGGCCACCACTACTATAGCAACAATGACAACGTTGGATTCCATGTAGGTCGATCTACTATGTACCTTGTTCATTCAATAATTAGGAAGAAAAAAATTTGCGTGTCCCTTTGTTTCTAGACCCACTCTAGGGCTAGAGGAATCGTCTCTGTCCGCGGAGAGGATTTACCTGCATAACAAATTGGCAACTCCACTGGGGAACAACATGGGTTTGTCATTTCATTTTTGTTGGGTCGATTTCAATTATTGCTTTAGTTTTCTGTCTTTTCTGGTTTGCTTGTTTAGTTTTCATCCTCTGTTCAGCTCCAGAGTGTCAAGATTTACCTCTACTCATTAGGTTTTGGTTTTTCCTCTTTTTCCCATAGTTATCTAGCTTGGCGTGGTTTTTCTCTGAACAGTCATGCCAATTGGCACAGGTTGCTCTTTTTACAGTTGCGCCAACCCCTGTATGGCACGGATTATAGCCTTACAGTCGTGCCAACCCCTGTAGGAATTGGTTTGACCTCCTTGATGAGTCTTTTGGTCAATTGTGCTTGCTTCTGGTTATTTTTTATGCACAATTATGCCTTTGGGATTGTTTTAATTGCTGTCGACTTGCTTTTCTCAGTTGTTTTTCCATCTTCTTATTAGTTTCAGTTGAGGCCTTAGGGTTTCTAGCTGTCCTAGTGCACTGAGCCTTTTATTATAAAATCAAGTCGGTTTGATTGTTGTCAGTCTCATTTGTGTCTTGATTGCACTTAGTTTTCTTGATCTTTTAAGTGATTTCCTTGGTTGCAGAGTCATTTCGTTTTCTTGATTGGTTCTTTGCCTTATTGCTCCAAGCATAGATTACATTGATTTTTTTGATCATTTTGAAAATTGTCTCTTGGTTTTAAAGATTGTGACATTAGTTTGAGTGATTTCTTGTGTTTTTTTCGTGTTTTATTGAGTCATTCAATTTCTATTCCTACACAACACTTAAGCTAGTGTTTGTTTTCGTTTTTCATGTAATTAGTGCGTCATGTAATTCTTTTCATTGAAAAAATAAAAAACATATTTTGCATTCTTTCTTTGCATTGAAAGTGAAATACTCTTTTGCATAACTAGCATCTGATCATCTAGGAAAAAGTTTCATTTTTGTTATATTTTGTTAGATGCATTAGTGGATTTATTCGCATGGTCTCATTGATTTCTTTTGTTTGAAAGATCTCTATCCTTCACATAACTAGCATTCATTGAATCGGAAATGATGTTCATTTGCATATAGCTTGCATTTATGGATTTTTGAGATCCAAAATCGATAGGACCTTAAAAGTGAAACATAATCCAAGATCAACTTTAAAATTTATTTAATTAACCTAAGGAAGCATTGAAACCTAACGAAAAAAATTTAGTGGTCTAGGCTAGAGACATGTTCCAGCGTCTTAAAACCTAGTAGCTGTCATTCATCATCTAGCTTTAGACAACGCTAGTACAGACTTGTGCTCTCGTACCATCAATTATATAAAGGGGGAGCCTTCTAGGTTGCAATCCTTTTATCCATAGGAAGCTGAGTCTGCCGCCTTGTAACCATGATACACCGAACATAGCATTCGGGGGACTACATACACGTATGTCAAGTCCTTGGTCATTTCTGTTTCATTTTATCACCAAGGTGTATATGGCAGTTCACGGAAACTTGGTATACCCTCTTGCTTAGTATTCCAGAGTAGTCATTTTGATCTTTTCATGACTCTTTAAAAAAAAAAAAGATCATCGAGCACTTTTCATTTCATGCTCGTTTAAAATTGAAAGCGAATAGAGTCATCTTTGGCCTGTTTCTCGACTCTTTGAAAATGAAACAACAAAATATGGTTTCGGTGTTATAAAATTAATCACCTACGATCACACGCCCATTAAAGTTTTATTACTTGGCCTGTTGTTTTTTCCTTGGTTTTGATCTTGGTGTTGGAAATATGATGCTGAGTGTTGTCCTTGATGGCAACCCACTTGATGAAGATGATGGCAACCTATTTGATGAAGTTGTCCTTGATGGAATATGTCTTGATGATCTTGTTAAATGATGTAAATATGATGTATCTACAATGAGTGCAGAAGGTAATAATGGAAGGAATCTCAGTATGTTCCAGAACATGATGAAAAAAGTATGTCTCAAGGCAAATGCAGATTTGTCTAGACAAAGTAGCGTATGCACGCGGGAAATAACGTGCCAAGTCGCGTATGGGCAAAAGCGCTCTAAATATGTAAAACCAGGGGTAACCACCATGGTATTGACCCATTGTATTGAGTAATGATTCGTCTATGTGACCCCGTCCAGGAATACCATCGAAAGTAATGTGTTTTTGGCTCATGGTATTGATAAAGGGTAAACCTATATAAGGAGAAGAAATTCATTGTGCAAAGGTGTGCAAGAAGTCTGAGCTTGAATGAATACTTCTCTATGAAGTATATCTGAATGGAAAGGGTTATAGTTGAATGATAGATTTGAATGCATGATGCACCAATGAAGAAAATGATGAAGAAGGGAATCTAGATCTGAAATGTATTTGTATCTTCTAAATCTGTTTATGGAATGATTAGATCTGAGATGAGGCGAACATCTGTCTGAAGTAAAGGGTAAAATCTGTGTGATGTATCTGTTCTGAAGAATTGCAATGACCTAAATGTCTGAAGAACTATACGCTAGTTCGCCGCAGAGTAAGCGCGTATATACGCGGGTTTGCTGAAGAGAAAGCGCGTATGGGCAGTAAAATTAGCTTTGTAATATGTACAGAAGTATACACGGGTTTGTATGGTCGAAGGCGCATATATACGCAGGATCAGTGAAAGGAAAGCGCGTATGAAGATTAGGGTTTGCTGAAGTATGAAGTACCAAATGTCTGATCTGTTCTGCTATGTTACTGCTATCCGTTGATGATGTATGATTGAGCTCAAATGTATGGAGTGGGTCCAGTCTGAAAATCTGATGAAACGTGGCCTACAAGTTGTGTTCTAAAGGAAGCTTTGGATCCAGTGTGAAAATTGATGAAACGTGGTCCATGGTGGCGCTAAGGGTTGTAGCCTTCAGTCAGGGGGTTGTAGCTCCCTTCCAGGTGAGGCTGGTAAACGAGATCAGGGGGTCGTAGCTCCCTTCCAGGAGAGGCTGGTAAACGAGAGCAGGGGGTCGTAGCTCCCTTCCAGGAGAGGCTGGTAAACGAGCGCAGGTGGGTGCCTGCGTACTGGTATGAGTTTTTGCCAGTACATAAGTTGTAATATGTTTTCTTTATAATAAAATATTGAAGGTTGAGCAATGGCAGCGGTGGTTTTCTCCCGACTTGGGTTTCCACCTTAAATCCGGGTGTTCATGTGTGTTGCTTATGTGTGATGATTTGTTCTATTCTTACTGCACATGGTTACTGTTTATTGAACATCTAATGAATGAATGATGGAATGATATAAGTGAAGAATTATCTGCATAATAAGACCTCTGGACATACGCATGTTTTATTAAGGGTATCCGCGTGTATACACGGGTTGGCTTTTGGAAAGTAGAGTATGGGTTTTGAAGTAAGAAAAAGTAAAAGGTTTTGAGTAAGTCCTAAATACTGATTCAACCCCCCCTCTCAGTATTTTTCCCAACACTTGGAGTCCTCGACTGGTTTTCTTTTTCCCTTTCTGTTTTGATATACAGTCACGGTGGTAGAACCATCGGTTTCGTCATCCTCACTGCCTCCTAGTGGTAGTTCTTTCCCAGACATTTCTTTTGAAACCCCTCAATCCACTAGGTTTGCGAAGATCTCGTAGCCTATTCTCCCATCTGTCTTGCCTCTTGCTACTCGATCTCCTCCTGAAGAGCCAGTTGAGTTCAATTGGCCTCCTTCTCGTGCCTGGTCTGGTTTTGGGGAAGAAGGAGATTTTCCTCCTCTTACGGCGAGCTCGCCATTTTTTGCTGTTGCTGTGCCTCCTAGTCCCCGTAGTCTTTTTGAAGATCTTACGGCAGAGTCAGATATGGACTCATCTTATCTTATTGGTAGTGAAGGAATGCATGTTTCTACAGGAGAATATCATCTTTTTCCAGAAGATGTCCCTCATTTTTCTACTCAGTCTTCTCCACCATCAGTGTCACTTCCGCCTCGCTATCGGTCCTTGAGTCAGATTATGTCTGGTGTTGCCTCCATTGTGCAATCCAATAAATTAACTCCTTCTTAGAGTTCGGTCTTACCTTCATTAGGACTATCGCCTTCAATACCTAGTTCATCGATTACTATTACATCGGTTCCAGTCTGACTGATGTTCTGTGTGGCTTCATCCACACCTATTATTACCCATCAGTCGTCAGGATATTTTCACACCTGCAAGTCTATTTTTCTCAACCCTATGTGGTCTGTTAATCCCGGTCCAGGTAGCTCACAAACCCATGCCATGGAAGCCCCGTCTACCACTACCACACCTATGGTTTCTACCTATATGTTTGATGAGAAGATGTTGGATATTCACCGATGTTATGCTCCTTTTGACGGAGGCCACGCTTGCTTCCAGTGTTATTTCCACTACCCCTATGATTCCTGGTGGACTTACTTTTGAAGAGTATCTGTTGGTTGTTCAACAGCAGAGCTCTCAGGGTTCTCAGCAGCCTCAGGCTCCTGGTAACCCTCTTTTTCATCATTATTATGTTGCCGGTAACCCTGTTTATTCATATCTGCTTCACTATGATGAGCATGGTAATCTGGTTTATTTGCCTCCTACTAATCCTTATCAGTCTATTTCTTGTTTCAAGCCTACCTTGCCTATGCAACCCTATGGATTGCAAGGAAAACCCCCTATGGGACAACCTTTAGTTCAACATGGACAACCCTTTAGTATTTTCGGTCAGTCTTCGAATCAACCAAGACTATCTTATGCTCCTGGGGGGAAAATCTACCCATCGCAGGGACAACCTATTGCACCACAATTGTAGCCACATGCTCAATATGGCATGAATGTTGTGCAACCAGGACAACCCTATGGTCCTCCCCTAGGTCAACCTAGTTATCAAGGACAACCTGGTCCATCACAACCATCAGGCGAACCTTTCCCACAAGGCCAACTCAGTGGCCCTCAGCAACCGATTCAACCTGCTCCTCAGCTGGTTCCATCGTTTCAACAGCCCATTCTACCTGCTCAGTAGCCTGCTCAACCTTGTCAGTTGGGTCTGCCTACTCAACCGCAAGGTGCTTACTACCCCCAAGGTTCATATCAATCGGTATATACTACACCTCAAGTTCCTTAACCTCAAAATAAACCTATTTATCATCAACCTCAAAGCCATGCTTACATTCCACAACATACTCCATACACTGCTCAACAAGGACCTCATTGGTCTACTCTGACTCAATATCTTGGTCCTTAACCCCAGTATCAACCAACTTATCCTGCTTCTAATCCCTATGATCTGAATCCTTCAGGACAGAATGTGTGGGGATAGAATCCTTCTTGGACTGGATGGAATGTACTTGCAGGTCCTTATCAAAGACCTCCGATGATTTTCAATACCCAATTACCATTTCTTTCTATGTTGGAATTACCTGATGTGTCTAAGTTAATGAACGATCCCATTCTTCATAATCCGTATTGGCCTACGGTTCCAACCAATATTCCTGGTGATTGTCCTAAATTTGAGGGAAAGTCTGGTGAAGACCCCCAAGCACATGTTATGACTTACCATTTGTGGTGTTCCTCTAACTCTTAGGTTGACGATTCTATTAGACTCCGTCTTTTCCAGCGAACTCTTACTGGTGTCGCTGCAAAGTGGTACATTGAGCTACCTCATGGTGTCTTCCAAGATTTCAATTATTTAGCCATGGTGTTCCTTACGCATTTTCAGTTACAAATCCATTATGAGACTGGGACGCACCTCCTCACTTCATTGAAACAGGATCGAGCTACTCATATCTCGGATCATATTCATGAGTGGCGACGTCGTCGTCGCATGATCAAATTTGAAATTCCTGATCAGCTTCTAACTCATTGGTTCACCACCTCCTTTGTTAATCAGATTGCCAAAGACATAGCTATGGGGGCATTTGTAACCGAGGAATAAGCCATTGCTTGCGCCCAGTACCTTGATCTTGTGTATTCTTAGTCTGGCGCATTATATGATATCTTTCCTAATGCTCCCCGACCTGGAACTTCTAAACCACCAGTGACTCCATTTGTCAATGGTATTATTGATTCTTTGTCTCAGACTTCTCAAAATTCTTCATCTTCAAACTCTAGGAAGCCGAAGTCCACTTCTTCCAATAATGTTTCTTCTCAGTCTACTTTGAATTCTGGTAAACCCATAGAAATTAATGTCGTTTAGGCCAATCCTACGAATAATACTTCTAAAGGTAAAAAGAAGGGTAAAGGTAAGGCCAAAGCCGATACCCCGAAACAGGATTCTCAGAAACCTCGTGTTGGTGATGGTTCTCAACGCAAACCGAAGTACCCTTGTTTGATCTATGATGAAGAGAACTTCACCAAGGACTGCCCTTGATGGTCCGAAGTGAGATGATTGCTCAAAGGCACCCAGGGAACTCTGGCCGTTCTTAAAGAACCTTTCCCATCTCATCAGACTCAGATGGTAGAGCAACCTCAGTCCTCTGCCCCATTTGGCTCTCAGGTGTTCATGATGAACAGTTCAGGTGTCGTTTTTATTGCTACTCGATCAAAAGATTATGTTGGATCCTGTCAGGCCACGGGGAAGGAGATCGCTGATTGTCCTCCTCCTCCACCTATTACTGGTCCTCTTGAGATTGAAAGGCCCAATGCTGAATCCATTGTGTGACCACCTTCCAAAGGTGTCCTCCGTAATTATTCTTATAATCCCAATGCCTGTGCCGCTCACCATTACAATATTGTTGAGGATTTGGCTCAGGCACCGTCCATGATGTCTGCATTAGCAGTACTTCAGAGTTGTCCGTCACAACGAAGAGCTTTGTTATCTGCAATAGGCAGGATTGATCCTACCAATACTAACCTTCTTGCTTTCGATCTAGAGAATTTCACTCCACGACTTCTGCATCAGATTGCACTTATTATTCAAGATGTTATTAATGGTCTCGACATTCATTGAGCAGTTGTGGACGAAGACGCATCAACCTGTATCTTGTCATTTTCGTGTTGGAAAGCCATTGGTTCTCCAACCTTGAATTCATCACCAAATGCTCTAGAAGCATTTGATGGAAGAGAATCAAAACTTTTAGGTGTTCTCGCTAGTTTACTGATTACTTTGAAAGGAAGACCGTCAATGTCTAGGTCGAATTCGTTGACGCTAAGCTCAATTATAATCTTCTCCTCGATCGCAGTTGGAATCACGCCATGTTGTGTGTTCCATCCACTCTCTTTCATGTTTTGAAATTTCCACATGAAGGAAACATTGTTACTATTGATCAATTGTCTTTCTTCACCTCTTCTTCTGGGAACAACGTTCTCTATGTGGATAAGATTCTCGCTCCCTACAAGAGCGTAGGGCCAGGTCTTTTTAAAGATCTTTCCCTCATGAGTATTTTTCCTCTTCCTCCTCCGAATACTGTTCAGATCCATATGATTTCTCAGTATGATGACCCATGGATTATTCCTTCGCCTGAACAGGTTGATTCCTTCGGAGATTCAATGCCTTTGAGTCCGATTGAGATTGATTATTGTGAACTCATTGCTGCTTTGGAACCTCCATCCTCTGAGTGTTCTCCTTTGAGCATGTCTCTTGAAATTTACTCTCAATCCCCCTAGCTTGGTGATTCAGATTCGCTTGATCCCTTGAAACAGGTGTTTCCTTCCGATGAGGCAATCGTGGAAACCATCTCTCTTGAGGATCTGCCGTGGGATGATGGTCATCATCGTTCCTTGTTTATGTCTGACCTGGGGGCCATGTCTACTTGTCTCGAGCTTTTTTTAACTCAAGTTCCTTCTCCTTTGCTTCAATTTCTTGTTTTGACATATGACATCTTTATGGAAGGTAACTTGAGTAACATTACACAGACAATGCCTATTGACATTTCCGTTAAACTGGGAATTGTCGAGAAAATTCATATTGGGGTTACTTGTTCTTCTGATGAAGTCTGAGTTTATACTAGCCTTTTTCGCGAGTTCCATGATGTATTTGCATGGTCCTACGAAGCAATGCCCAGCATTGATCCTAGTATAGTGGTGCACGAAATTCCTACTTATCCCGGTTTGAAACCTTTTTGCCAGCGTCTTCGTCCGGTACACCCTAGAAAAGTTGCCGCCATTAAGGATGAAGTTGAAAAACTTCTTTGGGATGGTTTTATTTATCTGATTCCTTTAACATAATGGGTCTCTAATATTGTTCATGTAGATAATAAGCAGGGAACTATTCGTGTCTGTGTTGATTATCATGATATTAATCAAGCTTGTCCTAAGGATAATTATCCCACTCCCTTTACTTATCAAATCATTGATGATTGTGCCGAGAGTGAGATATTTTCCTTAATGGACGGTTTTTCTGGTTATAATCGGATTAACATTCTTCCGACTTGTTAGGGTTCTGTGATTTGGCAGATTGGCAAGCCAAGTGACAGGGTAACATGAAACAAACTTTGGAGCCCAAGGACCTAGCCTTCCTGGACTCAAAGAGGGCTCTCTCTATTTGTGAAAGGGATGTATAGTTGTTTTCTTCTTATGTTTTTGATTTTAGGCTAGTTGTGAAGTAGGTTTTTAGTTTTTTTTTTAGGTTTTTGAGGGAGGAACTAATCAAAGACTAAATAGATAAAAATATTGTTAGATCAACTGAGCTATGGGGTTGAAAAGGTCGAGAAAGCCTGAGATGGCGGACAAGGTATATTGAAGGGCCGATTTGATCAAGGTAAAATGGATCTTTAGGTGGAATGAAATGGGATGGACACTAGGTTTTTTGAAGGACAAACACTTTTAAACATAAATAGATCAACAGCAGACATCTACGTGGTAGGGCTAACCATTAATCACGATAAATGTAACTTCAAACTAATAGATGCATAAAATAAAAATTCAAGCGATAAATAGAGATATAGGACTCTCTAACTTTAGGAAAATTGCTATTAGACTTTGGGGAAAAACAATTAAGACAAAAAAATAAATCAAGCTATGAAGAGGGAACTCCTAGACATCATATTTGAGCTATCGGGCACTTTGAACTAAGATTTCAGAGTTTTAGGCAAAGGGCAAGATTGATACAAGACCTCTTTGGTTCAACTAGGACAATAAAACATTCAAATAAAGGTTTCAGAGATGGAGCTTTGACTATCCATGAGTAAGCAGGGCATACCGTGAATCATACTTAGCATGCATAACAACCATAAATGAAACAAGAAACAAGTTCTTTAGTGATCAAAGAGAATTTAAGAATTCTTTGATATGACTTAAGAAAGAAGAAAAACATAGAAGTTGTAATAAAATCAGGAAACTTGAGGTGCCTCCATGTACATGTCTCAAATCTATTCTTTATTGACCTACAGAAAGAAATAAACATGGAAACATGTATGAAAACTAAGGAAACATAATAGAGAGGAACACTATACCATTTTACCAAGTCAAGGAATCCTATAACAGTCCTCTTTCATCATCCAAAACATTCAAGAAACTATCCAATGCATGAGACAAGTATTTCTTCCAAGCTTGTATAACCATATATTGCTCTACATCATCAATTTCAGCCTTGTTTACAATGAAATCTCTTGGAATATATAGGCCAAAGTGAAGGAGAACCTCCTAGTGCAACTAGCAAGCTCATTGGCCCATCACAAATATCTGATTTTGTCCTTAAGGCTTTGAAAATCCCAAGGCACAAAATATCTATAAAAATATCCTAAAAATGCTAAAAAAGGAAATTAAATTTACTTTTCCCAACTGACAATGGCCAAAAAAGCCTAAATGCACATTTGGAAAAGCCACTTCAGAAAACTGCATTTTTTACAAAAATACTTCAGAAATATAGCACCAGAAAATTCCCTGTCTTGTGGGCAACTTTTGAAGGACCTCCCGATGTCTAAACAAGGCTCTTGATGGCTCTTTGGAAAGCCCTAGATGTATAATTTATGAAAATACTTGTTTTTCCACAAAATGATCAATAGAAGTGTATCAAAAACTGAACTGAGTGGAAAAAACCAAAAAATAGCCTTTGCTGATATGTGGGGCAGAGTGTCGAAAAAGAGAGTGTTTTTTGCCTCTTTGGGGGACCAAAAAATCTTCAATTGATCTGAAATTTTCTGAGTATATGCCCCTAAATTTAATGCATCCAATGGTACCACTCGCAATAGCTGAGGATGCTCCCCAAAAAAATGGCGGCGCCCATGATTTTATGCAATTAGGCCCAAAAATGTCAAAAAACAAGAACATGTCAAAATTTGTTCAATTTCAGTGAGCAAACCCCTTAAGGGTGTTTAGAAACATGCCTAGAAGATCGGGAAAAAATTCCAATTCTAGATGTGTCTTTTCCACTTTTTCTCACTGGGCGCCCTCTTTGGGCGATTTTGAGTTTGTTTCGTTTTTTGGTTGTCTTCCTTGTTGTTTTGGCATTTTTAGTCTTTGGTGAAGAAGTCATGGCCCCTTTCCTAGGAGAAGCAGCTAGTACATGCTTTGGAGAGCACCCTTCATGCTCTATGCTTTGTGTTTGCTTGCCCTCATCATTTCTTGCTTGGGGGCTGCCTTGTTTGTCCTTGTCACTGCTTTCTTCAAGACTGTCATGCTTGCTGCTGTGTAGGCTGCCATTATGTTCCTCTTCATCACTACCTTGCTGCCCATCACTTTGCTCTTTATCATCACTATGCTTCTTGCCACTTTTCCCTTCCTTACTGTCATGTTTGGACCCTTTTCCTTGTTCCTCATCATCACTAGTTTGCTTATATTTTTCTTCTTTGACTTACCAAGATAAAATTATTAAGTGATCACTGAAATAAGTCTTCAACCAACACACCTTTTCCTCTTTGCAAATCACTGTTCTTCTTTGAGTTTAGAAAACAAGTATTTTGTTGAATGAAAACAAAGTCACCTCTTTAGTATTGTGTTTGAGCTAGGAGGCCTTTGCCAAGATCTATTGGTGGTATTTTGGAGACAAATATCTTTTGTTTTTGACACAAAGATAATTCCCCTCAAACACTGCCCTTTTGATATCACTGTCTTGTCTTTGTTTTAGTAAACATGGTGCCCTGAAATCACTGTTAGGATGTCTCTTCAAACTAATTTGAAAGACCTTTACAAAACTCTGCTTTTTCTTCTAGCAACTGTGTGTATTCTTATCTATTTCATAGCACAAAAAAGACTTTCAAAATGGCACATCAACCCTCCTCCCTTTCACTGTCTCTCTGTGGTTATTAGAAACAAAAGGGACTCATTGAAAACACCTTTTAAATACTTCTTCAAACTGATTATGAGACCTTTCACAAAGTCTATTTTTTTGTGGTTATGATAACATGGCGCCCCCTGAAATCAATGTTTTTAAATGACTTCTTTCAACTAACAAAACTCTTTATCCTCTAGTCACTATTTTCTCCTTGATTTAGTAAACTTGGTGCTATTTTGAAATCACTGTTAAGATACCTTTTAAACTGATTATAAGCAGAACCTTCTCCTTTATTTCTCTGTGATTTTGGAAAAGAGGGATTTCTTGAAAATAAAAAGGTTCCTCCTTTTCCTTTGGGCACCAAAACTCTTTCTCCTTTGAAGACTGTGCTATTTTTAACCACTTACAACGATAAAACTCTTTCAAATTGAAAACAAATCTTTCCTCCTTTATCACTGTTTCCTCTGTGGTTTTTAGACAAACAGGCCGCTATCCACTTAAAACCACCAATGCAGCCTCTTAGAACCTAATATTAAAATCCACTTGTTTATGAAGTGATGAAGGTCACTATCCTCTGATTGAAAACATTTCAAAATGTAAATTGCCTATGTCCTTTAAAACTCTGTCTTTTATCATTTTATGGAGGCACCCTTTGACTAAAAGTGAAGTATGAATTCATCACACCTTTAACCCTTTGAATGAGCTTTTTCATGGTGCAAAAATTTGGAGAGCTGACCCTTTGCCTTTTTGAGAAGGAGGCCATTGTTGAAGTTGGCCAAACCAACTGCCCTCTTTGAAGGAGGTTTTCATCACTGTGTTTTCTAACCATTTTCTCTTGAAGGAGGTCATATTAAAGTGTCTTTAACCTTTTTCTCTTTGAATAGATCATTTTAAAGGATTATTTGTGTTGCTGCATAGGCTCCCCACGCAAAAACATAGGCACGCCACGCTGCTTAGAAAAATACACTGAAAAAACCTACAGGTGCGCCGCGCAATTTTTCAGGCACGCTGCGCGCTTTTGTAGCCAGTTTTGGAAGCCTTCCTGGCGTTGGAATTGGCTCGTTGGAAATATATGGAAGTATAATTTCCAAATATGCTTTATTTTTTTCATTTGGTGTCCATTTGGTTGTTCAAAAATTGACTTTCCCAACACTGGTCAAAAATGGTGAATCCTGGTGCAGAAATGCATAGTGTTGTTTGCAGGCCACTTTTGGATGCCTTCCCGGTGTCAGAATTGGGCTCGAGATGGCTCGTTGGAAAGATATGGAAGTATAATTTCCAAATATTCTTTATTGTTTCCATTTTGTATCCATTTTTTTGTTCAAAAAGTGACTTTCCCAACACTGTTCAAAATTGGTGAATCCTGGTGCAGAAACGCATAGTGTTGTTTGCATGCCACTTTTGGATGCCTTCCTAGTGTCGAAATTGGGTCCAAGATGGCTCGTTGGAAAGATATGGAAGTATAATTTCCAAATATTCTTGATTTTTTTCATTTGGTATCCATTTTGTTTTCAAAAATTGAGTTTACCAACACTGGTAAAAAATGGTGAGTCCGGGTGCAGAAATTCTCCCATGACACCTGTATTTCTTACATTTCTCACAAACCATGATACCTGTGTAGAAACTGAAGGATTTTTTTCGTTGTGAACCTATGATGGAAAAAAGCCTCTCTCACGTTTTTCAATTTCATCTCTTTTTGGTCATAAAATCATTTTGAAACAAACTGCCTAGGCGCTCCTTAACCTCTATTTTTGTGAACCGAAAGAGATGTTTCTTTGACTAAAAGTGAAACATGTTTAATCACACCTTGGAAATTTGAATGAACTAATTTACTATGTAAATCCTTGGGGAGCTGACCCTCTACCCTTTTGTGAAGAAAACCATTTTTGAATTTTTCCAATACTGTTAGGCACCTTGTTTTAATATTTTCTTTTTGACTGTGTATAAACCTTTATTTGCACTGAAAGAAAAACCCTACAAGTGTGACCACCTATGCTTATGTGAAAACATGGTTGTGTCCCTAACTTTGAAATGAAAAGGGCCTTCAAATAATGAAAATATATCTATCTTAGCATTATGCCCTCTGCTTTTTTGAATGATCTGAAAAAAGGTGGCTTCTTGAGGTTTGCCTTTCATTCATCACTTGGAGGGATTTAGCCTATGATAAACCACAATGGATTTGTAAAAAATGAGAATGTCCTTTTTACATAAGTAATCTAGGTGGACTGTCCCTTATACCATTTTGCAGATAAGACTAGAACCCGAGCTTTAGGTCAGTCAATTTCACCACTCATAAGAGGATTGTTTAGTCCAAATTGTAACCTGAGATTTATCCTTTGAAGGAGGTTGTCATAAATACAAGATCAGAGCCCTTTAACACCATCATGCTATATCTTTCCTTGTGATATGAACTATTTTTTTCAACCTATGAGCTCTCATTGAATCACCACTGATTTTGAAACTTGTCTCTTACAACAGAAAACTTACTCAAACTCAATTTGAAACTCTGCTTATGCACCTGTTGCTCATCTTTGGAGGAGGTGGCTCGCATCAGTTTCTGAAGTCACTTAAGAATAGGTTTTCCCTCTGCTTTTCTGTGAAGGAGGCCATAGTATGTCTTCTTAACCCTCTGCTTTTTGAAGGAGGTTATCATCACTGTTTCAAACCATCTGCTTTTTGAAGGAGGTTCCACCATACACATGAAATTTCATCCATTTCAAACCTGTGTTATTTATCTGCAATATGTGTCTCTGTTTGAAGAATACCAATAGGGAATAAAGTGGATTCTTCCTTTGACTATGCTTCTAGGAGTATCTTGAAATTTTCCTTTGACTAATGTTCACATCTCAGGCTTGAGGTAGCATAAGAAGCAACTGTCTTCTTATGTTCTATATGATGATGCCTTTTGAAAAGTTTATGCAATACTGATTTTGGAGGAGATGCTGAAACATTGTTGAACAACATAACATCAGTCTTTTGCATTCATGTGTCTTGGAGGAAGCTCTCTGTTCTTCAGGCATTTTTTGGGTTTCAAACCATACCTATTATTTTCCCTTCACTTACTGTATTTCATTTGTTTTACTAATGGAAAACTAATTCGGCACGAAGGACCTTTTTGACTTTGTCCTTTTACTCTCTTGCACGTTGATCATCATTACATTTACACCCCTGCAAAGATGTAAAATATCTAAGTTTGAACCTTTGAGAACTCCCTGTGGTGTCTTATGGATATTTTTGCCTAATCTAAGCATATTCTTTTTAGACAATGAACTGCTTATCTTCTTCTAATTTGGATCTTTGTTGAACTTCTTCTGAACTGAGAAAAAATGACCTGTTATTGGTGTGCGACCTATGGATCGATCAAGACTTATTTTTCAGAATAGGAAGAAAATCTATGGCTGATTAGTACTAGACAGAGGCTTTTTGGCTTAGGATTTTTTTTCCAAGGAAAGGACTCCCTAAAACACCACTATCTAACTTAGGATTGATCTGGACATATTCCAAGTGTTTTCTTTGGTATGATTAGATCTTCAAATGACAGGTAACCAGGGATAGGGTTGCAGACACTTTGTCAATAGTTGGATAATGAATGGCTTGAGGAATAAGGGTAAATGACAATAGATAACTTTCAGCTATGACAGCTATGGATGGGGTTATTTTGCTGAAACCAGATAGGGCTTGACAAATGGGTTTTTTCTCATCACAGGCTGACAGGAAGGGCTAGGAGGACAAAAATTATTTTGGGGTGTTTTCTAGATGACAGATTTGACGGTTTGGAGATAAGCTTCTAGAAAACTCAGCTAAGGAAACTAGTCATCAATAACAGGTAAAAATACTGATGACTAACACAACTGATCAACATAAGACTGCCTTTATTTGTCCTTGGGGTACTTTCGCATATAAAAATTTCCCTTTTGGCTTAAATAATGTTGGGTCTACATTTTGGCGAGTGATGTTGTATGCTTTTCATGATATTCGACACATCATTAATCTTATTTGGATGACCTTCCTGCTCGTTCAGCTAAGCGCATGGACCATCCTGATCATCTTCGTTAGATTTTTCTTCGTTGTCGACATTAAAATATTTGGATTAATCCGCACAAGTGTGTCTTCTGCATTGATTCTGGTAGACTCTTAGCATTTATCATATCCAAAGACAGAATTTGCCTCGATCCTCTGAAGGTTGAGGCTATTATTAATCTCCCCTCTCCATCCTCATTACATCAGTTACATAGTTTGCAAGGTAAGGCTAATTTTCTACGTCGTTTTATACCTAACTATGTAGAAGTGGCTCGGGAATACACACGCTTATTAAAGTAGGGTGTCCCATTTTGTCGGGATGAGAATGCTCAAAATTATTTTGAGGCCCTGAAGACATTGCTTGTCAATGCTCCTCTTTTGCATCCTCCTAACTATCATCGTGATTTTTCCCTTTATTTAGCCACCGCTTTTAGTATGATTTTCATGGTTTTGGTACAAGACGATGATGACAGTAACGAGCATGTTATTTATTACTTGTCTCGTAACCTTCTCGACCCTAAGACGTGATATGCACACGTCGAGAAGTTAGCGTTAGCTATGGTTCAAGTCGTTCAGTGTTTTCATCATTATATTCTTTTGCGTAGAGTGACTTTGATTTCTGATTACAACCCCATGACCTATATATTTTCTCGATAATTGTTGGGGGGGAAATACTCGAAGTGGAATGTCATCCTCCAAGAGTGCGATTTGGAATTTACTACTGCCAAGTCGAAGAAGTCATTATCCTTTGCTGATTTGATTTTTCCCCTGCCTTCAGACTCTCCTCCATCTCATCCTGAGGAATATATACCAGACGATAAGCTTTTCTTGATTAGCACCCTCAATCTGTGGTACAGTGATATCATCATTTATCTCCAGACTTCTACTTTCAGATTTGAGTTGATGAAGGATGCTCGCTGATCCATATGTTATCAGTTGTAACCTTATTGTATAGTTGGGGATACCCTCTATCATGTTGGAGTGGATTTCATTCTCTGTCGATGTTTGACCCTCGAGGAAGCTGAGAAAGTCCTCAATGATTGTCACAGTGGTGCCTGTGGCAGTCACATGTCTGGTTATGCTACTTCACAGAAGATTCTTCATGCTGGTTATTTCTAGCCTTCTATCTTCAAAGACTACATTGTCGTAGTTCAAAAATGTCATGATTGCTAAGTTTATTAACACAAGATGCGTGCACCATCTGTACCTCTTCATATTGTCATTACTGTTGGTCCCTTTGCAAAGTGGGGCATAAATTTTAAGATGTGTAACCCTCACTCGGCCGGGGGCATGCTTATATTATCGTAGTCGTGGACTACTTCACCAAATGGGCCGAAGCAATGCCTACACTTGCTGCCAACAGTAAGACATCTGCTCAATTCATCTTCAATCATATCATTGCTAGGTTTGGTGTCCCTCAAGACATCGTCACCGATCATGGTTCCCATTTTCGGAATTACATGGTGGCTAAGTTGACTTCTAAGTTGGGTCTGCGTCACGACAGCTCAACGCCGTACTATCCTCAAGCCAATGGCCAGGTTGAAGTTGTGAACAAATTTTTTGTTACCATGCTTCAACGTATGATTGGGATCCATAAATCCAATTGGAATCTCATGTTATTTTCAGCTCTTTGGGTGTACCGAAACTCAGTTAAGAGTGCAACCAAATTCACCCCTTTTCAGTTGGTTTGTGGTCTGGAAGCTACTCTTCCAATTGACTGTGAAATAACTTCGCTCAAGTTTCCTGTTGAATTACTGCTGAACACTTCACCCGAAGAAGAGCATCTTCTTTATCTTGAAAGGTTAGATGAAACCCGCCGCTTTGCTTCTCTAGTAATTAAAGCACATAAAAAGCAGGTCAAAGCTCATTTTGACCATTCAGTTTCCCCTTGTTATTTCATTGAAGGAGATCTCGTCCTCCTGTATGACCAAGCTCATGATAATCTGGGGACAGGTAAATTTCAACCCATGTGGCATGGGCCTTACATTGTTAAACATGTATTGTAGAATGGGGCCTATGAGCTCATCGATTATGAAGGTCATCTGTTTGAACAACCCAGAAATGGGTTGTATCTCAAAAAGGATTATGCATGAGTCGTTCATGCATGATTTGTGTACATAGGTGTTTTTTTCATTTTTTTACATGTTTGATTTGGTGTGCTTTGCGAGCATTTTCCTGCTTATTTGGGTCTTGCTTGTGTAGATGTCAGTTTCACAGATGATGTTTCATGCAGTACCAGGAATTTTTCTTCAGCAGCCTGGTTAATCTATGATCCTACTGGTGAGTTGATAGAACTGTAAGGTATTTTTCTAGGAAAAACTACAAATAATGTCGCTAAATATAGTGTTGTTCTTGAACTATTAACCGAGGCAATCAATCTTGACATACACATATTGCTTGTAAATCTAGATTCACAGCTTGTTGTTCTACAACTCAATGGTCATTATTCAATTAGAAACCCATACATTTTGAGATTGTATTTACGTATTCATTTGTTGGAAAGGCATTTTGATTTTATTACATATCAACATATTCCTAGATGAATGAATGCATTAACTGATACAGTGGCTGACATTGTATTATATAGACATTTGTGTAATTTGTAAAATCATCATCATGTGAAAAGATTTATATAGGAAAATAGTTGTATATATGTATATATATATCACATGTTTGCATCAGTGTGCATCATACATTCAAAAACATATGTGTGTTTCTGTTACATCCTAAGACACCATGTATCTCAAAAATGTAGATATAAAGCCTAGGTGTCTAATCGGTGTGATGCTCATGATAGCATGTCACTACCCATACAAGTCGCCTCAGCAAGCGGTGAATATCTCTTGACACCCCGAATATATGTCTCTGGTAGGCACGAGGAACATCGTTGAATCGTGCATAATCCAGGACTCCATGTGTGATCCCCTCTAGGTTGTGCATGAACTCCTCTTCCTCGCTTCCCTCACCATGAGGATCGAAATCACGAGGAATTTTCCTCGCTATCGGAGACATGCCCGCGGGTCTCTCTGGGCCGACATCTACAAATAAATGGATTTAAAGTCAGAACATACATAAACCAAAAATTCATAATATTACTCATGAAAATTAAAAATGAGTCTTACCCAAATCTTCGTCCCAATCCTCTCCCTCTAGGAGTGGGAGGCCCAGATCACTAATAAAATATGTACCAGAGTAGGGCCAGTCCTCCACGACGATCAATTGTCGGCGGAGCCAATCAAATAACTTCAGTCTCTAGGACATCTGTTGATCGCCCCCTGCCCTTGGCATCAGAGCCGCCCATCGGGCCATCTGTGTTCTCTCGCTGGTGGTGTCGGGACTATAACCTCCTAATGCTGAAGAATTGGTAATCGTTCCAGGAAGAATGATACCAGGATAGATCCATAACCAAATTGCTTAAATTTGGTCTTCTTGCACTTTGTTAGCTGGTGTTTCATGTTTATTGTCACGACCTCTGCCCAATTGTAGATGGTTGGTGATAAGCAGTCTATAGCAAGAATTAATTGTGTTTTTGTTGCTTCGTGCGGTGCTTGCGATCCCGGAGCTCGTGTAATGGTATGTAGCACTACTTTTAGTGCTAGGTATGGGATAGTTTGGATATCAAATTTCCCACTTCATGTTCCCTTCCATGCTCCTCGACATACTCTGTCCATCATCATGGACATACTCTCCATGCAAGGCTGGGTACCGGTTAGGATTGGTGTTGCTCCCCTCCGTGACAATCCTATGATAAAGTAGATGTCAGAAACATCAATCTCAAGTTCCTGATCTCGAAGGATGAACTTTTCTTGATCCTCATCCCATATGCTGATCAAATATTGTAACAAATCTGGTTGAGCACAAAGACATGGTGTCAAGAAGAACTTCTTCAATCCACAGTCGCTGAGAGCTTCCATGCATCTCTCATTTTCCATGGCAAGCTCGTCTTCTTTGCTGTGTTCCAATTCTTTCCATTCTATCACCATTTTTCTGCTTTTTACCTGTAAACACATTCATATGAATGGTATTAGCCTTTTGGGAACTTGTATTTATGAATAACTGGGGTTTGTGACTTACATTGTGCACAAAAAATGGTTTGCACTGTTGGCATGACTATTTCCCAAACAGTCGCACCAATGGGCGCGCCCTAGTATAAAAAATTGGGTGATTGGCGCGACTCTGTGCCCAAAACTCCGTGCCCTAATTTTCATACTTCCTCCCCCAGACAAAATTGGAAGTTGCAAGTAGTAAGAAATGACTCAAAATGAAAAGAAAGATCTCGGCTCTTACCTGGAACTAACGGATTTGAGATTGTTCTGCTAGATTGTCCGCTATCGTTGCCACAAAATCACACAATAAAATGGGTAACTATTTTCTCCACAAGAGGTAAAAAGTGAAAAGTAATTGTTTTTACCATTTTGGCATTTTATAAATTTTTACAACCCTAATTAGGTTTTAAGACATGTTTTTGATTATTCTATTATATTATTTTCAAAAAATAGGTTTCACATGTGTCTCTTGTGCAACAACAGATTTTCAGGACATAATGATGAAGTAACAAGCTAAATTTTATACATTTTTAGACTTGATAAAAACATGAAAATTTCCTTGCTAGAGTCATCTTTCAGCTCTTTTCTGACTCTAAAATTGAAAATATTGCCGAGACTCTTGTTGTTTTGAACTCATTAAATGGCTGCGAAGCGATATCTACTCATTATATGTTTACCCCTTTTTCGGGCTGCGATAGATTATTTATGAAAAAGGAATACCTTAACCTATCGTGACTAAGAGGTTCTTTCAGATATTTTTTTCTACCTTTTCGGATCTGAGAGACTATTTACAAAAAGGGTCATGATGGAGTTTTCTTTTCTGCCTTCTTTTCAAACTCTCTAAACAAGAAAAGATGCCAAATTTTCCCTTTGCAGACTCGTTAAACCCTGATGACATCGGATTTTGTCACCATGATGCTACTTGAGTTCCTCCTTCCTAGGGCTCGTAAAATGTACTAGGTTGGATTTGTCCAAAGGAAAAACTTACAGCACAAGCATATGCTATCCCCTTCAAGCTTGTTTTAAAAAATAATTGGGGTACTTGCCAGAAATGGTGGGGGGAAATGGAACCAAGTTTTAGTTATGTTGACAGTATGTCACTCCTGAACATGGCACTTGTCTGCATTTGTGTTGGGTTGGGGACATCTCATTTCATCATTTTTGATTCCATGGGTTTGGGTAATCTCTTTTGACCTCTCATCTACTCTTTTCCAAGTTGTCATGACCTCAGATCCTTTGATGTCAAATACTGCCAAATCCAGTGTCGTGTTGCCGATATGTTCAAGAGAAGTTTGCCTATGCAGTTTTCAACCTCCCTCTGGTTCTTTGTTGGTCATATTTCACTATTATCATGTTCCTCTGTCTCGTATCGATGATGTGGGAAACATTATGGCCTACCTTTGATCATGTCACTTCCTGTCGACTTCAGCTCATTATCTAGGAATTTGATCGAGAGACTCCCTTCTAGTACCTTGGAGCCTACATGCCTTAATGGCAGGTTTTTCGCATTCGACGCAAGTTCCACATCATTGGCCTTCGATCAAGTGATTCTATGGATGTTCGACGCGATCACTATTCACATTCCGTGGATTGTACCAGTTGTAGCTTGAGAGCCATTGTCATTATTGGTGGTTTCTCTCGTGCTTGTTAACAACTCTCATCATTGGCTGGTAATTAGGTGATTTTCTTGCATGTTTGACTTCAGCTCATATATTTGTATGCTTGAATTTGTACTTTTTTGGGTCGAGATGGAGCGCAAGACCTTGGATTTTGTCTGATAAAATCCAGGCTATAGATTTTTGTGGATTATCAAGACTTATTTACATGACTCTTTTGATTGTATGGCTGCAACCATACCTGAGTCTATTTGTTTATCCTTACTGCTGGATGGATGCATCCATACCTCGGATCTCAATTTTTATATATACTCTATTATGTATGGCTGCGCCCATACCACATGTTCATGTATCAGATATATTAGTTGTATTTGTAATTGCAAGTTTTTCGACATCGATGTTTGGTTTGAACGCATTCTCATAAATAATTTCACCCCTCCCTCTCCCTCGGACCTCATGCTTTAGGGAGCATCTGTTACACAACATTTTTTCACTGTCCCTACAATCCCCATATTTCCCATTGGAGGGTCATTTCTGTGACCAATAAGCAATGTCATGCCTTGCAAAAACCATCATTGTGTCCCTTTACATGAGAGTAACATTCCTTCTGTTGAAAATTCCCCGAGCAGAGACTCAAAAACCCTTGTTTTTGCCTTGGTGCGGGTAATCAGTTATGTGCTCATTCCAAAGAGGAAAATTAACACTGGGCTCGCACCATCTGGTGCTCTGTCCTAGTTTTCCACTCATGCTAAGCTGTTTATGGAATTTTTTTTAAAAATAGAGGCAAAGATTCCACTCAAACCACCTCGAGGATGAGTCATTGGGAGAATTTGAAATGATAAACCACAGAATACCTCCTTTAGGTTTATGGTTTCCACCTCTTATGGGAACTCCCTAAAGGATAGACCTCCCTCCCACCTTTTTAGGGATCCTAACCTCATCCTTTTCCTCTATAAAAGAAGCTATCTCTCTTAGTACAAGCTAGCTGAACTTGGAGAATTAGACATATTATAGCTGAATGACTAGAGAAGATAGAACAAGAAGGAATTACATTGAGGAAGCTTGAGTCCATGACTTCTGAGAGAGGTTGATTCCATGCCTTCATCCCGTCCGAATTCCCTGACGAGCATCTGAGATGTGCTTCGCCTGAACCCCGCTGGAGGAGACTGCGACGTCAAAGCATCGGTTGTAACTCTTCCTTCTATTCATTTATATACATGACTACTGTTTGGTTTCACTATTGTGTTATGATTTTTGTTTAACGCAGTATGTTTAGCCCTCTTTAACTAGTTAATAGTTATGAATGAAATGTTCTTATCTTGTATGTTGTCCTTGTTTCTTGTTCTATGTGTAGGTATCCAAGCATAATGGCGAACGGATTATGACTTGCCGAGGCAGGAGCGAGAGGCCACCACAACTACAACAACAATGACAGCGTTGGATTCTAGGTAGGTCAATCTACCATGTCCCTTGTTCATTCAATAATTAGGAAGCAACACTTTAGCGTGTCCCTTTGTTTCTAGACCCACTCTAGGGCTAGAGGGATCGTCTCTGTCCACAGAGAGGATTTACCTGCATAAAACTTGTTGCCATGTATTCTGCTTCTACTAAACTAAATGCCACGAATCTTTGTTTCCTAATGTACCAAGAAATTGTTGTAGATCTGATACTGAAAACCCCTCTTGATGTGCTCTTTCTATCTGTTGGGATGCCTGCCCAATCTGCATCCGTGAAGCAATGCAACTTCACCTCATCCTTATGTTGTACCATAAGGCATACTCAGATGTGCCCCTGAGATACCTCAAGACATGCTTGAATGCCTTCCAAAAGAGCTTGGTAGGCTTAACCATCGCTTGTGAAAGTTGGTTCACCGCATAGCATATGTCTAGTCTTGTATTAACTAAATACATGAGTGAACCCACCAACTGTAGATAAATAGTGGCATCCACTACCTCTATCGATGTAGCATCCTCTTTCCTCCAATTTCCTGGAAGAGGAGTATCCATGGGCTTGCAGTCCTCCATGTGAAACTTACCAAGTATCTCCCAAGCATACTTGCCTTGAGACACAAATAGTTCACCTTCTCACTGTCATATTTCCAATCCAAGGAAATAATGAAGGAGGCCCAAATCCTTCATATTGAACTCCTTTGCAAGGTCTGCCTTGCATGAGTGTATCAACTGATAATCACCTGTTAGTATTAAATCATCAACATAAAGAACAATGATTATAATCTTACCCTCCACCACAATTTGGTATAGGTGTTTATCCGCCTCACTCTTGGTGAAGCCAAGTCCAGTGAAATAGTTGTCGATTCATGTGTACCAAGCACGTGGTGCTTGCTTCAGCCCATACAATGCTCTTTTGAGTCTGCACACATGCGAATTGCTGCTAAAGATCTCAAATCCTTCAGGCTACTCAATGTACACCTCTTCCTCAATGATCCCATTAAGGAACACAATCTTCACATCCATCTGATGAATGTGCCAACCCATCTGCACTGAGAGAGAAAGGATGGTCCTTATGGAATAATACAGTGCAATAGGTGCAAAGGTTTCTTCATAATCAATCCCCTTGATCTTTGAGAAGCCCCTGGCAACAAAGATTGTTTTATACTTCTCGACGCTCCCATCAGTAGCTTGCTTTACCTTGTAGATCCATTTTTAATCTACCACTAATTTACCCATAGGCCTTGGAAAAATCTCCCAAGCACTATTTCTGACAATGGAGTCATACTCCTCCACCATGGCATCTACGCATGTGGGCTCCTACGCTGCTTCTTCAAAAGAAGATGGCTCTGTCACGACACACTTTCTCATAAGAGCCATGTATCCAGTAAATCGGTCAGGTGACTGTCTCTGTCTGTGCTGCGATGTAGGGACTCCTACATTCTCTGTCGCATCAAGCTTCAATCTCTCAGCTTCTGTGGTACGCTTTCTGCCAGAATTAATGTTTGGTTCTGCATGAGTGGACTCCTCCACTCCATGAATCTCCTCTTGTGGTTGATGTTGAGGTATAAAAGGTATCTTTTTAACACCTATTTATCTCACATTAATTATCAATCTAGGAACAACTTTTTGTTTCAAGAGTGTACTCTGTTTGAGACTGCAATTGAGCTAAGAGGAATGCTATGAAAGATGTAGTACAGTGTTCTAAATACAAGATTAAATGGATGCTTGAAAAAGAAATCTAATTACAATAACATGAACTCAAATTCTCTTAAAATCTATCTATTCACTCAACAACCATCAATCGAGGATACAATCGCAATAACTCATTCCTCTAGAAATTGATGCAATTGAAATAAAACTGAAACAAGAAAATCAATCTGGGAACGTGGAAAAAATAACCAATATTCTCTACATTTGACAGTCCTGCGTTAAATAAATTAAGGAGAAATAGAAATTGAACTAAAGCTGCTATTGAAAGTAAACTAAGAAAGCTCTTCGAAATAAAACTCTTTTCAATCTGTTAACTAATGAATTGGAAATGAACAACACACTGAAATCGAATAGCAATGTAAATGAATAACCAACTGAAACTAGAAGAATCGAACAACAAATATTAACTAATGAATCTGAACAAAAAATCTTTAAATTAATGAAATCAAACAACAATTCTATTAAACACAAAAACCCTATCGACAGCAAACGTTGTTAAATAATAATCGACATGAACAAAAATCCAATGGAACAACAATTAATTGGAACATGACATCTAATGTTGAACAACAATGCTCTGTAAGGTTTAACAAGATTATTAATACAAGAATTAAAGTCCTTATTGAAACGAAACAGCAATGTGATTCATTAACATAACGAAATCAATCAATAATTCAATGGAAAACTAATTAACTTGCAAATGTAATGAGAACAACCACAAACTATCATACGACAATAATTGAAAGGTAATGATACAACCAATAGATCGATCCACCAGGGCCGGGCCCTCAACCATCGGTGAAACGCGTTGGGTTTTACTCCAGTGTTAAGAAATTAAAAGGCAACGAACTCTTGTATTAATCAGGCATGAATAATGTTTACAAATAGTTCATACTCTCTTAACAAGATTCGATGCACAATTATGAAAATTACAACAAGGAAAGTCTCCCTAATGGCAATACATGCTTCTCCTTTTATAATCAGAAAGAGGAGAAATTAAATAGTAAATATGATCTCTCATAACAAAATTGGATTGTCCCTAACCAATTGATCAACAAGAAAATATATTTCCATCAATCTTTCAACAAGAGCAAGTCGAATTTGGATTTGCAACTGAGATAGTTTGGAGGACGGCCGCAACAGTAAATCTGAGAAAATCATGCTCAAAGAACCTTGATTTTATCTCAATACATGCCGAATTTGAGCAAACCGTTATTTTATAAAGCTAATTTGGTCCATTCTGGACAAAACCCATGTTCTGGAGTTTCCATATTCTTCTCCATTTGCCCAGAATCTCAACCGCAAAACTGTCACTTCTTATTCCATCGAATTTATGAGTTGGAATATTTGATGATGATCTGGAGATAAAATCTACAATCTGGCAAATATCTTGGAGGCTAAAATGCTGAGTGATGTTACAAAATATATTAATAAACCATCATTGATAAAATTATGCATAATAATCATCAATTTATTAAAAATAAAGGAGAAGAAACAATATTTATCCATAAGAGCATAAATAATTATAAAATGGATTTATATGATAAATTATGATAAAATACATGATAAAGAAGAGTAGAAATGGATGAAATAAGTGTTAAAAAGTGGTCGTATTTGCGGTCCAACAGTTGATCCACATCTAGAGGCTCATCTTTGGGAACAAGAAGTTCCTCCTCGACATGCAAGTGTAGCTCCCTCTCAAGCGACAACTTCATGTCTTTCACCTCATTGAATTTTATATCTCGTTGCACCACAGTCATTCAATTGTTTGGAAAATACACATGATAATTATGGGGTGTTTCTATGTACCCCAAAAATATCCCAACTTCTACAGTCGGCACCAACTTCTTCCTGGTGTCCTTTGTCACATGAATGTAAACATATGAGCCAAAAACCTTCAAATGAGAAATATCAAGCTTCTTACCAGTAAAAGCTTCTTCAGGTGTACTCATGCCAAGTACTCTATGAGGACAACAGTTTTGCACATAAACCATAGTGTTGCATGCTTCCACCCACAATTGCATCGGTAGGCCCTGTTCATGCAGCATAGCTCATTCAATACCCACGATCGTTCTGTTCTTCCTCTCTGCAATCCCATTCTATTGTGGGTTATGAGGCACTATGAGTTCTCTTCGAATTCCTTCTTTGCTACAGAAGTCTTTGAATTCGTTTGAGATATATTCACCACCATTATCGCTCCATAGAGCCTTCACTTGATTTCCCGACTCCTTCTCCACCAATGTTTTAAACTCACAGAACTTTGAGAATTTTTCTCTCTTCTTCTGCATGAAGAAGATCCAACATCTATGAGAATATTCATCAAAAAATATAACATAATACCTGTGTTTTATTGTTGAAGAAACCGAGAAAGGTCCACACACATCTGTGTGAATTCTCTCCAGGATGACCGAAGCATTTTTATCCTTCTCATGAAATGTGTTCTTTAAAAAATTACCCATAGTACATCCCTTGCATTGATCTGACTGTGCAATACTACCCTTGGGAAGTCCAGTAAAAATCTGCTGCAAAATCTTCAAGGCGCCATGGTGAATATGGCCCAATCTCCTGTGTCATAATTCACCCTCATCCCGGCTCACCACTTCTTCTACTTTTCCCATCATTGCAGCACAACCATCTACCTCCTTCTTGTATAGATTCTTAACTTGAATCCCTATCCTCTCGGTTTGACCTATTTTTTATGTCGCATTAAATATTTTCCCTTGCTGAAAACAAAGTCATAACCTATGTCTTCCAACATTGCGACTGAGACCAACTTCTTCTTCAGAACTGGAACATGCATAACATATTTCAAAAGAAATGGTTTACCTGACTCCTTGTCATTCGCACGGTATCTGCCATCGTCACCCATCTCTATATGCATTTGGAGATCCTTCTCCTCCAAGTCACTAAAAAACTCCTTGTCTCCCGTCATATGGAAAGACGCACCACTATCAAGATACCACATCGATCCCATTGAGCTTGAAACAAAGCATGCGATAAAAGAGAAATAAATTTAAAATTATGAGGCTAGGCCTCTCCAACTGCAGCTCCAGTAGCCTTCTTATTCTTCTTTTTCTGTGGGCAGTTAGTGGCGAGATGCCCATGTTCGTGACAATGAAAACACTTCACTTTGGACAACTCTAGCTTCTTGCCTTTAGCCTCAGATTTTGGATGGGATTTCTTCCCCTTCCCTTTAATTTATTTGGCAGCCAAAGTGAAATTATCTTCATCATCATTCTTCGATGAAGATCCACCCCTAGTAGT
Organism: Pinus albicaulis; assembly: GCA_034641835.2. NCBI lineage: Eukaryota > Viridiplantae > Streptophyta > Pinopsida > Pinales > Pinaceae > Pinus > Pinus albicaulis. The sequence continues at coordinate 233,557,722 of CM076579.1, forward strand.
TCGCCTTATCTCCTCCTGCACAAGATCCAACCAAAGTCACTCCCAACCTTGCAGTTTCTCTCGTCCATTGACAGAGTCTTCATAGATATGCCAACTCTTCGGAAGCCCAAGGAGAGCCAAGATCACCAAGTCATCATCATCAACTGTAATCCCCACACTTCCCAGTTCATCCCTATAGTGGACAAACTTTGTGAGATATTTTGGAATATTGTTTCCCTTATCCATTTTTATTTTTTCTGAGCTTATCTTTCAGTGCCAACTTCCTCTAGTCACTGCTGCTTTGGAAAAGATCTGTCAAATCCTTCCACATTGCAAATGGAGTGGCTTTCCCATGAAGGCAGTGACACAATATGGTCCTTCACACCTTCCAACAGAATTCGTCTTGTCTTTGCTACCTTCTTTTTCCATGCGTTAAGTCCTGCAGCATCGCTAGAAGCAGGCTTAGGAACATCGCTATCAATGAACTCCTTTAGCCCATTATCTTCAAGCACCACCTCAATCCTATCCTTCCAGGCTATTTAATTCAAGCTACCCTCAAGGGCATACTCCAATTGCAACCCATTGAAAGACATTTCAATGAATACTCAACTGTCGCACCAAGAAATTTCTGCAGCAAATTCGAATTTTCCACCAGCACAAAACTCAACAATTATTCACAATTGTAATCTCCAGTGATCAATACTGCTCCGATACCATGTAGAAATTTATTAATACTAATGTATTACCAGATTCTCCTAATCTAACAATATTTATCTTCTTACTAAATACAGAATCCTTCCATCGTTAAACTTGCGGAAATTTAAAACTCAATTGCAAACAAATGTGAATAAATTCAATCGCACATAACATAGTTTTTTAACGGGAAAGCTTAAAGCTAAAAACCCCAACTATATTATATTATGTATATCAATGGAATCATGTAATAATATCATACAAATCTTAGTACATCAAGCTCTCAGTAAAATGTAGATTCATTACACACTGTCATGTAGAAATTTGCATCTCCATGCACCAATTTCTTGCCTCCTGACAACCTGCCTCCACTGCGCAATCCTTGCTGAAGAAGATCCCTGAATGAATTCGAATTGGCCTTGCCTTGACTACACAATCATCATTGGAAACTCCAATGTGTGTCAGATGCATTGAATGCATCACTATAGCCACAACGGATATTCCATCTCACCCTTTCACCTATCTCTCCACTGGAACTGACATGCACTGTAGTTAACTGTTGTTTCTGATCAATCGTTAGTGAGTTATTAGTTGTGAATTAATTAATTAATTAATTCAATTAACTCTCACTAGTGTTTCTTTCAGTTAAACTAGATATAACTAGCTAAACTAAGTTTAACTCACTTAACTGAGTAAACTAAATAACAACTCCATACACTACTCTTCCAACTCTATCATAACTTTGCCAATTCAGTTCTAAATGAGTCCTCCATGCATGAGCCACCAATAAACCCTAGGAATTGCGTAATTCATGTTAGGGTCCCATGATTTGGCTGATTGGCAAGCCAAATGACAGTGTAACATCAAACTAGTCTTTGGAGCCCAAGGACCTAGCCTTCCTAGACTCAGAGAGGGCTCTCTCTATTTGTGTAAGGGATATCTGTGTGTTTGCTTATTGTGTTTTGATTTTAGGCTAGTTATGAAGTAGGTTTTTTGGTTTTGGTTTTTAGGTTGTGAGGGATGAAATTGATCAAAGATATAAGATAGGTAAAAAAATGTCAGATAAACTAGGCTATGGGGTCGAAGAGGTCAAGAAAGCTATCAGATGGTGATACAAGGTTGTTGAAGGGTCGATTTGATTTGCGGTAAAATGGATCTTTGGGAAAAATGGAGTAAGATAGACATCAAGTTTGTGAATAACAAAGGATTCCAAGCATAAATAGTTTAATAGCTGACATAAACATGGTAGGGAAAACCATTAATCATGGGAAATGTAACTTTAAGCTAATCAATGCATAGAAATAAACATTCAAGCCATGCATAGAGATATATAACTCTCTAACTTTAGGAAATGGCTATCAGAATTTGGGGAAATACATTTAAGATAGACAAACAACTCAAATCACTATGTCGGAATGCCTAAACACAGTACTTCAAGCTATTGGGAACTTTGAAAACAAGATTTCATAGTCTTAGGAAAAGGGCAAGATCAGAACAAGACCTCCTTGGTTCAACAAATGACAATCTAATCAGTCAAAGAAAAGTTTCACAGATGGAGCTATGGCTAGCCATGAGTGAGAAGGGCATACCATAAATCATACTTAGCATGCAGAAAACCATGAATGAAACAAGCAAAAATATCCTTAAGTTATTAAAGAGCAATCAAGAATTCTTTAATGTGACTAAGAATGAAGAAAACATGGAAGCTATGAAGAAACAGGAAATTTGTGGTGCCTCCAAAAGCATGCCTCAATTTTTTTCTCTACTGTCCTATAGCAAACAAGAACATGGATTTATGAATGAAAACTAGGAAACAAAACAAAGAGAGAGACACTATACCATTCTACCAAGTCATGGAATCCAACAACAATCCTCTTTCATCATCCAAGAACATCAAAGAGACTATCCAAAAGCATGAGACAAACATTTCTTCCAAAGATTATATGACCATATATTGCTTCTATTCATCAATCTCAGCCTTGTTTACAATGAAATCCTTTTGAATATATAGGCCAAAGTGAGGAAAATCTCGTAGTTCAACTTGCAATCTCATTGGCCTATCCAAAATATCTTATTTTGTCCTTGAGACTTTGTAAAGCCCCAGGCACAAAATATATCATAAAATATCTAAAAAATGCTAAAATAAAGAAATAAATTGACTTTTTATAACTTCTCATGTACAAAAATAGCTAAACGCACATGAGGAAACATTAGTTTTGAAAGGTTCAATTTTTACAAAAATACTCAAAAAATACATCAGCAAAAGGTCCCTTGACTTTCCAGCAACGTTTGGAAGCCTTCCCAATGTCAAAATGAAGCTCATGATAGCTCGTTGGAAAGCTATGTGAGTCTAATTTCTGAAAATGTTTAGCTTTCTCCAAACTGACCACTAGAAGTCCTCCAAAAATAGACCTGTGTGTAAAAACCCAAAAAATAAGCCTTGTTGATAAACGGGGCAGAGTGTAGAGAAAGCGAGTGTTTTTCGCCATTTTGGGGGAGAAAATGATCTTTAAATGTTCTGAAAATTGTTGAGTATGTGATCCTAAAATTATGGTATCCAATGATACCATTTTAATTCTTTGATGATGCTCCAAACTGAAATGGCGATGCCCATGAGTTTTGGCCAAAAACCCAAAAATGACAAAAAACCAAAACATGTCGAATTTTGCTCAATTTTGGTGAGCAAGTCCCTCAAGGATTTTTAGAAATATGTCTAGAAGCTCGGGCCAAAATTTCAAGCCTAAAGGTGTCTCTCTCCTTTTTTCTCACCAGGCGCCCTCTTTGGGCAATTTTGAGCTTTTCTTGGTTTTCTTCTTTGTTGTTTGCCATTCTTAGCTTTGGGGAAGAATTCATGGCCCCTTGCCTAGGAGAGGCAGCTAGCACATGCTTTGGAGAATGCCCTTCATGATCCATGTTTTTTATTTTCTTTCCCTCATCATTACTTGCTTGAGGGCTGCCTTGTTTGTCTTTGTCGATGCCTTCTTTATGACTGTCATGCTCTTTTCCTTCACTGTTTTGTACTTCATCACCCTTATGCTTATTGTTGTGTTGGCTGCCATAATGTTCCCTTTCATCACTGCCTCACTTCCCATCACTTTTCTCTTCATTATCACTACTATGTTTAGACTCTTTGTCTTGTTCCTCATCATCACTAAAGTCATCTCTTCAGTATTGTGTTTGAGCCAAGAGGTCTTTAACAAGACATGTTTGTGCTTTTTGAAGGGAAGTATCCTTGTGTTTTTGGCACCAAAAACCTCTTTCCTTCGATCATTGTTTTTATCCTTGCTTCAGCTAAGAATTTTCTTTCAAAACTCACAGCAAGAAGATCTCTATAATTTTGACAAAAAAGCCCTATCTTCAATAAATGTCTCTCTCTGTGGTTTCAGATGATCAAAGTAGCTTTGAAATCAATGTTTTAACACCCTTGCAAACTGATTTAAAGACCTCAACCTAAGTCTTCTTTTTTCTTAGAGACTAGGTGTGTTCTAGGTCATTTATAGCATAGGAAAGATTTTCAAATTAGCTCCTAAAACCTCCTCCCTGGTACTGCATTATCCTTCACTATTCAAAGAAAAATTCCTTCCTTCAAGCTTGCAAAGCCCTCATCATCTATCACTATTTTGAGTTTCTTCATGGTGTTTCTCTTCATCACTGTGTTCTTCTTCACCTTGCTGCCCTACCTCACTGTGCTCCTTTTCAGTGGAAACAGGCTCAAATCTCTTGTGCAGGCCACTCCTACTGTCTTTCCTGGGAGGCATCTTGTTTTGAATGCTCTCTGCAACACCAAACTGCCTCTAATGATTTTTTTGAAATGCTTTCTCAATCACAACTCTGTCCTCTCTGTTAGTCATTGTTTGACCAAGGCAGATTTCTTCAAATGCTATGTGAAATGATTCTTTAACACAAAAATCACTGCTCTTTCCGAAACACTATCTGTCTCCCTTTGTATGCCAATCAACCAAAGTTATCAAAATAACAAGCACATAGTGAAAATTTTACTGTGGCTGGGTATGTTTGCAAAGATCCTTTATGTTTTGATAAAAACAAGATAGCCTTGTATTTAGACAGAGGCAAAACACTACTTCCAATCAAAAACACCCTCCTTGTACTTCACTATTTCTCACACACAATTTTGACAAAACACCTTCAAATTGTAATAACAGCTTCACTCACTAGAGTCTGTTTCATGTATAAAGATGAAGCACTGATTTTTCTTTTCAACACACAGAGAGGACTTTTGAAAGTGACAAAGTCATTTATGTATGATCACAGTGTTGGGTAAGGTCAAAAAGATTTTCTGTGTTTTTTGGTATAAGTAAGATAGCCTTGTAGGAGAAAAACACCCCTCCTAATCAAAACACTTCTCTTGTACTTCACTGTTTGACATTCACGGGCAGATAAAAACTTCTAAACTGAGTTTGAAAGATCTTTCACCACACTTGTTTTATGGGACAATTGAGGCATCAATTGTTTCACTGTTTCACTTCTTTCAATAATCACTATGCTTTCCTTTCAAACATTTCTTACCTCCTAACAATGTTTCCACCATACACTGGGCTGACAAAGGTTAACTTTGCCCTATCTCAGTTAGGGCACCTCCAACAATTTGACAAAACTCTACTACTGTGTATATTTTGACTTGTAGTTTTATGCTTTTAGCACTGTATTGAGGGCAGTTTTTTAGGCCTTTGACATCATCATAAACACACCATTATCACTATGTCAACCTTGGGCAATCATAGCCAAAGAAGTCTTGGATTTTCAACAAAAATTTAACCCTCGTTACCACTATTTTCACCACTACATTTGCTGACAGAGGTTATGGTTTTATCACAGTCTTGAGGGTAGCTCTAGGCTCTTTGAAACTAATGAAAAATCCACTAGCCTCCCACCGTAACAAAATTCTTCAAAATATTTAACAAATCACTTTGATTTATAGCAAGACCCTCTCTATTCGATCACCATTTAGTTTTGAAAACATGGCAACGATCTCTCATTTAGCAACTTGACTTATACCAGGGAGGCAAATAGAAATACCTCAAAAATGGATGGAAGCCCTTGTTTGAAAAGTTTGAGCAGCTCTAAGAAGAGTTTTTTTGAAGGTTTTTAGGTGAGTAGCACGTTCAGAAGCAAGAGTGTCATGCACTGCTACAGGCGCGCCGCACGTCAATAGAAAACCCTTGTATTTTCTCTCCCAGGCGCGCCGCGCAATTTTTCAAACGCACCCCGCACTTTGCAGCCCGTTTTGGAGGCCTTCCCGGTGTCGGAATTGAGCGCGAGATGGATCGTTAGAAAGATGTGGAAGTATAAATTCCATAAAAACTTGAACATTTTCATTTGGCGTCCATTTGGTTGTACAAAAATTTATTTTCCCAACACTGGTCAAAACTGGTGAATCCTAGTGCAGAAATGCATAGTGCTGTTTGTAGGCCACTTTTGGATGCCTTCCTGGTGTCGGAATTGGGCTTGAGATGACTCGTTGGAAATATATGGAAGTATGATTTCCAAATATTCTTGATTTGTTTCATTTTGTGTCCATTTGTGTAAAATTATTGTCCCAACACTGGTCAAAAATGGTGAATGTTGGTGCAGAAAAACATAGTGTTGATTGCAGGCTACTTTTGGATGCCTTCCTGTTGTTAGAATTTGGCCTGAGATGGCTCGTTGGAAAGATATGGAAGTATAATTTACAAATATGCTTTATTTTTTTAATTTGGTATCCATTTGGTTGCTAAAAATCTGACTGTCCCAACACTGTTCAAAATGGTGAATCCTGGTGTAGAAATTCTCCCATGACATCTGTATTTTTTACATTTCTCACAAACCATGATACCTGTGTAGAAACGGAAGGAGGTTTTTCTTCTTGAACCTATGAGGGAAAAAATACTCTCTCACTTTTGTAAATTCCATCTCTTTTTGGTCAGAAAATCATTTTGAAACAAACTGCCCGGGCACTCCTCAACCTCTGTCTTTTGCAACCTTTGTCATATTGATTGGAATGTTTTTTCAAAATCATATGGTCATTCATAGTTTGTGTTGTAGGAATATTTTTTATTTTTAAAACTATTATCAAAACCTCTATTTTTGAATCAAGGAGATCATCACTTTTTGAAACCACTAATGTAACCCTTTGGAACCCTAATGCCATCTTGCTATGTGTCCACCAAGATTTTGTCCCCTTTTTTGAAGAAGCGAAAAAGGTCTTAAAGAGATTGTGCTCTTCTTTAGTTTGTTTTCAAGGGAGACTTACAAAGACACTATTTACAGCCCTCCCAAAAGACCTTTCAAAGTTATCATGGGGCTTTTCTTTTTATTTGCTGATGAGGATACTTTGATATGAAGATGAAACTTGTTTTGAGCATCCTGTTAACCATTTGTATGAGGTGATTTTCATGGTGAAAACCTTGGGGAGCTATCCCTTTGCTTCTCTGTAAATGAGGTTTAAAAAATAGTGAAACTTCACTCATTTTACCATTTTTTACAACAGTATTTTTTGAAATCCCTGTCATACTGAAATAAATGCTCTTCATTCTTAAACAATGGTGGGCCCTCTACTTATTTATGAAGGAGGCCTATGTTTGATGACTGTCATGTGTCTTATAAAAACTCTGTCTTTCATTTGATGGGGACATTCTTTGACTAAAATTGAAACATTGTTTTATCACACCTTTGGCCTTATGAATGAGTTGATTTGTTGTGTAAAGTTTTTTGAGGAGCTGGTCCTTTATTTCTTTGTGAAGGAGGTCTGCAACCTCAAAACTGGAATCCAAAAGAAATTCTAGTTTGATTTCATCAGAGTCCATTCCAGTGATAATTTTCTTATCAGGTTTTGATGTGACATCCCTACAACTTGCAATGGTGTATGAAAAAGTATAAATAGCAGATTAACCTATTGATATGCAAATGCTTGCATGCAACACTTTTCATAACCTCTTAAGAATGCTGGCCAAAGCACTTTTCCATATTGTGATGTAAAATAGATTGAAACATTTTTTTGAACCTAAATCTGTCAGCAAAATTTGTTGATCCTAGCAGCAGACTTCTTCTTTATGATTTCTTCAGTGCATAAAAGAGACATATCTTTTTGAAGTTGTTCCAAATGTGCAGTATTTTCCAATAGAAAAATACTCAAGCACACTTTAAAACCTGCTGATTCATCCTTTGTTGTATCCCTTGGAAGGAGGTGGCCTACAACAGCCCTAAAATCATTTTAAAAACATGTTGGCCCTCTGCTTGTTCATGAAGGAGGCCACATCATGCCTTTCTAACCATCTACTTTTTTGCTGGAGGAGGTTATCAGCACGATGTTTTCTAACATTTTCTCTTTTGAAGGAGGTCATCATAGTCATGATATTTCATCTATTTCCAAAACTATGTCATCTTTCCTTGAAATATATATCTATGCTTTTTGGACAACTTTTGACTTTTGAAGTATGTACTCCTGCTCTCTTTTCATTTTAGCTTTCCATCTACTTAATGATGGAAAATTCCTTCAACATGAGAGAATTATTTGGACTATCTCTTTGCTTTTGTCTGGAAAATGTTTTTCATTCAATTTTCCCCCTCAAGAGATGCAAACAATATGACTTTGAAACGTTAAAAGCTTCTTTAGTGTTCTATGGAGATTTTGCCCAATCTTAAGCATATTCCTTTAGACTGTGCACATGCTCATCTCTTTCTGTATTAGATCTTTGTAGAATTTCTTCCGGACTGAGATAACAAGACCTCTTAGTGGCACGACCTAGGGGTATAACAAGGTTTGATTTTGCAGATTAAGCGCTAATTCAGGGCTGGTTGGTATTGAACAAAGGATTCTGGCTCAGGTTATTTTTGTCGAGGAAGGGATTTTTCTAAAGCGCCACTACCTAACTTAGAGGTAGCTTTCATTGATTCTGATTGTGTTTGACAAGAAGATCAAGGATAGGAAAGGAGACACTTTGTCAAACATTGGAGAGTGAGTTTCATGAGAACCAAGGGGAAAATGATAGTAGACCAGCAAGACCAAGACAACTATAGAAAAGGATATTTTGTTGAAACAAGACATGACTTTAAAACTGAAGATTACTTTGATTATAGGCTGAAAGGTAGGGCTAGGAAAGCAAAAATTTGTTTGGGGGTTTTCTAGATGAAAAATTGACATATGGAGATCAGCTTCTAGAAAACTTAGCAAGGAATATAGTCATCAACAACAGGTGAAAAATATTGATGGCTAATAGGTGAATTGGGCCCGAGATGACTCGTTGGAAAGCTGTGGAAGTATAATTTCCAAATATTCTCGAGTTGTCTCATTTTGTGTCCATTTGGGTGTTCAAAAAGTGACTGTCCCAACACTAGTAAAAAATGGTGAATGCTAGTGCATAAAAACATAGTGTTGATTGCAGGCTACTTTTGGATGCCTTCCTGTTGTCGGAATTTGGCCCAAGATGGCCCGTTGGAAAGATATGGAAGTATAATTTCCAAATATGCTTGATTTTTTTCATTTTTTATCCATTTTTTTGTTAAAAATTGAACTTTACCAACACTGATCAAAATGGTGAATCCTGGTGCAGAAATTCTCCCGTGACATTTGTTTTTGTTACATTTCTCACAAACCATGATACCTGTGTAGAAACAGAAGGAGGTTTTTCTTATTGAACCTATGAGGGACAAAAACCTCTCTCAATTTTGAAAATTTCATCTTTTTTTGGTCATAAAATCATTTTGAAAGCGCTCCTTAACCTCCTTCTTTTGCAACCTTTGTCATATTGAATGGAATGTTTTTTCAAAATCATATGGTCATTCATAGTTTTTGTTGTAGGAAGCTTTTTTATTTTTAAAACTATGATCAAAACCTCTTTTTTATGAATCAAGGAGATCATCACTTTTTGAAACCACTAATGTAACCCTTTAGAACCCTAATTCCATCTTGCTATGTGTCCACCAAGATTTTGTCCCCTTTTTTGAAGAAGCGAAAAAGGTCTTATAGAGATTGTGCTTTTCTTTAGTTTGTTTTCAAGGGAGACTTACAAAGACACTATTTACAGCCCTCCCAAAAGACTTTTCAAACTTATCATGGGGATTTTCTTTTTATCTGCTGATGAGGATACTTTGATATGAATATGAAACTTGTTTTGAGCATCTTGTTAACCATTTGTATGAGGTGATTTTCATGGTGAAAACCTTGGGGAGCTATCCCTTTGCTTCTCTGTAAATGAGGTTTAAAAAATAGTGAAACTTCACTCATTTTACCATTTTTGACAGCAGTCTTTTTTGAAATCCCTGTCATACTGAAATAAATGCTCTTCATTCTTAAACAATGGTGGGCCCTCTACTTATTTATGAAGGAGGCCTATGTTTGATGACTATCACGTGTCTTCTAAAAACTCTGTATTTCATTCGATGGGGACGTTCTTTGACTGAAAGTGAAACATTGTTTTATCACACCTTTGGCCTTATGAATGAGTTGATTTGTTGTGTAAAGTTTTTTGAGGAGCTGGTCCTTTATTTCTTTGTGAAGGAGGTCTGCAACCTCAAAACTGGAATCCAAAATCAATTCTAGTTTGATTTCATCAGAGTCCATTCTAGTACTAATTTTCTTATCAGGTTTTGATGTGACATCCCTACAACTTGCAATGGTGTATGAAAAAGTATAAACAACAGATTAACCTATTGATATGCAGATTCTTGCATGCAACACTTTTCATAACCTCTTAAGAATGTTGGCCAAAGCACTTTCCCATCTTGTGATGTAAAATAGATTGAAACATTTGTTTGAACCTAAATCTGTCAGCAAAATTTGTTGATCCTAGCAGTAGCCTTCTTCTTTATGATTTATTCAGTGCATAAAAGAGACATATCTTTTTGAAGTTGTTCCAAATGTGCAGTCTTTTCCAATAGAAAAATACTCAAGAACACTTTAAAACCTGCTGATGCATCCTTTGTTTTATCCCTTGGAAGGAGGTGGCCTACAATAGCCCTGAAATCATTTTAAAAACATGTTGGCCCTCTGCTTGTTCATGAAGGAGGCCACATCATGCCTTTCTAACCATCTTCTCTTTTGTTGGAGGAGGTTATCAGCACGATGTTTTCTAACATTTTCTCTTTTGAAGGAGGTCATCATAGTCATGATATTTCATCTATTTCAAAAAATGTGTCATCTTTCCTTGAAATATATATCTATGCTTTTTGGACAACTTTTGACTTTTGAAATATGTACTCCTGCTCTCTTTTCATTTCAGCTTTCCATCTACTTAATGATGGCAAATTACTTCAACATGAGAGACTTATTTGGACTATCTCTTTGCTTTTGTCTGGAAACTGAATTTCATTCAATTTTCCCCCTGCAGAGATGCAAACAATATGACTTTGAAACGTTAAAATCTCCTTTAGTGTTCTATGGATATTTTGCCCAATCTCAAGCATATTCCTTTAAACTGTGCACATGATCATCTCTTTCTGTATTAGATATTTGTATAATTTCTTCCGAACTGAGATAACAAGACCTCTTAGTGGCGTGACCTAGGGGTATATCAAGGTTTGATTTTGCAGATTAAGTGCTAATTTAGGGCTGGTTGGTATTGAACAAAGGATTCTGGCTCAGGCTATTTTTGTCGAGGAAGGGATTTTTCTAAAGCGCCACTACCTAACTTAGGGGCAGCTTTCATTGATTATGATTATGTTTGACAAGAAGATGAAGGATAGGAAAGGAGACACTTTGTCAAACATTGGACAATGAGTTTCATGAGAACCAAGGGGAAAATGATAGTAGACCAGCAAGACCAAGACAGCTATAGACAGGGATTTTTTTTGAAACAAGACATGACTTTAAAACTGAATATTACTCTGATTATAGGCTGACAGGTAGGGCTACGAAAGAATTTTTTTTTTTGGGGGTTTTCTAGATGAAAAATTGACATATGGAGATTAGCTTCTAGAAAACTTAGCTAGGAATCTAGTCATCAACAACAGGTGAAAAATATTGATGGCTAACAATTACTTCAACCCATTGATTTGCCAAATCTGTTCACTGAAATAAAGTGCTCCAAGAGAATAAGTTGATGTTTATTGTCGAATTATTATTAAGAGCTAATAATAATCGACATGCACCTATTTTTAGATCGACAATCTATCAATAGACTTCGCCCAATATTCTAAAAATAGAATTTCATCTATTTTCCACATTTGACCAACCATCTACAAATATCATCCTGCAACTTATATAATATGCTCACCATGTCTAAAAATAGACATACACCTAAAAATAGCCTGCGGGCCCCACTTAGTGAAGGTGCTTACTTTTCACTAGGCTCATCATATTGTTGAATCTCAACACATATAAAGGAATCTTGGATTGATAATCCTATGGTAGAACAACTAAAGGTAAAGGAAGGACTAAGGGAGCATACCATGTTGCCATGTTATGGATTAGTGGGAAAAAAGGAGGGTTAACAAGTGGAGGTAGGTGATGAAGTGGAGTGGTTTGAATAGTGGGTGTAGCAGAAGTACTTGGACCAGCTAATTTATTTTGAGCATATTTAGGATGAGAGAAGCATAAGTTTTGGAGAAAATGGAAATTAGGAGGAGTGAAAGGGGAGGCTTCCCTACTATTACTTATTTGTGAGTTTACAGGCTCAAGGTTTATCTGGCCTATACCACTTTGTGACTTGGTTCTGGATAGGTTTCTTATATGGGGTAAGTCAACTTGGGTATTTTGCAAGGCTGTAAAGTTTTTAGGGACAAAACTTGCTCTGTGGATTGATCTGCAAATAATTGGATTTTCCGATCTAGGAGACTTCCTAGGGATGCTTTCAGGATTGTCAACTATTGCAGGAGGATTTGGGTCAGGATGGGATCTAGTATAGATTCTTCTAGAAGCCAAGATTCAAACCCAAGGATAAGAAAGGTTGGCTAAGTATGACAGTCTTCAAAAGGGAAAACCAATCTGTATAAAGAAAATCTTAATCCACAAAAAGTTTTCTTACTGGGATTTTGTGATGTTTTAATGATAAAATAATCTTCCCAGTGGAGTTTTATGGAAAACCAGTGGGGTCAGTAGGCCTACTGAAAACTAGTGGAGTCACCAGGTGGAGGATTTTTACTTGTTTAAGGGTTGATTGTTGTCTACCATCAGCAATCAAGAACCATTATTGGCTGACACTTGATTCATTTTGAGTTTTAAAATCAGGTTTTTCTGAGTTCTGAAGTTATATATTACTCAGTATTCCCCAGTATGGTTGCCACTATGTTGGCTCCCTGTGATTTTCAAGATTGGCAAGATCAAATACTGCAAGGGACCACATCATAACCACTTTGGAATCCTAGGATCTAGCCTTCCTGGATTCAGAGAGGGATCTATCTATATAAGTGTCTTTAAATGATATATCTTTATGCTTTGTTTATGATATTAGGCTAGTTATGAAGCTCTGAGAACTTCTTGGTTTTGGTTGATTGAAAGGTCACTTGATAGATCAAGGCTTGGAGTTGATTGAGAGAATGTTTTGGTTGAAAAGATAGGTTATGAGAAAACATTTGGCTATGGAGTCATAAAAGGGTTTAATTGTTCAACAACTCTACAAGGGTTTTCATAGGGTAAACTAACTATATTAGATGTATCTCTTTAGATTAGGTTGTGATATGAAACAATAATGAGTTATGAAGGAAGCAAAGCTATAGTTAGTCAAGAATCTTCTAGCTCTACTTAGACAAGAAAATCCTTTTAAGGTAACTGTTTGAAGCAAGCCAAAGGACAAGGCATACCATAAACTTCTTTGGAAAAACCTTTAATAAGAAAACCTCTAAGATAAAAATCCAGTAATTCAAGAACTAATTTCAGATAAAGAAAACATGTAATAGAACATTGAGAGGAGCCTAAGATCAGACAAAAATAATCTAATATGCTTTTGAATAACTCTCTAAGGATCTTTAAAGCAAATTTTCGAGGCAGACCATAGGACAGGGCATATCATAGACTTCTTTGGTTTAGACTCTACTAAGTACACTTCAAAGAAAGTCTTAAAAACAATATTTCAAGTCTTACTCAAGGGACATGGGCTCACCATAAATTTCCCTGGTTTCACTCTATTGAATCATTTCTAAGATAACAAGCTAGATGTAACTGGAGGTCAGTTAATAATCCTCCATTCAAACCTTGCAGAATAAAACATAAAGATCAAGATTGCAAACAAAAATAGGGTGCTACAACAGCAAATCCTACTCTAAAATTTATGTTCTTTATCAGAGAACATGGACAGAATGTAGAACATAGGAAAAAAAACAATAACAAAGAAAAAAAACTTCACCATTAACATAGATCAAGGATCCTATGAACGTGCTTGTATTATAGATGTTCAAACCAGTTACATACTCCAGTACAATAGGTCTCTATAGCTCAAAGCTCTCTCCATCCAGCCTAGTATTCCTCAACTAGCTCAACAACTCTTCAATCCTCAAATTTAGCTCAACAACCAACATTAATAATGAGGCTTATATGCAATATTTATATGCAAATGAGGAGCTGGAACTAAAATTAGGGTTTAAGTGTCATTTATTACAGATTTAATGATTTTTTACCTTTGAGACCATGCAAGGCCCAAGGCAAAAATATCTGAAAGAGTTACTCTAAAATAATAACTTTTGTCTTAAATTCTGAGTTGATTTAGGTGAAATATTTGACTTTTTAGGATTTGTAATAACTTTGTAATAACTATTGAGCAGCTTCCAAAATATCTCTGACTGTGTAATAACTTCCTAATGCCTTTATTGAAAGAAATCATGTTGTAGGTGGCAGAAATGTCTTTGGAGAAGTATTTTCCTCTTTGCTGAGTCATTCGAAGTTGTCTTTGGGTTAATCTGTCTCCTTTTTAACATTAAACTTTGCTTCAGGCATTTTAACTTTGATTTAGCCTTTATAATTTTCCTCATTGTCTTGTTCTTTGATTTTTGCTTTATCTTTGTTTGTTCATTAATCTTTTTATTTAAACCTTAAATGATATGATCTTTATCTACTTGTCTTTAATACATGATTAGCCCTTTAATTCCTTTTCTTTATCATAGTCCTCTGACTATCTTTCTACTATTCTTTGACTGTGTTTGTTTTCTTGTGTTCAAGGGAGGCTCTTTCTTCATGGCAAGAGGGTTGTATGACCACCAAGGATTATGATTCGTTGGTGTCCAGGTTTAAATCTTTGTCTTGGCCCTTAAAACTTATTTGAAACCCTTCCGATCGTCACCCGAGGCTTCATCCATCATTCCTGGACCATCGGAATGCATTTACTTGCCTTTTCTCCATCAAACCTGCACAAAACACAAACCATTAATCTTTAAAACCATTCGGGATCAAGTTGACTACATTTTCAAGGGTTTTGGCCAGTCGGTTAGTGTTTACAGAGGAGGAGAGGGTGTAGAGGGAAGGGTTCCAGAGGTGGAACTGGGAGGAATTCAAACAGAAGTGGGAAGAATTTGAAATTTGGTACAGAGGGGAAAAGTGATTTTGAAAACCAGGGTGGTTTATCGCATGGGTAGAACGTGGTTAGAAGTTTTTAGTGGGGGCTACATGATACCATTGGGAGACTGCCGCGTGGCAGGGAGAAACTTCCCATTTCGCGCACGTTGCGAAACTTTAACCCTGACGCTATTAAAAATGCAATATGTTGTGTCATACATCGGATCTCGGGATGGGAGATCGATATTTGACGCACTTCGGAGGGGTGAAGGGCAGGTTTGGAGGGTGGAGCCTGGGGACAAGTGTCGAGGTTTTGTTGGACGATGGGTTTAAGTGGAGGATGGGCCCTGGGGTGGACAAGTGGCAGATTGAGAATGGGCGCGGGGATTTTAATGAAGAGCGAGGCCCTTATTTTAATTTTTCAAAGGTTAAGGGCCTTGGTTATAAGGTTTTTGGGGCATATGGAAATGGA
The DNA here is from genome assembly GCA_034641835.2 of Pinus albicaulis. Classification (NCBI taxonomy): domain Eukaryota; kingdom Viridiplantae; phylum Streptophyta; class Pinopsida; order Pinales; family Pinaceae; genus Pinus; species Pinus albicaulis. Next base: position 233,573,285 of record CM076579.1, read on the forward strand.
AAGGGTGGAGGTATAGTTTTATAAGGGGAGGGGCTAAAGGATAGCGGAAGGTCAGGGTTTTATGGGTGTGAGGAGTTGGGGCTTTAAGACGAAAGGGGCTTTAAGCCTGTTTTTATACAAAGGGCAGGCTTATAACATAAAAAAAGGTTTATGTAATGATATTAAAGTACCTGAAAGGCTAAATTTTTGGGTTTAAAACTTATCTTAAACAATGTAAAAGGAAGCTTTTACATTGTTTTAATTTACTTATGAGAAATATGATGAATGAAGGGGTTTATGAGGGTTTTTCGAAAATGGAATAAAATGGGTTTTATAGAGGGAAAAAGAGAGTGAATGAGAGTGTAAGGAGGGTAATAAAATGAGATCAGTAGGCCCAGAAAATGAAGTCTTATTGGAGCAGTAGGGTATATTTTGAGAAGGCAAAGATGAAGAAATTTACAGAAACAGTTAGCCTTTAGGATAATGAAGGCAGTGAGATTTCCAAAACTCGCAATATTTCACAAATTTTATTTTTTGGAAATCTGGGATCATTACTTAGTCATCTTTTGATATCAGCAAAAATTACTGATGACTAACAGAGACAAATGGTGGCTAAAGGAAATTTAGAAGACATACTACATGCTATTGATATAGAAGAGACTCCTATAGTTGAGATTGAGGATATAGATGAAGGTGGAAAGAAGATCAAGAAAAATAAATCAGCAAAGAAGTTAGAGTTTGAAGGTGAGGATGCAGGTTTTATGTTTTAGGCTAGGAAGCCCATGACAAGACATGCTAGAAATTTTTTTGAAATCAATAAAGAATTTCATACAACCATTGACATTGTCCAGCCACCACAAAAATTTATTGACCTTTCATCTCCTGTAGAAGAAGATCCAGTAAGCAAGCAAAAGAAAGGACTGGATAAAGTCATTGAAAAAACTGAGTTTGAACTCCTTGAAGAACAGTTCAGGTTAGCTAATCATGAAATAGAAATCATGAAAAAGGAGGCAAAGAAACATAATTTTCAGAAGATTCATTTTGAGAAGATGAAAGAGGTTTGGGAGGAGCAGGTTGACAGTGCATCAAAGACCCTAGATAACACACATCAATTAATCAAATGGACTATGCCATTTAGGAAAGAGGTGAAACATGTCAGAAGAATGAACCTGAACTTGAAATATACCAACAGAAAGCTGAAGGATCAAGTTAAATACCTCCAAGAATAGCTAGAATTGATCCATGAGGAGCTAGAGAAGAAGGGTCTTAAAATGACAGTATTTGAGGAGCCAATAGCTCAACTCATCATCAATGAAGAAGAAACGCCTCAAAACTCTTAGTTTGATCTAGTTTATATTTTGAAAGGTAAATGGCATGTTGAAAGCAAAATTTATATAGTTGGAAGGTACATTTTTTAATCAAGGAAAAAATCTGGAATTTACATAGTTTTCCACAGTTTCGTAGCGTTTCCTAGGCTTGAAGCCAGGAAAACGCTACGAAACCACCTGTAGTTGTATTTTTTCTTATAAAACCAATTTTGGTAGCTTCCAAGGAGATTAAATGATAGGGAAGATTTTTTAGGGCATGATGAACACAATGCAAGAGGAAATAATCAGAAAATTTGATTACAAAGGTGATTTTTTGTACGCTACGAAAGTATGCTACGAAACTGCCATACTTTCGTAGCAAGCTATTTTGAGGGTTTTTGGGCAGGTTTATGAGCAGTTTTGGACAAGTGGACACTTTCAAAAGGTCAAGGGACTTTGACAGCAATCATCCAAGACTTGAAGACCATGAAATGAAGACAACTCATCAGCTAAACCATTCGTTGAAGATAAGGACATGTTTTCCTGAAAAATAGGGTTTGTTCCATAGGTTGAGGAGAAAAATTAAGATGTCAAGTAGTGATGAGTTATGTAATAGCTTATTTGAACATGTGAATCATTAGTTTTCAGATGTGTAACTGTTTCAAGAGATAAGGTAGTTGATGTAATAATTATCAGTTTGGGTCCTATTAGGAAAAGGGCTGTTTAATAGAATAGTTGTCATTTTCTCATTAAAGCCCATGTTTTCTTGTTATGAAAGGTGTCATTAGGAAAATTTCGATGAATCCAGCCATGAGGTAGATCATCTCTCATGTAACAAGGTATATTAAAGGGGAGATATTCAAAATTGTAAAGGGTTGGATATTTTTTGCAATACTGCAACTTTATGTAATTTGACTAATATCAATAATACAGAGGACTTTTTCTTGACCAACCTAAGATTCTCATGGATTTTTTAGTGCTTATATGATATATATTTTTTATGTGTACCATTTTTAGTGGTTTTCTTCTTCAATACTCATAATTCATAGGTGTATTCTCTGACTTCCTTTATTGATGAAATGGTTGTGTTATTTCATGGTCCATGTGTGATTTACCTCTGCTAAAAACCCTTACTTGCCTCAGCTTCCATGTCAAGAGACCTTACCACTGAACTACTGATTCGCTGAATCCATAAGCCAAATGGTTGTAGACGTGTACTCTTTTCAAACTATACACATCACAAGCAATTTATTTTCCAAGTAGAGTTAGCCATCTAGTTTCATCATTATCAAATATTATTAAACCCTTTGAGAGAGCCCTCTCAGACTGAAGAGGCTAAGCTTCAGTTACAAGTTGGTTTGAAAAAGTTACATGAATTTGTCTGATTAGAAGCCAATCAAGTGTAATTTGGTAATAACACCTTGGATGAGGAATTAAATTTTTCATCCAACGAGTACTCCCACTCGAAATTTGAGTAAGAAATTTGGGAGATAAGTTGAAAATATGAGTTGAAAAAGTAGTTTTATTATTTTACTATTTTTTAATCTTTTTACCTGTTTACTTAAAAAATGGTGAATCATCCCCCATGGTTGACATCATCATCTTGAATCATATTGGTTCTTATAAAGTTTATTTTTGTTGTACATTTTTCTAAGGAGGCCCATTTTAGACCTTAAAATTCCCCTAATGTTAAAAAGTACAATCCTGACAAGAAAATGAAGGTCGAGGATCACACTGATGGCTTATAATTGCATATAAGAATGTTAGAGGTATGATATGATGATGTTTCTTGTAGTCTATTTCCTTACACTCTTAAGGGTAGACCATAGCCTTCCAAAAAATGCAATCCATAATTGGACAAAGGTCAAGCAGCTATTCTTAGAAAAAAAGCGATGATAAAATTCCTTTCATGTTACTTAAAGAACTTGGAAATATCAAGATAGGGGATAAAGAAAAGGTGAAATATTTTAATCATAGGTTTACTCATATTCTTAACAAGTTTCTCACAGATGTACAACCTCATGATTCAATCACTAACTAATATTACATTGTTTCCTTACCCACAAATGTTTTTGTCTTTGCGAAAAGAGTCATGAAGGAAACTTTGGCTCTAAAATTTGTGGAAGATATTGATGTAGAAAATGACTTAAGATCTATCGAAGTGATTGTTGGCCAAGAATATTAAAAATAATATAAAGACATTGTAATTTAGTGTCAAGCCCCTTCCTTTGAAACTAAAGAGAAGGATTATTTTCACATGGAAAGCTTTACTAAGTCCTTAAAGCTACAAAATAATGAGGTATTTGAGCTTAGAAGGAATTCAATTGAGGCTTCCACCAGTAATAAGTCATTTAATCCATTCTTTATGAAGAATATCAATCAACTGGACAAGTTTTCTCAAATTTTTAGTGTATTATATAATGTTTAGAACCTTGGTATGGAAAATTGTTGTATGCTTCATCAAGAAGCTCATTCGGAAAAATCATGCCCACAATGGAAACATAATATGTGTGTTGTGGTTGCCAATGTCTTGGAAATTTTTTCAGTAGAATAACAATCTTAGCAGACCCAAGAGGCTAATGAACCATCCCCACCGGAGGATAATACAGGTGTTGGTGACTCAAATTTTTCTTTTGATGTTATTCTTAACAATGATAGACATGGTGCTAGTGAGCGCCTCGTGGGTGAAGGTCCTCCAAAACAATGGTCCAAGCCATACAATATGAGAAGAAAAGGACCAATTCCTAAGTAGGACGTGAGGAATAAATTGCTAAGGAAAATTTGACCTCCTAGGAATCCTTCTCAAGGCTCACAGACGAAATCCATAAGTTCTCAACCTCCTAAAAACACTTCCAAGGATGTTAAGAACAATTCCATCACCCCTAAGGCATCAAATAAAGTTTTCCACCTACCACTTTAGCACAACTTTCCAAGGATGAATAGTTTGCATGTGATATTAACTATAACATTCTCGAAGACATGAAGAAAGCTTGTGCTAATATTTCCATTTATAAATTAGCGAAATTGGTGAGTCAACGAGAATTGATCATCCAAGCCTCCATCAGTTAAGACAACTGCTACTTCCAAAGCCTCATTCAATAAGTCAAATACTATACTTGAATATGTTTTCAATGCAGATAATGTAAATTCAAGGTATTATTACCCCCATTTTCTCTTAACATTTTAAATATTCAAATATAATGTCCATAATTTCCTTGTTTAGTTTGGTGTGTTCGCAAATTTTATGCCTCTATTTGTTGCTAAGAAAATTAACGAAAAATGAGAAAATACTGAAGCCAAAATCATACAATTAGATAGATCACAAGTGTAGGAAATTAGTGATCTTAACAAGCTTCTAAAGAAAAATGGTGCTCCCCTGAAGATGGACTCATTTCAATAGTCTGAAATGTCAGGTTAAAAAAACTCCTCAATAGGTTATTCCATTCTATTACAATGTTATCATTTGTTTATCTTCTCATCATAGGGTTTACCAATGCATTGCTATTGTTATTATGGAAATTATAGAAGCCTATGGGTTACTACTAAGTATGGATTGGTCCAATAAGGTGCAAGCTTATTTTTCACATGTTGATCCTATTTATGGCTTCCTTACAAGGGAAAGAACAATCATAAGAACTGATAGATTATAGGTTAAAGTTAACCTTTTATGAAGTATATCGTAATGGCGCTTGAAGCACACAATGAGCCAATTATATTTGTACCATAGATATTTATAAATTCATTTTCAAAAACATTTCTTGGACGTTATCTCACATATCCATATTATGTACCACCAGACACACAGTTGGAACTCCTTCCTTGCAATCCAATTGGTGATAATGACCCCTATATTATAGATGTAAATATTACTAGTGTAGAAACTAACCTCATTGCTACTGACAATTGGACTATGTATTTTGATGTTTCGAAGTCACAAGAGGGCATTAGAGTTGGTTTCATTTTGATTCACCCTCGAAATAACAAGTTTCTAATTTCATTTCGATTGGAGTTTGAGTGCAGGAATAATGTTGTAGAATATGAAGCACTCATACTTGGATTAAGAAAATCCATAGACCTCAAATTGGAAGCATTAAAGGTAATAGGTGATTCATAGATTGTCATGCATCAAGTACATAATAATATTCATTATGTTTCAACTAATCTTAAAAACTATCAGCAAGAGGCATGAAGGATTATATGTTCATTTTAAGAATTTTATATTAAATATATTCCTAGGATTAACAACATAGCCTGCTGGAAATATTGAGAGGGGGGGGGTGAATCAATATTTCTTTTCAATTGTTATTTTTACCAGTTATATCACTTATAATTAGAACAAAAAATTAACAATAGGAATAAATACTTTTATTAATTTCTTGTTTATAATAAATTCAATAAAATAATGTGTAGGGCTCCAACACTAGATGAAGACACCAATCTTCAATCCTTCCAGGCACCAACCTGTACTTTTCTAAGCACCTACTTGGACTTCACGAGGCTCCAACCTCTAGGGCACCAACCCTATCTTCCAAGGCTCCAAACTTGTCACTTTGAGGCTCCAACCCTATCTTTGGTATAGGCACCAACCTGGTATTCTTGAGGACACCTATCCTCTAGGGCTCCAACCCACTGCTTCAATTTGTCAAGATAAATTTGATGACCTTCAAGGCTCCCAATGTATTCTTCAACAAGCCCTGAAAATCTTCATATATTCCCTCACTTATTCTCCATGTCACTTAATCAATGACAACCTTGTTCTTCACATGAAGGTTTCTCCACAACTCTTCATGGCACCCAAACTATTTCTCCAAGGTCACCTCATGATGACATCAGCGATGCATCTTGATCTCCAATTAATATCTCCAAGTTCAGTTTTAAAGTTTCTTCACAAGATGCTCTAAGGGTCCTAATATTTCGTTGTCTAAAACCTTCACTGCTCCAAGGCTGCTACAATGTATTTTTCACAAGTCTTGTTTAATACATCACTTGTCCAAAAGCTCCAAATAAATTAGTGCTTTCTCTTTCCAAGGTTCTTAATATTTACTTCAAGGTTGAGTGCATATACCCTCATAGCAAGCTTGATGATGTCCCCATATTCATTCCATTTCTGAATCACTGAACTTCTCCAAGCGATCACTTGTCTAGCATCAATAGGTCTTGTTATCACAAAAATCGTACCTGATTAGTTGTTGATCAAAAAAATTCAGTGTAATTATTTCAAACCAATCTTATGACTGATGCTTAGCCTCCTCAAACTGAGAGGGCTCTCTCAAGGGTTAATTATATTGAATAAAGATGTAGATAGATGGCTAACTCTAGGTTTTATGTATTGGTTTTATATGTTTGCAGGTTGAAAAGATCAAAGATTACTACCATTGGGCTATGGAGTCAATGAATAGGGCTCTCAATAACAAAAGCTTTCCTTGTAGAAGTTGAGGCTTGTATATACTTCGATGAAAGAGTAACAAATTCAAGAAAATCCCAATAACTTGAGTTTCAGAAGAAATCAGAGCATGCGATACATGAGTTATGAGTTATGAGACATCAAGGTATTGAAAAGGAAATATTAAAATAAAATCACCATAACTCAATACTTAAAGGAAGTCAGAGCATGAATAACCATGAATTCTGAGTAATAAGAATTAAGATATTGAAGAAAACCTTTCAAAGATAGGACCTAAAACTCAATTGACCATAGTTTAATAATTAAAGGAAGTCAGAGCATGAACATCCATGAATTCTGAGTAATAAGAATTAAGAATATGGAAGGAAAACACTTCAAAGATAGGACATAAAACTCATTGAAATACACTAAGAATCTTAGGTCTCTCAAGATGAAAACCTCTTTGCATTATTGATCATAGTCCATCACATAAAGCAGCAGTTTTGCTAAAAAGTCTCCAACCCTTTACGAATTTGACCTCTTGGTATTTAATAGACCTCTTAAAACCTCATATCATCTCCCCTTAGGCTATATACCTGGAATTTATAGCTACTAACACCTTACATAACCATAAGAGATGGACTTTATTACAAAACGACACTTATGCTACTTAACAGTCCTATTACAAATAGGACTCAAACTTCTTATCATTATCTATAACAACCTTATCTTATTTGAAATTACATAATTTTCCAAGTGTATCATCACATGGTCAAATTTGGATGATGGGCTTGAGCTCTTCATGACCACTTTGCTGACCTCCACAAAAGCAGGAAACCAAACCCTATTTTTTAGGCATAAGATTATTTTCCTTATTTGAACATTCTGACCATCATTTAAACTTTATTTCGTGGTCCTTGGTTGTTGGATATTATCTTAACATATCTCATCACTCATCCCTAGCCTCCATTTGTCCAAAAACCGTTGCAAAACTTGTTCAAAAGGCTGTAATTTATGGCACTACGAAAAAACAACAGTTTCATAGTGCCCTTTGTAGTGTTGTCATTTCAACCTTTTTTCTTCAAAAATTTGGTTCTTTCCTTATGAAACATTTAAATCATCCTTCAATACATCTTCCATGACAATTACAGCTCTTAACTCATCCTTTAACCCCTTGAAAATTGATCAAAAGGAGCAGAAAAGGAAGCTACAGCAGTTTTGTAGCGCTTTTCTGTTTTTTTGTACTAGATGCACTACGAAACTACTGAGTATGCAGTTTTGTCAAAAAAATTTCCAAGTGAAAGGTATTATTTACCAAAAACTCAATATTTTAGTTATATCATCATATAAAAACCACAACAACCATATACTAACTTCATTTTAGCTTTTTTGAGGCATTTCTTCTTCATTTGCAATAGGTTGGCCTATTTGTTTTTCCTGAAAAATAGGTCTTGGGACAGAGCCTATATCTCCTAATCCATGATGTAGTTTTAGAAACTGAAGGAGGTTTTTGTAGGCCATTATTTCTTGAATAAAAAACTCTTCTTTTTTTTTGAAACACATCACCTACTGTCCAGAAACTGTATTTGAAAAAATTGTGTAAAACAGGAAAACTATGTTTCTGAAAATAGAGCTTCAATGAAATCCTTGTATCTCTCAACTGTTAACACCTGTAAGAAAATTGAGATCGGTTTTTATTTCTAGGGATGTGTTGAAGACAAGCCTCTTTCATAATTCCATGAAACTTTTTCATTTGGCCAGAAACTGAACTTGAAGTTGACTGCTAAAAAGTCATGTACTGGACAATTTCGTAACAACAGTTTCGTAGCGCATTTTTATTTATCAATTTCTGCCACCTCCTAATGAATTTGAAGAAACTGAGAGAATTTTTTGTAGCTAGGTCTGTTATGAAGAAAAACCTGTTTCAGATTTCCAAAATTCATTTTCAGTTGCTCAAAAACTGCCTTTGAAGTTGACTTCTCAAAGTCGGAAAAAATAGAGTTTTGTTGTTTGCGCTACGAAACTATCAGTGCTTTCGTAATGCAAAGTGACTTTTTTGAACTAGTGGCACTATGAAAATGAGGTTTCTTGGCTAATTGAAAATTTTTGACACAAAACTTTTAGGAAATGACCCACAAATGAAAATTATGGATATTTGACATGAAGAGACTTCAAAGAAGACTTTATTATAACCTAAGGATGGGCTTTAAAATATAAAAATCTAAAACCTACCCTTGAGAAAATCCTAAATTGACTTCTAAACCTAATTTTGAACCATAACCAAAAACAAACTTGACACAATGATGTTTTGAAATTTTTTGGGTGATAATAGGGGCTCCACTTGGGATAGTGTGCCCCTGTGGTACACTAAAGAACCAGTAGTTCCAGTGTCATCCATCTTCTTGGAAATAAAAACTCTGAAAATTTTCCAAATATTCTTCAAATTCTTACGGCCTTCACCTCGGGCTCAAGCTTGATGATCACTGCAGAAGAAACAAATATGTACCTACTGAAAGGATGCTCAATCAACTTTGAGCTTATTCACACACTCCTACCTACCCTATTAGCTGCAATCTCCATTTTTAACTCAAGCAACATGAAACTTCCAATGAAGCCAGTCATTGATCTGATTTGATACTTGAATTTCTTGACTGCACTTGAACAAAAAAAAAACAAGATACTGGAATGACCAAATCAACATAAGATGCATCTGATATTCATAATGAAATTATAACTGGAAATTTGGACTGTATGAACTTTCCATGTAGTCAGCTATAGGATAAAAGAAGACATGATCTGATTGATGCTTCTCATGACATTCTGTAGCTTTGGAAAACTCATCCATGCTTTGATCAACCACATAAGACTTTAGTTGTGTGCTCTCAAACTGCTTTTCAAATTGATTTTCAAAAACAATTTATTCTTCCTCAAACTCAAAGGATAAAGGTGGCAACACCCTCTCTTTGTTTTCTGGCATAAAAATCATTTGAAAAGACTGATCTTGATCATGAATATTATGATATTGAATTTTATCTTCTAAAACTTCAATATCTTTTTCATGGTTCTTAGCAACTTCATCCACAAATTGAATCTTAACTTCTTACTTGCACTCAAATGATTTCAGATTAGAAGACAGGGATAAAGAAAAAATTTCACCTACTTCTTCGTTAATGTAATCATCATTTGATGTAGGCTGATGCAAGAAATGACATGAAGAATCAACCTTTTCCTATACCTAAGGATTGTAGCAAGCATTTTCCAATATTTCCTCTTACTGTTTGAAATGATTCTCATACTCGTTATGATCAAAGGATTGTCAAGTCTGCTGCAAATTTTCCTCAAACTCAGAGGATGTAACATGATTTTCATAAATAAGCTCTTGTTGGGTTTCATTTTCATTCAAGGGAGAGGTTATCCTTTCTTCTTGGTGATGAAATGGGATGTTATGAAGGGCCTCTTAAATTTCCTCATCCATGAACTCATCATCTTCATAACAATTCTCCAAATATTCATTAAAACTCACACATTGTTTACAAAAGTCTTTAACCAGCAATAAGGAGGGATGATACTCTTCATACATCTCATAAAATGCAACATGGAAATCAAAAAGAGAATATAATGAACCATTTGGCAAGCTTTCGTACCAAGACCATGTTTTTCCTTCTAAAGTGGCCATAAGCATCTTCATGAGACAATCCTCAAGGAACTGAACCTTAAGAATGTGTACATGCATATGGAATCTAACCAAATTAATAGCAACATTGTCTTTCTTTTCATATTTAAATATAGGAAGATCAGTTAACCATTCGACCTTTGGCATAGGATTTGGAGAGCCAGGGATATGAGACCGATTCATAGGGGCATACCTGGAATTTATTGTCGCAATGGAAATCATCTTGAAACTTCATCAAGCTACTGATATTCAAGCAGTGGAGTCACCTTCCAATTGATTATTTGATGTGTGGAGTCGCCAGAGCAGAAATACAACAAATATGTGCCTAAGTATCTACTACTCTCAGACCTTAGAACTGAAACTTTTTCATTCTTCCCAGGGAAAATTTACACCTTCAGTCCCCGCCAAGGCGCCAAAATGTTATCACAAAAATCGTACCTGATTAGCTATTGATCAGAAAAATTCAGTGTAACTATTTCAAACCAATCTTGTGACTGAGGCTTAGCCTCCTCAGTCTAAGAGGGCTTTCTCAATGGTTAATGATATTGAATAAATATGTAGATAGATGGCTAACTATAGGTTTTATGTATTGGTTTTATATGTTTATAGGTTGAAAATATCAAAGCTTACTACCATTGGGCTATGGTGTCAGTGAATAGGGCTCTCAATAACAAAAGCTTTCCTTGTAGAAGCTGAGGCTTGTATATACTTCAATGAAAGAGTAACACATTCAGGAAAATCCCAATAACTTGAGTTTCAGAAGAAATCAGAGCATGTGATACATGAGTTCTAAGTTATGAGACATCAAGGTACTGAAAAGGAAATATTAAAATAAAATCACCATAGCTCAATACTTAAAGGAATTCAAAGCATGAATAACAATGAATTTTGAGTAATAAGCATTAAGATATTGAAGAAAACCTTTCAAAGATAGGACCTAAAACTCATTTGACCATAGTTTAATACTTAAAGGAAGTCAGAGCATGAAAATCCATGAATTATGAGTAAAGAGCATTAAGACTATGGAAGGAAAAAATTTCAAATATAGGACATAAAACTCATTGAAATACACTAATAATCTCAGGTCTATCAAGATGAAAACCTCTCTGCATTACTGATCACAGTCCATTACATAAAGCAACAATTTTTCTAAAAAGTCTCCAACCCTTTACAAATTCAACCTCTTGGTCTTTAATAGACCTCTTACAACCTTAGATAATCTCCCCTTAGGCTAAATACCTCGAATTTCTAACTACTGACACCTTACATAACCATAAGACATGGAATTTATTACAAAGAGACACCTATGCTACTTAATAGTCCTATTACAAATAGGACTCAAACTCCTTATAATTATCTATAAAAACCTTATATTATTTGAAATTACATAATTTTCCAAGTGTATCATCACATGGTCGAATTTGGATGATGGGATTGAGCTCTTCATGACCACTTTGCTGACCTCCACAAAATTAGGAAACCAAACCCTGTTTTTTAGGCATAAGATTCTTTTCCTTCTTTGAACATTCTGACCATAATTTAAACTTTATTTCGTGTTACTTGGCTATTAGAGATTATCTTAACATATCTCATCACTCATCCCTAGCCTCCATTTATCCAAAAACCACTGCAAAACTTGTTCAAAAGGCTGTAATTTATGGCACTACGAAAACACAGCAGTTTTGTAGCGCCCTTTGTAGCACTGCCATTTCAACCTTTTTTCTTCAAAAACTTGGTTATTTCCTTATGAAAAATTTTAATCATCCTTAAATACATCTTCCATGACAATTACAGCTCTTAAATCATCCTTTAACCCCTTGAAAACTGATCAAAAGGAGCAGAAAAGGCAGCTACAACAGTTTCGTAGCGCTTTTTTGCTTTTTTACACTAGATGCGCTACGAAACTGCTGAGTATGCAGTTTTGTCAAAAAAAATTCCAAGCGAAAAGTATTATTGCCCAAAACTCAAAATATTACTTATATCATCATATAAAAACCATTTCAACCATATACTAACTTCATTTTAGCTTTTTTGAGGCATTTCTTCTTCATTTGCAATAAGTTGGCCTATTGGTTTATCCTATTTTTTAATGAAACATAGGTCTTGGGACAGAGCCTATATCTACTCATACATGATGTAGTTTGAGAAACTAAAGGAATTTTTTGTATACCATTATTTCTTGAATAAAAACCTCTTTTGGGTTTTTGAAAGACATCTCCTGCTGCCCAGAAACTATATTTGAAAACAATGTGTAAAACAGGAAAACTCTGTTTTTGAAAATAGGGCTTCAATGAAATCCTTGTATCTGTCAACTGATAACACCTGTGAGAAAATTGACAGAGGATTTTTTTATGAGGGCTGCGATGAAGGTAAAACTCTTTCATAATTCCAAAACACTTTTTAATTTGACCAGAAACTAAACTTGAAGTTGACTGCTAATCAGTCATGTACTAGATAGTTTCGTAACAGTAGTTTCGTAGCGCATTTTAATTTATCAATTTTTGAAACCTCCTAATGAATTTGAAGAAATTTAAAGAGGTTTTTTTATTTAGTTTTTTTATGAAGAAAAACCTCTTTCAGATATCCAAAATTCGTTTTCAGTTGCTCAGAAACTGCCTTTGAAGTTGACTTAGCAAAGTTAGAAAAAACAGAGTTTTGTTGTTTGAGCTACGAAACTATCAGTGCTTTCGTAGCGCAAAGTGACTTTTTTGAACTAGTGGCGCTATGAAAATGAGGTTTCTTAGCTAATTGAACATTTTTTACACAAAAATTTTAGGAAATGACCCACAAATGAAAATGATGGATATTTGACATGAAGAGACTTCAAAGAAGACTTTATTATAACCTAAGGATGGGCTTTAAAATATAAAAATCTAAAACCTACCCTTGATAAAATCCTAAATTGTCTTCTAAACCCAATTTTGAACCATGACCAAAAAAAAACTTGACACAATGATGTTTTGAAATTTTTTGGGTGATAACAGGTCAGAAAGATTGACCTTAAAACAATGGACTGCAGGTGTAGCAACTGAATTTAGATAAAATAAGGATGGATTCGAAACTTTTGTGGCTCATGCAAACTCTGTTCCTTTATTCAACTGAGGTTCTCTGAGATTTGTGACTTAATCTAGGCTTCAAATAGTGAAATAGATACTAAGTTGAGTATTGGATCGTAGGACTTTTCAAGTTTTAGTTTATAGGTAATATCATAGAAAAATGGAATGAAGGTTACAGTCACAGTCATAGTTCAAGTTGCTGTCACATTCACATGCCGCAGAGAGGATTCGAGCCACAGAATCTGAACTGCTATCACAAAATTCGAGCCTGCTGTCACAAAAACGAGCCTACTGTCACAAAACTGAGCTGCTGTCACAAAAACGAGCTTTTGCAAACAATCTATATTGGTTCTTCTTTAGGCTGCTTCAGATCTGTAGCTAGGCTACTTCTAAACAAGGGAAATATTCCTCTCGGCCTCCTTTAAATATTTCCCAAAATAGTGATCTTTAAAAGTCCTCCTCATCCTTCTTTTTGAATTGTTCTTCCTGTGGTATATGTCTATAAGTTTTGACCAAAAATTGGTGATTGAAATGAGGATCAGTATTCTTATATTTATAGTGATTCATCTTTATGAAAATTATTGTCTATTGGGCTAGAGGGACGACATAATGGAACTAAGCATAGGTTAGATAGGCCTTAAAAAATATTATTTTTAAACTTGAAAATTAATTTTCTCACAAACTACTGGGATTTCGGGGCATGTAAGGGCTCATTGGAAAGAGGAAAAAATCATCTTTAAGATGGTATAGGTACCATTGATAAAGGTTGCCTCGAAGGTGGTGAAAAACATTTTTCTTTGTTACTGCCCTTAAATTATTTAGTGCAGAAAATTATTAGGATAGCAAGAGCTTCTTCATTGTCATATGTCACCAAGTTTTTTTTTGTAAGTGAGGTCTCCACTTGTTATGTCTTTAATCGTCATATGTCATCAAGTGATCTCCAATTCCTTCATTGTCCATGTCATCACCATATACGTCATCATGTGTGCCATCAATGTCACCATGTCATCAAGATAGTGCAATCATATTTCATTAACCATATGCAACATCAATAAGAAGGACTCCTTCATCAAGAGTAAGGACATCATCATGATTTCTAGGTCATCTTCATCAAGAGCAAGGATACATGAGGTTATGGTGTCTTCATGGTTAGTTCAAGGACATCATTATGATCAATAGTAATCTAGGACAAGACTTCTTCTTAGTGGCTTGACATCATAATGGTATTACTATAAAACAAGAGGAACTTGTCATTATGAGTAAGGACATCATCATAATATACATGAGGTTATGAAATCACAAGAATATTTTCCATCCAAATAATTCCATATTGACATAAATGACAACCTTTACTAATAATCTCCCCCTTTGACATCAACGGCAAAAGGGGTGCTCAAGTACTCTCTCTATCAAGTTGCTTCTCTTTATCATATTTTCTTTGTCAATAATAGTTCTTCATAGGTACGATGCTCGCCCTGTCATGGTGCTCTTATTTCTGGAAATGTGGTCCATGATAGATGTGTTTACATTTCTCCATAGATGAATCAACTCCCCCTACCTGCATAATCTCTTCTAGCTTCTTTAGACAAGAAACATTGTTGCCTTGTGATCAAGTGGAAGAAATCTTCACAATTTCATTATTTTCTTCAATGGAGTTACTCCCAAGAGATGATCTTTCAAGATTTTCCATTTTTGACTCATAAAAAATTTCATAGGGCCTATTTACAAATAGATTTTGAAAGAATGATTAAGAATCATAAGCTCCCCATGACAGTATGCATGGTCTCATTTGGTAGAGTCTCATTATCAAACACTTGGAATATCAAGGATAAATTCATCAGATCAACAAAATTATATTACTAGTTTAGCCCCTTATTGTTATTAGTGTAGCACCCTTATTGTTATTATTGCACCCCTATAACCCCAATATTGTTATTATTGTGCCCTTACATTGTTATTGTTAGGTCGGCTAGGATTACATTGTGGCCCCATGGACTCCTATATATAGAAAGGAGGTTTTGTCATTTGTATCATCCAAGAATTGTTCATTCATGTAATGTATTGGAGGTTTCCCCCTTGAAGTGGCTTATTTCTAAGGCGTTGATGTCTCTTTTCTTCTATTTTTGGAGCTGATTTCATAACATTTGGTATCAAAGCTTTGGATTCTAGGGTTTCGATATTTCGAACGGGTCATTGTGGCATTTTCGCTATAACATTTTTTATACAAAGGTTTAGAAGCTAAATTTTTTAGAGTGTGAATCCAAAATCTTGAGGAACATTGTTGCAAAATTTTAGAGGTTGGTTCGCAATATCTTTGGATATATGATCTGTGCAAGTTAGGGCTTTTTGCAAGCTCCTCAATTTAACCTAAACAGGTCATCGCGGAATTTTCGCTATAACTATTTTTCTACGAAGGTTCAGAATCTGAAATTTTTAGAGCATGAAGTAGAAATATTGAGAAACATTTTCGCAGCATTTTAGATCTTGGTTCGCAACAGTTGTGGAGATATGGTCTGTGGAAGTTAGGACTTTTTCAGGCTCCCAAATTTCATCTCAAAGAGGTGATCATGGGAAACTCTTCATAACTCTCTCTCTGAGCATCAGATTGGAGTTCTGTAAAAAGTGGATGCAAGTACACATAATCTAGTTTCCTATCTATCAATTTCAAAGCTAAAGGAGGAAGAAGTGACACATGGAAAGTCGTACAAGTTCGCTATGCTAAACCAATCCATAATTAGGTCATCGTAGGCAATTGGGCACAATTTGTCTTCAAGAATCCAAATCAGGTCAGACCTATGGCATTCGAAAGAGGATTCAAAGGGCTACCTCAGTGTCAAATTTTAGATATTAAAGATCCAAAATCACAAAGATAATTCAGTTTCAATATCGCGCTCCTCAAAATCAAGAAAAAGGTTTGTATTTTTTTTGAATTACATAAGTCTTGTTTGAAAAACAAATTAGTTTGAATTTATTCCAAGGGCATATTGAATAATAGTGTTGAACCCTTAGTTAAACTGAGAGGGGGGGTGAATTATTTTAACACATTCATGGAATTTTAAAAATTTTCATTAAACTTTATTAACACCTTCATTTCATGATCAACATAATGTGTGAGCAATCTTTATTTGTGAGCAACAATTAATAAGCATATTAGATAATGTATCAGTAGTCTTAATATGTGAGCAGAAAGTATTAGAAGAATAGATATACCATATCAACATATAGAATTCATGCACATAGACACCAGATATAAGTGGAAACCCATAAAGGGATAAAACCACATCTTATTATTGTTGTGATGCAAAGGCAAGCTCCAATTCCCTCTCACCACTGATTGTCTGTAGGCTCCAACTCCCATAAATTTTCTACAGGCACCAAACTACAGGAGGCTCCAACCTCATTCATCTACAACTGACATTTTATCAAGCTACAAATTGATTTGGAAGCACCAAATCCCATCTATTTTCTACAAGCTACAACCTACAGGAGGCTCTAACCTCACTCAACTACAACTGACATCTATAAAGATACAACTTGATAGGGAAGCTCCAACTTCCTTACTCTTTCAAAAGAAAAACAATTTTTGATTTATCTTGGATATCAGCTCTGTTCTGTACCTTCTCTTCTGCTGTCCATCAGTCCTCATATTTTCCCTGCATCATCTTAGCATCTTCTCGAATTCTCTATCAGCTCCTCCTTCTCCTCTTCCTTACTGCTTCATTTTTTCATTATCTTACCTCACTCTCTAACCTCTTTATGCATATCAATGTGATATTATTTATATAAATTTCCTTATGACTGTTATCATTCCTCATGGAATTTGAAATGGATAGCCATGCCTCTTTGCCTTCCGCCTCCTCATTTCTTTTATCAACTCATTCAGAAAAATATAACAATATGTATTAATTTCAAATTTACAGTGCGATTTTTGTTTTCCTCCGGAGACTTTCCAATGCATCACAAACAATATAAAAGAAATTACAACATTTACATTCCCATTTTCAGTTACATATATAAATTTCACTCAGTCCTCTTTCCAGCACTTGGCTTGCTGGTTTTGTCTTTTCTGCTCCTGTTAGATAACTATTCTGCATACTCTGTTCACTGTAATTGTGTGCACCTCTGCATGTACGCCTGTCAAATTCATTATTGTGCATATTCCTATTCATTGTGTATGTATACCTGTCGAGCCCACATTTTCATTCCTTTATCAGGGAAACTTCTTTTATTAACTGAAGCACTTTGCCTGAGGTTCTTCTCTTTCAATTTATCTGCAGCTGCGCATTATAACCCATTTAAATCTTATGTTATGGAAACTATAATATATCAAATATAATTCTTTTCTCTTTCATTTAAAACTCAACATCTATAACTTTTGGTTTCATTATATGACTTTAAACAACAAAAGTTTTTTTTTTTTTAACCCGGGCAGTAAGGAGAGCTGGCCTCTAAATTAACTCTGTCAATAATTTCACCCAATACAGCTCCTACTCAACACAAGAAGTCCAATTTATCTTCTTATTTCTGATTCATTTATCAATTTCTTCGAAATTGATTAATGAATGTATTAGACCTTCTCTTTGTAAACCCAAACAATAGAACCTTTTGTTCTTTTAATCTGGCGCACAAGAATATAATACATATGATTTATATTGTAATCTTGGTCCTTTGTATATAAAGTGCTACACACACACACACACACACACACACACACACACACATATATATATATATATATCTTGGAGCCTTTTCTTTATAAATATCGAATGAATTAGCCCGACAGTCAAAACTCTTTAACCAACCCTCTAAGGCAGAACATAATAAGCCACATTCTTTATTCGAACCTTAGTCTTAATGCTACAAAAGGGGTCCGGCTCTTTTAATTACATATACCCGCACTTATAGCATTCACCCAAGGTTTCTATATTAACACGACACATATATCATCCACTGGTGGTTCCATTATATCTGTTCTTTATACATGAATTAAATAAAAAAAATCAATTTCAAAAAAGTGGTCCAACCTCTGACTTATCTTTTTGTCTTTTACTTGTGTGCGGCTTATTTGTGGGATCTCCCCCTCTCCAGATCGAGCGATGCATATGAAAATCACATTTTTTCAAAGGCTATGGATTAACGCTCATACTTTACGCAATGGGGGTGGTTTTTCCTGGATGACGTGGCACAATCATACTGGATCACGTTTTTTATTTAGTTGTTTTGGCTCCAGCCAAAAGCGGCGCAATAAGAGCAGTTTTGGTTTCATAAACCTGCTTTGGTAATTGCACAGTAACTGACCAGTTCTTTACTACGGTTAACTCTGTTCTTCGACTTAAATCCTCGCTCTATTACTCCAGTTAAACCTTAAACAATATCGCACAACTGACAATAGAACAAGGTTAATTAATCAGCAGACTGGGTTATTGTTTCAACCGATATTCAATACTCTTCGGGAAAATGGAACAATATCATGGTTCTCTCTTTAACAGAGTCCTATTTGACCTTCTTCCAAACACGAGTGTAATTAATTCGACCACTGAGGCATAACACTGAAGATAGGCTGAGAACTTACGAGGTTTCCACACACTGTAACCCACATTATAAACAGAAAAGGACCTTCGGAAACACATAAAGGCTGGGTAAATTCCTAATATCCACTGAATGTACATAATTTACAAATGAAGGAATAAACCCTTCGGGAGATTGCCAATAACACACCAATATCCACAATTACTCATTTTTTTCAAACAGGTACTCAATGAGCCTGAAAATTCTTCATAAGGACAATGCTTCTCAGTTCTGTGTCTCACTACAAAAATCCCCTTTGTATAGAGTTTGCACTGTCCACAAACCCTGAACACTCTATTCATACTTTCATAAAAAATTCTAGCAGTCAATACATGTTTCTCATTCAAAACCAGTTTCTCATTATATATATGAAATCAAAATACGCAAAGCCTTCTGGTTCTGGCCGGATATTCAAGGTAAAATGGCCTTCTATCTCACACTCTGCCTCAGAACAGTTCCAAACCTCCGAACTCTACTCTTGATTTTTAATCACGAAATTGGTATATTAACTCAAACACAAATTTCCCCAATCATGTCCAGAATCACATGTTAAATCCCTTTACACAGAGATTTCACTGCTCACGAACTTAAATCCCTTTGCATAGAGAATAATACAGATTTCATATTTACCATGGGAATTTAAATCTTCTTCATACAAAATTCGACCAGAATACATGTCAACTTCACATAGAATAAAAATCTAGTCATACACATAACTCAGAATCAATTCTTCATATATGCACTTATAATCAAATTACAGAAACTCTGCCCTCACTACTCTGCAGCACCACCTCATCTGTCTCCTACTGCCTTTGTTCCTTCTATGTTGCCTCTGCCTCCTCTGTGTTGCCTCTGTTCTTTTCTACTTTTCTTCTCTCTTTGCCTAGTTGTTGTTTCAGATGCTCCTCCTTTGCCAACTCCTTTGCCATCAATGACAACATTTCCAACAAATAGATATCAATATTGGGTTCTAAAATGGCTCCTAAAAATAATTCAACACCCATTAAGCCTTCAGAGGCTCTAATATGACTCATGAAGACGAAGAAACACAACATGAGATATCAAAATTACAAGATAAAGTGCATCAAATTTCGCTATCGAAAAGAGAAAAAAAAAATGAAATGGAAGCTTTGAAGAAAGGCGTGGAAACTAAGATGGATGGTTTGAAGAAATGCGTGGAAGCTAATGTGAATGGTTTGGAAGCTAAGATGGAAGGCATGGAAGTGGGAATGGAAGCTAAGATGGATGGCATGGAAGCTAAGATGGATTACATGGAAGCTAAGCTCGATGAAAAATGGAAAACATGAAGAATGATATAAAATTAGACATCAAAGGTATGGAAAATTTGATACAAGAAATGCTTCCTAATGGCGAAAAGATAGTAGAGGAAACTCATGATGAGAACAAAATAAATGTTAATTGTGATTTCATAAACTCTAATTTTGGATGGAAGAACCACCATATTCCAAAGATGGATATGAGGAAGTTTTTACAGGTCAAAATACCTCCTCATCAGCTCAGAGGAGAAGATAAATATGGAAGGAATACAAATACCTAAACTAAACCTACTTCTGCCAAGGTAACGCACCTCTATAACATCACAATAGCGTTATAACGCACCTGATCAATGAATAGGCTGTGTTAGTGGCTAGGGAAACACTCTGTTTACACTAGAGGGTAGCATTACCCATGTTTTGAGTTTGAAATGGGAAAAACCCGCAGAGAATGATTTGAATTTCCAGCTTTTTCTCACAAGAGAGTCAGTGCAAAAAGGAAACTGCAAAGCACTAGTCTCTTATTGGGCCTTGCCAAAAACAACTGAACTCTCAAAGAAGGAAAAATCATGGAAGTTGAGGAAACATCTTGGTTTTTTCCTATTTAGAACTAGTGGAAGGAGAAGGGAAATGATTGCTCTCTCTATCTCCTATAAAATGGAGTTGAAGGCTCTTGGTTCAAGGTCAAAGGATTGTCAAAGTTTTGAATACTTGTGAAGTAGAGCATTATTGTTGTAGTGTGAAGGTCAACAGTCACAGAGGTTCATTGAGAAATTGTTGATCAAGACATCACCACATTGAGAGATAGAGAGATTGGAAGGCTGAGGAGGGCTTGGTGCAACTGACAGTTGTAATCCTCCTTTTTACAAATTAATAGAAATGTATCTGTTTTGTCCATTCTATGCGTTGATATTGTCATTGTTATTTGATTATTTACATAACATGAGATGAATGGCTTAGATGTGCATTGTTTAAATTTTTATCATATATTGACTTAATTGATATGAAGTGTATGTTATGGTAGAGATTACATGGGTGCTTTGATTGATTACAGAGTCGTGATTTGGAGCTGGTGAAGAAGGATATCTGCTTCGCTGCTTAGCGCTCTCCAAAATACTTCAAGATCATTAAAGAGGTAATCTTCCATATTATTCCATCAAGTTATTTAAGTTGATATGAACATGTATATGCCTTCTTTGTGAACTATACAGCTAATCTTACTGTCTGCCTCGGGCACCGGAAAGCCCTGAGAGGGATATTAGAAAACCAACAACCTAATAATTTTACCCTATAGCAGAATTGGTGACTCTGCTGGGGATTTCCCCATAGTTTCTGGACTATCTCTTTCCCCCTTTCTTCTTTCCTCTATTCACAAACCCTTTGGACCAGTATTTATGCCCAGTAGACATTTCAAAAGCTCACAAAGTTCAATCCTGTTTCTGTTTGACCATCTGAAGAACTTTACCCTAGCTAACGCTACCTCTGTTGGTGTTCCAGTGCGTTATAACGAAGGCTCTACTTAAATACAGTGTGTTAGTCTCTGGATTAACGCTGTCTTTACTCAGAGACAGTGCGTTACTCAGCCAAAATTTGTTGTTCACCCCTGTGATTGTGTTTTGGTTGTAGAGTTTTTTGGCCATTGATGTATCTCCTTGACTGAATCCCTGTACTTGTTTACTAAGCTGTCATTTCTGTTTATTTTCTCTTGTTTGAAAAGTTAGTGTTACAAGCATTTACTTTTTAGAGAATCATTTTTTTTTAGTTTTTCTACATCTAGCTGAATTAATTATGAAAATTTCAGTTAAAAGGCTGTTAAGATGAGGTAGATAGATGTCTGAATATTTAAGGTTGGACTTTTCTATTTGAATTTTAGTGCATGGATGTTGAAAAGAAACCTCTCCTTGTAGAAATACTCTTCATCGAATTGAATATTTAGAGCATATTTTTGCATGGTTTCTTGAGTCAGAGTCTCATTACATTTCATACGTCCACTCCCCCTCCGCAAGACCAATAATCAAGTACACTAAGAATCAAGAGATAATAAAATCAATCACATTACTCTTTTTGAGCTCACACCAACAGTAGTTCAGGCTAGGATCTTGGGTTAGGAAAAGTGAAAAAATCACCCAATATCTCAAAACTTGAGACTAGTGTCATTAACGAGTGAAATCCTACTGCACTCATATTATCGAGACCGTTCCTTTACCAGAAATCAATGCGAGACAACACTTGGGTGCACAAGAAGGTAGCCCGCTTTCGACTGCATCCGGTGGGTATGTTATATATTGGGGTTCCCTTCGGGGATGTCGAAACTAGATCATGGATCTAGGTATTCTACCCATATAGCATGTTGTCCTTGACTATGGACCCCCCTGATGATGTCTGTGATTTGAGGTATCTTTAGTGGCCATACTTTTTAGGGACTTACACAAGGTGACTGGGACGGGCTGTCCTGGTACTTGAAATAGATAGACCCACTCTGTCTTCGGTCTTTAGGAGGGTACTCGTCTTCACGAGAGTGCTTACACCTATCGTCTAAGGTTCGAGTGAAGCTCTAGAGTGACCGTAACTATAATTTTGACCAACCTTCTTTGTATACTATTGTGATACTGGATTTCATCACCAGCAAACGGTAGTACTTAGACATGGCACCTTATTCTAGCTGCTTGCTGATTGATTTTAGAGAGTCCTTTTTTCTTTTTTCTTTTTTAGGTGTGTGGTTACTGTCATTGAGACTTTATAATACATCACAATTTATTAAAATTTGTTAAAACTAAACAGGTCACCGTGGCCTCATCTGACCCACGCCATCTGTCTCGACGACAACAAGGTCTACCTCCTCTAACTCTTGACGAAGAACTGAACCTTAGTGAACCTGTGCCTTCTGTGGAAGAGTAGTCTCCATTAATAAACCCTGATTTTCACATAGCCTCATATCATACGGAATTTCCAGAGGACCCTTTCACTGAAGGTGTTGTACCTCATTACAATCCTCCACTCACTGATCCGTTGGGACCTATGATAATTCAGATACCACCACACCAAGACATGTCTTCGGCCGCACAAACATCCATTTCACAACCGACATCCACAGGGTCGATACCAATGGCAACCATCCCAGGTTTTCCACCATCCTCCCCGCCAGTTGTCAGTTCTATGCCATTACATGGTAACCCCAATAGTCAACATATACCTAATCCCAACCCTACGGTCATCACAACTGTAAGTAACTCGCCAAGTCCTTCGGGATCTACTCCTACCGTGACCACGTTGGGACCTACGGTTGCTCCTCCCACGAGTGTGACTACTTCGGTTCCTTTTAGCAACCCTTTCGGTTGGAACCCTTTGCTGAGCTCAAACCGCTTGTCCACCATACCAGGGGACAGTGTCACCAGCACGTAGATCACAGGGAACATTTCACTACCCCTGCAATCGTTCGGACAAACCAGACAACCTATTGTTAACACTTTTCCCTTAAGTGGTTTAAATATCGGTGTAGGGTCTATGCTGTTGCTGAACTATGCAAGTAGTAGTATGCCTCCGGGAAGCTCTATTGCATCCATATGGACTAACCCACCCCAACCTCCATCTGGAATGGGAGGGCACTTTTACACTGGGGGAAACCAACCGTTTGCCCCGCAATACAATATGCCCTATGGACAACAACCATATATCCCTACCCCTCCACCTATAGGATATTTTTATCAAAGTCCTACTTATCCTACTGGTAACATATTGATGAGCGGACCCTATGGTCCACATAGTCAACCAATACTTCCTTGGTTATATTTAGGGGAAAACCCGCAATTGCCATTTTTGGCAACTCTAGACATTCCCGACATCTATAAACTAACTAATGACCCCATTAATCACAACCTGCTCTGGCCTCCAGTACTGTACAAGATTCCTTCTGACATCCCAAAGCTCGATGGGAAACAAGGGGAAGACCCAGCCGCACACATCACCACCTTTCATTTATGGTTTATATCTAATTCCATGGTGGATGATAGTGTCTAGCTTCGACTATTTCCCTGCACCCTTACAGGAAATGATTCCAAGTGGTATATTGAATTGCCACGCGCTGCCATAAACACTTTTGGCACTTTAGCGACGGATTTTCTAAAGAAATTCCAATTACCAATCATATTTGAAACCAGAACGGAACTGTTAACCTCATTGCGCCAAGAAACTGCCACCCACATCTCCAATCACATTCATGAATGGAGAAGTAGGAGGAGGCTATTCAAAGTGTCAATCCCGGATCGTCTCCTATCTAATTGGTTTTGTAAGTCTCTCTTACCCCACATCTCTAAAGACATTGACCTATCCGATGTGGTTACAGAATATCAATGCATTCATCGTGCCCAAAATTTGGATTTAATCTATTCAAAATCTGGCATGCTATATGATTTACTCCCCAATTCCCCTAGTAACTCAAATCCTCCAGCTACTCAGAAAACCGAAGCTCACACCGACGGTCTCGTTGGCACAATCTTTGGTGTAGCCACAAAACAGTCTCGGGGGAAAACCTCCCAGCCATCCTCGGCTTCCACCGCCCCTAACCAAACGACTACTCTTCCTACCGCTGACGTAAATTCTGTGCAAAATTCACAAAAACCTAGTGGAAAGAATAAGAAGAACAAGAAAAAGACATCTTCTTCGGAAGAGCAGTTGGACAATCAGAATAATCCTAATCAGAAAAACACTGCCAATTAAAATGACAAAGGGAAGGATAAACCCATGAAATTTCCTTGCAAGATCTCTGCGGAGGACCACTTGACATACAAATGTCCTCGGCTGCAGGAATGCACTGATTTTATCACAAACAAGGACTCTGGGTGAACACCTTCCGTTCTTCATAATCCTTTCCCTAATCAATAGTAGAAACACCAACACATGGTTGACAACCTGCCACAACCCCAGCAATGGGGAAATGGTGGTTCACATCCTTCCAGTGAAAAATCATACACCATTTATGGAATTGAGAGTGTTGAAATTCAAACACGAGCCAAGATTTATGGAAATCCTACCATAGACACTCAAGAACCTGGTACTAGTTCAACCCCACTGCCGACCAACAATTTTCATATCGAACATCCTACTGCTGATCCCGTGATTCTTCCCCCCAAAGGGACACTTCGACGCATGACTCATAACACCCCTACACGTGCAGCCCAAAACTAAAACATTGTAGAAGATTGGGCGCAGGCACCGTCAGCTATGTCTTCTCTCGAAGTATTGAAAACTTGTCCAGCACAAAATAAAGCCTTACTTTCGGCCATTGGTGGAATAGACCCCCAGGATTCCATGCTAGCTATCTTTGATATGGAAAAATCTTAGACTCGCCTCTCGCATCAACTCACATTCCAAGTGCAGGTTGTGTCGAAAGGGAGACCAATCCATTGCACTGTCATTGACGAAGGTGCTTCGACCTGCGTTATGTCACAAGCTTGCTGGCTCGCTTTAGGTTCTCCTAACTTAACGCCGCCGTCGAATTCCCTCAAAGCTTTCGATGGCCACACGTTCCTCCCAAAAGGATACCTTGCTAGCTTTCCCATCACTCTGAGTGGAAAAACGGTAACTGTGGACGTTGAAGTCGTAGATCGCCATCTCGACTATAATCTATTGCTCGGTCGCAATTGGTCTTATGCCATGAATTCCATTGCTTCTTTGGTCTTCTGACTCATCCTATTTCCATTGGATGGGAAAATAGTCACAGTGGATCAGTTATCCTTCTACACCCCTGATTATTCCATGTTACCAAGTAGCACTGTACCCCTAATAGGAGGCTTTTCTGACTCTTACATCAATATTGGTACTAGTCTTCTGAAGGCATCTTCCCTAATGGGTTGTTTTCCTCTCCTACCGCCAGAGATCCCAAATACGGTTGCAATGATATCCACCACTTTCGATGGCTCTATCGACCCATGGATCCTCCCGGCACCTTCAAACATTGATTCCTACGGAGATCAGATGCCGCTCTCACCAGCCGAGTTGGCCTACCAAGCCATCCAAATTACATTTTAACCCTCCACTGCTATGGTTTCGACCAAAGGTACAAACCTCCCACCCATCGCAGTTCTCTCTAAGGATCTCCTCAATGAATTCTTGCCTACAGATGAAGCTATTCAAGAGATCATGTCTCTAGAAGAACAACCTTGGGGAGAGTTTCACCATTGCGCTTCGATACGACTCGGATGTGATAAAAACTGAAATCCCACCCTTTAACCCACCTGAGATGGTTCCCTCCACTTACATGACTATTCAAACTATCGATTCAGAAGGGAACATGGGTAACATTTCTAAGACAATTCTCATTGATATCTCATTCAAAACGGGTATCGTGGAAAATATTCAGATTGGAGCAGATTGCAATCCTGAGGAAAT
Source organism: Pinus albicaulis (assembly GCA_034641835.2). Classification (NCBI taxonomy): domain Eukaryota; kingdom Viridiplantae; phylum Streptophyta; class Pinopsida; order Pinales; family Pinaceae; genus Pinus; species Pinus albicaulis. The sequence continues at coordinate 233,599,912 of CM076579.1, forward strand.
TGCACGCTTGACATCCCTTTTCAAGGAATTCCACGATGTGTTCGCTTGGTCTTATGACGAAATGCCCGACATCGATCCATCTATAGTTGAGCATGAAATCAAGATTTATGACAATGCCAAACCTATTCGGCAGCGACTCAGACCTGTCCACCCGCGCAAAGCGGCCGCCATCAAAATTGAGGTATTAAAAATTTTAAATTTTGGTTTCATCTATCCTGTTCCTTTGATGGAATGGGTTTCCAATCCGGTTCCCGTCGATAAAAAAAAAGGCACCATCCGAGTTTTTGTTGACTATCACGATCTGAACGCTGCTTGTCCCAAAGACAATTATCCTACACTGTTCATAGATCAGATTCTCGATGATTGTGCCGGATGCGAATCTTTTTCCTTCATGGATGGATTCTCAGGCTATAACCAGATTGCGATTAAAAAAGAAGACGAGCATAAAACTACCTTCATTTGTCCTTGGGGCACATTTGCGTATCGTAAACTCCCATTCGGTCTAAAGAATATTGGAGAAAATTTTCAGCGGGCTATGGACTACGCTTTCCATGACATTCGACATATTGTACAGGCTTACTTGGATGACCTTCTGTCCCATTCCAAGAAACGACCTGATCACCTTGCTCATCTAAAAGAAATTTTTGTTAGGTGTAGATTCTAAAATATATGTCTGAATCCTCATAAGTGTGTATTTATGGTTGAGTATGGACATCTGTTAGGTTTCATTTTCTCCAAGCACTGGATTAGGGTTGATCATGATAAGGTTAAAGCAATTGTTGAATTGTCAGCACCATAATCCATCCTCCAACTCCAATGTTTGCAAGGGAAGGCAAAATTTTTACGTCGATTCATTGTTAACTATGCCGAGATGACAAGAGGATTTATGCGATTATTGAAGAAAGGAACACTATACTTGTGGGATGACCAAGCTCAATGGTCATTTGATGCTTTAAAACATGCACTTGTTTTAGCCCCACTCCTTAGTGCCCCCTACTACTCACACGACTTTCTCCTCTACCTAGCAGCCTCACCATCCTCACTTGGAATGGTTCTGGTTCAAGTTCACAGTGACAACAGTGAACATGTGATATACTATTTGTCAAAAGGTCTAATCGGGCCTGAACTACGTTATTCACTTGTGGAGAAACTTTCTCTGGCGGTAGTTTTTGTCGTCACCTGACTCTGACACTATATATTTCTACGACAGGCTACGATTATTGCTTTGGAGAACCCCATGCGACACATCTTGTCTCGAAAAATTATTGAAGGAAAATATTCCAAATGGATCATAATCCTCCAACAATTTGATTTGGTCTTCATAGCTGCCAAAGAAAATAAATCCCTCATCTTCACTGAATTATTATTGGACCTTCCCAGAATCGACCCAGGAGAAGTAGCTGATGATCCATTTCCTGATGAATCTGTATACTTGGTCGATTCTTTAGACCCATGGTATGGAGACATTTTGGTCTACCTACAAACCCAACGCTTCGGCCCAAGTCTCACGTCCGACGACCGTCGTCGTATTCGCCACCACGAAAAGCACTACCTTATGATAAATGATACATTATATCGTCATGGTATTGATACTATTCTACATAGTTGTCTCACTTTCAATGAAGCGGAATCCGTTTTGAATGAATACCACGCAGGGGCATGCGGTGGTGATATTTCGGGCATAGCTACTACCCAAAAAATCTTGCACGCAGGTTACTATTGGCCCACTTTGTTTAAAGACTACATTGTAGCGGTCCAGAAGTGCCATCCATGTCAAATTTTCACAAAGAAAATGCGTGCTCATCCTGCCCCCCTTCATCCGGATATATCTATTGGTCCTTTCGCTAAATGGGGAATTGACTTCGTCACCTGCTATCCCACTTCGTAAAATGGACACAACTACATCATGGTTGCGGTTGACTATTTTACGAAATGGGCGGAAGCCATTCCCACTTTTAAGGTCGATGGCGAAACCGCCGCTCTCTTCCTGTTCAATCAGGTAATCTGTCAGTTTGGCGTACCACTATCTATTGTCATAGATCATGGATCCCACTTTCAGAATCATATGATGACCGAATTAACATCCATGCTAGGTTTTCGTCAAGATCAATCTTCGTCTTATTATCCTCAAGCTAATGGTCAAGTCGAAGCCGTAAATGGCGTCCTCAAAACCATGATTCGTCGACTGGTTGGAAACCATAAAACCACATGGCATTATAAGTTGTATTTCGCGTTATGGGCATACCAAACGTTAGTTAAAACTGCCACAGGCTTCACACCATTTCAACTTGCTTTCAGCCTGGAGGCAGTACTTCCAATCGAGTGTGAAATTCCACCACTCAAACTCGTTGTAGAACTCCTTCCTGGCACCATCGCCACAGAAGAGTGCTTGCCCTCGCTCGATCATTTGGAAGAAACTCGTCAAGATGCTACACTAGCACTCAAAGCTCACCAGCGCCGAGTCAAAGCTCAATACGACAAATCTGTCAAGCCTCGTTCTTTCCAAGAGGGTGATCTCGTTCTACTCTATGATCAGAAACATGACCTCTTGGGGGCAGTAACACTCCAACCATTATGGCTTGGTCCTTACATAGTCACTAAAGTCCTCTCAAAAGGGGCTTACGAACTTCATCACTCTAATGGAATTCCGCTCACGAATCCCCGCAACGGGCTCTATCTAAATAAGTATTTTTCCTAGCTTCGCACTAGGCATATGCTTTGTAATTTTATGTATATAATTTTTGCCTATTGTTTTGATGTCTCTGGATATTTTTTGGTTTTTGAGGTGTTTTTCTCATCTACAATATTTTTCTTTCACACAGATTCCGTCATCCTCCTTATCATACGTAGGATATGCGGACGATGCTTGTCGTCACACTAGACACATTGCTTCAGCTGCTTGGGTTCTCTACACTCATGAGTCGGAACTCCTTGGTTCTGGGGGAATTTTTCTAGGTAGTGCCACCAATAACATTTCCGAGTACATGTCAGTGATCCAACTCCTCACAGAGGCGGCATCTCGTGACATATCCAATTTAGTGGTCAGGTTAGATTCCCAACTCGTCATTATGCAGTTAAATTATCATTACCGTGTCCATCATCCAGTCTTGTTACGTTATTTTTTAAGGGTGTGACTTTTAGAACATCAATTTCAAACAATCACATTTGAGCACGTTCCTAGAGAATTTAATGCAGTAGTCAATTCTTTGGAAAACTATGTGTTAGATTGGCATTTGTCACATTTGTTATAAAATATTTACACATGAGTATATATATTTTTATCCCATTGAAAACACATAAAAAATTAAAAAACACAAAATCACCAAAAAGTACATATATATATATATATATATATATTTCATGTCCAGTACAATAGTTACATCAAAAAATCTTCCAAAACTTGGGTGTTTTACAAAAATTTGGCTATACTAAGCCACGCTCTAACACTTATACATCCGCTCCGCTAGCTAGGCCTGATGATCATGATAACATACAACTGCTCTGGCTATCCTCCTCAGAGGCACCAGCTATCTCTCTGGCACACCTACGGTATGCTACTGCAAATGAACTGGAACCTCCCGCATAGGAAGGGGTGGTATACCCATACTCAAACCCTCCAAGTTTCTGGAGAGTTCATGTAAAATCTGGGCATCATCATCCCCGGTGGCTTCTGCATCCTCAGGTGGTGCGCCAGCCCCGAGTAGCTGCAGTCCTCGCCGTGCATAGCGAGGGGCCCCAACTGGGCGGACATGTGCCACATCTGTGTCAAGCAAACAAAGCTTCATGTAAAAACATAATTTTCACCCTATTTCAACAAAAAAATTGCATAAACATTCAAAAGACAAAAACAAAGTACTTTCTAGAGTACACTGATCATTTCTTTCTTACCATCGAGTCCCCACTGGGTGCTAGGGGGAAACACTAACTCTGGATCACCTGTGAATTTCATCCCTGCATAGGGATAATCCTCAATCATGATAATCTAAGAGTTCAGCCAATCAAAAAATCCATCATCAAAATAGTGACGGACGGGACCCTCTCCAGTCCGCGAAAGCAAAGTTGCCCATCGAGCCTGTCTCGACTCTCATGGGCCCAATGGCGCTGTAATGATCCTAGGTCTCATCAATGGTACCCACTCCAGTAGGAAAGAGACGATCAATGTGCCATACCCAAACTCTCTCTGGGTACAGGTTTTGCATGTTGTGAGCTCTGCTCGGACCCGACGGACAACTCCATCTCACCAGTCAAACACCTGAGGCTACATACAATCCAAGGCTAGTAGCATCTGGGCCTTGGTGGCCACATGCTGACTCTTGGCACCTGCCAAGCAAACAATCATCCATAATATAGACCTCAGTGGTCTCAAAGCCACTCGTGCAATAGGCACCCGGTTGCTCACAGCCTCTGTGTTGTGTATGCAATGAGCAAGAATGAGATCAGCAGTGGAGCACATATCCGCTCTGGACCCCGTCATGTTGGGCCTCGGTCCATGACATGATATGTTGGTCAAAAAGTACACATCTTCCTTCTCAATTGAGAGCTCATTGCCCCCAAACCGAAAGACATGGTGCCGCTTGTCCCATTGCTGAATCAGCGACCTCAGGAGGTCCTCTTAACCCGTCATCAGTTCTAAACGTGCATATTTTAGCAAACCACATCTGCAGAGAACCATAAAGATTGCAGCATCAGTAATCATATCTCTTTCTTCCCGTTCATGTTCTCTCTCTCGCCAGATACTCATGATTAACAGCTGAATACCTACAAATGCAACATTTTCAACCGATTATAAATTTTCTGGAACACTTCAAAATGTTTATAAATGAGTTCCTAAAAAATGTGTTGCACCTAACGCTGGCTATAGTGCAAAACAGAGCGCGCTAACATGCCCTTCCTTCACGGGAAGTGCGCTTAACGCGGCTCTAGCACTGCTGGCCCGCGTTAGCTGCTAATATTTTTTTAGGGCCTACCAAATTTCCCATTTTGAACCAACAAAAATTCATAAAAATACAATTAAATGATAGCAGGAGGTTCTAGCTCTTACCTGGATCTTGCGGGAAGGAAAACCGTTGCCCGGATTGACCGCAATCGTCAGCTGAAGTTTTCACCCTTTTTTACCCCAGAGCTCCTTCACAGCACTCAAAAAATTGAAAATGAAAGTCTTCTGACCTTCTTATAGCCATTTCTAGGGCATGAATCTCTTAGCTAGTCGGCAAAAAGTCATGAATTCTTGTTGCATATGTGTCGCAACTATTGAGATTTGTTACTGATGTTCTGATAAGTGATCAAGATTTATATGCAGACATACACATATTTTGACCCTTTTATCAAGCATTCTTTTTACAGTATTTTTATTACTCATTAATCCGAAAAACCTCGAGTTCTCTTCTTCGGACTCATTAAAATTATACGAAGTCAATTTCGAGCGTTCTTTTATGGTCTTTTTCTTGCTCGTTAATCCGAAAAACCTGGAGTTCTCTTCTTCAAACTCGTTAAAACTGATATGAAGAAGCACTGAGATTTCTTTTTAGGGACCTTTTTCTAGCTCATAAAACTGAAAAACCCTGAGTTTCCTTTGTCGGGCTTGCTAAACTACCATGACAGAGAATAAGGAGCCATTCTTTTCCTCTTTTTCAAATCTCTTTAAACCGAAAAAGTGACTGAGTTTTCTCTGCGTGACTCGTTAAAATTTCATGGAGAGCACTGAGTTTTTCTTTGTTGGACTTGTTAAAATTTCACAAAGAGTACTGAGTTTACTTCATCTCCTCGTACTCATAAAAAAATGAGGTAGATGTCCATCGAACATAGATTTCTCACTTTTCTGGATTCGATGGACTAACTCATGGAAAATGAACTGTTTCGGGCTTACTATTCTCCCTTTGTCGTGCCTGGTTATCAAGACGTGACAAAGGTACCTCAATGGAGTTGTCTTTTAAGACATTTTTCAGACTCTCTAAACATGAAAAATTCACCGAGTTTACTCATCTGGACTCATTAAACCTAATCAGACGGGGCACAGAGTTGTCTTTTATGATATTTCTCAGACTCTCTAAATATGAAAAATTCACCGATTTTACTCGTCTGGACTCATTAAACCTAATCAGATGGGGAAAAATTTGGAAAAAATGGATACTACCTATGTTACATTTCAGAAAGGTCGATTTGGCAGAAAAAATATTGAACATGGCACTTCCCAGAAAACTCTTTCGCAGTTAGCCAAACCCTACCATCTATGAGTATTAGCCTTCATCTACCAGTGTCCCTACACCGGTAAAATCCTAACACACTCTTTGGTGTTCATTGAGCCTCAGCTACCTAGTACCTTGTTATAGTGCTTTCTATTATTCAAGCAGATCTCGCTATCTACTGCTCCTCTTATCAACCAAACCGCTCATTATGCCAGAAATTATTTGTCATCAGACATCCCCATTTGCTCTTCATTATCTCCATCACAAAAAAAATCATTTGGTTTCCGTTTCATGTTGACTGATGTAGGATGCCTCAGTGCCTACCTTTCAACAGATCTCCTCCTATCAACTTCAACATCTTATCTAGGAAGTTGATCCAGAAACCCATCAGTACCCGGATACTTGCAGACATCAGTGGAAGGTAGTCTTGTGTTTGATTGGGAGTCTTCATCATTGGCTCCTGATCGAATGATTCTATGAGTGTTTGAATTCAACTCTTTTTATTCACACTCACTAGATTGTACTGTGCATCTTAGGGACCATCATCATTATCGGTGGCCACCTTCGTGTCTGTTAACAGTTTTCATTATCGACTAGTAATCATACGATTTCTCACATGTTCGACGACAGCTCCTTCATTCACATGTTGAGAAATATGCAGTTTAAGTGAAGCGGAATTCAAGACCTTGGGGAAAAGGTTACATCATTAAAGCTATGTTCCCTTCCCCAAGTTGCAATATTTTTTATGGAGACAGCTTCTTCAGCCTGATCCTGTTATGATAGATACTTCCACATTGTTCTCATCGGTGGACAGATTCTTCATATCTCTATTCTAGAGAAATCATGTTAATTAAGCTACTGAGCATGGGAATGCCCGACTCAAGGCAGATACTATATTTTCTGACATATGTTGTTGTTTCAGGATTTCCTCAGTCTTCCAATCTCTTTATCTCTACTACACAAATTATAAAGTATTTCAGCCATCTTCTTCGTCTCTAACCTCACACTTTAGGGGGCATCTATTAAAGGTCAAAATACCTCCTCATCAGCTCAGAGGAGAGGATAAATATGGAAGGAATACAAAGACCTAAACTAAACCTACTTCTGCCAAGGTAACGTACCTCTATAACATCGCAAGAGCGCTATAACGCACCTAATCAATGAATAGGCCGTGTTAGTGGCTAGGGAAATGCTTTGTTTACACTAGAGGGAAGCGTTACCCATGTTTTGAGTTTGAAATAGGAAAAACCTGTGGAGAATTATTTGAATTTCCAACTTTTTCTCACAAGAGAGTCAGTACAAAAAGGAAACTGCAAAGCACTAGTCTCTTATTTGGCCTTGCCAAAAACAACTGAACTCTCAAAGAAGGAAAAAGTATGGAAGTTGAGGAAACATCTGGGTTTTTTCCTATTTAGAACTGGTGGAAGGAGAAGGGTAATAATTTCTCTCCATCTCCTATAAAATGGAGCTGAAGGCTCTTGGTTCAAGGTCGAAGGATTGTCAAAGTTTTGAATACTTGTGAAGTAGAGCATTATTGTTGTAGTCTGAAGGTCAAAATTTAAAGAGGTTCATTGAGAACTTGTTGATCAAGACATCACCACATTGAGAGATAGAGAGATTGGAAGGCTGAGGAGGGCTTGATGCAACCGACGGTTGTAATCCTCCTTTTTACAAATTAATAGAACTGTATCTGTTTTGTCCATTCTATGCGTTGATATTGTCATTGTTATTTGATTAATTACATAGCATGAGATTAATGGCTTAGATTTGCATTGTTTAAATGTTTATCATATATTGACTTAATTTATAGGAAGTGTATGTTATGGTAGAGATTACATGGGTGCTTTGATTGATTACAGAGTCGAGATTTGGAGTTGGTGAAGAAGGGTCTCTGCTTCGCTGCTTAGCGCTCTCCAAAAGACTTCAAGATCATTAAAGAGGTAATCTTCCATCTTATTCCATCAAGTTATTTAAGTTGATATGAACATGTATATGCCTTCTTTGTGAACTATACAGCTAATATTATTGTCTGCCTTGGGCACCTGAAAGTCCTGAGAGGGATATTAGAAAACCAATAACCCAAGCATTTTACCCTATAGCAGAAGTTTGATGGCAAGGATCCCATAACATGGACACTACAGATGGAGCAATATTTTTATCTCAATAATGTGAAAAACACACAAAAGGTACGCATTGTAACTTTACATTTAGAACAAAATACATTTGTATGGTATCGATGGCTTTGCTCTCATAAAAAAATTGTCACTTGGTCAATTTTTACGGAGGAAATGATAGAACATTATCAAGATACAAAAAGCAACACCTTCTTTAGCCAATTGATAAATCTCAAAAAAAAGGGTTTAGTGGCAGAGCACATTGAGGAATTCCAAAAATTGAATATAAGGGTAACTAATATTCCAGAGGAAAAAAAGATTGATGTCTTCATAGGGACTTTAAAGGATAACATCCAACATGAAGTTTGCATTTGGGAACCTGATTCATTGGAAAAGGCATTCAGGTTGGCAAGAAAAATTGAATGTAAAATTATGGCAACAAGGAAGCCTACCACTCACATATATAAAGATGGAAGTGCTGCTACTCCTAGACTTCCACAACCTACAAGGTTGACACCAGAACAATTGGAAGAAAAAAGAGCAAAAGGGCTTTGCTACTATTATAGCATCATTTTTCACCCTCGTGTGATTCATGATTATCTTTTTGGCCTTGGGCACCCATTCCCACAGACTTGAATAAAATTTCATAAAAAACAGTGTTTAAAATTCCATACGCAGATATACCCAGACTTTTCCACGTGTATACGCGAGTCCAGAGATACTTTTCCGCGTATGCCATTAAAACCATTAAAAATATATATAAAAATCCCTATTTTCGAGGTTGGTTTGATGGTTATTCCCGTAATTCAACCACCCCAGCCCATGGCCATCTGTTTCCAACAAATTGAAACTACTTTCAGGGAGTATAAAATCCCCTCATATGCATGGCCTAAGGGGGGGAGAAAATTATAGACATTATACTCTGTTGGAGCCCAATTCAAGTCTGATTTCCCGTGCCTCCTGCACTTCCCATATTTTTACAGGAAACCCTTGTTTCCTGGAGATGTTCATCAGCTTATATGTCATCTCGTGTGCACAAGTCTTGAAAGAATCCTAGTGAGGCAAGGGCGGGATGGATCCAGACGACACTCTGTTCAAAGATCGTGGAAGGATTCAGGTGATCTCTCCACCTTTCTATTATTGTACATGCTGTTCGTAATGAAGAAGAACCATCTTGTTCCCGAATTCACGTGTTAATATTTGCTTGCATATGTGAAAATATTGTTAATTAAAAATTTATTATTGTTTGTATGATGTTTCACATGGATTACACTGACATTTAGGAAAGATATATGTTGTACAACTAGATTTTCGTGCATGTCTCTTCTTGATTTCCAGGTTGAAGAGGAAGAAGGGTTGCTGGGGGTTTGGACCCCACGGGATCTACATCAAACATAGGATCTATGGGTGAGTTCTACAATCTATAATATCTAGCTTTTAGCATACAATTTTGGTTGTGTGAGTCCTTCTTGAATAGCATGCCCTGATCTGTGGAGGTTTTTGACCCAACGACCTCTAGGGAGTTATTTCCCGAAATAGAACTGGTGACTCTACTAGGGATCACATTCTTGTGATTCCCCTATTGGGTGGTTTCAGCCGTTTTAAAGGTTTCTGACAATTTTAATCATTATTTCTAGTCCAGTTAGTTTTTTCTCAGTCAGACTAAAACCCTGGTTTTTTAGCTAGGCTTGATCATTTTTATTTTTCATTATTTACTTTTCCATACGCTAGTTTTCCTCTACACAGACGCGTATACATGCATTTTTTTTGAAAGGAAGTCGCGTATACGCGTTTTTCCTTTGCCACAGTCGCGTATGCATGCTTGTTTCAAAACTGCTAAGTAGTGTATGCCTGGGAAAATTTTGAAACTTTTGATTTTTTGACTTTTTGGTCTTGTCTGCCTGTGGAGACCTATTCCTGCAGTGTCCTTTTAGTATCTAGATTGTGTTGAAAGTGGTTATTGGTCTTTTTCTCTCTTGTTTGGTTGAATACTAGCTCATTTGGCAAAAAAAAAAATTAAGTGCTTTCATTTCTGGTTCGAGTACCAAGATATCTTCTGGAGATTCTTAGCTGTTCTGCTTAATCAGGACAACGAGCTTCTGCTCATATGCTCTTTCCTAACTTTATGTCTTGCTTTGCACTTTAATTTTTGCCTGCTTTTTGGTTGGTTTTCTTGAGTTCATCGGACTAGGTCTTGTTGCAATTTTTGAAGAGTCATTGTTGGTTCTTTGAAGTTTTGTTTGCTGCAAGATTGTGCTATTCTTCTGGGCTGAGTTACTGAGTTTCTTGTCTTCCTTTTGCTCATATAAATCTTGCTACTAAGTGGCACTATAAGATTTAGAGCATTTTTGTTGAAGTCTTGCTTGAAATTCAGAGATTGTTTGGCTTCGGAATTGGATAGTTCTTTTTGGTCTCTTTGAAATCTTCTTTTTATAAAATTCAAAAGCTCAAAAACATTTTGTTTTTCCATTGCCTTTGTTTTGCATTTTTGTTTTGGTTTCTTTCTATCTTTTGAAGCCTTGTTGAGATTTCTTAAATTCGGTTTCTGACTTGATTTGGGAAGGGAATTTTCATTGTTTTCTTTCTCTTATTTCCAGCATATTTTGGTGTCTTTATACTGAGAGTTTCTGATTTGGGAACTAGCTTTGTGGACAACCAAAAAAGTGATAGAACTGGGGGATTCTTGGAAATTTCTCTTTGCTTTGTTAGATTTTGCATCTTAGAATTGGCATGCTCTTAGTAATTTGCATTAGGTGCACTTGAACATTTGTAGTCTTTTTCATAAATTTTGCGAGTGTGAGGTTTGATATCTGAAAAGAAAAAATAGTCTCGTAGAACCCGTGTAGAAATTTCTTTTCATCGAAAGGAAATTACTGCATCTGCATGTAGTTTGGTTTTCATTAATTTATTTTCTGCGTCATAAAACATCACGAGTTTCATTTCCATATTCCCTTGACTTAATATAACAGCCAACTAAAATAAGCTCATTAATTTAAAAACAACTAGAAAGTTTTTTTATTAAGTGTCATACATCAACTAGATAGGTTGTAGGGCCTTGGATTAGGTGAGTGGAGAGTTAACTCTCCAAGGCCCCTCAAACTAAAACATAGAAGTTTATTAAACGAGCGAAATCCAACATTGTTAGGTGGACCGAGAAATCTCTCCTCCAGAGAGTCAAGCGCGAGGGGAAGTGAAGGTTGAGAAGAGAGATACCCCGTCTCCGATTTACTGGATCTTGCCTTAAGACTGTTCCATCCGGCTGCTGACACGGATTGGTGCCCTTAGTTTCCATTCCTAGGTACCACACAGGTGACTTCGGGGGGGAAATACCCGTGGTACCTAAGGCAGACGTCGTATCACTTCCAACAGTACTTATGGAGGGTGCCCTGGCGAAGCTTGGGTACTTGCACCGACAAAGGTTGTTGTTAGGAGGTTGTCGTAACTATTTTTGCTACCTTCGCTAGTAGGCCTGGGCCGTAATTATCCCAGACTACTTTCGGGAGGTCCTATTTTTCGCTTTCTCGTATTTTGGTGTTCGATCCTAATCACCCGGAGCGGAAATACCTGAAGGCTACTTGCTTGGTTGCATCTTAGGGATTTTTGTCGTGAGTGCTCTCTGCTCCTAGCTTGCTTAGCTTTATACTTTTTTGAGTCTAATTAATCTGTTAAAGTGGCTGATCAAGCGCCTCGTCGATCGAGGAGAGTTCAGGGGTTATCTCCCTAAATTGTCGAGCCTTCTTCAAGAAGGCGTAGGAGTAATATAGCAGGTGAATATCACCCAGTGGTATCTGACGCAGCGAAGAGAGATCCTCCACTAGGGCTTGAAGGTGCTGCTGTTGGTTATGTTGTTGGTTCCGAGAGGAGCACTCCACTCACCTCGAGAGTCTTATTTCCAAGAGGAGCAGAAGAAGAAGTAGAAGTAGAGGAAGTACCTTAGTCTCCTGAGTCACTACCATCTCCTCTTCCTTTTGATTCTCCATTTGTTGTTGAGTACATCAGACCTGAGTCAGAAAGACCAGAAAGTCCTTATCCATCTCATTCATACCTTTCAATGGCCACAACTGGGAACGCGGCTGCGGTTGTGAGTGCTGCAAGAATTCAGACTCTTGCTTCAGTACAAGGAGGAGGCACAATTGCTATATCTTTGATTGCTTCTAGTACTACTATGTTTGGCTCTGGTTTCACCCAAGCACAAGCTTCTCAATTTGGTCCCTTTTCTTTTGGAATGCCCATTATTGGGATTCCTTCATTTTCCTTTTCCGCTGCTGCAACTACATCTGCACCCATGTCTTCCATGGCTAGTGGGTCAACTTCTTTTCAAGGGTTCCCCTTCGGAAGTGGGCATATTCCTAGTTCGAATCCTTTCTTAGGGTCTTTTCCTTTTACTTCTCAGATTCAGAGTTTTAACCCTTGGTCTGGAGGTCAGAGTTCGACTACCTTTACAGGTTGGAACCCTGTATTTACAGCAGTGGGGGCAGGGAATCAGTTTCTCACTGGTCAACAAGGGAATGTTTCTTTCCCTTCGTCGAGTGCTTATCAAGCTTTTTCCCCTCTTTCTAATGCTTGGAACCCCTATCAGGGGGTTTCCTCTTTATTCACTACTTCGGGGGGGGGAACTAGTTCGGTCTATGGTAACTCTACATTGGGAGGGGGTCCTTCTCCAAATGCTGGGTCCTATGGCCCAACATTTTCTACGAGTTCTTTCTAGAAACTTGGTGCCTCATCAAATCCAAGTTATCATTTTCAGAATGTTGGGAATTCATCCCACCAAGGATGGAATCCTCAGGCTCCTCCTCGTTTACCTTTTCTGGCAATGTTGAAATTGCCAGATTTTTTGAAATTGACAAATGATCCGATCCGATATAGTCTGGGGTGGCCTCCGATTCCTACCAAACTACCTTCATACATTCCAAAGTTTGAAGGCAAGAATGGAGAGGACCCGGCTAATCATATCACCACTTTCCATTTATGGTGTTCATCTAACTCCTTGATCGAGGATTCAATTAGGTTGAGGTTGTTTCAACGCACCTTGACTAGAAACGTTGCCAAGTTGTACATTGAGTTAACTGGGGGCCGTTTTTCTACTTTTGGAGATCTGGCTACTATATTTCTAAATCATTTCTAGTTGCCTGTTCATTATGATGTCGGGATTGAAATCCTAGATAATTTTAAGCAGGATGACGCAACCCACATTTCTGATCATATTCAAGAATGGCGGAGAAGGAAGAGGCTCATCAAAGCTTATATTCCAGGAGAATTTCTTTCGGAATGGTTTTTGAAATCTCTGCAGGCAGATATTTCTAAGGATGTATCCCTCTCAGGGGTATTTTCTGAGGAGCAGACTATTTTTAGGGCCCAACATCTTGAATTGATATATTCTCAGTCTGGTGTCCTTCATAAATATTTTCTTAATGCTCCTCGCTCCAAATTAGACATATCCAAGACTAAACTCGGTCCTCATGGTGACAGACTTATTGGGTCAATCAATAGTGGTGCAGCTAACCTGCTTAATCAATTGCAACAGTTGTCTATACAATCTGCTTCTTCTGGTAAGGCTGTGCCTGCTGATTCATCGCCTTCTCAATCTTTGTCGGTAAATGCCGTTCATACTTCTAACCCTAAATAAAATCAAAAATCTGAAGGGAAGAAGGGACGGAACAATAATAAGAAAAAGGGAAAGAATGGGAAGGGTAATGCAAATAAATCCAACGAGCATGTTGGTGAGGGTCCAAAGGATAAAAGAAAGTGAAGTTTCCATGCAAGTTATGTGCTGGAGACCATCTTACTCACCTTTGCCCTAAAATTCAGGATGCGCAGCGCTTGTTAGCTCAGCAAGGTTCTTCTAGTTCCCTGGCTTTGTTGACAAACCCTTTTCCCCAAGGGAAACAACTAGTTGTTGGCACAAATCAAAATACTAGGGCTTCCTCTAGGGGCACCCAGGAAGGGGAAAATCCGTCAAACATATACATGATGAGTGCTCATGTGGATATCACCATGAGATCCCATGATTATGGCGAAGATGAATCTTCGAAAGCCAAGGGTGCTCCCGATGGTATTGAGCCGCTTCATATTACAAATCCTACTGTTGAGCCTATAACTCGGATGAAAAAAGCATCTACCAAGCGTACGACGATTAATCCAAATGACAGGGCTGCTCAGAACTACTCTATTGTGGAAGATCTAGCGCAGAGTCCTTGTGCCATGTTGGCTCTTGAGGTGCTCCAGTCTTGTCCAGCTCAGCGCAGTGCTCTGCTCACTGCTATTGGGGCTGTCGATCCAAAGAACTCTCTTTTGATTACATTCTAAATGTCTAATTTTAAAAAGAGACTCCCCCATCATATGGCTTTTCATATCAAATCGTCGTTTCAAAAATTCAATATCTTTCGAACGGTCGTTGATGAGGGCGCTTCCACATGTGTGATGTCTCTCGCATGCTGGAAGGGAATTGGATCTCCCGCAGTTGTTCCATATGCTACTTTTCTAACTGTGTTTGATGGTCATTCTCACAGACTGCATGGTATTTTCCCAGCTTTTCCCATCTGTGTTGGGGAAAAACTGTAAATATAGATGTTGAGATAGTTGATGCAAGCTTGGACTACAACCTTCTGTTGGGGCGAAACTGGATTTATGAGATGGATGCCATTGCATCCTCATTATTTCGGGTTATTTGTTTCCCTCACGAAGGGAGGATTGTTACAGTGGATCAACTGGACTGTTCTCCTATAGACCCGAATGCATCTACTGACTCAACTATTCTAAAGGTGGATAATGCCAAGCCACCTATTGAGAATTTAGGGGTTGGAATGTATTCTTCTTTGATGGGTACTTTTGATATTCCACCTCCTACTATTCATATAAATGCAATTTCATCATCTAGGGCTCCTATTTGAAGAGATTTCTTCAGAACTCATTATTTTTCGGATCCTTGGACCTTGGCCTCCCCTACCTCCACATTAGCAGAAGGTCAAGTGGGTGGAATGGCATTTCCAATGTCTGCAGCTAAGATTTATTATCAATCTATTGTGGACTCAGCAGAGTCCATTCCAGCTCCTCTTTCTCTAGAGGAGTTGGATGGTGATGTGGCTCCGGCTTGGACAGTTAGTTCTTCTTCTTCCCAGGATTGCCTTGATACCACTCTTCGATTTTAAGAGGCCATCCTGGAAGCTATGACTGGTATAGATAGACCGTGGGATGATTTGCATCATCGGTCTTACTTTTTACCTGATTTGAGCGAAGTTGAATCAAGTTTTCCAAGTCCTTTGTCTCCTGGTCCTGTTCACCCCGTCCTGAACCCTTTAGCACCAACACAGGTATATGCTGAAGGGAACATGGCTGTGATTTCTCCAACTATCCCGGTGAACATTTCCAGGGATCCCAATGTTATATAGAATGTCTTCATCGGAGCTGAATTTTCCCTTGAAGAGATTCAGATTTACACCGATCTCTTTAAAGAGTTTAGGGATGTGTTCACTTGGTATTATGAGGAAATGCCTGGTATAGATCCATCTATTTTCAAGCATGACATCAAGACTTACAAAAATGCTAAGCCTGTGAGGCAAAAACTTTGTCTGGTCAATCCTAGGAAGGTTGCAGCTATCAAAGCCGAGGTGGAGAAGCTGCTCAAGGCGGGATTTATTTTCCCTGTTCCTTTGACAGAGTGGGTTTTGAATCCTGTTCCCATGGATAAAAAACAAGGAACAATTTGAGTTTGCATTTATTTCAGAGACCTTAATAAAGCATGTTCAAAAGATAATTACCCCACACCATTTATAGATCAGATTATCGATGAGTGTGTTGGTAATGATATTTTCTCCTTCATGGACAGTTTCTCCGGATACAATCAGATTACTATCCGTCCTAAAGATCAGCATAAGACTGCCTTTGTTTGTCCCTGGGGTACTTTTGCTTACAAGAAGACGCCTTTTGGTCTTAAAAATGCCGGGGCTGCTTTTCAGCGGGCCATGTCATATGCCTTCCACGATATCAAACATATTATCGAGGCATATTTGGATGATTTAGCTGCTCGTTCTCGAAATAGAATTGATCATCCTTCTCACCTCCATCAAGTATTTGAACGATGTCGTTTCTACAAGATTAGGTTGAATCCGAACAAGTGTGTTTTCGCGGTTACATCCGGTCGGTTATTGGGATTCATTGTGTCTTCAGAAGGGATTAGGGTAGATCCCTTCAAGGTTGAGGCAATACTTCGGTTGCCTCC
The DNA here is from genome assembly GCA_034641835.2 of Pinus albicaulis. Lineage (NCBI taxonomy): Eukaryota > Viridiplantae > Streptophyta > Pinopsida > Pinales > Pinaceae > Pinus > Pinus albicaulis. The sequence goes on from CM076579.1 coordinate 233,616,429, forward strand.
CCCGTCGTCTATTCGTCAACTTCAAAGTCTACAAGGAAAAGCTAATTTTCTTCGGAGATTTATCGTAAATTATGCTAAATTTACCAAAGGATTTATGAGATTGTTGAAGAAGGGAGTTCCATTCTTTTGGGATGAATTTGCTCAGCGCTCATTCGATGCTTTGAAAAAATTATTTACCTCTGCTCCTATATTGAGTCCACCTGATTATACCAGGGATTTCCTTTTGTATCTTGCAGCAGCAGAATCTACCATTGGTATGGTTCTGGTTCAGGAGGACGATGCTCTGGCAGAGCATGTTATATACTATCTTAGTCGAGGCTTGGTAGGACCTGAACTCCGGTATACTCCGATAGAGAAGCTAGCTTTAGTAGCTGTTCATGCTGTACAGCGAGTCAGACATTATATTCTTCTATTAAAAACTTATGTTTTGGCAACAGCCAATCCATTTCATTTTTTTCTCAGTAGGAAAGTGATTGGGGGCAAATAAAATAGATGGATTGTGATTTTGCAGGAATTTGATCTTGGGTTTATGTCTGCCAAGTCCAATAAATCTTTAGTTTTCACGGAATTAATCTCTGAGTTGCCTTGTGGAGAAGAGATACTCTATGATGAATTCTTCCCGGATGAACATTTGTTTCTCATCTCTCCACAGGATCCTTGGTATGGAGATATCATTGTGTCTCTTCAGACTGCGAAGTTTCCCTCTACTTTTTCAAAAGATGAGCACCGTAAGTTGTGTCACTTGGCTAAAAATTACTTGATTATTGGTGATGCTTTATACCGTAGAGGGGTTGATTCAATCCTGAGATGTTTCTTAACTCTCGAAGAAGCTGAGGCTGTGCTGAATGATTGCCATAGTGGAGCTTGTGGTGGTCATTTATCTGGGCTTGCTACAGCCCAAAAAATCTTGCGTGCTGGATATTTTTGGCCTTCAATTTTCAAAGATTGTATGGAGTCGGTCAAACAGTGTCATCTGTGTCAAGTCTATACTCGGAAAATGCGCGCTCATCCAGCTCCGCTTTTTCAAGTCATTACTTTCGGTCCCTTTACAAAGTGGGGTATTGATTATACTACTTGTAACCCGCCTTTGGCTAAAGGTCACAAGTATATTATTGTAGCAGTAGACTACTTTACGAAGTGGGTCGACGCTATGCCTACTTTTGGGAATGATGGTGAGACAGCAGCTCTTTTTCTTTTCAACCAGGTTATTGCTCATTTTGGTATTCCTAGAGAGATTTTCACTGATCATGGCAGTCATTTTCAGAATAGCATGATGATTGAGTTGGCTTTAAAATTAGGTTTCCGGCAGGAGCATTCATCTCCGTATTATCCTCAGGCCAATGGGAAACTGGAAGCTGTGAACAAATCCTTGAAGACCATTCTTCAAAGGACAATGAATAAATCTCGATCCAACTGGCATATCATGTTGTATCCTACACTTTGGGCATACAAGACGTCAGTGAAAACTGCAACTGGCTTTACTCCGTTTCAACTAGTTTACGGGTTGGAATCCATATTTCCCATTGAATGTGAGATTCCTTCTCTTAAGTTATTTGTTGAGCTTCTTCCTGACACTTCTAGTCTTGAAGAACGTCTCCTTCATTTGGAACATCTTGACGAGCAGCGTCGCGATGCCGCCACGATGAATGAGGCGCATAAGAAACGAGTCAAAGTTAAGTACAATAAGGCGGTCAAACCTAGGGTTTTCTTGGAAGGTGACCTCATTTTGGTCTATGCCCAAGAGAAGGATTCCCTGGGTGCAGGAAAGTTTAAGTCTATGTGGTATGGCCCCTTCATCGTTAAAAAAGTCCTTAAAAAAGGAGCATATGCCTTGGTTGATTTTGAAGGAAATGAGTTTGCGGAGCCCAGAAATGGGCTCTATTTGAAAAGGTATTATGCCTAGGCTTCGGCTTGGCATTTTTCTTTTGTATATAGTAGTTTTTATTTTGTACATGTTTGGTTTTTAGGTCTTTGATGTGATGGTGATGTTTTTTATCTGCTTTGGCAGGTTCTGTCGAATGTCATGAGTCATTATGGTTTCGCCGATGGTGCTAGTAGACACACCTAGAACTTGGCTTCCGCAGCTTGGGTGCTTCATCATCCATCAGGTCAGCTATTAGTATCAAGAGGAGTCTGCATTGGTCCTGCTTCCAATAATATAACAGAGTACACTGCAGTTATTTATCTACTCTCGGAGGAAATATCTTTGGGTGTTGATTTGTTAGTAGTTTTCTTGGACTCCCAGCTGGTGGTGTCGCAATTGAACAATACTTATCGGGTTTGAGATCCATTTTTACTCCAGTTGTTTTTGAGGGTATGTTTGTTACAAAGATCATTTCAATTTTTAACATTCATTCATATTTCTCGAGCAAACAATTGGATGGCAGACTCATTAGCTAATCAAGCAATTTATTGGCATATTAATCATTCCATACAGTAAAATTTAATCATCAAAAACATCATGCATTTTTATACATTTGTCACATCACATCATAAATCGCTGTATATATATCATCAAGTGTTCAAAAAACTATACAAAATTTGGATCTATAAGTCATACAAAATTAGGGCTTATGCTCGATCATGTTCAATATAAAAAATATACAGTCATCTGGTAATCATATCTATCTACTCCTGTGGTCCCTGCCCAAAATTCGTGTTCCTATAAAACACGATCGCAGTGGTGACACGACAGAATAATCGTACCTAGTCATGTGGTACTCCCACTACCCGTCTCTGGATGGCCTCAGGTAGATCTTCCACTACATCCATAGGCACTTGGAGAGTTAAACCCTCCAAGTTCCTCTGTACAACATGGAGGGTCCTGCCTGGGTCTTCAGTATCCGCCTCGCCTCTACGACGCTTATGCCGTGGGTAGCCCTCAAGACGGACTGGTCCAATATATGTATCATGGTCATCATAATATTGTAAGTCATTTTGAATCCAATAAAAAACATGTTTTGTTTTCACATTTTTTCATATATATTGAAAAAATCATAAAAATCACATAATTTAAAAATTGCAATCTTACCAATTGTGCCCCATGCCACGCTAGGTCGAAGGACGAGGTCTGGATCACCATGGAAATCCATCCTGGCATAGGGGTAGTCCTCCACGGTGATGATTTTTTCTCCCCACCATTGGAAGAACTCGTTGTCCCAGGTGGTTCGGGGAACTTCACTTCCCCTAGTCTCTTCATCAAATCTGCCCATCAGGCAATTCTTGGGTCTCTTGGGCTGTTGATGGAAGAGATCACTTTGTGTCGAAGCCCGGGAATATTCTCAAAGAAGAATGTCATCAAAATGGTTCCATACCCGAAATGTTTTGTTTTTTCTTTCCGGATGGAGGTCAGTTGTTGCTTCATATTCATTAATAGAGTTGTGCACCAATCATATAGGTGAGCTAGGCATTCCACAACTATGCTCATCTGGGTCCTGGATTCCTGATGCAAGGAAGTAGATCCTGATACCCTACCGATGGTAAACAGGAGAATCTTCATGTGTAGATCTCTAAAATCTTTTATAACAATCTGAGTCCCTAATTTTTTGGGCCCCTCTACGCAGTAGACGTGGACATAGTCATCCACAGTAAGCCCTCCCAAAGGCTTGTTGTGCAAATCTATTGGGTCTCCCCTCTGTGAGAGTCCAGTAATGAAGTAGATGTCTTATAACTCTATGTGTATGGGCATTTGATCTATCACGAAGAAATATTCCTCCGGTCCCCAATAATTTACCAGCATTTCGAGCAACCAGACATTACTCTTCATATTTAGCATTTTGAAAAATTTGAGAAATCCGCAATTTTGGAGGATATTGAGCGATTGTTGATCTTACATTACTTCATTATCAATTGCACTATGCTCACATTCCATCCAAGTGATGGTCATCCTGAAAAAATTCATTTATTTTTTCATTAGATGCATTTTTTTACATCGCGGGTTGCGCATACGCGACTTACCCTATAGACAGTCGCGTATCATACGCGGCTTGGTCCATACGAACCCGCGTATGCGTAGAGCCCTAAATTAAAACAAAAGTTTTTAACGGTGAAATTTCCAAATTTTAAACTCTATTAATGGAAAAAATTGATAATAATGATGGATTAAGAGCTTACCTGACTGATTCGGCGAAGTTTGACCACTGATTTCTCCTGTTTTGACGAAAGAAGGTTTTTTCTCCAGAGCTCTTTTTCCCAAATCAGCAAGTAACAATGAACCAAATATGAGGTAACATGTGTATTTATGCCCAGAAATTGAAAATTTTTGCAAAAATTTGTTATGCTTATTTTTTCAATCCATCTTAAGCTGCATAACCTAGATGCTTGTAAGTGCCCAGATTGGTATATTTTCAGGTACATTTTGATGAAGTTGATATTTTTCCAGTTTTTGATCCATGAATGCTGACCTGTCATGGAAGTTATATGATCTTATCTGGCATATAGGTTAGGAAATCCACTTTTCATTGCATTTTTCATACTAGCCTCCATTATGATCACTTGCCATAGGGTCGATCCCATCAGGTCATGAGTATTTCACCCATTTCACTCGCCGATTATTTAATCATGACTTGGTGGTAGAGCCTTCCTTTACATGGGCTTCCTAGTTAGTTCCTCGCTAGCACTTGCTGCCCATGCTGCGTTTTATGTAGGCTCGGGAATCCTCTTTAGTCCCGCCATGACTTATGTGTTGAAGCTTCATTCTTCTTCTTCTTCACTATCATTTTTTCTAGCTATTACCCTAGAGGCTCCCTGGTGTTGTTGAGATGTATTACTGCATTGCATATTGGCGACTTGTTTATCCTGGCCTTTGGCCGGCTTCATTTGGACTCGATGTTTAAGCCATCTTTTGACCTTGACTGTCTGTACAAGTTAACCATTGCATGCACTTAGCTATCACGACTTGACACCCTTTTTTCCCATGGATGGAACATTCCTTTGAGTATCGCTTACCAGTTTCCGCCACCTTGCATTGAGCATAGGATCGTTCCTATCCCAAGAACCAGTGCATTTGTTTCTTGATACTCATTCTATCCATTGTACCATAGCATTCTTTTATTCTTTTTCAGGCTTATTATATGAAAAAGACAAAAAAATCAAATATAACAAAGAGCGGGAACGGGATGTTACTTCATAATTTGATGGCAGTACAGTATCAGTTTGTCACCCTTGAACAAAGCACATACAGCTATATATTTCCTTCATTTGGGATGGTTTTAGTTTTGACCTAGGTTCAGCTGTTTCCTTGTTTCACTGGTCAGTCCTCCCCCGATTGGTTATCTCTTCCAATCATATGGAGAGTTTGTTTTTGCCTCCTACATAACAGACTTATACATTGTCATTTTTTACTACCATGTTCATCACGAGTCGTGCTTTTGTTCAAGGGAATTTTAACCAGAGTCGGCCATTCTGCGGTGTCTTTTGACTCATTATTCAGTCGGCCTTCCCGGTCTTGTCAGTATCTTGTTCTATCACATCATATGTTTTGGTCTTCTGCTCGTGCTGGTTTAAGAAGGTCTCCATTGACTTATTTCTGGCGAGTTTGTCTCTCATCGACTATGACATATTGCTCTGAGAGTAAACCTAGAGCTGCACCCTGGCCCTATTTCCATCATTGATAGGTGACCTTGTGCTCAGCATTTGATTATCATTATGGGTCTTTGACTGAGTGGTTTTCCTTGTGTTCGATGTTAGCATAAATTATCACACTTGGGATTCATGCAGTACCTTGATTTCCATTTGACCCTATCGGTGGATATCTTGCCTCTGTATCAGCTTTCATTATTGGTTGGTTCAAAGGGTTTCTTCCGTGCACTAGCTTCATCTTGTGCATGTCGGAAACGTACTTCGGTTTGGTTCCGTCACTCTACTTCATCCGATTCCTTCCAAATCTTGGCCTGTGGGTTACACTCGCACTGGACTAATGTGGGATGCCTTAATGCCTTCCTTCCAGCAGATCTTTTCCCATCGACTCCGACTCATTGCTCTAGGAATAAGGTCTAGAGTCTTTTGTCAGTACCTTAGGGTTTGTAGTCATCAGTGGCAGACTCTTCTCTATCGACAGTGGGGATTCATCATTGCCTCCTGATTGGTAGATTCTTCCAAGTGTTTGACTTCAACTCATTCATTCTCACTTGTTATATTGTACTGGGGCACCTTGACACTCATTTTCATTATCGGTGGGTTGTCTCACGTTTATTAATGGTATACATTATTGACCGGTAATCAAACGATTTCTCACATGGTCAACTTCAGCTCATTTATTCCCATTGTGTAGAATTGTGCCATCGAGATCGTTGAAGACCTCGGGTTGCATCAGCATTTTTCGGTTCACTTTTGACAGTCCATTCAGTTTCTGCCAGTGATGTTGTCCACCTTTATATGTTGCAGTGTCAGTATAGCAACATCCTATATTTTGGCTCCCGAGTTATGTGATTGTACCATGTGTTCCACCTCTTATGATTTGGTACCTAGAGATTCAGTTAATTTTATGATAAGACATCCATTTTCAGTATTATTGATCAGTTTGATATATGTGATACTTGGACATTGATTCTGACTTGTACTTTTGGGTCGTGCTCAGATGATTCATTGTGTACTTTCAGTCCAGATATACTTGTATACATTCTAGATCTATTATGTACTTTCTATATGGATATATTTTTGACTGAGCATGGGTATGCCTGCCTTCGACATGAGCTGACTCTTTGTTTTCTTTCATTGGTTTTTGGCAGGCTAAAATCTGGTGAATTCCTCTGTTGTCCTCGCGAAGTTCTTTCTATGCACATAATACACTTTGGCCATCATGTACCCCTTCTGACCTCATATATTAGGGGGCATCTGTTATAGCATCATTTTTCACCCTCATGTGATTCATGATTGTCTCTTTGGCCTTGGGCACCCATTCCCACAGACTTGAATAAAAGTTCATAAAAAACAGTGTTTAAAATCCCATACGCAGATATGCCCAGACTTTTCCTCGTGTATACGCGAGTCCAGAGATACTTTTCCGCGTATGCCATTAAAACCATTAAAAATATATATAAAAATACCTATTTTTGAGGCGGGGTTGATGGTTATTCCCATAATTCAACCACCCCAGCCCGTGGCCAGCTGTTTCTAAAAGATTGAAACTACTTTGAGGGAGTATAAAAGCCCCGCATATGCATGGCCTAAGGGGGGGAGAAATTTATAGACATTATACTCTGTTGGAGCCCAATTCAAGTCTTATTTCCCGTGCCTCTTGCACTTCCCAGATTTTTACAGGAAACCCTTGTTTCCTGGAGATGTTCATCAGCTTATATGTCATCTCGTGTGCACATGTCTTGAAAGAATCCTAGTGAGGCAAGGGCGGGATGGATCCAGACGACGGTCTGTTCGAAGATTGTGGAAGGATTCAGGTGATCTCTCCACCTTTCTATTATTGTACATGTTGTTCGTAATGAAGAAGAACCATCTTGTTCCCGAATTCACGTGTTAATATCTACTTGCATATGTGAAAAGATTTTTAATTAAGCATTTATTATTTTTTTTCTGATGTTTCACATGGATTACACTGACATTTAGGAAATATATATGCTGTACAACTAGATTTTCGTGCATGTATCTTCTTGATTTCTAGGTGGAAGAGGAAGAAGGGTTGCTGGGGGTTTGGACCCCGCGGGATCTACATCAAACGTAGGATCTATGGGTGAGTTCTACAATCTATAATATCTATATTTTTGCATACAAGTTTGGTTGTGTGAGTCCTTCTTGAATAGCATGCCCTGATCTGTGGAGGTTTTTGACCCACTGACCTCTAGGGAGTTATTTCCCGAAACAGCTACAGTTGTGATAGAAAATACACTAAAGGCCATAAGTGTGCTAAGAAGAAATTATTTTACATAAATTGTGAAGAGGAAGAATAAAATGAACAAGAATCTTCAAAAGAAGAGGATATACACAAGGAACCAACTCTAGAAGAGGAAGAAATGAGTCTGACCATATCATGTAATGCATTGGCAGGAATTACTACTCCTAAAACTCTCAAGATAGAAGGACATATCAAGAAGAAAAAGTTGATATTGTTGATTGATTTGGGTAGTACCCATAATTTAATTCATTGTAATCTAGCCAAGGAATTGAATTGTTTCCTATACCCAGCACCAGAATGTCAAGTGATGGTTGCAAATGGAGGAACTATAAATTGCTCTGGAAAATGCCATAATATCAAGCTAACCATCGGGGAATATGTATTTAATAGTCAAATGCTTTCCATTCCTATGGGAGGTGCTGATGTTGTACGAGGAGGACAATGGTTACAATCTCTGGGGATGGTAGCTTTTAATTTTCAAGAAATTTTCTTGAAATTTTTTTCAGAAGGAAAGGAAGTCGAATTACGGGGTATCGCAGGGAAGCCGAGAAAGATAATAATCTATAATGTCATGGCAAATCTTCTGAAGAAAGAACAACGAGGCATAATTGCAAAATTATTCTCACTAGAAGTTCCAACATCAAAATCATCTATTTCTGCAGATCTCCAAAAATTCTTGGACAATCATTCCAAGGTGTTTGAAACTCCCAAAGGAATCCCACCTATTCGTGATCATGATCATGCTATTCATTTGATTCCAAGAAGTGTTCCTCCAAACATCAGGCCTTATAGATATCCTTATTTCCAAAAGAGCGAAATTGAACGTATGATTGCAGAAATGTTAGAGCCTGGTATAATTCAACCAAGTCAAAGTTCTTTCTCTGCTCCAGTAGTATTGGTGCACAAGAAGGATGGATCATGGCACATGTGTCTGGATTATAGGGAGCTCAATAAGCTCAGCATTAAAATAAATTTCCCATTCCCGTGATTTATGAATTATTGGATGAATTACATGGAGCAATTTATTTTACCAAGTTGGAACTTCATTCACGATATCATCAAATTAGAATGAAGACTGAAGACATTCCAAAAAAAACATTTCGAACTCATGAGGGTCATTATGAATTTTTGGTCATGCCTTTTGACCTTACCAATGCACCTTCTACATTTCAAGGGTTGATGAATTCCATTTTCAAACCCTTCCTTAGAAAATTTGTGCTAGTATTTTTTGATGATATACTAATCTACGGTAGGTCTTGGAAGGATCATGTTGAACATGTTGACAGGGTGCTCAAACTATTGCAGGAGAAACAATTATATGCAAAAACATCCAAATGTTTCTTTGGAGTACAAGAGGTGAAATATCTGGGTCATATTGTATCTCACGAGGGTGTTAAAGTAGACCCTAACAAAATTAAAGCCATTAAGGAATGGAAAGTCCCCACAACCATAAAGAAGTTGCGAGGATTTCTCGGGTTAACAGGGTATTATCGCAAGTTTGTTAAGAATTATGGGAGAATAGCAGCACCTCTAAAAACATTATTGAAGAAAGATGCATTTTCATGGACTCTTGAAGCAACTAAGGCCTTTGAACATCTTAAATAGGCAATGTGCCTAGCACCGGTCTTAGCTACGCCAGACTTCACAAAAACCTTTATTGTGGAATGTGATGCATCAGGAAATGGAATTGGTGTTGTTTTAAGGCAGGAAGGAAGACCCATTTCTTTTGAAAGTCATCCAATCAAATTTAAGTATTTACAGAAAGCTATTTATGTGAAGGAAATGTTAGCAATACTACATGCACTAAAGAAATGGTGACCTTACCTAATGGAAAGACACTTCAAGGTAAAAACTGATCATGATAGTCTTAAACACTTTTTGGAACAAAGACTATCTCCAGAAGAGCAGCAAAAATGGGTCACAAAGATGTTGGGTTATGAATTTGAAATAATCTACAAAAAAAGGAAGCTAAATGTTGTTGCAGATGCACTCTCAAGAAAAAAAGAAGAGGTGGAAGCATTTCTTTGTGCCATTTATATTATCCAACTAGATTGGATAACCAAAGCAAGGGATGAATGGAAGAGGGGCGAAGAAGTGTGGACACTCATTCAAAATTTGCAGCAAGATCCTAGTACATCTGATACATTTATTTGGAAAAATGATTCCTTATGGTACAAATATCACTTATATCTTTGTAAGAATTCCCAACTAAAACAAAATATTCTTTTGGAATTGCACACTTCTCCTTTAGGAGGACACTCAGGATTTTTAAAAATTTACCACAGGGTGAAGAAAGAATTTTTTTGGGATGGCCTTAAATCTGATATTCAAAAGTTTGTGGTGGAATTTTTGGTTTGCCAGCAAAATAAAGTTGAGACAATTAAGACCCCAAGTCTTCTACAACCTTTATCCATTCCAAGTCAACATTGGGAGGAGATTTCAATGGATTTTATCACAAGTTTACCTAAGTTCGAAGGAAAGAGTGTCATCATGGTGGTAGTTGATAGACTTACCAAGTATTCATACTTTTGTACATTATCTCATCCATTTAAAGCAAGTACAATTGCTACTAAATTTATGGAAACAATTCAAAAGCTACATGGAAACCCAAAGGTTATTGTGAGTGACAAGATCCCATTTTTACTAGAAATTTTTGGAAGAAGTTATTTTCTTGTTTAGGTACTCAATTAGCTCATAGCTCATCTTATCATCCTCAATCTGATGGTCAAACTGAGATAGTGAATAAATGTTTGGAAGGATATCTTCATTTTTTTGTATCTAATAAAAAAACATAATGGTTTAAGTGGTTACCTCTCGTTGAATGGTGGTATAACACTTCCTTCCATACTATAGCAAAAATGACCCCATTTATGGCACTTTATGGATATCATCCACCGTCCATCACATCATCTTTAAGAGAAAATTCTAAGGTTCAAGCAGTGGAAGATCACATCGAGCATCAACAAGAACTTCTCCAGCTCTTAAAGGATAACCTAAATTTGGCACAAAATCGAATGAAACAACAAGCAGATCAACATCGCAGCGAGAGAAGTCTTGGTGTAGGAGACTGGGTATTTTTACGGATACAACCATACAAACAAATGTCCCTCAAGCAAGCTAAGAAGGATAATAAATTATCGCCAAAGTACTATGGTCCTTACAAGGTGTTGCAAAAGATTGGTACTATGGCATACAAATTGGAGCTTCCTTCTCCTTCACGAGTGCATCCAATTTTCCATGCTTCATGCTTAAAGAAGGTTATAGGTGAAAATTTTCCAGTTCAAATAATATTGCCAGAACTTGATGAGGAAGGAAAAATCATATTGGAACCTGAAGCGGTCACAGAAACAAGAACTCGACAGCCACGAAATCGATCAATTTCAGGGTATCTCATCAAGTGGAAGAACTTACCCACTAAAGAGTCTACATGGGAGGATGAGAATTTTATACAAAAACACCCAGAGCTTCTCAAGCATTGAGGACAACACTTTTTTGAAGGAGAGGGGCATGTTAGGTCCATATATTACTAGTTTAGCCCCTTATTTTTATTAGTGTAGCCCCATTATTGTTATTATTGTACCCCTATAAACCAATATTGTTATTATTGTGCCCTTACGTTGTTATTGTTAGGTCGGATAGGATTAAATTGTGGCCCCATGGACTCCTATATATAGAAAGGAGGTTTTTTCATTTGTATCATCCAAGAATTTTTCATTCATGTAATGTATTGGAGGTTTCCCCCTCGAAGTGGCTTATTTCTAAGGCGTTGATATCTCTTTTCTTCTATTTTTGGAGCTGGTTTCATAACAGTTCTCTTCTTTTTGGAAATGTGGTCCATGATATATGTGTTTAAATTTCTCCATATATGAATCAACTCCCCTTGCCTGCACAATCTCTTCTAGCTTCTTTAGACAAGAAAGATTACTGCCTTGTAATCAAGTGGAAGAAATCTTCACAATTTCATTATTTTATTCAATGGAGTTACTCCCAAGAGATGATCTTTCAAGATTTTCCATGTGTGACTCATGAAAAAATTCATAGGGCCTATTCACAAATAACTTCTAAAATAATGATTAAGAATCATAAGCTACCCCTGACAGTATGCATGGTCTCCTTTGGCAGAGTCTCATTATCAAACACTTGGAATATCAAGGATGAATTTATAAGATCAACATGTGTTGTTGTTTGGAGTGATCAAGAGATTTTCGGATCCAATTTGCTTCCTTCTCCATACTTGTGTACCATTCTTCTCTGGCTTGGTTGTCATAGTTCTAGCTTTTTTAGGGACCCAAGTCAAGTTACAATTACGAGCCATATGTCCAATGTTATGACATTTGAAGCACTCCATCTTGTTCATGAATAATGTATCTTGACTTATTCTTTCAAAGTTTCTTCTAGGGAGCTAATGGATTCCATTATATTTATCCTTGTGATATGCCCTACAATCCTTTGCCATGTGCCCAAAATTTGTACAAGAATAGCAATATCCAAGAAATATACTTTGGTAACTGGGAGATGAAGAGTTCCTTGAAGTACTTTTCAAGTATTTTTGCCTTGGAATTATTTGATGATATTCATTTCCTTTTGTATTCTTGACATCATCTGTAACTCTCATTGGAGTAGCGTTTCTTCTAATGTCATCTTGACTCTTTCCTTTGTTGGAACTGGGTGTATAATTTCTTCCTAGCTTCCTCAAATCTTTGTTGTTTGAAGCATTATCATTCTTGCTTGAGGGTTCACCTGCATAGCCAAGAACTGATTTATCAAGAGGATATATTTGATGACTTAGGATGTCATCTAGGGTTTGAGAGCTTTTCAATTTCTTATTCAACAAGTCAAATTCCTTTTTAAGAAAGGAAATTTCTCCTTTCAACTTTTCACAATGTTCATTTTTCACAACTAGTTTCTTCTTCATGTCTTCCATCATCCTTGTTGCTTCGTGTCCTTCACATGTTTCAGCCTTGAGAAGATTGATGTCTAATTTTAGTTTGAATATTTCTCCATCCTTTTCTTATAGTTGGCATATCATGGTGTTTCTCTCCTTTTCTCCTTCATCAACTTGTCCTTCTATGAATGCCAAAGTTTCCATCACCTTCTCGGCTCCTTGCGCTTGTTTCCTTGCTTCTGCTAGTTGAGATATAAGAGAGGAGACCTCTTCCTTGTATTGACCAATATTTTCTTCAAGACTATTTAAGATCTTAAGTCTTTGTTCAAGGTGCCTTGACAAATCTTCTTCCCTTTTCTTTTCCTTATCCAATTGATTTGTCATAGATATGATTTATTAATGATTCTTTCTTTTGTTTTGATGAAATTCCTCCTTAAGTTTGGCGAGCTCCTCATTTCTTTCTTGTACTTGAAGCTTGAAAATTTCAACTTCCTTCCTTGTCCTCTCTTGGTCACCATCTTGGGATTTCCTCTTAAGTTCCTCATTTTCCTTTTTCAAACTGTTAATCTCTTCCATGGACGCCATAATTTTATCCAGGAGATCTTCTTCAAAGTCTTCTTTGTTCTCTTCATCTTCTAGGTCTTCTTTAGCCTTGTTGTCATATTTCTTTTCTTCAGCTTACTTGAGGGATTCTGGAATTCTTTCTCATTTTCCATCATCTTCTTGACTAGAGATCATTTTAAATGCTCCTTTTGAGTGAAGATCATGAAGTTTGTCGCATATGACTTTTGTTGGCAAACATTTTTCAAAATTGGCCTTTACAGAATTTGGTAACCCATTCAAAATTGCCTCCATTTCTCTTAGATTGTACTCGTTGGATTCTTCATTCATTGTGTCATTAGTAATCACTGATTTCCAAACTTCAATTCCTTGAGTCTTCAATAAATTCCTCATTCTCGCCTCCCATATATCAAAATTTCCATTGAACAATGGAGCCTTCGCAAATTTATTGACTTCAATTTCGATGGTTGAGGAAGACACATCTTTAGGAGGATTGGAGACTTTCTTCCTTGTCTTTGCCATTTGTGTTCTAAGTATAAACCTTCAAATTGTTAGGCTTTGAGAGAAGGTATTGGCTTTGACACCAATTGTTGGAAATACTGAGAGCGGGGGGCGTGAGTTAGTATTTCTTTTCAATTGTTATTTTTACCAATTAGGTCACTTATAATTAGAACACAAAATGAAAAATAGGAACAAATACTTTTATTAATTTCTTCTTCATAATAAATTCAATACAATAATGTGTTATGCTCCAACCCTAGGTGAAGACACCAATCTTAAAACCTTCCAAGCACCAACCTGTACTTTTCCAAGCACCTACTTGGACTTCACGAGGCTCCGACCTCTAGGGAACCAACCCTATCTTCCAAGGCTCCAACCTCTCAGGCTCCAACCCTATCTCAGGTACAAGCACCAACCCGGTCTTCTTGAGGACACCTATCCTCTAGGGCTCCAACCCACTGCTTCAATTTGTCAAGATAATTTTAATGATCTTCAAGGCTCCTAATGGCTTCTTCAACGAGCCCTGAAAATATTCATATATTCCCTCACTTAGTCTCCATGTCACATCATCAATGACAACCTTGTTCTTCACATGAAGGTGTCTCCATAGCTCTTCATGGCACCCAAACTATTTCTCCATGGTCACCTCATGATGACATCAACGGCACATCCTGATCTCCAATAATATCTCCAAGTTTAGTTTTAAAGTGTCTTCACAAGATGCTCCAAGGGTCCTAATATTCCGTTTTCTAAAACCTTCATTGCTCCAAGGTTGCTACAATGTATTTTTCACAAGTCTAGTTTTATACATCACTTTTCCAAAAGCTCCAAAGAAATTAGTGCTTTCGTGTTCCAAGGTTCTTAATATTTACTTCAAGGTTGGCTGCATATACCCTCATAGAAATCTTGATGATGTTCCCATATTCATTCCATTTCTGAATCATTGAACTTCTCCAAAGGGTCACTTGTCTAGCAGCAATAGGTCTGAAATATTGACCTTAAAACATTGGACTGCAGGTGTAGCAACTAAATTTAGATAACCTAATGATGGAGTCCAAACTTCTGTGGCTCACTCAAACTCTGTTCCTTTATTCAATTGAGATTCTCTGATATTTGTGACTTAATCTTGGCTTCAAACAGTGAAATAGATACTAATTTGGGTACTAGATCACAGGAATTTTCAAGTTTTAGTTTATAGGTAATATCACAGAAAAATGGAATGAAGGTTACAGACACAATTACAGTCTGATTTTTTGTTACATTCACAGTCTGCAGAGAGGATCTAGGCCACAGAATCAGAGCTGCTATCACAAAATTCGAGCCTGCAGTCACAAAATTGAGTTGCTATCACAAAAACGAGTTGCTGCAAACAGTCTATACTGGTTCTTTTGTAGGCTGCTTCAAACTTGCATCTAGGCTACTGATAAACAAGGGAAATATTCCTCTCGACCTCCTTTAAATATTGACTGAAAATTGGTGATTGAAATGAGGATCTGCAGTCTTATATTTATAGAGATTTGTCTTTATGAAAAGACATGTTTGTTGGGTTGGAGGGACGATATAAAGGAACTGAGCATAGCTTGGCTAGGCCTTAAGAAATATTATTTTTAAACTTGAAAATTCATTTTCTCACAAACTACTAGGAGTTTCGGGGCATGTAAGGGCTTATTGGAAAGAGGAAAAAATGGGTAGGGAGGCCCATAAATCTCATTGGAAATTGGAATATTAAATTTTCTCTTGTCATTTAGTTAGAAGAATAAATGGGTAGGGAGGCCCATAAATCTCTTTAGTACACATGAAATCCCTCTTAATGTGAAAAGGGATCATATTTATAGCTGGATTAATAACCGTCATGTGTGAACAAGGGCTAATGCATGTGGACAAGGTTAAGTTTGACCAAGTCAACAGCGTTGGCATGGAGGGAGTGGATCACCATTAACAAAAGATGCAGTGTGAATGGGAGGAAGACACCATGATGGTGGAAACCCTAATGAGTGTGTTAGCCACCTATAATATTTTGTCAAAGAAAACAGGTGGCTAAATATGTTTCTGAGTCTTCAAGAGACACATTTCCTTTGTAAATCTATCATTCTTGAAGCCTCCATGTGTCTTCTATCCTTTAAATAATATTCACTGCTATTTCCATTAATTAACCTCGATGTTTGTGAAATAGATTGTTCTAAAAAAGGCCTCCATTTTCTCCATTTCACCCCCCACAAAATCCCCCATTTTTTGCCCTTATTCCCTTCACAAATTTCCTCTATAACCCTTCATTTAACCTCTAAATCCTCCTAGAACCCCTTTTAAACCTTATATTTCCCTTTCTTTGGTTTTAAACTGTTATTGAGGAGAATTAGTTGAGTAGTTTGTAATATAGTAGGCTGGGAAGAGAAGTTTGGACTGTAAAATCCACTGGACTCAAAGTATGTGACTAGTTTTTCACATCAATTGAACAAGCAGATTCACAGGATCCTGGTCTATATTATTTGTGATGTTTTCCTTACTGTAATCGTCTCCTTTCATGTTTTAAATATTTTCCATTATTCTCTGATAAAGAACAGCAAGCATAGATTAGGACATACTGTTGGAAGTACCCTAAATCTCACTGTTAATATTTATATCTATGTTTTCCTCTGATTGTGTATTTAAGAATAATTCTATAGAGTATAACTAGCGAAGAAATGTTGGTGAGCCCATGTCTAGCTGAGTACAACTTGAAGTATTGTTCTTGAATGATATTTTCATTTCATGCTAAGTAAATATTGAGACTAGGGGAGTCTATGGTTAGCCCTGTCCTCTAGTTTCTTCTCCAACAGTTTTTCTTGAAAGTTTCCCTGTGAGTTAGTGTCAAAAGTAGAGAAGGTTAAAAGTATTTCTATGATCATAGGCCTTACTCTGTGTTTAATCTTAAATGTGTGCTAGTGTCTGAAATCAATTATGAGGACTGCTAGATTGTTTCCCTTAAGAGTATGCTAAAAGCAGGTTAAGTTAAAATTATTTCCTTGATCTTAAGCTACCCTTTGTGTCTTTATTGAGAGTTTCCTTTGTGAGTATGTCAAAAGAAAAATAGGTTAAAATTCCTTACCTGATCTTAGGCTGCACTTTGGTTTCTTTCTTTCACCCCACTTCTTAATGTTCCATCTCACCATCTATCTAAAAACATCATTTGGTATAGATGACCTGCCCTATGGAAACCCTTGGACAATTGTTATGCGAGTAAACCCTTTTATGAATCCATAGCCCAATGGATTTTCACTTCTCTTGACCCATGTTCCCATGATGAAACATCCTACTACTTTGTTCCTTCTCCACTTCACATAACCTTCTCAGTTAATGATCTCCAACCAAACAAACAAACCAAAAATCCTTGTGCTTCATACCTAGCCTAACACCATAAACTGACCTTAAATATATATCATTCTTTGCATATATAGAGATATCCCTCTTCGGATCCATGAGGGCTAGATCCTAGGATCCCAAAGTGGTATGATGTTTTCTTGTCATTTGGTATTGCCAAATCTGCCAAATCATAGGAACCACAACATAATGGCGACTCCACTGGGGACAAGACCAATTAGACTCGATTTGGTATAATTTCTTATGGTGGATAGCAACCCTCATTAAAACATTGAAAATCCTCCACCTGGCGACTCCATAAATTCCTAACAGACCTAAGACTCCACTGGAGGAAGAACCTGAAATATGACTAAACATTCTAGAAGGATAGAACATTCAGGCCTGATTTGGTTTCAAGAACTCATTGTTTTTATCTACAACTACATTCTATCCTACTTTAAGCCTAATCAAATGTACAAAGATGAGATCCACATTGATTATGGGAAAGATCTCAAGCCTTAGTTTGCAGACCATGAGAAAAACTATACACATGTGAAAAACCTAGTGAAACAAGAGCCTCATGTTGCATCTCTTACCCCTACTGAAACTTCAAGCAGTCATAAGTCTCTTGTTGCACTACCTACACCCACAAAGGTCATAGAAAAATATAAGCCTCTAGTTTTTCCTCTTATCTTCCAACCCCTTCCTGCAAAAATTATAAATAAGATACCCCTTTTTTATGGAGAAAATACAAAGATCACTGCTGAGCAACACGTTCAAAATCTTGAGGATTTACTTGACTTATTTGAAATAGGAGAAGATGATGTGCATATTATAATGTTTTCCTTATCATTACAAGGAAAGGTTAAGAGTTGGTTTAAAGACCTTCCAGCTACAAGCATTATCAATTTTCATCAATTCACTCAATTTTTCCTTGATAAATGTGTAGTCCTGGGAAATGTTTTCCTCATCCTAGAAGAATACCAGAACTTGAAAAGACAACTAGGAGAGATAGTACAAGACTTTTCAGCCAAGTTCAATAAGGTATGCTATGCAATACCTACTAAGATAAAACCACCCTTGGGATGGGCCCTATTGCACTATCCGAGTTCTTTTGACCCTGAGGTGGAATTCCATATAAGAGAAAGAGAGCCTTCAAGCCTGGAAGAAATGAAAAACATAGCAATTACTATCGAATACAACATATGGCACAAGGAGGAAAAATTAAACGCAATAAAGAAGGACCAAGCAGAGGAAAGAAGGTTGATCTCTGCAGAAACCAAGCTGGAAATATTGATAGAGACAGCCAACATCTTGATAAACATAAAAGAGGAAGAATATGAGGTTGAAACTAGAAATTCTTATTCAAAAATACCCACACCTTGTCCTTAGGAAAAACAAACCAAATCACTGCAAGACATAAACAACATGCAAAGCATGTATGATAAACAAGATTTCAAATCAGAAAATGAACTTGCAGATTATTTTGAAGAAAGACTTACTGAGAATCCAGTAGGTTTGACTGGTGACATTGCTTATAATTATGATTTTCCTAATTATGATCTATCTGATGATGATGTTCTCCAAACAGAAGTTGATCTTGCGGGGCCATCATTAGTATATTTGTGGGAGGAAGATCAGTTCCATGAACTTCAAGAAAGTAATGAGCCAAGTCAGGCTATTTATGATACTGATGAAGAAATTTATGAAAGTCTAGTAGTAGGTGAAGATTCATTGAATCTTCACTCTGCTTTATATCAGATCATCGATAACGATTTTCATGTGATTGGGAATCAGCAGCCTTTCAGCTCAGAGGATGAGGAGGAAAGCAATGAACAAACTCTTGAGCAAGTTGAATATCATGAACCTTCTCTTGAAAGGGTTGAGGTAATCAAATAAACCCCTGCTCAAGAATATGTTAGTCTTTTCACAAAGTTCAATCCACTCAAGCAGAACCTATCAGGGTTACAAGAGGACAGCACTGCCAAATATGATGAGTCCTGCAATTCAAATGACCATGAAGATGAGGAAGAGTTTCTTTCTCAAAAGAATATTTTTCTTGATCCAGTGGAAGAGGAAGCAATCCTGGTCAAAACCTACTTTTCAAATACTCACAACTAGGTATTATTTCAAGATCCTTATGCTCATTTCCTGCAAACATTTAGAGAAGGATCAAAGGTCATCAAGAGCAGCTTGTTGCAGACAACAAGAAACATTTTAGAATCTGCTGTTAATAAACAAAGAGAATGGGAGTGGCCCTGCCTGTCCAACATCAATACCAATCATGGGATCATCTGATTGACTGGATGTATTGGAAGAGAGAGTTTTTTAGCTAGACATGTAAATATCTCAAGTTAGAATAGGGTAGGTAGGAATCTCAATAAAGCTCAGCCTGTGAGCATTTAGGTAGTTATTGATTTTACTTTGAAGAAAAATACAAAAAATACAAAAATAGAAAGAGAAGGGTTCAGACAAGCTCAAAAATTGAACCAACAGAGAAAATAAGAAGAAGAAGCTCTAACAAGATCAAAACCAGAGCTGAAATGAAGAAGTAAAGGTGACTCTAAAAAGCTCAAAATATGAGTCACAAGAAGAAGGAAGGATGCTGGTGATTTTCAGATCTGAAGCCTTCAAATTTTGTTTTCAATTTCTGCAAAGTTCAGTCCATGTGTAGCTTATCTTTATGCCATGGACCCACAGCAAATCAGATAGTCTAATCCTGGTTTGTCTATATTTAAATTTCTATTTTAGAATGTAGAGAATGAAAATATGTCAGACAGTTTAATCCTGGTAGATATTAGTCTAGGTAGAGAAGCTATGAGTCCAAGTTTAATCTGGTCTCATGGAGAAATAAGGGTAGTAGTAGATAGGTTTATTTCCCAGTTGCAAAATAATGATGATGTGAAAGGTCTGCAGGTCTAAGTGCACCTTGAAGAAAAAATGTTAGGACAATAGGATGGGTAGGTAATTGTCTGGGAAAATTTTTCTGCTGACATAATATCCATCATGTTTGTAGCAGTTGATCAAAGAAGAAAAACATGGTCAAGTAACAGGCATCTGGCCTACTTCAAAAGATCATATCTGAGATTCTTGGCACCTTCAAGAAGATGCCATCCCCATGTGGAGCCACTATTAGCCACCTATAATATTTTGTCAAAGAAAACAGGTGGCTAAATATGTTTATGAGTCTTCAAGAGACACATTTCCTTTGTAAATCTATCATTCTTGAAGCCTCCATGTGTCTTCTATCCTTTAAAGAATCTTCACTGCTGTTTCCATTAATGAACCCTACTGTTTGTGAAAGAGACTGTTCTAAAAGAGGCCTCCATTTTCTCCATTTCAACCCCCACAAAATCCCCCAATTTTTGCCCTTATTCCCTTCACAAATTTCCTCTATAACCCTTCATTTAACCTCTAAATCCTCCTAAAACCCCTTTTAAACCTTATATTTCCCTTTATTTGGTTTAAAAATCCTTCTTTTCACCTACCAAAACCCTTCATTTGGCCTTAAAATCCCCATTTTTGGCCTTAAAATCTTCATTTTCTCACTAAGGGCTTAAGCCCCTTTCGGCTTAGCCATTAGCCCTTTCCTCTACATATGACCTGCGCTACGACCAAGCACTAAGGGCTAATCACAATCACAATATTCTTCTTTCCTGAACTACCTTTCATCCTATTCCCCCGATGCGGTAAGCACCTTCCTCTAAACCCCTAGTCCCGCTTGCTCCCACAGGACCATGCCTCGGTGCCTATTTCGGTCCCACCCCATCGCATCGGTAAATTTCAAACCATTGATCCTTTTTCTTTCCTTCCGCGAAGAGCGATCTCCTGATGTGATCCAAACCGTCCACTAAGAATATCGGACAGCTCATGCATAACCCTTCGCCATCACCCCTCCGATCGAGATCCAACCGTCCATTTGTGAAAATCCAACAGCCAAGATCTATCTTTCCATCCATATAACATCTCACTCCCCCTTTTAAAATACTTCCACTCCATCCTTCAATCTCGACCATTCATTCCAGCAATCCAACGGTCAGGACTTAACCCGATGGCCCAATACCTTTCCACTGCGCGACAAGCCACCTTACGTCATCGTGGACCCTACCCACCTTTCGCCCGCGCATCTCACCTTCTATCGCATTCATTCCACACCGTCGTATCTCCCGCCCATCATCTGACGGTCCACATTGCATGTCGCGTAAATTTTGCGCCCGAGCGTTAACATCTTAAAATTACGCGATATGAGCGGTTTTTAAAAGATACGCATCACCTATTCTATGGAATTGCGTTCTTTTTGGGAAAACAACTTACCCCCTCAGAGCCTGCATGAAAACCATTAATTATTTTCTGCGATACTGCCTACCCCCCCCCCGCAACGTCAATCTCACTTTTAATCGCAACCGTTGATCTATGAGATCGAACGGTCCACGTTATAAAGCAACTTCGTTCATCAACGATTCACCTGTTCCCCCAATGACACCGTCGAGCGATCCCCACCGTTGGTTGTTCTAATATAACGGCCCAAATTTAATCTTGCCCCCATTTTTCTACCATCCATCTAACTTCCCGAACGACCACATCAAAAAATCTCAACCGTAGATCACCATCATCTAACGGTCCACAATGCACGTCGCACCCAAACTCCCATCAGACCTGTTTTCTCCTTCCGCCATGATTTTAAGCCCATTTTCCGCTAGATCCAATTTTTCCCCTCACTTCTCCTCCACCCCCACGAGCCTCTGAAGCAGCCTTCCCACTCCCACAGGTTATTATAATGTGTTTGTCATGTTTTTCATGGTTTCCAGAGTGGTGAATCCATATATTCTTCACAGTCACAGACAGGTGACACATAACGCAGAAGGACCATCACAGAGCTGAAGATCATAGAGGAAGACATCCCTGAGAGGGTTCAAAACATGTTTTCATTGAAGATCAGGTTATTAACCCTGACAAAAACCCTCCAACGCCTCTGTAACATGTATATTCACACAAACAGGTCAGAAAAAAGTTTAAAGAGTATCAGAAGAAGGATTAAGAGGATTAGTGCATAATATTGAAGACTAAGAGGCCTAATCCACAGTCAGCAAGGATAAAGGACAATAGTTATGGAAGTATGGAAGACCTGAGAGACCTTCTATCACCTTACTTATCTCAGAAGGAAAAACAGAGTACTGCAGCCAGAGAGTACTTCAAAGAGACATAGCTGAAGTTATTTCCAACCTGAAAAATACTTCTAAACCAGCCTAAAGGGTACCAACAGTTAATGCAAAGCCATTATGTAGAGTGGGAATTCGAATACTTCCTCCCCTCTATCTTAATGGATCATTTAAGCTCATATCTACTACTCCACCTCCTCATTCACCTATAAGTATTCATTGAAAATTCATTGTAAAGGGTTGGGATTTTACTGATTGTTTGAACTGTTATTGAGGGGAAGTAGTTGAGTAGTTTGTAATATAGTAGGCTGGGAAGAGAAGTTTGGACTGTAAAAGCCACTGGACTCAAAGTATGTGATTGGTTTTTCACATCAATTGAACAAGAATATTCATAGGATCCTAGTCTATATTATTGGTGATGTTTTCCTTACTGTAATTGTCTCCTTTCATGTTTTTCATATTGTCCATTATTCTTTGATAAAGAACAACATGAATAGATTAGGACATACTGTTAGAAGTACCCTAAATCTCACTGTTAATATTTATCCCTATGTTTCATCTGATTTTGTATTTAAGAATAATTATATAGAGTATAACCAGCTAAGAAATGTTGGTGAGCCCATGTCTAGCTGAGTAAAACTTGAAGTATTGTTCTTGAATGATATTTTCATTTCATCTTAAGTAAAGATTGAGACTAGGGAAGTCTACGGTTAGCCATGTCCTCTAGTTTCTTCTCCAAAAGTTTGTCTTGAAACTTTCCCTGTGAGTTAGTGTCAAAATCAGAGAAGGTTAAAAGTCTTTCTCTGATCTTAGTCCTTGCTCTGTGTTTAATCTTAAATGTTTGCTACTATCTGAAAGTGGTTACGAGGACTGCTGGATTGTTTCCCTTAAGAGTATGCTAAAATCAAGTTAAGTTAAAAGTCTTTCCTTGATCTTAAGCTACCCTTTGTGTCTTTATTGAGAGTTTCCTTTGTGAGTATGTCAAAATCAGGATAGGTTAAAGGTCCTTACCTGATCTTAAGCTACACTTTGGTTTCTTTATTTCACCCCACTTCTTAATGTTCCATCTCACCATATATCTAAAAATATCCTTTGCTATAGATGAATTGCCCTATGGAAACCCTTGGACAGTTGTTATGCAAGTAAACCCTTTTATGACTCCATAGCCCAATGGATTGACACTTCTCTTGACCCATCTTCCCATGCTGAAACATCCTACTAATTTGTTCCTTCTCCACTTCACATAACCTTCCTAGTTAATGATCTCCAACCAAACAAACAAACCAAAAACCCTTGTGCTTCATACCTCGCCTAACACCATAAACTGACCTTAAAGATATATCATTCTTTGCATTTATAGAGAGATCCCTCTCTGGATCCAGGAGGGCTAGATCCTAGGATCCCAAAGTGGTATGATGTTGTCTTGTCATTTGGTATTGCCAAATCTGCCAAATCACAGGAACCACAACAAAGTGGGACCCAAGGCGAGAGGACTCACATTATTTATAAGGAAGGCAAGGCAGACATAGTGAGTTATGTTATTGATTATGGATTTTTTGGTCTGCATGACTTCTTGCATTCTTCAGTTGTTTAGTTGAGCTTGCAGTGTTGTTTAGCACAGGGTGTTCTCGAGTGGGGATCCCATCTCTTCCCTTGAGGTAGCCTTTTGGAAGAGTATTGTACCATAATTTCCACACATCCATCATTATTTCCAAGCTTCAGTCTTTAGCTACAGCGCAATTTCTACAGAGTATTGTGTTGTGTTGTAGGGTGTTGTAGTGGAGAGTTGAGAAACCCACTTTCTGAGCTATTTTTTCAGAGGAGGAAGCATTCTTCTCTTTGGGAGATCATCAAGGAAGGTTCTTGAGATTTATTTCACATATTGGCACCAGGCCAACCTATTCCCATCATCTACAGCATAGTTTCCCTCTTTGACTACATTATTTGAGTGAGCATTTGTAGTGGAGGATTCAGTGCTTGATTTGGAGGGTGAGATCTTCAGTGTTAGGATCAGCCTTTCACTTAAAGGATATATTGGAGGAGATCTATTATTCATATATATCATCTACAACCATCTTCATCCAGTTATTTAGTAGCAGCTGCTATTCAGCCCTAGGGCTGCATTCCGAAATTTTGGTATTTTGGGTATTTCAGGAAACCCTTTCCGGGTTGCCTTAGAAATGTGTTTGGGAGCCTAGATCTTCACTCCCAACATTGTTTGAGATATAGATCAGCAGATCCACCTTCTTATATCTTATTGTATTAGTTTATTCCCATAAACTGTGCTATCATGGCTCATGGCACTTGTATGGCAGTATTTATCATGTATTAGCATATTTTCCTAGTGGAGGCTTGTTTCCTATTGCTTGAGTGACTTGATCCTCAAGATATTGTGCTTAATTTTTTGCTGATATATTTAATAAAATGGTTGTACAATTGTCTTATATCATGGTGTATTAATTTTTTCACTATTATTTTACATTATTGTGTTCAAATATTTCTACTTCCCCGTTTGGGAATATTACAGTGGTATCAGAGCATAATGTAATATCCCCAAATGGGAATGCACAACAGTGCCTGTTGAAATAACGCACTTCTGGGAAATTTGTGCACAAAATTGAGTTTGTAGCTCCTGTATCCCTTATATCAATAGATCTGGGCTCTATATCCAAAAGGAGAGAAAAAAAAAATCAAACTAGGTGTGGTAGACAGATCTCCCACCACCTAGTCTAGCTGAAAAACACCCAAAGAGAGGGGTTGCAGCTATGTACAACAAACTGCTTCAGAAATAATGAATTTTTGGAAAGAATGAGTAGGAGGCCATCAAATAAGATCAAATTTTGAATATACAGCAGCAAATCATACTTATATTTATGCTCTTACATTATACAGCAGAATATAGAAGACAAGAGAGAAAGAAATCTTCAGAAAAGAAGGTTGCAACAAATGTATTTACTGCAAAATGGCTTAACAACGTTATTTAATGGAGTTGCAGTAGCTAAATGTTACACTTCAGATCTAGAGCTGATATGTATATAAAATTTTAGATCCATTTCAGATCTGTACACTAGAAAGGCTCTATTACAAGATCCCCTTGGGGTTTTGATCAAATCATGAAATACAAAGAGTAGATCTGAGCTTAAAGTAGCAAATCTGCAATATTATTCAAAAAAATTTGAATATGAATTTACATTAGAAATCGATCAGATCTATACAGAACATGGATCGGCAAGCTAATCCATGGATCACCAAAGTGGAAGGCAAAGCCCAACACCAGAGATATCTCATCAAAAAGGGGATCAAAACACCTTGCAAAACCTCCATTGAAAATAACGCATTTTTGGAAGGGAAACTGCATTGTAGCTTGAAGGACTGAGTTGGCTTGATGCCAAGATACAAAACTGAATCTCAATCAGCTAATACACTCTTCCAGGAGGATAAAAATCTCACTCACTGAGAAGAGGTACTAGTATGGTCTAGATCTGAGTAGATATAGCCTCCACTTGTTGCAGCTTACAAAAGCAACCAAACCCTCACTGGATCTGCATTGTAGTTGGAAGTAGATCTTG
This sequence comes from Pinus albicaulis, assembly GCA_034641835.2. Taxonomy (NCBI): domain Eukaryota; kingdom Viridiplantae; phylum Streptophyta; class Pinopsida; order Pinales; family Pinaceae; genus Pinus; species Pinus albicaulis. The sequence goes on from CM076579.1 coordinate 233,642,286, forward strand.
GAAAAATGCTTGATATTGAATGAAATCACCAAGAATCCCCCAAGAATCCTCAATGGAAGAGATGGGATCCCTGCATAGGAATTCCCAAGTGCTAAGCAGCACTATTTTCAGCTAAACAACAAAGAATGGTATTTTTCTAAACAGACAAGATACTCAGAAATATGCACAATCAACAACCTTCTCTTGCTGCCTCCCCCCTCCTTTTATAAGATGAAATCCTTGGCAAACCCTAAACCACCTTGATGAATTAGCTCCTTTCACATAAGGGGTCTCCATCTATAACTGTGATGTCCCTTCATGAGGTACATTGTATCTAGACAACGCTGTAGATTTGGTCAAGTTTGACCCAGTCTCTTAGCTCAAACCCCTTTCACACCTGCAAGTGATTTGTTTACATGGCCCAATTTTATCCTTGTTCATATGGGCATTGATTTATTCATTATTTTCAGGAGTTTTACATGTCCTCCTTTATTCATTTATTCATGCAACAGAAAATGAGACAAAAAGGTATATTCCTCTTAGCTTAGGCTAAGTAGGAATATTATAGTCCTCCCCTCCAAAATGCTGCTTGTCCTCAAGAAACTGATAGGGTAAGTGCTGCAGTATTTATCCTCCTCCATTGGTGACACCATTAGGGATCAATTATCTCTCATAAGCCAAGTGTTCACCAAGCCAGCACAACATGAATTGTTCCTCCAAGGTCATCATAATATGTACATAGTCCATCCCACAAGGAGTGAAAAATTCAACATAAATAAACATGGTTGGAGCAATGCTCTCTCTAAAACATGTAGCATGAGGTACATAGAGGAGTTCCATTCCATGTGGTACATACAAACTGCCCATCCTCTCTCCATACAATCCCATGAAAAGTACAACTATATCATCCAAGTATGGAAGCATAATGACAGATATACAAACAGAAATTTGAGCATGAGGAGGGAGGTCAAAATCCCACATAAGGTGCCAGAGCAGTGTATCTCTAGCCTGCATCAAATCAATGTATGGTAAGTGGTTTCCCCACCATTTAATTGCTACACAAGCTATCTCACCATGGCTGAAAGTGTGAGATATGTTTGGTGCCTTTGGAAAGCACCCATCATGGAAAGGGATCTCCCTTTGCATAGCAAGGGAGTGGCCAAGTTCAGAATTTGCAGTGGCCCAAATTTTTCCATGAGATTCATATAGTACAACACCCCCTTTGGGATATGTGCCCTACAACAACATGGTGAAAGGATACATCAAATTAGAAAATAAAGCTTGCATTACATGTTCAGATTTGTCACCATCAATGTTCCCTTGAAACATGGAATTGTGCACAAATTTTTCTCCCTATTTGAGAGAAGGAAGAAATGGCTGAAATGACTCTTGCATAGAGTCCTTTGACTACCCCAACTCCACATAGTTGTTGAATTCTATAAAATTTTTATGTAGCTCTCTTCCAGAGCCTTCTCATTCAAAACATCTCATGATAGTGTTGTAGATCTTCATAGAATAGGTAACCTTGAAGGCCCTTTGTAGCATCTCCTCCTTGAGCTTGGAGGCTCTAGGAAAGAAGATTCTATCATGGTGATAGATGACTCCCTCATGGATTATATAACCCTCTCCATGCACTTGGCCATCTAGCATCATACAAGTGTAGAGATCCTTGGAGTAATCCACCAATAGTTGGGATCTCCAATATAGATCTACACTCCCCAACAAGGACAACGTTGATGATGCATCAATAGGATTGCATGCCTTGTTGTTGATCTCTCCTTTGACAATTCTTATTCCAAAGGTACAAGTATGAAGGACATACCTCCCCTTTTCCTCCTCCAACGGTGCAGAATAAGAAATGTAGGATGGTGAGGATGATGAGAGAGGAGAATTCCCCTCCTCTTAGTGCTTGCTCAAGCCTACTAGTGTTGTAGTTGTGTCTCTTAATGCTCACTTCCCTCCTATATCTGATTTTGGAGCATCAAGTAGTGAGATATATCCCACTAAAACTAAATCTAGTGGCCTCCCTAGTGGTTTTCCACTAGATGAGAATGTCCCTTGCAAGAATCTCATGAACATGAGAGAAGGGACAGTGAGATCCTTGCTTCCACTACACAAATACATCTCTGTTTTATATTTGGAAGTGTTAGGTGAGGGGTAAGAATGCATGCCTCTGATCATGTGAGGTGTACCACTCTTCTTGTCCACCCATTCCATCTGCAAAGCCTCCCAATCAGTGGTGACTTTCCCCAATGTAATCAACCATTAAACACCCAAAATAACATTGGTGTCTGGTATGTCAACTAAAAATAAGTGATCCACCAAGGTGTAGGATCCCATGGTGACTGTAAGTGATGGAACATAATGCATGCATTTCATTTTTCTATCTCCTGGGACTAGAACAGAAAATCCCTCAAAGGTATCAGTGGGTTTGACCCTCCTTTGTACACGATGGGCATCAATAAAGTTGTGGGTAGCCCACTGTCAATAAGAAGATATATCCTCTGATTCATGATTTAACCATAAAATCTTAGGGTCAAGTACTTAGGAACTCCCCTCAAAGATGCAAGAGTTCCTCCAATAGGAGAAAAATCTCCACTCTCATCTCTTGATGGTTATGGATCTCCCTCAACTTTGTCAGCGCTGTGACCTCTCCTTGGTTCATCATCATCTTCTTCCTCCTCAACATCTGAGAAGACTTCTATGTAGTGTGCTTTCCCAGCAGCACATATATGTCTCGGTGCCCATGATTCTTGGCAAGTGAAACATAGCCTCTTCTTCCTTAGCTCCCTCCGGACTTCAATATCAAGAGGCTTCTCGACTGTGCTCTCCTTGGAAGGAGTATATTTATCTTCCTTCCCCTTCGAAAGGTAAGAGGGCTTGTTCTGGAAAGTTTCCATTGCTTTTGGCAAGGCATCTTGAAGGTCTCTAGCCCTCTCAAGGGCATCATGCAGTGTGATAGGCTTGGTATATTTCACCAACCCATGCAAAGGTTCATCCAAGCCATCGATGAACATGTACACCCTCCTTGCTACAGATAGATCAGGAACCATAACAGATAATCTCGGAAACTCGGAGATATAAGATTCTGCATTACCTGACTGTTTCAAATTTGCAAGGCTCATGAAAGGGGCTTCTGGATCCTTTCTGTCAAACCTATCCACCAATATTCTATAGAATTCAGAATAGGCAGTCACATTGGCATCGCCCAATGTAGACAACCCATGGAACCACCAGTTGTGTGCTTCACCTTCAAAGTGTAGCGCTGCAATATTGATGGCTTCCATATCAGGCACTTTGTTCAACTAGAAATAGATATCCAGCTTCTCTACCCATGCCTTGGTAGAACTAGTGGATGACCCATCAAACTTGGGTAAAAATAATCTGCCCATAGAGTGATGTTGATCATGATTCTAAGTGAATCCACCATCTCTATACTGATACCTTTGTCTTCTCTTGTCCTTAAGATGAAAAAATTATTGAAAACTCAAGTGGTCCTTGAATCTCTAATTATAGGACTCATATTCTTCAAAATATTCTTCAAGTGATGCTTGCTCATGAGGCCCTTCATTCTCCACAGCCAAAGAGGTATGCATAGTAGAGCATTGTGGAGCTTGTGGCTGGTTCACTGGTTGATCATTCCAGTGGTGAGACATGCCAGACCTTTCCCCGGGATGAGGCCTCCTAGGATACTCCTTGAGTCTGTCTATTCTCATCTCTTTGATTTCTATATCAAGATATTTCATGGCTACCAAAAGAGTTCTTGCAAACTCTTCTCCTTCTTTATCACTTCCAGTTTCAGGGGCTTTACCCTTGTCTTGATCCTCAGTGGTGTAATCAAATTTATTGTGGCTTCTATTCTGATACCTCTTCTCCCTCTCAGTAAGAGGCTCATCTTCTTTTGAAAGCACACTAGCTTTGGCTCTTCAATGAAAGCACAGGTTGTGCCAAGAAAGGAGCTCTGGTACCACTGTAATATCCCCAAATGGGAATGCACAACAATGCCTGCTGAAATAACACACTTCTGGGAAATATGTGCACAAAAATGAGTTTGCAGATCCTGGATCCCTTAGATCAGTATATCTAGGGTCTAGATCCAAAAGGATAGAAAAAAAAAATCAAAATAGGTGTGGTAAACAGATCTCCCACCACCTAGTCTAGCTGAAAAACACCCAAAGAGAGGGGTTGCAACTATGTACAACAAACTGCTTCAGAAATAACGAAGTTTTGGAAAGCATGAGTAGGAAGCCATAAAATAAGATAAAATTTTGAATATACAGCAGAAAATCATATTTATATTGATGCTCTTACATTATACAGCAGAATATAGAAGACAAGAGAGAAAGAAATCTTCAGAAAAGAAGGCTACAACACATGTATTTATTGTAAAATGGCTTAACAGTGTTATTTAATGGAGCTATAGCAGCTGAATGTTACAATTCATATCTAGAGCATATCTGTGTACAAAATATCAGATCCATTTCATATATGTACACTAGAAAGGCTCTATTACAAGATTCCCTTGGGGTTTTGATCAAATCATGTAACACAAAGATTAGATCTGAGTTTAAAGTAGCAGATCTGCAATATTATTCAGAAATTTTTGAAGATGACTTTACATTAGAAATATATCAGATCTATACAGAACATGGATCATTAAGCTAATCCATGGATCACCAAAGTGGAAGGAAAATCCTAGCACCAGACATCTCTCATCAAAAAGGGGATCAAAACACCCTGCAAAACCTCCACTGAAAATAATGTAGTTCTGGAAGGGAAACTGCATTGTAGCTTGAAGCACTGAGTTGGCCTGATGCCAGGATATAAAACTGAAGCTCAATCAGCTAATACACTCTTCCAAGAGGATAAAATACTCACTCACCGAGAAGAGGTACTAGTATGGTCTAGATCTAAGTAGATCTAGCCTCCACTTGTTGCAGCTTACAAAAAAAACAAACCCTCACTGGATCTGTGTTGCAGTTGGAAGTAGAGCTTGGCCAAATGTCTGATAGTGGATGAAATTAGCAAGACTCCCCCAAGAATCTTCAATGGAAGAGATGGGATCCCTGCATAGGAATTCCCAAGTGCTAAGCAGCACTATCCTCAGCTAAACATCAGAGAATGGTATTTGTTTAAATAGACAAGATACTCAGAAATATGCACAATCAACAACCTTCTCTTACTGCCTCCCCCTCCTTTTATAAGTTGAAAGCCTTGGAAAACCCTAAACCACCTTGATGAATTAGCTCCTTTCACATGAGGTGCATCCATCTAGAACTGCACTGTCCCTTCATGAGGTACATTGTATCTAGAAAACATTGTAGATTTGGTCAAGGTTGACCCAGTCTCATAGCTCAAACCCCTTTCACACCTGCAAGTGATTTGTTTACATGGCCCAGTTTTATCCTTGTTCATATGGGCATTTATTTATTCATTCTTTTCAGGAGTTTTACATGTCCTCCTTTATTCATTTATTCATGCAACAGAAAATGAGACAAAAATGTATGTTCCTCTTAGCTTAGGCTAAGTAGGAATATTACACATAATCTTGGCTCAACCTATGAGTTTCATCCATTATGCTATAATAATAAGAAGAAGATATCTAAAATGATGGAAGGAATGAGCTTTGTCTGATCACTTTTTAGATCTATGAAGAACCTCTCCACGGAGGTTAAGCAAAGGAAAGAGGAAAGATACAATGAGACCTCTAGAGGGTTTCAAGAAGGGGAGGGCCCATGTACTTCTTATCAGCAAAAGAAAGAATCAATGTTGCATAGAGCTCCAAAGCAGTACACTATGACTTTTTATTTTGAGGAAGAAGAAAAGGGGCATGGAGATGGAGGACACTTGGAACATGAAATTAGAAGTGAATACCTGGCAGAATATAAGTCTCAACATAGAGCTTTCAAGGAGAATCTAACTCTCCCACAGTTCATTCATCTCAAGGAAGAAATAAGACCTTATAGCAATAGATTCCTATTGCCTACATTTGGTGGGTCATCCACATGTACAGCAATAGCTTGGGGAATGAAGTTAGATGCATTTATCTTGCTACATCCAGTAGTAGAGAGGGAAGCTGTTGAGATTGCAGTGTTGCACCTAGAGGGTGAAGTAAACATTTGGTGGTTCATCCATTTGAGTCATGCAAGAGTGACTGCATATGTAGATTTTACTCAAAGGTTGATCAAGGATTTTGTCAAGAAGAGAGCAGAGGAGAAGAGGCCCTCACCACCATTTTCTGCAATGGCACTTGCTTCAAAGAAAGAACACTTGCATCTTTGCAAATTTTTCTTGATCTCTTGTCATGTAGAGTCCCATGCACTATTCTGGAGATGCATGAGGAGGAGGAGACTTATACCAGCGCTAACGCAGCCATAAAGGAGAAGCCATCATCATCAATAGTTGGGGAAGTCATCATACCAAAGGAAGGAACCCTTGTAGCAGTACAAGATGTTCCCAAGCTTTACCAAGGTATGCATATGTTTCCACTTTCTGTTATTTCAGCACATCTTATGGAGGGTTGTGGGAATCTTCCATTGCATGACTGGGAGTCAAAGCACATTGTTGATTTGGAGTAGCAGACTATCACTACGCTGAGAAGCCTTGAGTTGTTCAAGGAGGGGATAAACAATCATCCTAGGTATTCATTGTTGAGATGCACACAACTCTTGGGGTTGGAGTGTGGATTTATATAGGATAGGATGAGCATTGTCCTAAACAATCCAATGCAGAGCTATATGTTCAACATTGAGCATGAGCATGAGACAACAAATACACCACTATGGAGATCAGCAGTAGTGATGAGTTGGGGCCCAAATATTATTGGAGCATTCTAATGACCAATTTTCTTGTGTGACATTGGATGGATAGATGATTGATGAGAAGAATCTTATATTTCATTGTTGTGGTGGATCTTCCTTGATGAAAATTTCACAGCTCAATGAGAAGAATTTTCCTTCAGCATACTTGGATCCCTATGGATTCAACATGGTCATTGATGAGTGGTCTCCACTTTGGGATCTCCAAGAGACTGCATTTCAACATCCGATGAAATGCAAAGGTATAAATCTAATGTGGGAAGATGGTATTCTCCATTGGATGAGTACCAAGATGGAGCATGGTAGGAGACACCCACATTTGGATGAATGGGTGTGGATGGTGAGCAAGAGGCTGGTAAACCACCTACATATCTATGACACAGGGCAGCACGAGGCATGGCTGTGTTGGCTACTCTTGAAATATTTTGGCCATCGTGTGACATATCCTTCTTCAAAGGGCATGTTGGTGGAGTAAACTTGGCATGGAACTTACATAATATGGCAGCAAGGAGTTTGGGTGCATTATGTTGATATGACATTCTTCATTTCAATCATCATATTTTCATCTCATGATTTGTATGGTGGAGGTGTGAGGAGACAGCAAGAGCTATTGTTGCTTTGGCTACTCTTAGGAGAGTATGGGTTGTATTTCTCCCATACCTTGCAGTTTGTTTCAAGAGGAAGGAATGGCACAATCAAAGTGCAAGGAAGCTATCCTTCAGCATTGAAGGATCAGGAGGCACTTCCATATAGGAAGGATACTTCCACACATAGCAGCATGATGGCCGATAACTTTGGCATATGGCATGTCAAAGAATGGATTCCTAGCATGGCAAGAGCCTTATCACTAAGGCCAACAGCGTTGTCACTTGAGAGTATGTTTCTATTGATGGATTGTTCCAAGGAGAGTATGCATCCCTACATTTTGTAGACCATTATAAGGATATTCTCATGGGAGGGCTCATCTATGGACCTCACTTTTAGCCTACTCACAATGCATGGTAAGAAATGTATTTCTGTACTTATTGATCATTTCATAAAGTATTTCCATCTTCTCACCATCTATGTACAGTGCGTTACTCCACAAGAGAGCAAGATTATCTTTGGGTTTCATGGTCAATCTAGGACCAACATTTGTAAAGGAGATAGCCCTTCTTTTCATGACTTTGGGAAAATGTGGTGTTATTCTTGTTGTGCCCAGTTGATTTATAATGCCATTTACTACCTCATAGTAGATGAGCAAACATGCACAACTAGCAACTTGTTGGGAGACAACTTGCCACATGATGTTCTAAAGCAGCAGTTGGTAAAACTATGTTGTATCCACTAGAAAAACCATAACCTTCAACAATTTTCTGATATGGATACCACATGGTGATGATGTATCATTCACCTTGTATGGAATGGTTTGGGCTTATGAAACTAGAGGAGGGGTATTTGGAGATCTAGTTGTTCTTTTGTGCCTTAAGGGCAACAATGTTGCAGGCCAATATCAGCAGAAACTCTAAAATTTCCATAAGTGGAGAGGAAGACAGCGTGGGGTAGTCCATTTTGTCTACCATGTTCACTTATTTAGCCCACCTACATTGCATGAGCCAAAGGTGGAGGAGATTTCTTATGAGTTTCCATTTTGGAAGGTGGCTCATTTTGTCTGGATGATAGCTTGGGGATGGGAGATTCACATGGGAATGATAGTTCCCAATGTATTTCAGATTCCATGCCTCTAGAAGGCCTGTAGACAACACATTGTTGCCTCCATGGGTGTTTTACTTCTTCATGATGATAGCTATTTGGGATGGTTACTAAACACTAACTTGCATAGTTGGGAGGGGCAACTTGGAGATTTATTGATGAGACAACATCTTGTTCCTTGGGAGATTTTATCATATAAGGATGCTACAGGAGGAGGAGAGGAGGCTCTTCAGTTCTATCCTTGTAGTTTCTTGATGAAAAGCAACATATGGGAGGGGAGGACTATAATATTCCTAAATTAGCATGCAGCTAATTGGAATATTAATTTTTCTCTTGTCATTTAGTTAGAAGAATAAATAGGTAGGGAGGCCCATAAATCGCTTTGGTATACATAAAATCCCTCTTAATGTGAAAAGGGATCATATGTGAACAAGGGCTAATGCATGTGGACAAGGTTAAGTTTGACCAAGTCAACAGTGTTGGTATGGAGGGAGTGGATCACCATTAACAAATAGCGCAGTGTGAATAGGAGGAAGACTCTATGATGGTGGAAACCCTAATGCGTGGGACCCAAGGTGAGAGAACTCACAATGTTTATAAGGAAGGCAAAGCATCCATAGTGAGTTATGTTATTGATTATGTATTTTGTGGTTTTTCACGAGTGGTGATCTTCGAAGCTACCGCCTTGTTCGCGGCTGTTTTTTCATGGTTTGCAGAGATGTCTCGAGAAAATAAACTCTTACTCGAAGGATATAATGATGATGTTTTCAGTGCATGACAGTGTTCACAGGTCACGTTATGGGTCCTCCATTGTGCGGGACGGGGAATGGTAGGGACGGTGACAAATTACTGTGTAACAAGGGTGTTGCAGTGGAGGGTTGAGAAACCCACTTTCTGAGCTAGTTTTTCAAAGGAGGAAACATTATTCTCTTTGGGAGATTAGAAAGGAAGGTTCTTGAGCTTTCTTTCACATATTGGCACCAGGCCAACCTGTTCCCATAATCTACAGTGAATTTTCCCTCTTTGAATGCGTTATTTGAGTGAGCATTTGCGGTGGAGGATTCAATGCTTGATTTGGAGGATGAGATCTTCAGTGTTAGGATCAACCTTTCACTTAAAGGATCTATTGGAGGAGATATATTCTTCATATATATCATCTACAAACATCTTCATCTATTTATTCAGTAGCAACTGCTATTCATCCCTAGGGATGCATTCTGACATTTTGGTATTTTGGGTATTTCCAAAAATCCTTTCCAGATTGTCTTGGAAATGTGTTTGGGAGCCTAGATCTTCACTCCCAACATTGTTTGAGCTATAGATTAGTAGATCCACCTTTTTATATATTTCTATAGCATTTTATGCCTAGAAACTATGTTTTCATGGCTCATGGCACTTGTATGGTAGTATTTCTCATGTATTAGCATATTTTCCTAGTGGAGGCTTATTTCCTATTGCTTGAGTGACTTGATCCTCAAGATCTTGTGCTTAAATGTTTGCTGATATATTTAATAAAATGGCTGTACAATTGTCTTATATCATGGTGTATTTATTTTTTCACTTCTATTTTTCATTATTGTGTTCAAATATTTCTGCTTCCCCATTTGGGAATATTACAGTGGTATCAAAGCATAATCTTGGCTCAGCCTATGAGTTTCAGCCATTATGCTATAAGAATAAGAAGAGATCTAAAATGATGGAAGGAATGAGCTTTGTCTCATCACTTTCAGATCTAAGAAGAACCTCTCCATGGAGGTTAAGAAAAGGAAAGAGGAGAGATACAACGAGACCTCTAGAGGGTTTCAAGAAGGGGAGGGCCCATGTACTTCTTATCAGCAGAAGAAATAACCATGTTGCATAGAGCTCCAAAGAAATACACTATGCCTTATTATTTTGAGGAAGAAGACAAGGGGCATGGAGATGGAGGACACTTATAACATGAAATTCTAAGTGAATACCTGGAAGAATATAATTCTCAACCTAGAGCTTTCAAGGAGAATCTAACTCTCCCACAGTTCATTTAGCTCAAGGAAGAAAGTAGACCTTGTAGTAATAGATTCCTATTGCCTACATTTTATGGGTCATCCACATGTACAACAAGAGCTTGGGGAATGAAGTTAGATGCATTTTTCTTGCTACATCTAGTAGTAGAGGGGGAAGCTGTTGAAATTCCAATGCTGCACCTGGAGGGTGAAGCAAACATTTGGTGGTTCTGCCATTTGAGTCATGCAATAGTGACTACATATGCATATTTTACTCAAAGTTTGATCAAGGAGTTTGACAACAAGAGAGAAGAGGAGAATAGGTGTTGAGCCCCAAAGATGTCCTTCTTTCCCACCACATTTCACTTCATTTCCTTTGCCCCTCATCAATTACAGGCTTAAATGATCAATAGGATTGATTAGGATTACTTTAAGAATGTATATAATGACTAACTTGCTATGTTTTAATGATTTTTTTGTTGTAGTAATTTTTGACTAGACTCGGCTACAGAACGCAGTCATTCTGTAGCCAGTCGCCTATTCCACAGCTATCTTCATGTTCACGCAGGTTCCAGGTGTCACCTCAAGGAAAAATGCATATGGTCGTATTCCACATCACTCCCCCATCATTTCTTGCTCTCCACGAAGTCTGAGCTTTATTCTATAGGTGGTTATGCACGTGGGAAACCAAAACTAGGAGATAGAATTATAATAGGACAAGGACTGTACAGATGTCCTTAATCATAGTACGAGACCACCACCAGAGTTCTAGTTTGATTTTAGTTGGGAAAGACATTTATTCCTATTTTATCTAAAATATAGTTATGTAATTTTGTTATAAGTATGGCTCGGGATACCGAGAGACAACTAGCTAGATTTTGTTTTGTTGCTAGATCTCAAAAGACCGTAATACTCTGTTTTTTTGAAGAATTTCTCCTTTAATGAAAGAAGAATCACTTTATTGCAAGAGCTGAGTCAATCTTGAGTAGATTTACGTGCTAATCCAGTGGTAGAGGGCCCCTGCTACCTGAGAAGCTTTGTTCATATGGTTTAGATAAGTAACTTAGCCTTGTTTCATTCCTAGTTTAATCAATTTTCTGAACTCTATGTTTTTACTTACTTGCAGTGGATGCCACAGTCAGTCTTATCCTTACAAACTATTCCAAAATACCACTAACATTGGATGAGATATAACTGTAGTATTTTAGGAGTTAATTGCATTTTTTTCCAAAAATTTATGTTTTATGCTCATTTGCATTGAATGATACAGCCAGACTTGTTTTTACAAACTATTCCAAAATATCACTCATATTGAACGAGATAGGGTTGTAGTATTTCATAGAATTAGTTGCATTTTAGTTTAGTTGAAATACTCCGGAGGTAGATGTCACTCTAGTTTAATTTTTTCACTATATGTCAAGTTTGATAATGGCACTCTAGTTCAACTTTGTTCACTGTATTTCAAGGTAGGTTAATGGCATTCTAGTTTAGTTGTGGTCACTGTGTTTCAAGTTTGATCAATTGCATTCTAGTTCAGTGTTATCCATTGTTCTTTAAGTTTTATTAACTGTCAAAATTAGGCTTCATGGCCTTCATTATTTACAAACTACTCTTGTTCTGACTTTCTATTAATGCATCATCATATGGACAGGAATTAGTGATATTAGTTTAAGGCCTTGATTATTCTGCAATCTTTTGCAATTTCACAAATAAGCCTTTTCCCAAAAAATATTCTAGAAAATCTCTAACTTTTGAATGAGGCTTAGTAGTGACAAGTTGAGTTGTAGAATGGATTAATCTTAGCATTACAAGTTAATTCAGAGTAGAAATCTTATTATGCTACAAATAATCTTTTCCAGTTATGTTCCAATAAACTTCTAGCCATGGATGAGATTCTTTGTAATATTGTAAGATGATTGTTTACTTAGGAGAACCTCATTTGCACTAAACTTGTCCTTTTCTCAAGCTATTCCAACATATTTCTAATGAATGAATTGGATGAGTTCATGTTATGATTTATTGAGTTCATGTTGTGATTTATTTCCTTGCTATGAGTCATTATCAAGCTTTGCATTTTCTGTTCTTTAGTGCCATACACAGTTTAGAATAGGTTTTGCTCTGTTTTAGTGTAACCATCCACTTCTCTTTACCAACACTTGGTTCTTTTCCTTTTTAACATAAAACCATAAAACCAAAAACATCATAAAAACACTAAACACAATGTAGTGAGAAACAGATACCTAGGCACATATAGTGCACCTCACTTCAACAGTTTACTAGCCTTGGTTGACAATTTATGACATCAATTTAGAAACACTAAGTTGAGACCACATTTTGGTGCCGTTTCCGGGGAAGTGTAACTAGGTAGCCTTGTTTCTTACCTCCCAAAAACAATGATATGCATAGAGAAAGATACTCAAGGGGTAGATTCATAAGAAGCAGAAGCCTGATTCCTAGAACACCACTTGTTTCACCAAGACCAAGAGCCAGCACACCTTCAACTAAAACCCACATTCCATCCTTTATTGATCCTAGACTCTCAGAGGACTTGAGATCAGATATTCCATCAGAAATACCTTCCACTTCATCCACTGAACCTGTCTTGGAATAAGATTCAAGGATCCCTGCTAGAGGCACAAAATTTTCCACTTCCACAGAAGAATCAACTATGGCAGAAGAAGGAGGAGGAGGAGTCTTTAATGGAGAACACACACTATTTGGAGGGGGTAGAGGTAGAGGTAGAGAGAGGGAAGAGGTTGAGGTGCGAGGGAGAGGAAGAGGGAAAGAGGTAGAAAATGGAGAAGCTCTTTTGAGTTTCCTATAGTAGATGAAGAAACCAATGCAACTATGAAAAACATTTCACCCTCTGTCCTTCCAAAATTTTATGGACTCAAAAGTGAAGATCCTGAAACCTTCCTATTTGAATTTGAAGTCCTATGTAGAACCTATGATTACTTACAAGATGCCCAAAAACTGAAACTGTTCCCTTCAAAATTGAAAGGAGTAGCATTAAAATAGTTTATGAGTTTGATCAGTTTCTCTTGAGACATAAAACAAGCCATTTCCTAAGTGTTTGGATACATGTACCCGATTAACATGAGAAAAGAAATTTAAGATGTTACAAAAAGAAGATAAAAACTTGGAAGATTTTTTGGAGAGATTTCATTACAACATCAAAAGAGCAAAAATGGAAAACTTAGTTCAAGACACCTTAAAAGCTCTTTTGTTGGGAGCAATTATAAAGAGGATGAATGGTTAGAATATTCTTAACATGATGGAGAAAGGGATATGTCTAGGCTGCATTACGAAATAGGTAAGATTGTGTATCAACCTTTCAGAAGGGAAATCTAAAAAAGCTGTAAAGGGACGAGGGCCTCTTTGTGAGGGAATAAAGTAAGTTTTGCTTTTAGGACGTTAAGTAGGCGAGGAAATAGGGCATGGGGCCGATTTCAAATCACAATGTCTTGGGGGTCTTAGTGAACAAATAGACACCCTTAAGTTACAACAGTAAATCTAAATGCGATACCTTAAGCAATCATGCAATCGTGACATGCCTTGAGAGAGTGCCCTTTGGATGCAAAAGTTGTGGAGACTTGTGTAATTTTTTCAGAAAAACATGAGACCAAGAGTTTTCCTTCACTTCCTGGTCTTAAAGCTGTCTTCCAAGAAGAAACTCCTACAAGTTCCACAGAATCTCTCAATTTTGTCTCCAGGAGGCCTTGGCAAGGACCTCAAACACAAGGATTTCATGATCAGTTGTATAATCAACCCCCACCAAATTGGAATTCTTGGCAGCAACCTTGGCCCCAATTTCAAAATCAATCACAAAATTGGGCGCAAGGAGCACAAAATCCCTATGGAAGATACTCTCAGTATTATCAATATCCACCATCCTATCCACCATATCCACATTTCCCTCCTCAACAAAATTTTCAACAAAATCCTCAAAATTCACAACATCAAAATCAACCACTTCCATTACCATTTCCTCAGAAAACAAATCAGTTGCCTGCCCAACCCATACCAAACCCCAACAATAAAAATCCTTAGAACACATACATGATAGAAGGCCAACAGTTTCCAACTTATTTGATCACTCCTTTAGACCTTAGTGATGTTCAACTTAGGTCTGGAAGAATACTTGAAAAAAGGAAACCTTCTGTAATCATACAAGAGCAAGACAATTCTGAGGAAGATTCTCTACGGGTAAATAAAAGTCTTGAAGAGAACACAACTTTCCAAGACTCAAACATTGAAAAATCAAAACAAAAAGAACCAATAATTTCAACTCCTATATTAGAGCAGCCATCAACATCCACTTCTACACCTCCCTTTCCAGAAAGATTAAAAATTGATAGGGGTGTAGAAAAATAAATTATGGTGCCTAATTATGATTTCCTATATGAGCTGAGAAATGTTTGTATTAAGATCTCATTATTACAAGCCATCAAGGAAATTCCAATCTTAGAAAAGACAATAAAGGAGTTGAGCATGAAGAAAACAAGAAAAAGAATAAGAGAGATAAAGAAAATTCAACTGGCAGGAAAAATAACAGATATCATGATGGGTAAGATTTCTATTCCAAATGATCTAGACCCAGGAAATCCAGTTGTTAAAATTCACATCAACGGAATTGAGATCCAAAACACACTTATTGATTTAGGAGCAGCAATCAATATTATGAGTAGACAAATCATGGATAAAATGAAACTTCCTAATCTTCTTTTTACACCCACATTATTACAATTAGCAGATAGACCTATGATCAAACCTAATGGGGTAATAGAAGACATTCCAGTTTCCCTAGATTCTTGGGAATATCCTGTGGATTTTATGATCCTAACTCCTAAGAATAATATAGGAGGGCATCCTATTATATTAGGAAGACCTTGGTTAGCTATAGCTGATGCTTTCATTAGTTGTAGATCCGGTGATATGTACATATCTGATGGTAGTTCAACCAAGAAATTTACCTTGTATCCTCCAGCAAGAACAATTACAGAATTAGATGATACTCAATGGATAGAGGATGAGGAAGACTTACAACCTCTCTTCACAATTTCAGAAATTAGTGAAGATAGCCAGATTTTGAATACCTTAGAAAATTTTGAATCCTCTTCGAAATATAAGCATGAAAAATTTCAAGAAGAATCCAACATTGAGTTTTTATCATCAAGGCAGATGTCTCTTTATTCCATGGATAAATTTGGCAGCTCTACAATTGAGATATTTCCAGGCAAAACCTTAAACATAAACAAGAACTTAGAGAAATCTCAACAAGAGGGGCTAGTCAATATCTTACAGAGACATTCTTCTGCATATGCATGGGAGTACACTGATATGAAAGGGATAAGCCCCAAGACTTGCACTCATCACATCTATATAGAGAAAAATTGTAAACCAATCAGACAACCTCAGAGACGGATGAATCCAAATCTTAGGGAGATTGTTAAGGAAGAATTGCAGAAATTGTTAAATGTTAACTTCATCTATCCCATTTCAGATAGTCAGTGGGTTTCTCCTTTGTTAATTGTGCCAAATAAAAATGGTAAATGGAGGGTATGTATTGACTACCGGGAATTAAACAAAGCTACTCTTAAAGATCATTTTCCCCTACCTTTTATAGATCAGGTATTAGATACATTAGCTGGCAAAAAGTACTTCTCATTTTTAGATGGGTTTAGTGGTTATAATCAAATCCAAGTAGCACTTGAAGATCAAGACAAAACCACATTTACCTGTCCTTGGGGTACCTATGCTTACCGAGTATTTCCATTTGGATTATGCAATGCACCTGCAACATTTAAAAGGGAAGTACTAGGAATATTTTCAGATCTAATACATGATTGTGTAGAGGTATATATGAATAATTTCACAGTTTATGGAAACACATTTGAAGAAGCCTTAACAAACTTGGAATTTTTTTTAAAGAGATGTAAAGAAGCAAATATTTCACTTAGTCATGAGAAGTGTTTTATGATGTTTACTGAAGGAATTGTTTTAGGACATCACATTTCAGGGGATGGGATTAGAGTTGATGAGTCAAAAGTTGAAGTCATATCTAACTTATCTATTCCAAGTTGTCAAAAATATGTTAGGATTTTTCTAGGATTTACAGGATATTATCGAAGGTTTATAGAAAAATTCACCAAGATAGCATCTCCACTTTTCAAATTACTTACCAAAGACTGTGAATTCAAGTGGAATCATGATTGCCAGTTAGCCTTTGAGACCCTGAAAACAAAAATCTCTGAAGCACCTATTTTAAGAGGACCTAACTGGAAGTTACCTTTTCATATTTCAACAGATGCCTCAGATACAGCTCTAGGAGCAGTATTGGGACAAAAATACCTGATTCCTTATGCCATCTACTATACTAGTAAAAATTTGACTCCTTCAGAGTTAAACTATACTGTAACTGAAAAAGATTTTTTAGCTGTTGTTCATGCCATAAACAAATTCAGACACTATATAACAGGCTATGAAACTTTTGTTCACACAGATCATTCTGCAATTAGATATTTAATGAACAAATCAATTACTAATGGCAGAGTCATAAGATGGTTATTGCTTTTACAAAAATTCAACATTACCATTCTAGATAGGCCTGGAAAACAAAACACAGTAGCTGATTTCCTATCTAGACTCCAAAACATCCAAGACAATACCCCAGTTGAAGATCAATTTCCTGATGAATATCTTTTTGCAATTTCTACCCAAACTCCTTGGTTTGCTGACATTGCTAATTATTTAGTTTCAGGAAAATTTCCTTCAATAATGAATTCAAGAGATAAAAGAAAAATCATTTATGACAGTGCAAAATATTCATGGGTTGCTAATGAGTTGTACAAGACAGGTCCAGATTTGATCATTAGGAGATGTGTTTGGGAAGATGAGATGCCTGAGATTCTCAAAGCATGTCATGATGAACCTTGTGGCGGACACTTTGCTGATAAGAGGACAGCCTATAAGATCCTTCATTTAGGATATTATTGGCCATCCTTGTTTAAAGATGCTAAAGAGTATGTCAAAAGGTGTGATAGTTGCCAAAGGGTAGGGAAACCTTCTCCTTCAGGTGAGATGCCATTGCAGCCTCAGGTACATATTGAACCTTTTGAAAAATGGGCTTTGGATTTTGTAGAACCTATTAGTCCTCCATCAAGACAAAAGAGATATATATTAGTTTGCACTGATTATGTTACCAAATGGGTAGAGGCCAAGCCATTACTTTTTGCTACTGAAGCATCTGTAGTTAATTTTCTTTTTGAGGATATTTTTACTCGTTTTGGTGTCCCAAGGGAAATTTTTACAGATCAAGGAGCTCAATTTACATCAAAGCTAGTGGAACAAATGATGGAGAGGTACAAAATTAGACACAGAAAATCTACTCCCTATCATCCACAAGAAAATGGTCAAGTGGAATCTACTAATAACGTCATTTAAGGGATCCTAACAAAGACTGTCCATTTACATAGAAGAGATTAGGTAGACAGGCTTCCTGAAGCTTTGTGGGCCTATAGAACTACATGGAGAAGCATAACAGGTCATACTCCCTATGAACTTGTTTATGGAAAACAAATTTTTTTTCCCATAGATTTTTAGATTCAAACTTTTAAAATGGCAGTTCAGCTAGGACTTGATCTAACAGAGGCACAAAAGAACATATTGGAGCATATTAATGAATTGGATGAGATCAAACAATATGTAGTTCAGAAAACAAGTATAGTCCAGCAGCAAAGGACTAGATGGCATGATAAGTATATCAAGGAAAAGAAGTTCAAAGAAAGTGACTGGGCTCTCTTGTTTGATTCAAAGTTCAAAGATTTTCAAGGTAAATTCCAAACACATTGGCTTGGACCATATGAAATTGTGAAAAATTTTGACAATGGAGCAATAAAAATCAGGACAATAGATGAAGAAGAGGTCACTTTTCTTGTAAATGGTCATAGATTGAAGCTGTATCATAAGCCACTTTCAAGAGAAGAATTTGTCAAGAGATTTCAGGAAAACAATGATGTGAAGTTAATGAAGAAGAATTTTTCTTCTTCATCAACTTAGTTGAATTTTCTGAATTCAAAAGCATTAAAAAATAAATAAATAAATAAAATAAAGTATAAACATGAAAACTAATCATTGATTAGCATGTTTATACAGAAAAGATAGAGTGAAAATCAGAATCTTTCTTACACTTTAGCTTTTCAAATTTGTTCTTTTTCTGCAAGAAGCTATTACAAAATCATAAGTTCAAATCCATATTTCACTTGTGATTCATTTCATTCCATTCATCCATACTCCATTTCATTCCATTCATCCATACTCCACTTCATTCCATACTTCAATCATTTCATTCCATGGTCCACCTCATTTCCATCTCATATTTTTAAAAATTTGATCTTTTTCTGCATTTGCATAATACAAATCATAAGTTGCAGGTCACTTTCCATACTTCACTCCACTTCATAATTGTGATTCATTTCATTCCATTATTCACTTCACTCATACTCCATTACACCATATTTTATTATCCATTTTTAACTCATTTCATACAAAATTCCATTCATGCTTCAAACCATTCCATTCCATGTTTCAAGACTTCTACAGGTACATTCTGCAATCAGTCATATATTCTGCATCCAGTCATACATTTTGCAGCCATAGATCCTGAAGGCACTATCCAGTAATCACTTGATTTAGCAGCAAATTGATCCTGCATATCCAAGACAATAAGCAAAATCAAGGGAGTTATGAGGACTGAAGATCAATGATTTTCAAAGGAGGACAAAGCATATCAAAACCACAAAAAAATCAAAGGAAAGGCAAAGGTAAAAGTTATGAAATTATTATGGTGACAGATCATGAAAGTTTTAGCATAAGTCATGTATGATTCAAAAAGTTATTTTAATTAGTCGTGTTGATCATGCCTATCAAACCTCGTTAGAAAATTATATATTATGGAGCAAAGGCAACATATAAAATATGCGGAAAATACAAGCACACAAAACACATAAAACTAGAGAGACATATATATACGTCGTTTATACGTGGTTCACCCGCTTTGGGCTACGTCCACCCGAACAACCGGCCCTTCCCTTCTATTATCCAAACAAAAAATGAAGAGACAAACCTCATGCCAGATTCGCTGTAATATCCTCTGTTCTCTCTCACAGTCTCCCTCTCTGTTTCTCGCTCCGAGAATACACATACAATACACAGCCGCAATACAATACCCTCATATATACAAGGGGGTTGCCTTCTAGGGCAAAAAAACCCTAATCTAAACATAACTTCTACCGTCAGATCATTTTCCTAATGAACGGCCCAGATTGACTAGAAATTACTATACTTTTACAAGGCAATTTTACATCTGTTTTTAGCTTCAGGGGCGCTGCCCCCGAAAACCCCCGCCAGGGGGGGGCTCCGAAAAGCACTGCCACCCCCCCCTGGACCCCCCACGACAACGATTAATTACGGGCGGCGTTGCCGCCCCTTTGAAGGTATAGGGTTCCAATGCTGTGATACAAAGTAAACAAGATAATCAAGCTCCACACCCAAAAATCTCCCACTTGGAGACTGATTGTAGCAACTCCACCGCTTCTTCATTTGCTAGACAATGACTCCTCTTTGGACCTCGTTGTTCCTCATCTTCATCGTCATCCTTGAAGACCAATTGAAACTGAGCATGTTCTCAGTTTCTCCCTGGTTACAACTTTTGTTAGCATATCTGCAGGATTCTGGCTAGTGTGTATCTTTTCGAGCTTCAACTCTCCATCTTCCAATACTGACCGTATGAAATGGTACTTGAGATGTATGTGTTTAGTCCTGGAATGAAATGTTGAGTTCTTTGCAAGATGAATAGCACTTTGGCTATCACTATATAGCGTGCCCATATCATGCTTCTTACCCAATTCATCCATAAACCGTTGTAACCAAATCATTTCTTTACTAGCCTCTGTAGCAGCAACATACTCTGCTTCTGTTGTTGAAAGTGCAACAACACTTTGGATTTTTGAAACCCAACTGACAGTTGTTCCACCTACAGTAAATACACATCCTGTAGTGCTCCTCCTGTTATCTCTTTCACCTGCCATATCTGCATCAACATATCCCTGTAGAGCAATTTTTGAACCACCAAAGCATAATGCTTGATTTGTGGTACCTCTCAAATATATGAGAATCCATTTTACCGCCATCCAATGTTCTTTTCCTGGATTATTCATGTACCTGCTTACAACTCCCACTGCATGTGCAATATCAGGCCTTGTGCAGACCATTGCATACATTAAGCTTCCAACTGCTGATGCATATGGAACTTTAGACATATAATCCATGTCTTCCTGGGTCTTTGGGCACATCTCCTTACTAAGTTTGAAATGGCTAGCAAAAGGTGTACTAACTGGTTTTGCATTCTGCATATTAAATCTTTTCAACACCTTCTCTATGTACTCATTCTGAGACAGTGTTAATTTGCAATTTTTCCTGTCTCTAGTTATCCTTATACCAAGGATTTGTTTTGCAGCTCCCAAATCCTTCATTGCAAATGAATTTGCCAATTTTATTTTGAGCACATTTATTTCCTGCATGTTAGACCCTGCAACAAGCATGTCATCTACATACAATAACAGTATAATATAGTTGCCATCATTTTTCCTTTTCAAATAAACACAATGATCAGAGTGACATCTAGTATAACCTTGTTCAGACATAAACCTGTCAAATTTTAGATACCACTGCCTTGGGGCCTGTTTTAAGCCATACAAGCTCTTCTTTAACCCGCACACCAATTTTTCTTTCCCTTTTACCTCATATCCTTCTGGTTGCTGCATGTATATCTCTTCCTCCAAATCTCCATGGAGAAATGTTGTCTTTACATCTAATTGTTCAAGATGTAAATCTTCCGCTGCTACAAGACTTAAAATAGTTCTGATTGAATTCATTTTAACAACAGGAGAAAATATTTCATCAAAATCAATGCCTTTCTTCTGTGCAAACCCCTTCACCACAAGTCTAGCTTTGTACCTCTGTTTTCCTCCATATTCTTCCTTCAGCCTGTAAACCCATTTATTCTGCAATGTAGTTTTACCTGCAGGCAACCTGACTAAGTCCCAAGTCTGGTTATGCATTAAGGAGTCCATCTTTTCTTCCATGGCTAGCTCCCACTTCTTCCTACTTTCAACCTGCATTGCTTCTTCATAACATTCAGGTTCACCAGAATCAGTCAACAATAAATAATATAATGAAGGAGAGTATCGTTCAGGGGGTCTACTTATCCTGGTAGATCTTCTAACACCACTTTCAGGTGTTTGAGGTGCCTGTTGCTGTTGTGGTAGTTGTTGTTGTTGTGGTTGTTGATTATTATTATTTTCAGGCACCTTTACTTTTTAAGATATCTCATCAAGAACCGCGTATTCCTTGCTTTCTTTTTCTTGTTTCTTTTCCTGCAACTGATTCTTATACAAGACCTTTTCATTGAATATTACATCTCTGCTCCTAATGATTTTGTGATTTTCATAATCATATAAACGATAACCAAAATCATTAGCACCATATCCAATAAAGGTACATTTCTTTGATTTTGCCTCAAGCTTTGTTCTGTTTTCTTTATTAATATGGACAAAGGCCTCACAACCAAAAGGCTTTAAAAAAGAGTAGTTTACCTTTTTACCTTTCCATGCTTCCTCTGGAATACCACCATCCAAGGAACTTGAAGGCCCTCTGTTTATTAGATAAACAACAGTATCTACAGCATCTGCCCAAAATTGTAAAGGCAATCTTGCATGCAATCTCATGCACCTTGCACGCTCCATGATTGTTCTGTTCATCCTTTCTAACACACCATTTTCTTGTGGTGTTCTTGGAACTGTCTTCTCTCTATGAATTCCATGCTCTGAACAATACCTATCAAACTCTTTGTTGTAATATTCACCTCCATTATCTGATCTAAGACGCTTCAACTTCTTTCCTGTCTCAATCTCAACCAAAGCTTTCCATTTCTTGAAAGTATCAAATACATCATATTTATTCTGAATACAATAAATCCATATTTTTCTAGTTGCATCATCAATAAAAGTAACATAATAACGAGAGCCACCGAGAGATGATACCTGGTCAGGTCCCCATACATCTGTATGCACAAGCTCCAATTTTTCGCTCTTCGTTTCTTTCCCAACTCTGAGAAATCTGACTCTCTTTTGTTTTCCATAAATGAAATTCTCACAGAAATCCAAATCAACATTCTTCAAACATGGCAGCAAATTTCTTGAGTGAAGAATTTTCATCCCCTTCTCACTCATGTGTCCGAGCCTATGATGCCATAATGCTGCATCTGCTCCTTTGGAAGTTAAAGCATTAACAGAGTTAGAAATACCATTGCATAAATACAATGTACCAACCTTTTCACCTTTTGCTATTACCAGCACTCTTTTGGTGACCTTCCAAGTTTTATTTGTGAAAGTTGTCACATAACCTTCACCGCCTAACTGCCCTGTTGAAATTAGATTTTTCTTCAGATCTGGAACATGCCTTACCTCCTTTAGTAGCCATTGGTTTTCATTCTGTTTTTTTACAAGAACTTTACCTATTCCAACAATTTTACAGGGTTTATCATCACCCAAACGAACTTGTCCAAAATCTCCTTGAACATAGTCATGAAAATATTTCTTATCAGGTGTGGCATGGAATGAAGCCCCTGAATCTACAACCCAAGAATCAGTAACATTTTCAAAAGAAAGAATCAAAGCATCTTGTAACACATCACCTGTCACATTTTCTTCATGATTATTTTCTTGCTGTGTGTCTCCTTCTTTTCCCTTCTGAGATCTACAGTCTTTCTTTAGGTGTCCTTTCTTTCCGCAATTCCAGCACACTATCCCCGATCTAGACTTGGATCTACCTTTTCTTGATTTACTGCGATATCCCAAGCTCTTTCCTCTTTCCATTCTTCTTCCCCTAGACTCTACACTCAAAGCATTACCCGATGTTTCACCGGAGCTTTTCCGTCGCATTTCCTCACTAAGGATAGCACCCACAACATCATCAAACTTTAAAGTACTAGATCCAGAGACAGAGTTACTAATGGCCATAACTAAACCATTCCAGCTTTCTGGTAATGAGCATAGGAATAACAGAGCTCTAACTTCATCATCAAAGTTTACCGCTACAGAACTTAACTGGCTAGTAACTATATTAAATTCATTTAAATGGTCTGCAACAGATCCACCTTCTGACATCTTCATATTAAATAGTCGTTTCATAAGAAATACCTTGTTTGAGGCCGAGGGTTTTTCATATAGTTTCGCCAACTTCTGCATCAAACCCTCCGTTGTTTTTTCCTTCGAAATATTGAAGGCGAAGGACACCACAAGGCACAACCGTACTGTTCCAAGTGCCTTTCTATCGAGAATGTTCCATTCCGCGTCTTCCATGGCCACCAGCTTCTTTGTTTTTCCGCTCAATGGTAGGTACAGATATTTCTGATACAGATAATCTTCCATCTGCATCTTCCACAGCGGGAATTTTTGGCCGTTAAATTTCTCGACCCTAAACTTACCATCGTCTGCCATTGCTCCCACTCGAACCAGGAACCCTTCTTTCCTGCGAGTTTATCAGCCAAATATACCTTCGGCTCTGATACCAGTTGTTAGAAAATTATATATTATGGAGCAATGAAACATATAAAATATGTGGAAAATACAAACACACAAAACACATAAAACCAGAGAGACACAAATATACGTGGTTCACCCAGTTTGGGCTACATCCACCCCGAACAGCCAGTCCTTCCTTTCTATTATCCAGCAAAAATGAAGAGACAAAACCTATAGCAGATCCACTGTAATATCCTCTGTTCTCTCTCACATTATCCCTCTCTATTTCTCGCTCCAAGAATACACACACAATGCACAGCCACAATAAAATTCCCTCATAAAAGCGAGGGGTTTCCTTCTAGGGCAAAAAACCCTAATCTAAACATAACTTCTACCGTCAGATCATTTACCTAATGAACGACCCAGATTGACTAGAAATTACTATACTTTTACAAGGCAATTTTACATATGTTTTTAGCTTCAAGGGCGCTGCCCCTGAACCCCCGCCAGGGGGGGCTCTGAAAAGCGCTACCACCCCCCCTAGACCCCCCACGGTAGCAATTAATTATGGGCAGCGTTGCTGCCCCTTTGAAGGTATAGGGGTCCAATGCTGTGATACAAAGTAAACAAGATAATCAAGCTCCACACTCAAAAAAACCTATCATAAAAACTTTGGACAAAATCCCTTTCACTCCGCCATTCCAAATCATCATTTAAAACTTAACGGTTAAGTACTGAAGTGACTTAATCAGTCACGTCACTAGCCCGAAGCATTTAGTGATGATTTTGAAATTTACATGAGAATTTTTCCGCGGTATTTTCTTCCGTGATAGCTCTCAACTCATTAATCCATGTGAATCATCCTCACCGCATTATACTCATTTCATAACCACTCCATATCATTTCTTTTCGTAGCCAATTCTTAGCCGTTCCGGTCTGTAAAACAGAGGAAACATATTTGGAGTAAAAGCATCTCTTTAACAACCATTTTCACCGTGAGCAGAGGAGCAGTAATTTGAAGGTTGAGAAAGGAAGCTATGGATCTCATAGTAAGAACCGAACCAGTTGGAACCAAGTACTTGGAGGGTTATCCACAAATTAGAGAAATGCTACTGCAGGCTGGGTGGTTACAATTCTTGGAAAAATTAAATGGTTTTCATAAGGAGGTAACTAAAACATTTGCACGATCCTTCAATGGAGCAGAGGTCGAAATAGGAGATATTAAATTCACTATTATAGAGGCTTTCATTGCAGAAGCAACGGAATTACCCAGACAAGGAGAACGCTGGTTCAAAAATAGGGAATTTCATAATGAGGCATGGAGGCAAATACTCAAAACACTAGGTATGGATGTTTCCATTTTTAAGAAAGGTATTCCTAGCTCGGCACTGAAGAATAAATGGAGGAATATGTTGCTCATTTTGCAAAAAATTATCACTTGTGAAGGAAGATTTGGTACCCTCTATGTTTATCATATTCGGTTAATGATGCATTTCTTAGATGAAGAAATAAATTTGCCCTTTTTCCTACTTCATAGTCTGAAAAGAATGGCCTCTAATGTTCAAAACATGGTTCAATTTTTAGAAACCACTTTGTATCACCATGGTTTAGTCAAAATCCTAATTGAACATCATTTGAGAAAAATGAGAGATAATTGGGATGAGTTTCTAGTAAGGAATCACTTTGAAGAACCCAAGGAATCTCCACCTAAAGGCAAACCTACAAGAAGAAGCAGGAGAAGGGAAATTTCCAAAGCTGTTGAAACTAAAACTGGTAAATCAATACAAGGGGATAGTGAAGAGATGATTTCTGAGAAATTGGATGAAATTAAGAAGAAGCTTAAGAAGGAGAGGATGATAAGAAGGTATGCCAAGGAGAGAGGTGAAGGACCATCTCAACCAAGACGGAGCCACAAACTTAAAGGTATATTGAAGAAAACAGAGGCTAGAAAAACAGGAATCATAAACATTGAGGATGAAGAAACACCAACTGCTAAATCACCTGAATATCAGTATGAAGAGGACCTTGATGAAGAAACTCCAGAGATAGACCCATCACAACAACAAATTTATAATTATTTTAAGACATTAGAGAAGAGATCCTCAGAAAGTAGAGACAGAACTCCTAGCCCACCAAAATCTACAATTGATGTACTAAGAAGAGACAAATATGAGTTAGAAGTGCTCAATAGGCATATCAAGAATGAGAATGAAATTTTAAGGGATCAGGTTAAGCTGAAAGGTGATATGAATACAACTCTATCTCTACAAATGGATAAATTGTACAAGACTAATGAGAAATTGAAGAAGAAAAACAAAAAGTTGAGCAGAGCACTCATAAATTTGAGATTCAAGTTGGTCATAAGGAAGCCTAGGAGGTCATTAAGCATCAGAAAAAGCAGAAGGAGGAGGTTAGATGTCCTAGTAGAGGTCTCAGAGTACATGGACTAGTTGCATGAGGACATGTAAAAGCCTTGCAGTGGGGGTATGTTGAGCCCCAAAGATGTCCTTCTTTCCCACCACATTTCACTTCATTTCCTTTGTCCCTCATCAATTACATGCTTAAATGATCAATAGGATTGATTAGGATTACTTTAAGAATGTATATAAAGACTAACTTGCTATGTTTTCATGATTTTTTTGTTGTTGTAATTTTTGACTAGACTCGGCTACATAATGCAGTCATTCTGTAGCCAGTCGCCTATTCCGCAGCTATCTTCATGTTCACGCAAGTTCCAGGTGTCACCTCAAGGAAAAACACATATGGTCATATTCCACATCACTCCCCCATCATTTCTTGCCCTCCACGAAGTCTGAGCTCGAGTCTACAGGTGGTTATGCACGTGGGAAACCAAAACTAGGAGATAGACTTCTAATAGGACAAGGACTGTACAGATGTCCTTAATCATAGTACGAGACCACCACTAGAATTCTAGTTTGATTTTAGTTGGGAAAGACATTTATTCTTGTTTTATCTCAAAGACAGTTATGTAATTTTGTTATAATTATGGCTCGGGAGACCGAGAGACAACTAGCTATATTTTGTTTTGTTGTTAGATCTCAAAAGACCGTAATACTCTATTTTTTTGAAGAAATTCTCCTTTAATGAAAGAAGAATCACTTTATTGCAAGAGCTGAGTCAATCTTGAGTAGATTTGCGTGCTAATCCAGTGGTAGAGGGCCCCTTCTACCTGAGAAGCTTTGTTCATATGGTTTAGATAAGTAACTTAGCCTTGTTTCATTCCTAGTTTAATCAATTTTCTGAACTCTGTGTTTTTACTTACTTGCAGTGGATGCCACAGTCAGTCTTATCCTTACAAACTATTCCAAAATACCACTAACATTGGATGAGATATAACTGTAGTATTTTAGGATTTAATTGCATTTTTTTCCAAAACTTTATGTTTTATGCTCATTTGCATTGAATGATATAGCCAGACTTGTTTTTACAAACTATTCCAAAATATCACTCATATTGAACGAGATAGGGCTATAGTATTTCATAGAATTAGTTGCATTTTAGTTCAGTTGAAATACTCCGGAGGTAGATGTCACTCTAGTTTAATTTTTTCACTATATTTCAAGTTTGATAATGGCACTCTAGTTCAACTTTGTTCACTGTATTTCAAGTTAGGTTAATGGCATTCTAGTTTAGTTGTGGTCACTACATTTCAAGTTTGATCAATTGCATTCTAGTTCAGTGTTATCCATTGTTCTTTAAGTTGTATTAACTGTCAAAATTAGACTTCACGACCTTCATTATTTACAAACTACTCTTGTTCTTACTTTCTATTAATGCATCATCATATGGATAGGAATTAGTGATATCAGTTTAAGGCCTTGATTATTCTGCAATCTTTTGCAATTTCACAAATAAGCCTTTTCCCAAAAACTATTCTAGAAAATCTCTAACTTTCGAATGAGGCTTAGTAGTGACAAGTTGAGCTGCAGAATGGATTAATCTTAGCATTACAAGTTAATTCAGAGTAGAAATATTATTGTGCTACAAATAATCTTTTCCAATTGTGTTCCAATAAACTTCTAGCCATGGATGAGATTCTTTGTAATATTGTAAGATGATTGTTTACTTAGGAGAACCCCATTTGCACTAAACTTGTCCTTTTCTCAAGATATTCCAACATATTTTTAATGAATGAATTGGATGAGTTCATGTTATGAGTTATTGAGTTCATGTTGTGATTTATTTCCTTGCTATGAGTCATTATCAAGCTTTGCATTTTCTGTTCTTTAGTGCCATACACAGTTTAGAATAGGTTTTGCTCTGTTTTAGTGTAACCATCCACTTCTCTTTACCAACACTTGGTTCTTTTCCTTTTTAACATAAAACCATTAAACCAAAAACATTAGAAAAACACTAAACACAACGTAGTGAGAAACAGATACCTAGGCACATATAGTGCACCTCACTTCAGCAGTTTACTAGCCATGGTTGACAATTTATGACATCAATTTAGGAACACTAAGTTGAGACCACAATAGGCCCTCACCACCATTTGCTGCAATAGCACTTGCTTCAAGAGAAATAAACCTTGCATCTTTGCAAAGTGGTCTTGATCTCTTGTCATGAAGAGTCCCATGCACTATTCTGTAGATGCATGAGGAGGAGGAGACGTATACCAGTGCTGATGCATCCATAGAGGAGCATTAATATTCATTAGTAGTTGGGGAAGTCATCATACCGAAGGAAGGAACCCTTGTAGCAGTACAAGATGTTCCCAAGCTTTACCAAGGTATGCATATGTTTCCACTTTCTGTTATTTTAGCACATCTTATGGAGGGTTGTGGGAATATGCCATTGCTTGACTGAGAGTCAAAGCACATTGCTGATTTGGAACAGCATACTATCACTGCACTGAGCAGCCTTGAGTTGTTCAAGGAGGGGATAAACAATCATCCTGGGTATTCATTGTTGAGATGCACACAACTCTTGGGGTTGGAGTGTGGATTTCTATAGGATAGGATGAGCATTGTCCTAAACAATCCAATGCAGAGCTATATGTTCAACATTGAGCATGAGCATGAGACAACAAATACACCATTTTGGAGATCAACAAAACTTTCATTGAGCAGCAGTGATGAGTTGGGGGCCCAACTATTATTGGAGCATTCTGATGACTAATTTTCTTGTGTGACATTGAATGGGAATATGATTGATGAGAAGAATCTTATCTTTCATTGTTGTGGTGGATCTTCCTTTATGAGAATTTCATAGCTCAATGAGAAGAATTTTCCTTCAGCATACTTGGATCCCTATGGATTAAATATGGTCATTAATGAGTAGTCTCCACTTGGGGATCTCCAAGAGATTGCATTTCAACATCCCATGAAATGCAAAGGTAGAAATATGATGTGGGAGGATGGTATTCTCCATTAGAGGAGTACCAAGATGGAGCATGGTAAGAGACACCCACATTTGGATGAATGGGTGTGGATGGTGAGCAAGAGGTTGGTAAACCACCTACATAGCTATGACACAGGGCGGCAGGAGGCACAACTGCATTGGCTACTATTGAAAGATTTTGGCCATCATGTGACATATCCTTCTTCAAAGGGTATGTTGGTGGATGAAACTTGGCATGGCACTTGCATCATATGGTAGCAAGGAGTTTTGGTGCATTATGTTGATATGGAATTCTTCATATCAATCATCATGTTTTCATCTCATGATTTGTATGGTGGAGGTGTGAGGAGACTGCAAGAGCTATTATTTCTATGGCTAATCTTGGGAGAGTATGGGTTGTATTTCTCCCATACTTTGCAGTATGTTTCAGGAGGAAGGAATGGCACAATAAAAGTGCAAGGAAGCTGTTAGAGTCGGTCTTTACATCCCTCCGTCAGAGATCATTTCTCTTATTGCATTTCATTGTTTAAGTGTCTCATTCTGCCCATTCACCTGCATTTCGTTAGGGGCATGCCATTGTCTAACGGAAGGGTTTTGTTCTCTCATTTTCCCTCATGCTTGTACCTGCTGGGTTGGTCAAATTTTCTCAAGATTCATCAAAGTTCAGTTCATGTCATTTATAGTCATAGATGGTTATTTTGGTCAAAAAATTCATTTTAGTTTCTAGGTCTAGGGTTCAAACTTTAGAAATGTTAAATAATGCTTGCAGGCCATGAGGAGGTTTTCAATAAGTTTTAAGTTCAAAATTTTCATCGTCAAATATGCTCGAGGATGTTTCTTCTTCAAAACTCAGTTTTGAAGAAGAAATTGTCAAAATTGTTTTTGTAATAAATATGTATTTTTCTGCCATGAAGTTCTTCACATGCAAACTCTGGTCATCCTTTGCCAAGGTTCAATGCCAACATCCCTGCAAAAAATCAACCAATTTCATCATTCAAAGCTCAGAAAGTCAGTGAGGAAACAAAAGACAAAGTTGTATTAAATGAAAAAGTGCCAAAGTCAAAAAAATTACAAAATGGGTTTTGAAGAAGCAAAAATTAAAACCATGTCTATATGAGATATTTCTCAAAGCCATTCATTCATTTTCATCAAGAGTTATTGGGAAAATCTAAGAGAGAAAGTTGAGTTGGAGTTCAAAGAGAAAAACTGTGATTTTATGAAAGGGCCAACTGTGTGTTTAATTTGAGCGCGGCGCATTGGAATAGGTCGCGACGCATCCACAGAGCGCGGCGCATAGAGCCAAAACACACCGTGTATTTTCCTAAGGGCTCAGTGCACCCACTGAGCGTGGCACATTGGGTTTACGCACGGCGCACAGGGTCGATAGGCTTAAAAATCATCATCATTGCTCCAAATTCAAAACGATTTCAAACTTGTTTGCTCCAAGTAAGTGTGTGATGCTTGCCCCTGCTGTTAGATCTTATTTGATGATGTTTGGAGGGAAGATTCAAGAGTTTAAATGGTGAAAATATAACCCTATATTCACATCAAAATTTTCTCTCTAGGGTTTGAAATTGGGTGTCAAAACTTGAGCTTTGTTACCATAAACACTCTCATTCCATTTTCATTTGTGATCTTATCACTGTTATCACTATTATCACCACTATTACTGTCACACTATCATACCACTGTCCCATATTCCTTATACCCTTTGTTCCCATGTTTTTGAATCCTCAAACCCTATCATTTGCCATCATCTCCCTCCCTTCCTATCATTGGTGAAATCCTAACTTCTGAAGCATTCAAGGGCTGTCTCTATTACCTAATCATACCCCTATCACTGTCACTTATTCCTATATCACTTATAAAGGCTCCAAATTTCGAAATTTCTCAAATAGTGAGTGACTTTCCTTTTACTCCAAAATTCCCTTGACATTCTATGGTATTCATTGTGATATTTCCTTGCAGCCTATCATTACATATGTGGCACATTTGGCATTAAAGTATACAACAAACTATTGTTTTCACCATACATATATCAGCACATATTTGTCAAGCATCATGTCAGACACAAATTCATCATATGAGCAGGGACATGAGCAGGACAATGATTCAACCACAGAGCTAAATGTACCGAGGAGGTCTCATAAAAATGGCAGGCACGTTAGGGAGGAGCCCACTTCTTTGGCTCAATTGCAGGCCTGTCTGCTTGCAAAGACATGCTTTGAGAAACATTCATGTTTTCGGTATTGTGAGATGATATCTCAGATTCAGTACCATCCGGAGTTGGTTTGGTTATTTGTCCTACATTTGCGTGATGGCCATGTAAACCTTGCTAGAGTGAACTTCACCTTGACACCCGAGGTCATTTCTGAGGCAACCGGGATACCAAACATAGGTGAGGAGTGAAATAAGAGACAACAGCTGGATAGAGCATATTATGAACCTTACATCAGGCCTGGATATTTGAGGTAGTTGAGCAGAGTATTTCCATTCCGTTTTCTGAAGGAGTCCTATGCGCCATTAATGAAGCTCGTCATTAGATACTTCAGCTGTGAGGGTAGATTCTCGTGCCTTTATGCATACCATATCAGACTTTTGATGCATTTCACGAGAGTGCGACTGATGAATATTCCATACTTCATGTGCCAAAACATAGAGAGGATGACTACCCTTGTGCAGAAGAAGACTCCAGAGCAGCAACATAACAACATCTATCATTATGCGCTCATTAAAATCATTGTAGTACATCAGCTTGGATTGCAGGGCATCGCATGGGAATATTTCATCTCTCGTGACTTCTTTACAGCCTCTCAGCCTCCTCTAGAGATTGTTCATGATGCAGGTGAGCCTTCGCATCAGTTTTAGGTTCCTGAGACAGAGCCTATTAGTGGTCCAGGATGTGTTACCTATCAGAGAGGTACCAGAGCCTTATTTGCAGCAGCACGACGAGTACTATCTCCACCCAGGGTGGAATGGGTCTCGTTACTTTCGACAGCAGTGCGAGTACTATCTCCACATGGTGTGGAAGGGGTCTCACCTTCTACATCATCACAGGTACAGGACAGAGGCAAGAAGCCTATGCACGATGAGGGCCCCTCAGGAGGCCAAGATACTGATTTTATATTGATCGATGTTGATTCGAGCTCTCCCAGCTCAAAGCTGAAAGAGATCATCCAGGAGAAAAAATCTGAGATCGACACACTGAATGAGAAATTTTAGAGAGCTCATTGGGTTATAAATTACTTGGAGCAGCAGAATAAACAACTGCAGGATCAGCAGACACTCATAGAGTTGCGGCAAATCCGTGAAGACCGTGAATTGGCCCGGAAGAGACCAAGTGACATGACACCATTTGAGCGAGAAACTTGCCTTAAGAGCATCAACATTCATCTGGATAAGCTCTTGGTGAAGGCCAATAGGGAAAAAGACATGCTCATACACATGAAGAATCACTATTGGGCACGCAAACACGTTTGCAGAGCAAAAATGAAGATCCTAAAAGCGAGGTTGAGAAAAGCACTGAAACGTCGGAAAAGGCCGGATCCACTCCGAATATTGGCCGAAGCTTCCTTGTATGAGCATGAGACATGATGGGAGACCTTCACTCCAAATTTCATAAAATTTGGAGAAGATTTTGTCATTTTTGAAAATTTTGGTTGCAAAATAGGTTTTTCCGCCCGACGCGTCGCGCCACCCGACGCTCGCTTACGTTTGAGAGATCTTCTAGAGGAAAACTTTAAATTTTTGGATTTTTTATGGTAAATTATGCATGCTCAAGAATTTCTAAGAAATTTCATGAATTTCGGGTGGTCTTAAAGGTCAAAAACACTCAAAAAATGGCCTTTCTTCCACTTTTTGCACCAGCAAGAACCAGTCTTGGGAGATTGCAGTTTTGGAGGGGCAAATGACATCCAAATTGAAAAATTCCACTTGGGTTGGATAGAAGACATCCAGGGATTTCCAAATAGATATCATGAGCTCAATTTTGACTTCGGGAAGTGCCCCAAAAATAGGCTCAAAGTGGCACGACACATTGAGTTTTTTAGCGCGGCGCATAGAGAAATTTTGCCTCATTTTCACTCTTCAACTCAGAAATTTGCCCAGTTTTGACTAGTTTTACTTTTTCATGTGATGATTGACCTACCATGATGTAATTTGATGACTATGATGTAAATTTGGCATGTTTTTACTTGTTCTAGAGGATTCATTCACTAAAAAGTGAAAATTAAGTGAATGGATCAGTTTCCTAGCATATAGAAGCAAGTTGTTTGGCTGCCTAGATTTTAGTTCCATGTTTAGAATTGGTTGAAACAGCCCCTAGAAGGATGAGTTCGACCCCTAGAGGCATGGGAAGGGGTTAGTATGGTATATATATTTTATTTTCTGAGAAATTTTCAGGGTTGGATACTTGGGAAAAGTTTGGCACCTCATTGTATATTCATTTCAAATTTTTGGCAAAGGAAAGACTAGAGTTTTGCAGCACTTGTTGGGATCCTTGTGGCTTCTGAGTTTTGATTATGTTCTTCTCATGTTATTTTAAGTTTCATTAATTTTATATGTATGCCATTTCCCTTCTCTTTGCTTCTGAATTAAACAAATGAGTAATTGAGGTAGAATTCATTAGTTTTCTGGTGCTCTGCCTTAAAATTTTGTTTAGTTTTACATGTTTTTCATCAGTTTGAAGAGGATCCTTGCACTCTCTTTCCCTCTTCAGCTCCTCAACAGTATTTTCTATCCATTCATTGAATCTAAGACATCAAAGTCATTGCCTACCCTGCCCCAACTTGAACTCTGCAAGAATTTGGCCTCATCCCCAAGCCCAAAATTGTTTTTCCCTTTTTCCAACAAAAACCCCTAAAAAATCAAATCAAACCCTCCTATTTGTTTATCTAGCCTAAGATCAGTTTTTGTTTTAGTCATCTCAAACCCCTTTGAATATTTTCATTGATATTGACCCAGAGAGCCCTCTCCTGTCCTCGTAGGGCTAGCTACGAGGCTGAGCGTGGTTTGGTGTTGTCCTTTTTCTGCCTTTTTTCAGCCTGAGGTAGATTTGGGAACTAACATAGTGGTGACCATACTAGGGAAGAAAATGGTTTGCTTGTTGGTGTTATTTGTTTCATAAGTTACAGACGGAGACTGAAGTCACACCAGGTAGCTTTCGAAACGCTTTTT
The DNA here is from genome assembly GCA_034641835.2 of Pinus albicaulis. Classification (NCBI taxonomy): domain Eukaryota; kingdom Viridiplantae; phylum Streptophyta; class Pinopsida; order Pinales; family Pinaceae; genus Pinus; species Pinus albicaulis. The sequence goes on from CM076579.1 coordinate 233,676,876, forward strand.
CTTTGCATTAGCGGAAGTAGATAAACGCTGCTTCAGTCAATCTCCGGTTTAGCTTGTGAACATGACATTTGAATTGTGAATCACCCCAGTATATTACATCGTTCTGAACTTTTGGGTGATTGAGTCTAGAATTTGATAGGCTGAATAGATCGGTTTTGTCCTTTGATTTTAGAATAGATCAACACACTGGCTTCCAGAAGACATACTAGATCAAATCCCGATCCTGATCCGCCTCCAGTGTATGATAATCCCAATCCGATTTCAAGAATCCTCCATCGAGAAAGTCCCGTGATCCCTTTGTTTAAATCTCATTCATGCCCGACTGTATTTGAGTTCCTTGAAGATATTGAGTTTGATGATCAGTTCGAGTTGTCGTTGTTTGAAACTAAATCTGAAAGTGCTACTGGTTCTACCGTCATAAATCCTGAGTTTATCAAGTATCTTGAGGTTGAAAAAGCTAATAGATCCATTGATAGTTACAACCTGAACATTCAAAAATCTATTGTGGCAAAGAATATTTCTGAGTTTATCGAGTCCGCTTCTGAAACTCTTGGTCCATCAGCAGTTACTTCTGATTCACAAGTTCACGCCGAGCCTTCTTTTATTCCTACCATTCCCGTGCAACCATAGATATCTGATCAACAATCAGCAGTAGTTCCTCCTCCATCTCCACCACATACACCTCGTACACCTACTGCTCCTACTCCTCCCGTTTCTCCAAGACAGATCATAAATCCACCAAGAGTAATGGCTGCTAGATTCGCACCTCTCGTCTTGCCCCAGAACTTGGATCCCATGCCCGCTGATTATCAGATTAAAATTCATTTGTTTGATGGTACTCCTCAAAGTGTGCCCGCTCAGCAGCATATTGATAGAATGACAGACTTTTTTGACCTCCATGAAATTGATGAAGAGAATGTCTCCATGAGATTGTTTGTGCAAACTTTTGGAGGTGAGGTACGCAAGTGGTTCAGAGCTTTGCAGCCCCGAAGTATTAATACATTAGAAGACCTTCAGAGACAGTTTCTAGATCGGTGGGAGATGAAGAAAGATCCACTTCAAATCACTTCTGAGTATACCAAGACCAAGCGCAATCCTGGTGAGTCCGTCCAAGATTATATTATCAGATTTAATGCGGTTTATAATGCAATCCCTAATGACTTGAAGCCTTCTAAGAAATCAGCTTTTCTTAAGTTCCCGGATGGTTTTGATCTGGATATGTCCTATTCATTACGAGATAGAGATCCGCCCACTTTAGAGGACATGCAGAAGATTGCCGTGAGTGTTGAGGTAAACTTGAATGACAAGAGAGCTAGATTGAAAGTAGAGAAGAAAGTTGTGATAAAGGAAGAAGCTTCTACATCTACAGATCAGATACTTTGCAAAGTGGAAAAAATGTTCGAAAGGTTCACTCTTGATAAGCCCGAACCGCAGATTCGAAATCCCAACTTCCGTGGTCAGCAACAACCCCAATTCAGGATTAAGCAACGAGAACAGCGAGCACAAGAACCAGCAGTCCAGCAGCAAGTAAAGAAATCTCTTCAGCACAATTTTGTTGGTCAGGATTCAGATGATGAAGATGATGTAGTAGGGGAGGAAAATCATTTCTTTACTCCTGATGATTTGCCCATCTATATTACTGAAGATGAGGAATATGCAGAAAGTTTAGCGGTACACAGAGATGAGGATTTTACCTTGGCTAATGATGCAACCCTTGAGGAAGAGTCGGATGAGTATCAGAGAGGATATATGAATGCATTGTCAGCCCAGCAGAAGCAATATTCTCTTAGAAATAGAGATGTACAGTCAATCCAATTCAGAAGAGAAAGGAAGTTTCAGCACATAAAAACGATTCACCTATTGCACAAAAGAAAGAAAAAGAGATCGTTGATCCCACTGTCACCAAGTCATCATCAGCAGAAAAATAAAATCAGCCAATCACATTGTTTGGTCAATTTAGTGTCCTAAATTGCTGCATTTATTAATTTGTCAATCCGGGAATCGTAAGCTGATGAAGTGCGGCGCACTATATGTGCAAGATAACCTCTTTCTTAACTTTTTGTCGTTTTTGGTCTTTCTAAGGTGAAATGGAAATTCTAAAATGAAAAACAAGTTTGGTTATATTTTTTCAAGGAAGTGATATCCCCTATAATGATTTACCAATCTTGAAACTTTAAAAACAAATTGAAATTACAATGACAAGACTTGAAAGAAAGTAAAAGTGTATTGCTGAAATGAAAAGGTGCTGCTAATCTAATGAATCAAAACAGGAAACTAGTGAACATGAAAACTAAACTATTCTTGCTGCCAACTGAACACAAAAGAAACTACGCTTATGGAAATTCAAAATTGCAATGAAATAAATCTAAATCAGATTACATCAATTCATTTTCCGACCCTTCATCATTAGACCAGCTATGACTTGTGGAAGTAATCATAAACAACTTGTGTAACTGATTATTTAATTTGCAGAAAGTAAACTAATACTAAACCATACACACATAATTCAATCCCTCGCCATCAGTCCAGCTGTGGCTTTCGGAGGCAACTGAATATGTCATACATGATTTAATATATCTAAGTTTGCAGAAAAGAAACTAATACTAAACTACACATTTCATAATGCAGTCCCTCACCATCAGTCCAGCTGTGGCTTTCGGAGGCAACTGAAGACGCTATGAGCAGCTTAATATATCTAAATTTGCATAAAAGAAACTAATACTAAACTACACATTTCATAATGCAGTCCCTCACCATCAGTCCAGCTGTGGCTTTCGGAGGCAACTGAAGATGCTATGAGCAGCTTAATATATCTAAATTTGTAGGAAAGAAACTAATACTAAACTACACATTTCATAATGCAGTCCCTCACCATCAGTCCAGCTGTGGCTTTCGGAGGCAACTGAAGACGCTATGAGCAGCTTAATATATCTAAATTTAACTACTGAATCAGATAAGAAAAACTGAAATGTACAAAGCAAGACCGAAGTTAAACAAAAGCTATGAAAAGCAAACTAGCAGCAGAACAATGTTAGTTTCATGTCATTAGTCAAAATACTATGAAAATGCCCGGGCTGTCTACCTAAAACCTGCACAAGAAAACTGATCAGTGATTAACAATCATAAAAACATGAAAGACAAAAATGAAATGGAAATTATGGAAATGTATAAACAGAAATGAAACAACTACAAAATATGAACATGTAATGGATTATGATACAATGACATTTTAAAGAAATGAAATGAGAAATATATACATTAATACACAGAACCTTGGCTGAGCAGGGGCCCTCTACACAGCTTTGGTAACGATCCTCAAACACGAATTAAGTTGAAAACATAGTCTTTTCACATTAAAAAGCAGTTCATTACAGACTGGTAGTATTACGGCTCAAGGCAGCGTAATCACTACAAAGCAAACATAACAGAGTACGCACATCAACTATCAACTAACAACTAACTCTACGTGCGTATGCAAACGCTCTATATAAAACAATAAACTGTAATTGTCTCCTGAAGTTTATGATAGCAGCCAGCACGTAGACCACTACGGCCACGGATATAGGAGTATGGCCATGTTGGAAAACGGATCTATGGAAGGTGGATGCTTGAATTCAACTCCAGAACTTTGCACAGATGTCAATTAACCTCCGCAAGCTTAGAAACGGCCGTATGGATGTTTATTTGCCACGAAACAGAGTCCAGCCGACATGAAACTCCATAGTTGACTTCCACGTGGATGGCTTTGACCGCGGCTTCTTTGGACGAATTTACTTGAACCAATAGGACACGAACCATGTCCTCGTCATTCCTAGCCTGCCCATGTGGCTCATTTCCTTTGTAGACACCTGTAGCATATAATTCCACAAAATAGCTGCGGAAAGTTGCAGCAGCTGCGGAAAGTGGCAAGTTTCCGCAACTGTATGAACAAAATCTAAATCAAATAGAAAACACAAAAACATAATTAAAAACCATGTTAGATACCCTTTTGCACATGATATTGACAATTTTGGAGGTTTAGGTGAGTGAAAAAGATATGGAAAAGTGTATGGAAAAGAGGCAAATTCCGGACTCAACATACCCCCACTGTGAAGGTGTTGCATGTCCTCATGCAACCAAAATTTTGATACTCTTTGTTCAATTCATGTGCCTTGATACTTCAGCCAGCACATCTAACCCCCTTCTCTTCTTCTTTGGTACTGCCATCATTCTGGGTTTCTTCATTAAGCACCCGAATTTGATATTCACAAGTGCTCTGCTCAATTTTTGGCATTTCCTTTTTAACTTCTTATTCTTCTTTTGCCAAATACCCAAATGTAACATAGTATTATCATGGATGATCTTGTCCAGTTTGCCTTGCTCTTTGAGTGTTTCATTTTCATTTTTGATATGCCGATTCAAAAGCTCCAGCTCAAAAATTTCCTGTTTTAATGACTGAACTAAATCATCCTGCAATGTATGAGGCTGAATAGAAGAGGTACTTGGGCCTGTGGCTGCCTTCTCCAAGGATTCTATGTATTCATATACCTCCTGCTGTTTGGGGTCTACTTCCGGTGTCTTTTTCATTGGGTTGTCCCCAAAGTGCTGCAAGGGAGAATTGTGTTCAAAATCTGGCCGAGGAGAACTTACATCAATATTTTGCCGAGAATAAGATGGAGTATGCTCATTGTCTGATTGGGAGTGAAAGGAGTCAGGTTCACTAACTGACTGAAATGGACTATGGTCAGTTGGAGACTGTTCAGATGTCTCCTCACCCAAATCAATGAAATGAGGACTTTTAATTTGTGTTTTTCTCAGTTTTCCCTTAAGCCTGCTGCTTCTCCTCACATGCTGTGGTACACTACCCTTTTGTTCTTGTTTTCCTGTTTTTGCCTTCTTGGATAGAGATGACTGTTTTTGAAGAAAAATTAATCTTTCAGACAGAATTTGGTGATCTTCTTCTTCTTCAGAAGAAGTTTTATGGACAGCCTCAATAATTTCTTTCCCTTTTGATATTATTGGCTTCTTAGTTTTGATTTCCTTCTTCTTCCTTTTTACCAATCTCTCTTCCCTATCAGTTTTTTTCATAGTAGTAGTAGAAGTATTTTGGATTTCATCTACTGTTCTTTTCCTTCTACTTCTTTTTGCTGTGCTAGCTGCGGGAATTTCCCGTGTAGGAGCAACTTGGGTTTCAACATTCATTTTCTTTCTTCTACTCCTTCTAATTGGACTACCTTCAGGAATTTCCTGAGGTTCTTCAAAGAAGTTTCTAACTAGGAATTGTTCCCATGTATCTTGTCTTTCTTTTAGCTCCTTTTCAATCAGAATTTTTATAAGCCCATGGTGATATAAATGAGGCTCTACATCTCCTAGGTGTTTTTGCACAGTCACAGCCATTTTCTTCAAGCTATTGAATAGGAAATAAGGAAGATTGAGAGTTTGGTTTTCAAGAAAATTCATCAATAGCCTAGTATGACACATGTACATAGAGCCAAAACGGCCTTCACATGTAATAAATTTCTGAACAATGAGTAGTAAAGTGGCCCATTCATCTTTTATTGCAATGCACGAGGATTCCTCTTTTAAAAACGATCATTATCATCTACCTTGATTCCGTGAGATGTTCTCCATGCCTCATCTTTGATACTTTTATTTTTGAACAACGTTCTATTAGAAGCTACGTAGGCACATTGCTATTGATGCTTCATTGACCAAAAACTTGAGGTCTCCCATACCTTCCGAGCCATCAAATGATCTTGCAAACGCTTTGTAACTTCTCAATGGTAACCCACCCAGTTTACAAGACAAAACGCAGCCATTAGCTTTCCTCAACATCTCTTTTGCTTGTGGATATCCTCTATAAACTTTGGTTGGTCCTTCCATTCTTGCCCTTAATAATTTTATTTTTACTTCTCTGTGCTTCAGGGCTTTTCCTACGCGAGAGGTTTAAGTGGAAATGGAACGATGGAATACACGGATCGAGCACAATGCGTGGGAGTTATTTATCATAAAATGGAAATGAGCATCATAAAAGCAGATAGATAAATTTGTGGGTAGATATCTACGGGGAGTGAGAGTGAGCAAAAGGCAGATGGGTGAAACGTGAGAATGATGGCGTGGGGTTTTGTAAACCACGGCAGAACACGACAAAGAGGTTAACAAAGTATATTAAATGACGCGTTTGAATTTTGAGGTAGGTGTGTAATAAATATAAACACGTTTCAATCAATGATTATGAAGTTATGCGGCTTGTAAGAGTCCTTTGTCAACTCAAATACGTATCATTATCTACGGTGGGATGTTTGAACATGAGTGAAATTTGAATTTCCATGTGATGAAGCCGTTTGTGAATAAATGCAAGAGGATAACATAGAGATCGTGGAAGGTTACGGAATCATCCAATATAATCATTGCGCGTTATGGGTAGAGCTCATAGTTTAAAATTACATAAAAATGTGTTTTTCGATACTATTTGAAATAAACTTTATTCATACCTTTGGAATCCTTGCTTTTTGCCTTTGGTCTTCAAGCTTGATTGATCTTTATTAGTGTCTTGAATGTTCCATTGATCCTCTCTCACTGCATTTTATTTCATAATTTATACAAACAACAACTAAGCGTACATTCTTTTGAAAACGAGTAGTAGTAGTACGGAATACGCTTATGGGCTGAAGCCAGAGTCAGTGAAACTTGAGATGTCAGTGCAGACCAATGCAATGACTATTACTTGGCTGAAATAGAAATGAACAAATGACAAATGACCAAGTGGAAATGGTCATAAAAAGATTTTTATTGATGGAATGGATGAAATGAAGTGGAATGAAGTGAAATGAAATGAAATGAAATGAAATGAAGTGGAATGAAATGGAGTGGGTGGTGAGATGAAATAGAATGAAAGACATATTTTTTTTGGAAAATATAAGAATTGTCAGTGTCACGATTTTTACCCCATATTTAAGTATAAATGTAATCAATGATTGGTTTTGGGCATATACCTTCTTCTTTTTTTCTTTTTCTAACTTGAAAAACAAAAGCTGGGTACAGTGGAGAAGAAGAATTCTTACTGTACTGACTGATCTGAACTTTCTGAAACAACTTGACAAAATCCTCTTTAGAGAGTGGCTTATGATAAACTTGCCACCAATCTGCCAGCCCATTCCTATAAGAGGTTGAGAAACTCATCAAATGGTCTTGATTCTTACGGCTCCATTGTTAAAGATCTGTCAATCTCATATGGCCCAAATAGCCAATGAGTGCTGAAATTTCCCTTGAGAATCTTTAAACTTGGAGTCAAATAACAATGCTAATCTCTTCTTGAAACTTCTTCTCTTTGATATATTTGTCATATGACTTTAGTTCTTTGATATTGAACTAGATCGGTTCTGGGAATTGCTTCTTGTCAGTCTCATCAGCTCATTCATTTGCTCCATTCCACATGCTTTTGGGCCATTAAGTCCAATTTCCCATTGTTGCTATCTTTGAAGGTCTTGACTTGGAACTCAATGGGGAACAAGACTTCTTTCCCATAAACAAGTTCCCTTGAGGAGATGTCTGTTGTATTCCTCCATGTAGTTAAGCCAGGCCCTAGGGGCTTGAAGCCTTTACTTTAATCTCTTCTATGTAGATGAAGCAGTTTTGGTGATGATACTTTCAAGAACTTTGTTTGTGGACTCCGCCAGCCATTTTATTGTGGATGGTAAGGAGTAGATTTTGTCGCCAGTTGTATTCTTCATCAACTTCTCCACCAAATTTGATGTGAATTGGCTCCCACGATGTACAATTTCTCTTGGAACACCAAAGCCAGTAAAAATATCCTCATAAAGAAAATAGATGTTGAATTTTCGATGTGAGATACTAATGCTTTAGCTTCTACCCATTTAGTAACATAATCAGTGCAAACCAATATATACTTCTTTTGCTTAGATGGTGGATTAATCGGTCCCGATGAAATCTAAAGCCCATTTTTCAAAGGGTTCAATGAGTACCTGTGTTTGCGGCAAGAAATTTCATTTGAAAGGAGTGGGTTTCTCTTTGGCGGCTATCACCTTTTGACATATTGTTTTGCATCTTTGAAGAGAGAAGGCCAATAATATCCCCAAGGAAAGGATTTTTATGGACGTCCTTTTGTCATAAAGTGTCCAGCCGCATGGTTCATCATGACATGCCTTAAGAATATCAGGCATTTCATCTTCCACTGACCACATCTTGATCCATGAATCATGCTGTTTTAAACAATTCGTTAGAAATCCATGAATATCTTGAACTCTCTGAATAATTTTTCGTTTTCTCTTGGGAAATAAATGTGAAGGTAGTTTCCTAATAACCAAATAGTTAGCAATATCTGTACCAAGGGGTCTTAATGAATTCTTTATGACAAATATTCCTTAAGAAACTTATCATTATCTGGAGATCTTTTTGAGTATTACAAGATCCTAGACAAAGTATTTCTTGTGTCTGTTTTCTGGTCTATCCAACACGATGTCCTTGAATTCTTGCAAAGTAAAAGCCATCTTGTCACTCTGCCACATTAATACTTGGAGTTTGTTCATTAAATATCTAATTACGAGATAATTAGAATTATGAATAAAAGTTTCACCCTTTTTATTATATAATGTCTAAACTTATTAATTGCATGAACAACGGCTAAGAACTCTTTTTCGATCACGGTATAATTCAACTACGCAGAGTCAGAATTTTCAGTGTAATAAATAGCATAAGGAATTAAATCTTTTTGACTTAACTTTGACTCAGAGAGCAACTGTCTGAAACATGCAGCAGAAATATATGGAAAGAAGTTTCCAATTTGGTCCTCTCAAGATAGGTAACCCCGAGATGTTTCTTCATTTTCAAAGTTTCAAAGGCTGATTGACAATCGGGATCCCATTTAAATTCCACAGGTCTTTTGTAAGCAACTTGAAGAGTGGAGATGCTATTTTAGTGAAGTTTTTATAAATCTTCTATAGTAACCGATAAATCCTAGAAACTTCTAACATCTCTTTGACAATTTGGAATAGGCAACTTGGAGATGACCCAACTTTTGATCTATCAACCTTAATTCCATCTCACGAAATATGATGTCCTAAAACAATCCCTTAGGTAAAACATCATAAGAATTTTCATGGCTTAATGAAAGGTTTGTTTCTTTATCTTATGAGAACTTTTTCCAAAATTATATGCCTCTTGAATGAATTACCATATTTGTAAAATCATCCATATAAACTCTACACAATCATGGATTAGATGGAAAAAATTCTAAAATCTTGCTCTTTGGGAATGTTAAAATTGTTATAACTTAAAAGGCACTGAGTAGGCAAAGTTCCCCATGGACAAGTAAATATGATATCTTGATCTTGGTGCCAATTGGTTATATTACTAAAAACAATAAAAATGAAAAGTACTTTTACTGCTAATGTCTAATACATTGAAGTAAGGCAAAGGAAAGTGATCGCTTCAAAGTTGCTTTATTCAATTCCTGCAATCAATGCATACTCTCCATTTACCATTCTTTTTAGGTACTATAACCAAAGGAAAACCCATAAACTGCTCCCGAAATTGGATAAATGAAGTTTACATTGAGAAGTTTTTTGGAGCTCTTCTTTCACTATCTCCCTAAGATTTGGATTCATCCTTCTTTGAGGTTATTCGATTGGTCTACTATTTTCCTCAATATAGATATGATGGATGCAAGTCTTGAGATCAATACCTTCATGTCGGTATACTCCCATGCAGATACGGTAGAATGTTTTGGTCTGATTTAGTTCTTCTTGTTGTGACTTCTCAGGATGTTTGTTGATATTCAATGTCTTTTACGGAAAAATCTCAGCAGTACCAAACTCTTCCATAGAGTAGAGAGATATTTGTCTTGATGATAAATATTACATGTGATTCAAGCCAAGAATTGTGTGGGGTCATCTGAAAGTTGTAAGAATTTTTCTAATGTGTTCGAATTGACTATCACTAATTTGAAAGCGTGAAGCAATTTGTATAGTGTTCTCATCATCGACCCATTCATTGTCTCCTATTCTTGTAATTGCTCTTGGGAGGATACAAGTTAGATTTCTTTGTGAGATTACCATTAGAAATGTACATGTCTCAGGATCTACAACTAATAAAAGCATCGGTAGTAGCCAGTAGGAGTCTTCCTAAGACAATTGGATGTCCTCCTAGATTACTTTTGGGAGTCAAAATCGTAAAGTCTCACGGATATTCCCAAGAATCTAGGAGGCAGAAATATCTTCTAATACACCATACGGTTTAGCCGCGATCGTCTGCAGTTGCAATAAAGTAGGTGTAAAAAGAAAGGTTAGGAAGTTTTAAGCATTCCGCAGTCTTGTCTTACTCATAATGTTGATAGCAGCCCCTAAGTCAATCAATGTGTTTGGAATTTCTATCCCATTTATATGTGTCTTGACAATTGGACTTCCGGGATCTACATACTTCTGCATGGTAATTTTTCCCATCATAATGTCTGCAATCTTTCCTACCAGGTGGATTCTTCTTGTGTCCTTTAGCTTCCTTCCTGGTCTTTTGAAACTCAACTCCTTTATGGTTTTTGCTAGAATAGAAATTTCTCGAATGGCTTGTAGCAATGGAATCTTGATACAAACATTCTTCAATTCATCTAGAAAGTCATAGTTAGGCAACAAGATTTGTTTTTCCACCCCCTTATCAATTTGTAGTCTTTCCGGAAAAGGAGGTGTAGATGAAGATACAGGTTGCTCAACTATAGGAGTTGTGGATGTTAGTTTTTCTTTTTCTTTTTGAATTTTTGAATTTTGAAGAGATTCTTCCTCAGAACCCTTATTGACTTGAAGAGAGTCCTCTTCAGAGGTATCTTGCTCTTGAATGTCTATAGAAGGTTTTTCTAAAACTCTACCAGATCTGAGTTGGACATCGTTGAGAGGAACAATCATATAGGTAGGAAATTGTTGTCCTTCTACCATATAAGTAGTTTGAGGATTCTTATTGTTAGGATTTGGCAATGGCTGAGCTGGAAGTTGATTTGTCTTCTGTTGGTATGGGAGCATGAGTTGAGGATTTTTATTTTGTTGAGAAGGTTGTTGTTGTGGAAATGGCAATGAAAGTTGTTGTGGATTTTGGCTTGGAAATTGTGAAGCTTGTTGATTTTGAAAAGATGGTGGATATTGATAAAATTGAGCAAATCTCCCATAAGGATTTTGCATCCCTTGTACCCATGGCTGATATGAATTTTGATGTTGGGGCCAAGGTTGTTGCCAAGGAGTCCAATTTGGTGGGGTTTGAAGATTCATAGGGTTATTAAACCTTTGAGATTGTTGTCCCTGCCAAGGTCTCCTTGCGACAAAACAGAGAGATTCTATTGAATTTGGATCTTCTTGAAAAACAGCTTTGAGTCCAGGGATTGAAGGACAATCCTTGATTTCATGATTTTCTGAGCAAATCATACATGTTTCTACAACTTTTGCATCTAAGGGGAATTCCCTTAAAGCATGTTTCTTTCTACATTTCGGACAAAAGATGGCTAAAGCATCTGTTTCTGCTTTCTGCTTGTTTTGGATTTTAAGGGTGTCTAGTTGTTCACTAAGACCCCCTAAGATATCAGTTTTAAACTCATCAAGCATATTACCAATCTCTGCCCTACTTACTGATCCAGTTGCAGATTTGTTAGCCCTAATAAGAGAAGAATCCCTAGGCCCTTTTCCAGCTTTAGATTTTCCCCTTGAGAGATGGATACATAGTTCTGTTATATCATGAAATGGAAGTTGAGAAATGTCTCCTTTTCCCATCATGTTTAAAATGTCTATCCATTCATCTCTAATGGCTTTTAATAGGAGGGCTTTCAAGGTTTCATTATCTAAGTTGCTCATTTTTTCTCTTTTCAAGTTGTATTGAAATCTTTCAATTAAGTCTTCCAAATTTTCATCTTCTTTTTGCATCATTTTGAATACCTCATCCTTGTGATTGGTGGGCATACAATAGTCCAAGTATCTATCCAAAAATGTTTGTTTCATATCATTCCAAGTCCCGATAGATTGAGTGGCTAATCCCATGAACCATTTCAAAGCAGATCTTTTCAATGTTGAAGGAAACAGTTTGAGTTTTTGAGAATCTTCCATATAGTCATAAGTTCGGCACACAACTTCAAACTCAAACAGAAATGTTTCAGGATCCTCACTTCGCAATCCATAAAAGTTAGGGAGAACAGATGGTGAGATATTTTTCATTGTTGCATGAGTTTTCTCATCAACTATAGGGAATCCAAGTAGATTGTCCCTATTTCTACCGTTATTTCCTTCACCATTGTTATCTTCATTATCTCCTCCTCTTCTATCTCCACCTCTATTTATTACTTCCTCTGCCATGATAGTTTCTTTAGAGTCTTTATAGTCCTCTAGTTCTTCTACCAAGGAAGGATGAGAGAAAGTCTCTTTGTTTTCTAAGTGGGTTTTAGTAGGTGGTATAGGAGAATCCTCTAATTCAGCTGTTCCTGGACTTCCAAAAATCTTAAGGCTAGGGGTAGATGGTGGTGAATCTGGTCTATGCCTTGAAGAAGATGGAGTTGTGAAAATCGAACTCTTGGCTTTAGCTATAAACCTTCCCCTAGAATCTCTTGCTCTATGCATGTCATTTTTTATTTTTATTTTTTTTTAAAAAGTTGGGCTAATAATTCTTTTTCTGATCTTCCAGATCACACTAGGTGCAAGAAGAGAGCATACTTAAGAAATTACTAAACCAATAACTCTCTTTTCTGATCCTCCAGATCACACTAGGTGCAAGAGGAGAGCATACTTCAAGAAGTTATCAAGTTTTCCCTTCTTTTATGATTTTATGTTTTTTTTTAAGAAATTGGCTACCTAGTTACACTTGGTCAATTTAGTGTCCTAAATTGCTGCATTTAATATGTCAATCCGGGAATCGTAAGCTGATGAAGTGCGGCGCACTATATGTGCAAGATAACCTCTTTCTTAACTTTTTGTCGTTTTTGGTCTTTCTAAGGTGAAATGGAAATTCTAAAATGAAAAACAAGTTTGGTTATATTTGTTCAAGGAAGTGATATCCCCTATAATGATTTACCAATCTTGAAACTTTAAAAACAAATTGAAATTACAATGACAAGACTTGAAAGAAAGTAAAAGTGTACTGCTGAAATGAAAAGGTGCTGCTAATCTAATGAATCAAAACAGGAAACTAGTGAACATGAAAACCAGACTATTCTTGCTGCCAACTAAACACAAAAGAAACTACGCTTATGGAAATTCAAAATTGCAATAAAATAAATCTAAATCAGATTACATCAATTCATTTTCTGACCCTTCATCATTAGACCAGCTATGATTTGCGGAAGTAATCATAAACAACTTGTGTAACTGATTATTTAATTTGCAGAAAGTAAACTAATACTAAACCATACACACATGATTCAATCCCTCGCCATCAGTCCAGCTGTGGCTTTCGGAGGCAACTGAAGATGTCACACATGATTTAATATATCTAAATTTGCAGAAAAGAAACTAATACTAAACTACACATTTCATAATGCAGTCCCTCACCATCAGTCCAGCTGTGGCTTTCGGAGGCAACTGAAGACGCTATGAGCAGCTTAATATATCTAAATTTGCATAAAAGAAACTAATACTAAACTACACATTTCATAATGCAGTCCCTCACCATCAGTCCAGCTGTGGCTTTCGGAGGCAACTGAAGATGCTATGAGCAGCTTAATATATCTAAATTTGCAGAAAAGAAACTAATACTAAACTCCACATTTCATAATACAATCCCTCACCATCAGTCCAGCTGTGGCTTTCGGAGGCAACTGAAGATGCTATGAGCAACTTAATATATCTAAATTTAACTACTGAATCAGATAAGCAAAACTGAAATGTACAAAGCAAGACTGAAGTTAAACAAAAGCTATGAAAAGAAAACTAGCAGCAGAACAATGTTAGTTTCATATCATTAGCCAAAATACTATGAAAATGCCCGGGCTGTCTACCTAAAACCTGCACAAGAAAACTGATCAGTGATTAACAATCATAAAAACATGAAAGACATGAATGAAATAGAAATTATGGAAATGTATAAACAGAAATGAAACAACTACAAAATATGAACATGTAATGGATTATGATACAATGACTTTTTAAAGAAATGAAATGAGAAATATATACATTAATACACAGAACCTTGGCTAAGCAGGGGCCCTCTACACAGCTTTGGTAACGATCCTCAAACACGAATTAAGTTGAAAACAGAGTATTTTCACATTAAAAAGCAGTTCATTACAGACTGGTAGTATTACGGCTCAAGGCAACGTAATCACTACAAAGCAAACGTAACAGAGTACGCACATCAACTATCAACTAACAACTAACTCTACGTGCGTATGCAAACGCTCTATATAAAACAATAAACTGTAACTGTCTCCTGAAGTTTATGATAGCAGCCAGCACGTAGACCACTACGGCCACGGATATAGGAGTCTGGCCATGTTGGAAAACGGATCTATGGAAGGTGGATGCTTGAATTCAACTCCAGAACTTTGCACAGATGTCAATTAACCTCCGCAAGCTTAGAAACGGCCGTATGGATGTTTATATGCCACGAAACAGAGTCCAGCCGACATGAAACTCCACAGTTGACTTCCACGTGGATGGCTTTGACCGCGGCTTCCTTTGACGAATTTACTTGTACCAATAGGACACGAACCATGTCCTCGTCATTCCTACCCTCGCCATGTGGCTCGTTTTCTCGTAGACACCCGTAGTATAGATTTCCAAAAATAAGAATGAAAGCGTGAGGTTGAATTGCTTAAAGGTGTAGCCTCCAAGAATTCCATGAACAAAATTCAGATCGAAGAAAACACAAACATAATTAAAAACCATGTTAGATACCCTTTTGCACATGATATTGACAATTTTGGAGGTTTAGGTGAGTGAAAAAGGTATGGAAAAGTGTATGGAAAAAAGGCAAATTCGGGACTCAACACACATCAAGGGAGAAGGATGAAAAGAAAGATGTTCCAGCCAAAGAGATCGAAAAGACTTCAGCCTTTATTTTGGAGAATGAGATTTCAAAATTAAAGGTATCCATTCCCTTGATTGAACTAATGAGGAACATCAGTTATAAAGGTCAAGTTTCTAGAATTTTGAATTTCGATCCCATGTCTGATATGGTGAATATTGAAGATGATCAACCAGAACTGATATTTGGACCAGCTTTAGATGGTGAGTCTCCAGACAGCGAAGTGCCTCCTTTTTATATCAGTCTTCGATTGCATGAGTTTGTATTGCATAATGCCATGTTCGATTTCGGTGCTTCCCATAACCTTATGCCGAAATCAATCATGGAGAAGTTGGGTTTAGACATTACCAGAAAGTACCATGATCTTTATTCATTTGATTCTAGCATAGTGAGATGTATTGGGCTCATTAAAGACTTCGTTTTAAGTTTGGATCAGATTCCCACAAAGAATGTTTTGATGGATGTTGTTGTAGCAGACATTCCTCCCAGATTTGGTATGTTGCTTTCCAGATCTTGGGGAGCAAAATTGAAAGGGAAATTACAATTAGATTTCTCCTACACGACGATTCCCGTGTTTTTCCAAATGAGAAAGTTGTACTGGGAACAAAAAATGAAGTATATGATTACAACTAAGGAGAAACCGGTCAATCATCCGATTAATTATGTACATACAGATTTAGAGTCTTTTGTTTGCCGATAGTTTCAATGATGTAGATAGTCAGTTAGTTCAAGCAGAAGATATTCCATAGATTACTGAGAATTTCAGAGAAGTTTTGCAGAAAGAAAGGCAACAAACGGAAAGCACAGTTGAGCAATCAGCTAAAGATAGTGGACAACAAGCAGAAAAAATAGAGCTAGCACAATTTCAGCACTTAGAGGATGATGAAGAGGGTCTATGGACCATGGATTTCAATGGTGCAGTCGGAAATGATGGTGCTGGAATTGGTATTTGGGTACGCAGTCCTTTTTCCGCTCCTAACAAGGTATCGAGCAATGTACGGGTATGTTCTTACAAATTAGCATTTGATTGTTCAAACAATGAGGCTGAGTATGAAGCTCTGATTGCTGGCCTAAATATTCTTAGAAAGCTGAATGCTAAGATAATTGCAGTCTATGGCAACTCCGAATTGGTGATTAAGCAGGTAAAGGGTGAATATCAAACGAAACATCCCCGGATGCGAGCTTACCGGAACACTGTCCTTGATATTTTGAAGCAGTTTTCAGATTATACCTTGACTTGTATTCCTCACATTCAAAATGGAATTGCAGATGCACTTGCTAAGGTAGCAAGTATCTTGAAGATCCCAATGAATTCAAGTAATAAGTTATAAATCCATGTAAAGCACCATCCTACCGTCCCGGATAATCAAATATGTTGGCAAGTTTTCCAAGATGATGATGAGATTAATGATTTTATGCAAAGTAAAGGTAAGTTCAAAGATACCTCAATCGATGTAGAATATGATAATGGTGATGATGTTCAAGTAAATAAAATGGAAGTGTTACAGCTGAAAGATAACATTATTCCTAAAGGTTTGATACCTTTAGAAGAGCTCTTCGATCAGGATGATGTGGCCAAGAAACCAACTTTACGACCGACTGAAAAAGGAGTTGAGGATGTAAATATTGGGACAGCTGAAGACCCCAAGATGCTAAATTTATCCAAATCATTGCCACCGGAGGTAAAGGCTAAATATGTGATTTTGTTGTCTTCATTTTCTGATGCTTTCGCTTGGGATTACTCAAATTTAAAGACGTATGACACCAATATAATTTAGCATACTATCCCAATTAAGCCTAATCAGAAGCCTTTCAGAAAAAAGCTAAGAAGAATCAATCCGAAGTTGCTACCATCGATTGAGAAGGAGGTAAACAGGTTGTAGAAAGCAGGAATCATTGTTCCCATCATATTTTCTGATTGGATTTCCAATTTAGTGCCACTGTGGAAAAAGACAGCTGAGATTCGGTTGTGTATTGATTTCCAAAATCTGAACAAGGTGTCATTGAAGGAAAATTATCCATTGCCTAAGATGGATCATATATTGCAGCGAGTAGTGGGTGCATCTCGCATGTCACTACTCGACGGTTATTCTGGATATAACCAAATTTTGGTTCATGAGGATGATCGTGACAAAACAGCATTCACCACTCCGTGGGGAACATTCCACTATGCCAAGATGCCATTCGGTTTGAAGAATGTTGGTGCGAATTTCCAGCGGGCGATGGACATGGATTTTGCGAATGAAAAATATGTTTTCCTTGTTATATACCTTGATGATTTGACGGTTTTTTCCAATTTAGATGAAGAGCATATGTATCACTTGAAAGTTGTTTTTCAAAAGTGTAGAAAATATGGTGTCTCGCTTAATCCTAAAAAGAGCTTGTTTGCCATGGATGAAGGAAAATTACTTGGTCACATTATTTCCAAAGATGGCATTCGTATTGATCCAACACGTGTTGAAGCAATTCAGCAAATTGACCCTCCCAGGAACAAGAAGGAGATTCAGTCTTTTAATGGTAAGATGAAATTTTTACGCCATTTTGTCCCTAACCTTGCTGAACATTTAAGAGAAATAACAAATATGCTGAAAAAGGACAGCCAAGTGAAGTGGACTGAAGAGGAGGTAAAGTCCTTTAATTTGGTGAAGTTGGCACTATCTTCAACTCTGGTGTTAATCAACCCAGATTACACCCAAGATTTTATTTTTTTTTCCTTTGCTTCAGAGCATACCATGGCAGCTGTGTTAATGTAGAAAAGAGATGGACATGAGAAGCCCATAGCTTTTTTCAGTCAAACTATTAGAGACGCAGCCTTGAAATACAACATCATTGAGAAACAAGCTCTGGCACTGGTAAAGGCATTGAAGGATTTCCGGGTATACATTTTGCATTCCCATATTTTGGCTTATGTTCCTAATACTGCCGTGAAAGATGTTTTAGTACAGACTGATCCGGAAGGAAGACGTGGCAAGTGGATTGCAGCTTTGTTGGAATATGATGTGGAAATAAAGCCCACGAAGCGTATCAAGGGGTAGGGGCTGGCGAAGCTTATGGCTGAATCGAATTTGCATGCGCTAGACATAAATCTGATTGCTGCTATGTCTGATGAAGATGAGGAGAATTCACAACTTCAGGTATCGGAAATGTTTGTTACTTCCCCATGGTATTCAGATATCGTGTATGTTATTCAAAATTTGTCATCACCGCCCGGCATGACTAAAAACAAAGGTAGAACTTTGAAACTGAAGGCTGCAAAATTTTGTATTTTGAATTCTGCACTTTATTGGAAAGATCCAGGTGGTGTGTTATTGAATTGTTTGGTGGAGGAAGAAGCGTAGAAGGTAATGGAGGATTTCCACAAAGGAGACTGCGGGGGTCATCATTTTTGGAAAACAATAGCCAATAAGATTTTGAGAGCAAGGTACTATTGGCCGACATTGTTTGTTGATGTGTATAGAATAGTCAAAGGCTACCATGAGTGCCAAATTTTCGAAGGAAGACAGAAATTACAGCCATTTCCACTCAAGCCTATTGAGGTAAGCGCCCCTTTTCAGCAGTGGGGTTTGGATTTCATTGGGGAAATCCATCCTCCTTCCTTAGGATAGCATAGATGGATTCTAACAGCCACCGATTACTTTACAAAATGGATCGAAGCAGTTCCTACAAGGCAAGCCACCGACTCGGTAATTATTTCTTTCCTTGAGAACAACATTTTGTCTCATTTTGGTTGCCCGAGTAAATTGATCACTGATAATGCAGCGGCTTTTAAATCAAAAAAGATGATTGATTTTTGTGCTAAGTATAAAATTATTTTGGGACATTCAACTGCCTATCATCCGCAAGGCAATGGTTTGGCAGAATCTTCCAATAAGTCTCTAGTCAATATCATTAAAAAGTTGTTGGACATAAATAAGAATAGTTGGCATAAGAAGCTGGTAAATGCGCTATGGGCTGATCGGGTAAGTCAAAAGAAGTCCATTGGTATGTCCCCTTTCGAGTTAGTTTATGGAGTAGATACAGTCTTTCCTACCTCACTTGCTATTCTGGTGGTCAAGCTTCTTCAGGAAGTTGGTAGTGAAGAAAGCCATATGCAAAGAAGGATAAATCAGATGATTCATTTGTAGTAAACAAGAGTAGAGGTCTTCCAGAACACATTCAAGTTGCAGGAGAGAATCAAAAAGATCTATGAAAAGAAAGCGAAGGTGGATAAATTCCAGTTGGAGGAAGTGGTACTGAAGTGGGATGCTAGGAATGAGGACAAAGGTAAACACGGTAAGTTTGAAAATCTCTGGAAAGGTCCATTCAAGATTGCAGCATATCGAGGTCAGAACACCTTTCTTTTGAAGGAGATGAATGGTGAAGACTGTCCAGGAGGGCCGATCAATGGTCGGCTGCTCAAGCGGTACCATTTCTAAGATATTTTCTGCTGATCACATTTTCATTGTACATATCATGTATTTCAATTTCATTGTAAGTGTGCACTGCAGTATTTTCTTCAGTCTGGGGCCTGAAGTGAAGGCTATAATTCTGAAGAAGGATTTCAGTTTTTGTTTGAGTCTGTTTAGTCGGTTTGGTTCAGTCATTTCTATTTTAAAAGTTGAGTCAGTTTAAGTTAAAGTTTCAGTCAAATAAATTCAGTCAAAGGTCTTGAGTTGTTTTGTCAAAATAATGGACTCCATAGCCCAATGGACGAAGGCACTGGTCTGCTCTCCCAAAGATCTGTCGTTCTTGGCACCTCCAAGGAGCTACCATCCCCATTAGAGCCAATGTTAGAGTCGGTCTTTACATCCCTCCGTCAGAGATCATTTATCTTATTGCATTTCATTGTTTAGGTGTCTCATTCCGCCCATTCACCTGCATTTCGTTAGGGGCATGCCATTATCTGACGGAAGGGTTTTGTTCTCTCATTTTCCCTCATGCTTGTACCTGCTGGGTTGGTCAAATTTTCTCAAGATTCATCAAAGTTCAGTTCATGTCATTTATAGTCATAGATGGTTATTTTGGTCAAAAAAGTCATTTTAGTTTCTAGGTCTAGGGTTCGAACTTTAGAAATGTTAAATAATGCTCGCAGGCCATGAGGAGGTTTTCAATAAGTTTTAAGTTCAAAATTTTCATCGTCAAATATGCTCGAGGATGTTTCTTCTTCAAAACTCTGTTTTGAAGAAGAAATTGTCAAAATTGTTTTTGTAATAAATATGTATTTTTCTGCCATGAAGTTCTTCACATGCAGACTCTGGTCATCCTTTGCCAAGGTTCAATGCCAACATCCCTGCAAAAAATCAACCAATTTCATCATTCAAAGCTCAGAAAGTCAGTGAGGAAACAAAATACAAAGTTGTATTAAATGAAAAAGTGCCAAAGTCAAAAACATTACAAAATGGGTTTTGAAGAAGAAAAAATTAAAACCATGTCTATATGAGATATTTCTCAAAGCCATTCATTCATTTTCATCAAGAGTTATTGGGAAAATCTAAGAGAGAAAGTCGATTTGGAGTTCAAAGAGCAAAACTGTGATTTTATGAAAGGGTCGACTGTGTGTTTAATTTGAGCGCGGCGCATTGGGATAGGCCGCGGCGCGTAGAGCCAAAACACGCCGTGTATTTTCCTAAGGGCACAGCGCACCCACTGAGCGCGGCGCATTGGGTTTGCGCGCAGCGCACAGGGTCGATAGGCTTAAAAATCATCATCATTGCTCCAAATTCAAAACGATTTCAAACTTGTTTGCTCCAAGTAAGTGTGTGATGCTTGCCCCTGCTGTTAGATCTTATTTGATGATGTTTGGAGGGAAGATTCAAGAGTTTAAATGGTGAAAATATAACCCTATATTCACATCAAAATTTTCTCTCTAGGGTTTGAAATTGGGTGTCAAAACTTGAACTTTGTTACCATAAACACTCTCATTCCATTTTCATTTGTGCTCTTATCACTGTTATCACCGCTATTACTGTCACACTATCATACCACTATCCCATATTCCTTATACCCTTTGTTCCCATGTTTTTGAATCCTCAAACCCTATCATTTTCCATAATCTCCCTCCCTTCCTATCATTGGTGAAATCCTAATTTCCGAAGCATTCAAGGGCTGTCTCTATTACCTAATCATACCCCTATCACTGTCACTTATTCCTATATCACTTATAAAGGCTCCAAATTTCAAAATTTCTCAAACAGTGAGTGACTTTCCTTTTACTCCCAAATTCCCTTAACAGTCTATGGTATTCATTGTGATATTTCCTTGCAGCCTCTCATTACATATGTGGCACATGTGGCATTAAAGCATACACCAAACTATTGTTTTCACCATACATATATCAGCACATATTTGTCAAGCATCATGTTAGACACAAATTCATCATATGAGCAGGGATATGAGTAGGACAGTGATTCAACCGCAGAGCTAAATGTACCGAGGAGGTATCATAAAAGTGGCAGGCACGTCAGGGAGGAGCCCACTTCTTTGGCTAAATTGCAGGCCTGCCCGCTTGCAATGACATGCTTTCAGCAACATTCATGTTTTCGGTATTGTGAGATGATATCTCAGATTTAGCACCATCTGGAGTTTTTTCACTTATTTTTCCTACATTTGCATGATGGCCATGTAAACTTTGCTGGAGTGAACTTCACCTTGACACCCGAGGTCATTTCTGAGGCAACCGGGGTACCAAACATAGGTGAGGAGTGGAATAAGAGACAGCAGATGGATAGAGCATATTATGAACCTTACATCAGGCCTGGATATTTGAGGAAGTTGAGAAGATTATTTCCATTCCATTTTCTGAAGGATTCTTATGCACCATTAATGAAGCTCATCATTAGATACTTCAGCTGTGAGTGTAGATTCTCGCGCCTTTTTGCATACCATATCAGACTTTTGATGCATTTCACGAGAGTGCAACTGATGAATATTCCATACTTCATGTGCCGAAATGTAGAGAGGATGACTACCCTTGTGCAGAATAAGACTCCAAAGTAGCAACATAATAGCATCTATCATTATGCGCTCATTAAAATCATTGTAGTACATCAGCTTGGATTGCAGGGCATCGCATGGGAAGAGTTCATCTCTCGTGACTTCTTTACAACCTCTCAGCCTCCTCCAGAGATTGTTCATGATGCAGGTGAGCCTTCGCATCAGTTTGAGGTTCCTGAGACAGAGCCTATCAATGTTCCAGGGTGTGTTACCTATCAGAGAGGTACCAGAGCCTTATTTGCAGCAGCACGACGAGTACTATCTCCACCCAGGGTGGAAGGGGTCTCGTTACTTTCGACAATAGCACGAGTACTATCTCCACATGGTGTGGAAGGGGTCTCACCTTCTACATCAGCATAGGTACAGGACAGAGGCAAGAAGCCTATGCACGATGAGGGCCCCTCGGGAGGCCAAGATACTGATTTTATATTGATCGATGTTTATTCGAGCTCTCCCAGCTCAAAGCTGAAAGAGATCATCCAGGAGAAAAAAGCTGAGATCGACACACTAAACGAGAAATTGCAGAGAGCTCAATGGGTTATAAATTACTTGGAGCAGCGGAATAAAAAATTGGAGGATCAGCGGACACTCATAGAGTTGTGGCAAATCCGTGAAGACCGTGAATTGGCCCGGAAGAGACCAGGTGACATGACACCATTTGAGCGAGAAAATTACCTTAAGAGCATAAAAATTCATCTAGAGAAGCTCTTGGTGAAGGCCAATAGGGAAAAGGACATGCTCAGACACATGAAGAATCACTATTGGACCCGCACACACGTTTGCAGAGAAAAAATGAAGATCCTGAAAGCGAGGTTGAAAAAAGCACTGAAACGTCGGAAAAGGCCGGATCCACTCCGAATCTTGGCCGAAGCTTCCTTGGCTGAGCATGAGACATGATGGGGGACCGTCACTCCAAATTTCAGCAAGTTTGGAGAAGATTTTTTCATTTTTGAAAATTTTGGTTGCAAAACAGGTTTTTCCGCCCGACGCGTCGCGCCACCTGACGCACGCTTACGTTTGAGAGATATTTTGGAGGAAAATTTTGCATTTTTGGATTTTTTATGGTAAATTATGCATGCTCACGAATGGCTGAGAAATTTCATGAAGTTTTGGGTGGTCTTAAAGGTCAAAAACACTCCAAAAATGGCCTTTCTGCCACTTTTTTCACCAGCAGGAACCAGTCTTTGGAGATTGCAGTTGTGGAGGGGAAAATGACATCCAAATTGAAAAATTCCACTTGCGTTGGATAGTAGACATCCAGAGCTTTCCCACAAGCTATCATGAGCTCAATTTTGACTTCGGGAAGTGCCCCAAAATAGGCTCAAAGTGGCGCGACGCATTGAGTTTTTGAGCGCGGCGCATAGAGAAATTTTGCCTCATTTTCACTCTTCAGCTCAAAAATTCACCCAGTTTTGACTAGTTTTACTTTTTCATGTGATGATTGACCTACCATTATGTAATTTGATGAATATGATGTAAATTTGGCATGTTTTTACTTGTTCTAGAGGATTCATTCACTAAAAAGTGAAAATTAAGTGAATGGATCAGTTTCCTAGCATATAGAGGCAAGTTGTTTAGCTGCCTAGATTTTAGTTCCATGTTTAGAATTGGTTGAAACAACCCCTAGAAGGATGAGATCGAATCCTAGAGGCCTGGGAAGGGGTTAGGATCGTCTATATATTGTATTTTCTAAGAAATTTTCAGGGTTGGATACTTGGGAAAAGTTTGGCACCTCATTGTATATTCATTTCAGATTTTTGGCAAAGGAAAGACCAGAGTTTTGCAGCACTTGTTGGGATCCTTGTGGCCTCTGAGTTTTGATGATGTTCTTCTCATGTTATTGTAAGTTTAATTAATTTTATATGTATTCCATTTCCCTTCTCTTTGCTTCTGAATTAAACAAATGAGTAATTGAGGTAGAATTCATTAGTTTGCTGGTGCTCTGCCTTAAACTTTTGTTTAGTTTTACATGTTTTTCATCAGTTTGAAGAGGATCCTTGCACTCTCTTGCCCTCTTCAGCTCCTCAACAGTATTTTCTATCCATTCATTGAATATAAAACATCAAATTCATTGCCTACCCTGCCCCAACATGAAGTCTGCAAGAATTTGGCCTCATCCCCAAGCCCAAAATTGTTTTTCCCTTTTTCCAACAAAAACCCTCCTATTTGTTTATCTAGCCTAAGATCAGTATTTGTTTTATTCATCTCAAACCCCTTTGAATATTTTCATTGAGATTGACTCGGAGAGAGCCCTCTCCTGTCCTCGTAGGGCTAGCTACGAGGCTGAGCATGGTTTGGTGTTGTCCTTTTTCTGCCTTTTTTCAGCCTAAGGTAGATTTGGGAACTAACAGAAGCTACCCTTCAACATTGAAGGATTAGGAGGCACTTCTACATAGGAAGGATACTTCCACACATAGAAGCATTATGGTGGATAACTTTGGCATATGGCATGTCAAATAATGGAGTCCTAGAGTGGAAAGAGCCTTATCACTAAGGCCAATCGCATTTTCACTTGAGAGTATGTTTCTATTGATGGAGTGTTCCAAGGAGAGTATGCATCCCTTCATTTTCCAAACCTTCATAAGGATATTATCTTGGTAGGGCTCATCTATGGACCTCACTTTCAGCCTACTCACAATGCATGGTAAGAAATGTATTTCTGTACTTATTGATCATTTCATAAAGTATTTGCATCTTCTCACCATCTATGTACGGTGCATTGCTCCACAAGAGGCCAATATTATCTTTGGGTTTCATGGTCAATGTAGGACCAACATTTTTGATGGAGATAGCCCTTATTTGCATGAACTTAGGCAAATGTGGTGTTATTCTTGTTGTTCCCGGCTGATCTATAATGCCTTTTACTACATCATAGTAGATGAGCAAATATGCACAACTAGCAACTTTTTGGGAGACAACTTGCCACATGATGTTCTAAAGCAGTAGTTGGTAAAACTACTTGTATCCATTGGAAAAACCATTGGTACCATCCAAACTTTCACATAACCTTTAGCAATGTTCTGATATGGATACCACATGGTGATGATGTATCATTCACCTTGTATGGAATGGTTTGGGCTCATGAAACTAGAGGAGGGGTCTTTGGAGATCTAGTTGTCCTTTGTATCTTAAGGGAAACAATATTACAGGCCAATATCAACAACAGCTCTACACTTTCCATAAGTGGAGAGAAAGACAGTGTGGGGTAGTCCATTTTGTCTACTATGTTCAGTTATGTAGCCCACCTACATTGTAGGAGCCAAAGGTGGAGGAGATGTTTCATGAGTTTTCATTTTGGAACGTGGCTCATTTTGTATCGATGATTTCTTGGGGATGGGAGATTCACATGGGAATGATATTTACCAATGTATTTCAGATTCCATGCCTCAAGTAGGCCTCTAGACAACACATTTTTTCCTCCATGGGTGTTTTACTTCTTCATGATGATAGCTATTTGGGATGGTTACCAAAAGCTAACTTGCATACTTGGGAGCGACAACTTGGAGATTTATTGATGAGACAACATCTTGTTCCTCGAAGGATTTTATCATATAAGGATGCTACATGAGGAGGAGAGAAGGCTCTTCAATTATATCCTTGTAGTTTCTTGAGGAAAAGCAACATATGGGAGGGGAGGACTATAATATTCCTAAATTAGCATGCAGCTAATTGGAATATTAATTTTTCTCTTGTCATTTATTTGGAATAATAAATGGGTAGGGAGGCCCATAAATCTCTTTGGTAGGCATAAAATCCCTCTTAATGTGAAAAGGGATCATATTTATAGCTGGATTAAGCACCCTCATGTGTGAACAAGGGCTAATGCATGTGGACGAGATTAAGTTTGACCAAGTCAACAGCGCTGGTATGGAGGGAGTGGATCACCATTAACAAACAACGCAGTGTGAATAGGAGGGAGACTCCATGATGATGGAAACACTAATGAGTGGGACCAAAGGTGAGAGGACTCACATTTTTTATAAGGAAGGCAAGGTAGCCATAGTGAGTTATGTTATTGATTATGGATTTTGTGGTCTACATGACTTCTTACATTCTTCAGTTGTTTAGTTGAGCTTGCAGTGTTGTCTAGCACAGGGTGTTCCCGAGCGGGGATCCCATTTCTTCCCTTGAGGTAGCCTCTTGGAAGATTATTGTACCTCCACACATCCAAAATTCTTCCCAAGCTTCATTCTTCAGCTATAGTGCAGTTTTTGCAAAGTATTGTGTTGTGTTGTAGGGTGTTGCAGTGGAGGGTTGAGAAACCCACTTTCTAAGCTAGTTTTTTAGAGGAGGAAGCATTCTTCTCTTTGGGAGATCAGCAAGGAAGGTTCTTGAGATTTCTTTCACATCTTGGAACCATGCTAACCTATTCCCATCATCTACAATGTAGTTTCCCTCTTTGACTGCGTTATTTCAGTGAACATTTGCAGTGGAGGATTCAGTGCTTTATTTGGAGGGTGAGATATTCAGTGTTAGGATAATACTTTCACTTAAAGGATCTATTGGAGGAGATATATTCTTCATATATATCATCTACAGCCGTCTTCATACAGTTATTCAGTAGCAACTGCTATTCAGCCCTAGGGATACATTCCGGCATTTTGGTATTTTGGGTATTTCTGGAAAACCTTTATGGGTTGTCTTGGAAATGTGTTTGGGAGCCTAGATCTTCACTCCCAACATTGTTTGAGCTCTAGATCAGAAGATACAACTTGTTATATCTTGTTGTAGCATTTTATGCCCAGAAAATACACTTTCATGGCTCATGGCACTTGTATCGCAATATTTCTCATGTATTAGCATATTTGCCTAGTGCCGGCTTGTTTCCTATTGCTTGAGTGACTTGATCCTCAAGAACTTGTGCTTAAATGTTTGCTGATATATTTAATAAAATGGTTGTACAATTGTCTTATATCATGGTGTATTTATTTTTTCACTGTTATTTTCCATTATAGTGCAGAAAATTATTAGGACAACAAGAGCTTCTTCATTGTCATATGTCACCAAGTTTTTTTTTTGTAAGTGAGGTCTCCACTTGTTTTTTCATTAATCATCATATGTCATCAATTGATCTCCAATTCCTTCATTGTCCATGTCATCACCATGTACGTCATCATGTGTGCCATCAATGTCACCATGTCATCATGATAGTGCAGTGATATGTCATTAACCATATGCAACATCAATAAGAAGGACTCATTCATCAAGAGTAAGGACATCATCATGATTTCTAGGTCACCTTCATCAAGATCAAGGATACAAGAGGTTATGGTGTCTTCATGGTTAGTTCAAGGACATCATTATGATCAATAGTCATCTAGGACAAGACTTCTTCTTAGTGGCTTGACATCATAATGGCATTACTATAAAACAAGAGGGACTTGTCATTATGAGTAAGGACATCATCATAATATACATGAGGTTATGACATCACAAGAATATTTTCCATCCAAATAATGCCATATTGACATCAATGACAATCTTTACTTACAATAGGTCATGAGTTCAATACACACCTGGCTCGCGTTGGGGAGGAGATTGTTGGACATTGGATAAACCAACGCTCCCTATGTCTTTTGTGACATGGACTAACCACCTCTCGTGGATCCTTATCTCTGGCGATGTGATCATTGAATAACACCTGCAGATTTTGGTCTAATGGCAATCGTGATTCCCAACATATCCATAGACACATTATCTAATGTTGTTGCTAGGTTATCACCACTTAGAGATGGTTTTTATATTGAAATTATTTATAAGCAATCTATTCTCGATAACGTAACTAATTTACATGTGTTCAATGATTACCATCAGATACTCAATTTTATGGTGATCATTGATCTATTTAAATATGTGGCGTCGATGAAGATGAGAATAAGAATTTTTTGCAAGATAGAGTTGAAGAACATAAAGGAAACCCCATGCCCAAGGGCGTGGTGTCATTAGAAAATATATATGACTTGCAGAAGCATTTCAAGGGACCAAATAACATGAAAACTCAAACTTCCAAATTGTTGCACGAACAAGTTAACTTGGGGACTGTTGTACCTTAAGAGACAATCCCTTAGCTGTGATAAGGAATCAGTGCTTAAGACATTATCTGATTATGTCACAAATGAATATATATCTGTCTCTGTATTATAAACCCTTAAACATTGATTATGTAACCCTTAAATATCAAATCAATGCATGTTCTGCAATGCTATATTCCACTTATGCTGAAATGAATGAATGGAAGAAAAAGAGAAGAGGATTTCAATCTGATATGCTGTTTCAGAAAGAATCTATCATTTTAAAACCCTGAATAATTAAGTAAAGATAAATTTAAAACAAAGGAGCGCACATTAAGGTTTGTTTAACTCTTAAATACATATGTATAAAGAGACCTACTGCTCTTTACTCTATTTTATTCACATATAAGAAAACATTGTGTAAACTGGATAACTTTTCAGCATAAACAGAATGATAGAAACTTGCATACTCCTTCATTAATTTTCCATTCTTGAGTACAAAAATTTGGCTTCAAGGTTCAAAACTCGGAACCTTTTCCTTTCTTGGAATCTTCTTTAAATAAAAAATAACAAAACAGTTTCCAGCGATGAAACTAATTCTAACTACTTTAACTACTTACAGTTACGGAGGTACATGCCTCAAAAAGGTCCTATTACAATTTACATGATTTTGAGAAAATAGCATAATGTGAAATTGAAAATTCCTAATCTATAAGAACAACCGCTTCTGATACAGTTGCTGATTCAATGGCTACTTTTTTTTGAGATGCTAGGATTCCTTTTGCTGAGTCCATTGAGAATGTTTTTCACTTTTTCCATATCTCACTTTGGGTTGTTGATGAATTCCTGAAACTATGATATTCCAACCTGAATGCAACAATCTGACTATGTATAGGTATTTCTGTGAAGAGAGTCTTCACCATCCATAACAAATTGAAATGCCTTTGCAAGAAATTAAACATTGTTTCTCCTTTTAAAATCTGCGTCTTTTCATGCCTGTTATCCATCTTGATTTTTGCCAGTATTAATGAATCTTCATAAAATTTCCATGACAGAATGTTTCCTTTCTCTGTCCAACATGAAGGTAAACCTATTCTTGTCAATTTATCAAATGATATATCAAACTTGTTCACTATCTCTTTGATTCCCAGTAGTCTCTTTTCTGTAACTTTCCAGAGATCATTCCTAATTATAATCTTATTAACCTCCACAGCATAAAAATATCTATCCTTTATTCCAATGTTTTCTAATTCCTCATCTGACTTGGAATTAATAAAGTTTATGAACTTCCTAGCCCAATTGGCTCTCTTAATTGTTATTTTCTTATCCGACATGATCTCTTCTTCATATTCTGAGATAAGGCTTTTCTCCTTTGCAACTATATTCAAGAAGTTCCAATTGAACTTCATTTCTGAGACAATTTCACCCCAAATGATATCTTTAGCCTTTATAAGTGAGATATTTCCTTTTAATTTCTCTTTGAGATATTTAATCTCAGCTTCATTCTTTTGTAAATTCAGTTTATTCTGATCAGCTTCATTTTCTAGTGACCATATGATCTTTGTGGCCATTTCTAATTCTGCTTGAGCTTGCTTGCGATATTTTTCGTCCATCTTCATTTCTGTGTTGAGTTGAGCAATCTTTGCTTGGGGATCTGTAACACCTGTAGGAAAAACAAAGGTACAAGTATGAGTTTCAATGTGATTTTGTAAAGAGATGGCAGTCTGCTTTATTTTAGACAATTCTTCATCTTTATGCAACAATTTCTGACGGAGTTCCTCTTTCTCTTTCTCCACCCTTGCCACTTCTGCAGCCATTGAATGCTCTGCAGCAGGTAACTTCAACTTTTTCCTCAGGGTGGATATCTCTATTTCAACATTCTCCATGAACTTCTGTACTACATCTTTGTCACTAGGATCTACACCAACCTTTATGATAATCTTTTTCAACTCCTCATTTTGAACTGATAAGGCCCTTGAATTGGCCTTCTCCAACTTGAACTGCTTGATAACTTTTGCTAGCATATTTTCAGCTTTAACAGCCGTGGCATTGGTCTTAGTTAGATCATTGATAATTAATTGTCCAGTCTGCATATGTAGATTCATCTTATCCAATAGTGGGATCTTCTTAACATCCATAGTTATATCTACAACATTGAAATTGCTTGAGGATCCAAGAGACATCCCTGTTGGATGTGTTAAAGCCATTCTGAACTGATCCTTCTCGAGATCCATCACAGTTAGCAACCTAGTCTGATTAGTAGCTATGTGATGCTCTGCCTGAGCCTCCACATTAGCTTTTATTCTTTGATTCTTCTCTTCAATCTGTGTAAACACCTGTTTGACTGAGGGAACCTTTTCTTGGTAAAGCTCATGACCTCCAGGAGAAGAGGGAGAATTTTTCTCTTCATTTAAATGGAAGGTAAAACCTGGTGAATTTGAAGAATGACCTTCAGCCAACTTAGTTCTTTTCTCCTCTCTTGGCTCTTCATCATCTAACTCAACAACAAAATCCTTACTTCTTTTATTTATATTTTCAGTTATAATAGGTGTCTGAATGCTTGTTTTTGCTGAATTTACTTCTCCTCGGTTTGCCAACTTTTCCTGCTCAGGTCTGATTTCGTGAGTAAAAGTAGAATATCCATAGCTCTCCTTTGGGAAATCACTCCATGCGGATCATATGACCATTTTTCACCCAGTAACAGATGTGTCTCTTCCAACAACTTAGACACTTCACCAAATGCTTGTATCTTATTTACCACAAAGGGTCCCACACCCATGGGAAACTTATACATGAGAACTTTCTTCATGGGAACAAAATGCACCCTATCTATGTTGAGACTCTGTCTGATGAATTCAAGGGAAAAAAGCCTCATAGGCACAAAAGTTGGGAGCCTGAAAGGCTCAATATTAGTTCCATACAATCTTATCTCATAATATTCCTCAAACACAAACCAATCCCCAAACCTGCAACTAGGTCCCAACTGTAAAAACTCCCTGGCTTTTGGTAGAAAACAAGGGTGAGAAACCCCATTCAATATTCTGTAAGAAATTGACATATACTGACTAGCAAACTCAAACAACCCTGCTTCATTTCCCTCTATTCAAATTATGTCAGTCCAAAATATAACTAACTACTTCTGTTTGTTTACATCCATTATATTTAACCCCAAACTCATAAATTCCTGAACATTTTGATATAATAATAAATAAACAATCAATGAGGGGAATTTAAAGGAACCTGTGAGATAAAATCTCATCAACTGAGAGTTGAAAATTTCTTGCCAAAAAGATGGAATATCCAGAACTGTCCCTGGTTTCATCATCATTGCGTACATTCCTAATACTGATTTGTCAACTGTAAGGTCATTATCTTTGCTCAAAATTTCTGCAATACAACTTAGAACTGGTCTATTCTCAACATCAAAAATCTCCAAATTGAATTCTTCACCTTCTAGTTGAAATTGTTTTGAATTTGGTCTCAAATGAAACATACACTGATTAAATTCTTCTCCTGAAAGGTTTTCAAAATACCTTTCCAATGAGTCTTCTAAGAATTGAAGTGATGACTCATCTTCGGAGAAACAAAATGCTTGGCGAATCAACTGCGTCGACACATGTAGAACATTCTCCCCCTGCGAATTCATTATAAAGCACTTATCGGGATACATTGAAGAAACCAGCCAACAGATAAATTCGTGAATGAAATGATCTTTTGGGATACATGCAGACAGGACACCAGATTTCTTCATGGCAGAAAAAAATGGGGAATTGTCGGCATTTATGGTTACTTGATGATAAAAGAGGGGATGATTTACGGAAGACACGGTATCTTGGATGTCTCTCTCATTTCCCATGAGGGAAATGTGGCTAGTCGAACCAGGTAGTGAAAATCGCTTGGCCATGTCTGTACAGACAACATAAGCAATCCGTAAAGTAGTGGAGAATGAAAAGGTGGCGACGACACGGCTCAAAGGGGAAAAAAATTACAAATTATTTGAAAATGTGATAAAGATCAATTTAAAAGCCGCGCAAACCCGTAATAAATGCCTGAAATGACATGTAAAAAGTCGTTGACAAGGTTTATCATGGATTACCGCTGTCTTCCACTTTTCCTCATGACGTCATTACGGAGGCTCCTCAAGTATGGCGGCAAATTTTGGCTAGTCCCCCCGTAATGAATCTACACCGTTGATCATTGTTTACCCCGCAATCAAACAGGTCAACTGCGGGGGCACTTGATTCAATAACTCACGAGCTCTTTGCGCCTCTGCACTTTATCATTCGGTTATAATCTTCAATACTTGCTACTTCCGCTCGGAGACTTGCTCTACGTTTAAACATGAAACTATAATATACATCCAAATAAATTTTAACAATAAACTTAATTTGCATCGAGCTTTTAGAAACATTTATTTTTTATGTTACAGTATAAAAAACATTATACTATAGCATATACTTTTTCTGAATTTCAGATTTTTTTTATTTTTATTTTTATTTTCAAAATAAAATAGAAAAGGATATGCAGATGATCCATAACATCTGGCTCCACCTGGGGATTGTGTTTTTGCCACGAAACACTAAGAACTTGTAGATCAGTGCCTTCACATCGGGCATGGAGTCAAAAATTGCTAAATGAAAAATGTACAATGATAAAACTGGATATATACAATGATGGTCAAACAGCTCTTAGTGTTGGAAATAATGTTTTAGATATTTCCCATTCACAGGCATATCTATTACTTCTCCTTCAAGACTTTCCAACATGAAGGTATTTTTCATCCTGGCCTCACTAATTTTGAACGGACCGTACCACAAAGGATCAAATTTGCCATGTTTCCCTTTGTCTTCCCTCTGGGTATCCCATCTTAATACCAGATCTCCATTCTGAAACATGATTTATTTTTCTTTCCTATCAAATATTGTCTTCATTTTTTGATAGTAAGTAAGCAAATTCTCTCGAACTTTATTTCTGCTTTCACTTAACTCCATTACATTATTCATTCTTCTAATCATGGCATTAGGTTCTTCTTGAGCATCTTGAAGGAAATAAATCACAAGTTTCACCAACTGGGTGGGAAACAATGCCTGAGTACCATATACTAGTTCATAAGGTGACTTACCAGTGGATCTCCTAGTGGTCATCCTTGTTGCCCATAGAGCAAAAAATAGCTTTGAATCCCAATTCTTCTGGTTTTCATTTATTGTCTTCTTCAAAAAATTTACTAATGTTTTGTTAGAAGATTCTGCCAATCCATTTCCTTGTGGATGATAAGCTGTAGAATGAGACAATATCACATTATAAGTCTGACAGAAATTAATAAACCTGATTGAGTTGAAAACTTGGGCATTGTCTGTCACAATCTTTACTGGACATCCAAATCTGCTAAAGATATTTTCTTCTAAAAACTTCATAACAACCAAATCATTTGCCTTCCTGCTAAGGGATTGCCTCTACCCATTTTGTAAAATAATCTGTAGCAGTAAGGATCCACTTAAATTTCCCACTAGATGGTGGATTGATTTCTCCAATGAAATCCAATCCCCATTGTCTGAAAGGTTCTTCAACAAAAACAGGGAGAAGAGGTAAAGGGGCTAACCTTTTCTTTTCTGCGAACACCTGGAATTTTTGACAACTTCTGACTGTTTTATATACATCAGCAAATACATAGGGCCAATAAAAACCTGATTTGAGAACTTTATGAGCAGTTACCTTCCAACTGTAGTGACCCCCGTACAAACATTCATGATATTCTTTAATTACTTCTTAAACTTCCTCCTCTGTCAAACATAACAATAACACACCAGCAGGATCTTTCCAATATAGCTTTGCTTCAATTATGACATAAGGTTGAGCCTTGAGTTTTAAAGCTCTTTATTTAGCTCTATTTATTGAAGGAGGACAAGAAAGAAAGCATAAATAGTGAATAATATCCTTGTACCAATATGAGCAGAGGAAATTATATTTAATTGCTAAATTTGACTAAATATTACCTGTTTCTCCATTGACTTCCTCTACAGGTGCCAATAAATTAATTCCCAGTGCTTGGAAATTTGGCTCTGTTAATAATTTGGCCAGTCCCAATCCTTTGATCAATTTTGTTGGTTTCACATTCAGGTCGTATTCTTGGATTTTAGCAATCCATTTGCCGCTTTTCCCGTCAACATCGCTCTGTACTAAAACATCCTTTACAGTAGAATTAGGAACATATGCTAAAATTTGGGAATGAAGAATATAGGTTCTGAATGCTTTCAATGCTTTCACCAGAGCATATACTTGTTTCTCCAATATATTATATTTTAATTCTACATCTCGGAGCACCTTACTGAAATATGCTATAGGTTGTTCACACTTTTCTTCATTTCTCTATAATAACACAGCAACAATTTTTGAGGAAGACGCAAATGAAAAAATTTGAAATGGCTTCGAATAATCTAGACTAATTACAACAGGTGCTTCCTGTAGAGCTTCTTTAATCCTTTGAAAATATTCCCTTGCTTCTTTGTCCCACTTCACCTCAGCATCCTTTTTCAACATGTCTGTTATTTTCTTGACAATCTCTGCGTAATTAGGAACAAATCTTCTTAGAAAATTAATTTTTCCAATAAACCTATGAATATCTTTCTTACTTTGGGGCAGTTGAATTAACTGTATTGCTTCGACCCTTGCTGGATCAATATTCACTCCTTGTTTGGAAACAATATGGCCCAGAAGTTTACCCTCCTCCAGAGCAAACAAAGATTTTTTAGGATTCAACGATAATCCATATTTCCTCCAGTTCAAGAAGGATTTTTGCAAATGCTGTAGATGTTCCTCATCAGAGTTTGAAAAAATTGTGGCATCATCCAGATAAATAACCACAAACTTATGTCCTACAAATGCAATATCCATTACTCTTTGGAATGTGGCCCCTGCATTCATTAGGCCAAATGGCATTCTGGCATACATGAATGTTCCCCAGGGTGTAGTGAAATCAGTTTTCTTTTGATCTTCCTTCTCCACAACAACCTGGTTATACCCTAAAAAACCATCTACCATAGATAATATGTAAGCTCCAGTCACTTTTTGCAAGACAAAATCCATTTTCGGCAAAGGATAATTATCTTTCAATGAAGCCCTATTCAAGTTCCTGAAATCTACACACAACCTTATCTCTCCATTTTTCTTTCTGACTGATACAAGATTGGAAACCCAATCTGAATATCTGAGAGGAACAATTATTTTAGCCTGCAGCAATTTCTTTACCTCCTTTTCAATCGAGACCAGCAACAATGGATTGATTTGTCTGAGTTTCTGTCTATGTGGTTTGACTCCATCTTTAAATGGGATTTTATGCTGAATAATATTCTTATCATAAGTCTTCAAATCATCATATGACCAAGAAAATACATCCTCAAATTGTTTGAAAAGATCTATGTACCTTTGTTTATAGTCCTTTGGAACACCTTTGAACAATTTGACCATTTTAGGCTCATATTGAGTTCCTAAATTACAATCTTCCACATTCTCATCTTGATGTGATTTCTTCTGATTCACTGCCACATCATTAGCATCAAAGAGTCTTTCAAGAGGTACCAAACCTCTTAGTAAAATATTGTCTTTCAACTGAATAATCTGCTGATCACCAATCTTCTTTTTCAGAATCTCAGACATATCAGCCAAGTCATTTTCATCAGTTTCAAAATCAATCTGATGATCTTCAAAATCTTCAATCATCAACAAAAATTTCTTAATATGTTCATCATCCTCAAAAACCTGCCAATGTTTGATATTGTCAGGGATCGAAGGTCTGTGTCTCATCTCAATTTCATATCTTAGTCTTGGATTGATCGAAGGTTTGAATGTACTGGCTACAACTTCTAAAGAATCAACCATTTTATTCTCTTCTCTTGGGATAAACTATAGGTTGAAAGCTTCAAAGTAGTTTTCAATTAAATCCCATACCTCATTCCTATATGTTCTTAACCTGGGATGTTTAGTTTGACACAAATTCTTAACTTGTCTTATGATTAATTCAGAATCGCCAAACACGGTCATAGACTGAATTCCCATTTTCTTAGCTATCTGCAAACTAATGATTAATGCTTCATATTCAGCAACATTATTGGTGGATTCAAACTCCAATTTGAAAGAGAAAGGTACAAGGTTACCTTCCAGAGATACAAAAATGAAACCAGCTCCAGTGCCTTCTTTAGAAAACGCACCATCAAAATAGAACTTCCAAAGCTTGTTTGAATGAAGCTCCTTATGTACAATGGCTGAAGGGAGCTGCCCTTGTGACTCTTCAGCAAATTCTGCATCTTCATGCAGCATGAAGCAAGAGAGGTCCTCCTTCTCTTGGCCATAAATAGGTGAATTACCTGCATCTTTCTTGGTAGCAGTTTTTTGAAATCTAGTTTCTCTATACAACCTCCTTTCTTCCCCATTAAAGACAGGAATGATGGCATATGTAAAATATAACTTCAAAACTCCTCCAAGCTTTGCCCCCCAAGATCTAGATAATAACATACCAAATCTGGCTGGAATATCTGCCACTACCACATCCATCATAATGCTCTTGGCTAGGATTTGAACCAATGAAACAACCATATCCTTTATAAGACCCACACACTTCACCCTTTTTGAATCAAAAGAATAAAGGTCTATGTATGGCTTAGTGATTTGTAAATTTAACTCTTTAATCACACACAATGGCATCAGATTGTGGGATGCGTCAGAATCTAGCATACAATTATGTAAAACAAAATCATGTAACAGAAGTGATATATAAAAAGGAGGGACAGACGAATCTACCTCTTCAACATGAGGCTTAAAAGTAACCACTGGTTTTTCTTCTTGCAGATTTACTATATCGCCTACTTCATCAGACTGAGATAAATTGATAAATTCTGCAATCTCCTTCTTATAACCAGGTGTTTTGATTAACTCAAGAAAAGGTATTTGAATTTTCACTTTTTCCAACTCTTTCGACAAACTGAAATTTTGATTTTGTTTTGCCAACTTTTTAGGTTCTTCTTGATTTTTATTGGAATTTAGAATTTGATTAGAAACAGTAACAAATTTCTCCAAAATATTAGGATCTTTAATCCTTGTTTGAGAAGCCTCAACTTGATGTTTTTCCTTCTCTTTTTCTTCATTCAGGGGCTGCTTCCCCTTATCTGATTTCTTAATCTGGTTTCTCTGTAATGGAGTCGCCATTGGAGCAAGTACTGATTCTGATTCTTTTTCCTCATCATCTTGAGTTCTTAACCTCTTCTTTGACCTCAAATCGTATTTTTTATGTAATTCTAATTGCATGAAGTCCGTAAACTGTTTGCAATAATCATCCATCTCTTCTTGATCGAATGAAAGATCAATTTCTTCATTTTCTTCCACTCTTTATTCCTCAGTTTCTTCTTCTGTTTCATCATCTTCCATGTAGACAGCAGAAATTTGAGCATCATCTTCTTTTTCATCATCAGCATCTGCTGAGCGGGATGGAGCTGCCTCTATATACAAAGGTTCTTGCACCCGATCTTGATCTTTCCTTTCTCTTTGTAGAATCTGTAGGGGCTGTTTTTTAAATTGGGGATTAAAAACCCCTCTACTTTGTCTTGCACGCTTATTATTATCTATTTCAAACTTCACCAGTTTATTAGACAAATTTTTTATGACTTTAGTCATATCATCAATTCTTTGATCTTGAGATGAGGCTTCTTCTTTAGTTTTTCCTTTATCTTGAACTTTACCAACAGTGGACATATTGGCCTCAATCTCCAGAGCATCAGTTTGAATCTGATCCAAAGTGGGGGACCTTCTTTCTCTCAATGTGAAATTGAAATCTGGTTCAAATGCACCAGCAAAAACGACCCTTGCTCCAATAGGAGGAGGTTTCATTTCCAAAGGCAAACTATTATACAATTTGTTAAATATTTTCACAAAATCATTCATATTTTCATCAGATTTCTTCTTTATTGCATTGAATTCTGTCAAAGAATAACCATGGTCCCTTTTTTCACCCCATCTCTCAATGAAACGTCTTTCTAGTCCATCCCAATCATTTATTGAGCCTTTAGGCAATCCTTTAAACCATTTCCTTGCCTCTCCACTTAGAGACTGAACAAAAAGTCTCATTACAACATCTAAATGCTCAACATTGAAATTCTCAGCAAATGTGCAAAACAAGGGCAAGTGTTGTTCTGTAGTTATTTCATCTTCACCAGTAAATCTAGGGAGTAACTTGAGATACTCCTGAGGCATTGCATTCATTGGTTGGGGTAGATTTAATGGTGCATATCTATTCATCAAGAAAGCAGGGGCTGCCATTTTTATGCCCTGGTTAACTGCTCCTTGAGTGGGGGTAAAATGAATACCAGTTGTAGGTGGGGGTGAATGAGGTGGAAAAAATGATATAGGGATTGGTGTATGAATGATTGTAGAAGAGATGGAAACTATATGAGGTTGAGTTTCTGTAAGAGGGAAAGACACAAACTCAAAATATTGCTCTTCTAATGTAGGTTCTTGAAAATGAATGGGTGATGGTGAGGATTCTTTTTCCCTATAGCCTGAGTTTTTGTTTATCCTTGGATGAGGGCCATGAACGACCGCCTAGTGGCGTGGTCGCTCCGTTGGCCCAAGTATTTTTGGTTTCCTGCCTCTTCTTTGAACAAGCTCGCTGGTGACTGCATAAAACAGAACTTTTTATCGTAGGTCCAACTTCTCGTGAGGTGCTCTTGAGATGAATATTTTAAAATGAAGACAGCCTTATTATTTCCCCTCTTTCCTGAAAACAACGTGGTTAAGAGAAGGAAGAAACCCAGGGAAACCTTTGAATTTTCAACACGGTGAGACCACACCTAAAGTCAGATCAGTAAGAGACAATCCTTGTACTGTGATAAGGAATCACATGCAGAAATTATTCCGATTGCACAAACATATATACCATTTCCGCCTTAGAAACTTTAAGGCTTAGATTAGGTAACTTTAAATATCAAATCCTACAGTTCTGCAATGTTATATCTCACTTATGTCGAAATGAATTAGCTCAACAGAGAGATTCTAACCGATATATTGTTTTAAACAGAATCAACATATTTTAAAACTCGAATAATTAAGTAAAGATAAATTTAAAACAGAGCACACATTAAGGTTTGTTTAACTCTATAAATACATATGTATAAAGAGACTGCCTGCCTTACCATATTTTCATTTAAGATAAGAAAACATTGTGTAAATTCAGATAACTTTTATGTTAGGAATGATAGCAGAAAATTGCATACTCCTTCGGCTACACTCTTCGTCCTTATAATAAAAATTTAAATTGGCCCAAAACTTCAACTCTTTTTCTCTTTTCAGAATTTTTTCAGAATACAAAAATAAACAAAATAGTTTCGTCAATAAACTAATTCTAATCGTTTTATACCTATTGGGCGTTGCAGATATGTTTTCAAAAAGGTCCGGTTGCAATTTGAAAGATGATTTTGAGAAAATAAAATATAACTGGAAATTGGTACCTTGGAACTAAAATAACATCCGCTTCTAGTACGGTTACGAGTCAATGGGTTACTTTTTTTTGAGATGTCGGGATTCCTTTTCGTCGAGTCCATTGAGAATGTTTTCAATTTCTTTTTTCCTAGTATCTCACTTTGGGTTGTTGATGAATTTTTGAAATTAGTATTCTAAACTCAATGCAATAATCGATCATATAGGTACTTCGTGAAGAGAGTCTTCGTCGTCCGTGGCAACAAATGAAATTCTTTGCAAGAAATTAAACGCTGTTTTCCTTTAAATACGTTCTTTTCATGCTCGTTATCCATCTCGATTTTTTGTACGTATTAATGAATCTTTCATGTACCCATTGTTAATGCTCTTTTCTTCCTATTCAACATAAGTTAAAATTCCATTTTGCTTAAATTTAAAAGAAATGAGAATAAATTGTTCTGTAATCGTCTTTGATCTTCGTATTCTTTTCAGAAATTTTTGAGATCATTCCTAATTATCATCTTATTAACTTCACAACATAAAATGTTTATCTCTTTATTCTAATGTCTTCTAATTCTCATTCAATTTAAATTAATAAAGTTTATGAACTTTCAGCCTAAATTGGATCTTCTTAATTGTCGTTTGCTTACTGGTAGGATCTTCTTTTCATATTCTTCAAGATACAGTTTTTCTCCTTTGTAACTATATTCGGGAAGCTCTAACTGGAATTCATTTCTCCTAGACAATTTCACCCCAAATGATATTTTGCTTGTGTTACAGAGATACTTTTAATTTCTTTGAGACCTTAATATTTTTCACTGTAGCCTTGTAAATTCAATTATTCTGTCAAAGCTTTCATTTTTTATGACCGTGTTGATCTTTGTCGTTTAATCTTTACTTGAGTCATTACATTCTTTTTCGCTATCTTCATTTCTCGTTGAGCGTTGAGCAATTCCAGTGTTGGGGATCCGTACCACCGTAGGAGGCATGTAAGCATGAATTTAATGTGACTTTAAAGAGATGGCAATCGCTTTATTTTAGACAATTTCTTTCATTTTGCTACAAATACCCATGGAGTCTTTTCTCCACCGCTACTTCGTAGCCATCAATGTTCGGGATACAGAAATCAGCCTTTTTCCTTGTGGTGTGATATCTTTGCTCTGCAGCATTTCCGCAACTTCCGCATCGCATCTTTGGCCACGAGACTCCACCAACTTTATGGCAATATTTTTTCAACTCTCATTTCGAACCCACAAGGCCCTCACACCTGGCCCTTCTCAACTTGAACTGCTGACAGCCCTTTGTTAAAAGGTCACCTTGTCACCATGGCATCGGTCTTAGTTAGATCACGTGAATGATCGTTCGTTTAATATGTAGACCATCTTATTCAACAAAGGGGATCTTTCTTAACACTCCAGCTAGTATTCATGATTGAAACCGCTGAGGATCCAAGACATCTCCGCGATGTGTTAAAGCCATTTCGAATCGATCCTTCTCAAGATCCACTGCAATTAGCATCCTAGTGGGATTAGTAGCTATGTGATGCTCTACCTTGTTTCCACACATTAGATTTTATTTTGATTTTCTTCAACCCCAAACATCCTCATTAATCAGCACTTTTCTGGTAAAGCCCATGACTTTGTGAGAAGAGGGAGCACGCCTATTTAAACAAGTTTAAAACTTTGAATTTGTAGTAATGATCTTCACCAACTTAGTTATTTTCTTCTTGGCTTTCTTTACTATCTAAACTTAAATAATAATCTTAATTTTTTATTGTATTTTCAAATATAATAGGTGTTCTAATGTTTGCTTGGCTAGAATTTACTTCTCCGAATGTTAAATTTTCTTGCCTGTAGTTCTGCTTAGATAAAAGTAATATTCATTTTCAATTTCCTTTGGGAACTGACGACAGAGACCAGGCGACCATTTTTCACCCGTACGATGTGTCCTCTTCCAACAACTTAGACACTTCACCAAATGCTTGTATCTCATTTACCACAAAGGTTCCCACACTCATGGGCAACTTATACATGAGACCTTTCTTCATGGGAACAAAATGCACCTGATCTACTTTGAGACTCTGTCTAATGAATTCAAGGGAAAAAATCCT
Source organism: Pinus albicaulis (assembly GCA_034641835.2). NCBI lineage: Eukaryota > Viridiplantae > Streptophyta > Pinopsida > Pinales > Pinaceae > Pinus > Pinus albicaulis. The sequence goes on from CM076579.1 coordinate 233,718,411, forward strand.
CATAGGCACAAAAGTTGGGAGCCTGTAAGGCTCAATATTAGTTCCATACAATCTTATCTCAGAATATTCCTCAAACACAAACCAATCCCCAAACCTGCAACTAGGTCCCAACTGTAAAAACTCCCTGGATTTTGGTAGAAAACAAGGGGGAGAAACCCCATTCAATATTCTATAAGCAATTGACATATACTGACTGGAAAACTCAAACAACCCTGCTTCATTTCCCTCTCTTCTAATTATGTCAGTCCAAAATATAACTGACTAGTTCTGTTTGTTGACATCCATTATATTTAACCCCAAACTCATAAATTCCTCAACATTTTGATATAAGAATAAATAAACAATCAATGAGGGGAATTTAAAGGAACCTGTGAGAGAAAATCTCATCAACTGAGAGTTGACAATCTCTTGCCAGAAAGATGGAATATCCAGAACTGTCCCTAGTTTCATCATCATTGCGTACATTCCTAATACTAATTTTTCAACTGTAAGGTCATTATCTTTGCCCATAATTTCTGCAATACAACTCAGAACTAGTCTATTCTCAGCATCAAAAATCTCCAAATTGAATTCTTCACCTTCTAGTTGAAATTATTTTGAATTTGGTCTCAAGTGAAACATACACTGATTAAATTCTTCTCCTGAAAGGTTTTCAAAATAACTTGCCAATGAGTCTTCTGAGAATTGAAGTGATGACTCATCTTTGGAGAAACAAAATGCTTAGCGAATCAACTACGTCGACACCTATAGAACATTCTCCCCCTGCGAATTCATTATAAAGCACTTACCGGGATACATTGAAGAAACCAGCCAACAGATAAATTTGGGAAAGAAATGAGCTTTTGGGATACATGCAGACAGGACACCAGATTTCTTCATGGCAGAAAAAACCAGGGAATTCTCGGCATTTAGGGTTACTTGATGATAAAAGAGGGGATGATTTACGGAATACATGGTATCTTGGATGTCTCTCTCATTGTCCATGAGGGAAATGTGGCTAGTTGAACCAGGGAGTGAAAATCACTTGGCCATGTCTGTACAGATAACAGAAGCAATTCGTAAAGTAGTGGAGAATGAAAAGGTGGTGACGACACGGCTCAAAGGGGAAAACAATTACTAATGATTTGAAAATGTGATAAAGATAAATTTAAAAGCCACACAAACCCGTAATAAATGCTTGAAATTACATGTAAAAAGATGTTGACAAGGTTTATCATGGATTACAACTATCTTCCACTTTGCCTCATGACGTATTGCGGAGGCTCCTGGAGTATAGCGGCAAACTTTGGCTAGTCCCCCCGCAATGAATCTACACCGTTGATCATTGTTTACCCCGCGGTAAAACAGGTCAACTGCGGGGGCACTCGATTCAATAACTCACGAGCTCTTTGCACCTCCGCACTTTATCATTCGGTTATAATCTTCAATACTTGCTACTTCCGCTTGGAGACTTGCTCGATGTTTAAACATGAAACTATAATATACATCCAAACAAATTTTAACAATAAACTTAATTTTCATCGAGCTTTTAGAAACATTTCTTTTTTATGTTACAGTATAAAAAACATTATACTATAGCATATACTTTTTCTGAATTTCAGATTTTTTTTTTCTTTTTCAAAATGAAATAGAAAAGGATATGCAGATGATCCACAACAGGGACCAAAGGACATCTGAAGTATGTGATACTTGGTACATGTTGTTCTCCTCAATAATGACAAGCCTTTATCTATATTTTCAAACAATGTCGAGATGTATTCACATGAACATATGATAATTTGAAACCTAGGATACACTAATAATCTAGAACATGATACCAATAAAGGAGGGGGTGAAACCATTTCAAAAAAAGTTGAGAAAGGTGCATCCTACTCTTGAGCCCTTGATACAAAAAGAACTGAGGAATTTGTTGGATGCTCAAATAATCTTTAAATTTTGTCACTCTACCTGGGTATCAAACTTAGTTCCAGTTAGAAATAAATCTGGTGAAATATTCTTATGTGTATATTTTTTAAATTTAAACCGGGGTTTTGAAAAAGACAATTACCTCATGCCATCTATGGAACAAATCCTCCATACATTATCTGGATCAAAAATGTTCTCATTGCTTGATAGGTTTTTAGGATACAATCAAGTGCTATTAGTGGAACTTGAAAGATTAAAAACAACTTTCAAAACAAATGGGGTACATTTTCATTTAGATGAATGTCGTTTGGACTTATAAATGCTAGTGGTACATTTCAACGAGCTATGGAAATTTCCTTCCATGTAATTGGCCAGAGCATAGTAATTTATTTGGATGATGTTACAGTGTTTTCAAAGAAAATATCAGACCATCTTTGTCATCTAAATAAAATATTCGAGCAGTGTCGGAAATATATTATATCATTAAATCATAAGAAAATAAACTTCGAAGTGTCTGAGGGAAACCTTCTAGGACACATCATAGAAAAGACTAGAATTAAATTCGACCCAAAATAGGTCAAAACTGATGCTCAGATTCCCCATCTTGTGAACAAGAAATCGATGAAGTCCTTCTTAGGGAAGATAAATTTTCTCTAGAAATTTATCTGAAGAAAAATTATCTTTTATTATGTGAAAATTGTTAAACATTTTCAAAATATGACTAAGAAGGACATGACATATAAATTGTATTAGAGGGAAAAGGATGATTTTTCCCAGATAAAACAATTGATAGTCGAGGTAGTCGAGGCCCCGGAATTGTATAGTCTAGACTTTAACATATATTTATTGCTATATACCTTTGCTTATGATACTTCAATCGCATTCATTCTAACTCAAAAAAACAATCATAACAATGAATGGTTGATATTGTTTATGAGTGATAGCCTGCAAGGATCAGAATTAAACTATCCTGCCATAGATAAACAAGCCTATGCAGTTTACAATGTGGTGAATTATTTTAGGCCTTACCTCTTCAAAATTCATGTTATTATCTTCATTCCACGCCTAACAGTTATTTCACTCTTTTTACAACAATATTTGGGTGAAAGGAGGGAGAATTGGTGTTGTGAAACCAACTCTAAAAATAGAAGAAAAGAGAGATCAATGCCTTAGAAATCAGCCACTTCGAGGGGGCAACCTCCAATACATTACATAAATGAACAATTATTGGATGATACAAATGACCAAAACCTCCTTCTATATATAGGAGTCCATGGGGCCACAATATAATCCTAGCCAACCTAACATTAATAATGTAAGGGCACAATAATAACAATATTGGGGTTACAGGTGTACAACAATAACAATAAGGGGGCTATAGTAATAAAATAAGAGACTAAACTAGTAATATAGGGACCTAACATGCCCCTATCCTTCAAAAAAGTGTTTTCCTCAACGCTTGAGTAGCTCTGGGTGCTTCTGTATAAAATTCTCATCCTCCCATATAGAATCTTCAGTGGGTAAGTTCTTCCACTTGATGAGATACTCTGAAATTGATCGATTTTGTAGTTGTCGAGTTCTTGTTTTAGTGACCACTTCAGGTGCCAATATGATTTTTCCTTCCTCGTCAAGTTCTGGAATTATTGTTTGAACTGGAATATTTTCACCTATAACCTTCTTTAAGCATGAAACATGGAAAAATGGATGCACTCGCGAAGAAGCAGGAAGCTCCAATTTGTATGTCATAGTACCAATATTTTGCAACACCTTGTAAGGACCATAGTTCTTTGGAGATAGTTTATTATCCTTCTTAGCTTGCTTGAGGAAAATTTGTTTGTATGGTTGTAGCCGTAAAAATACCCAGTCTCCTACATCCAAACTTCTCTCGCTGCAATGTTGATTTTCCTGTTGTTTCATTTGATTTTGTGCCAAATTTAGGTTATCTTTTAAGAGTTAGAGAACTTCTTGTTGATGCTCAATGTGATCTTCCACTGCTCGAACCTTAGAATTTTCTCTTAAATATAATGTGATGGATGGTGGATATCCATAAATTACCATAAATGGGGTCATTTTTGCTGCAATATGGAAGGAAGTGTCATACCACCATTCAGCGAGAGGTAACCACTTGACCCATTGTGTTTGTTTATCAAATAAAAAACAACGAAGATATCCTTCCAAAAAATTATTCACTATCTCATTTTGACCATAATATTGAGGATGATAAGATGATCTATGAGCTAATTGAGTACCCAAACAAGAAAATAACTCTATAATGTTCCAAAAATGGATTTCTCATCAAAACATGCCTGAAAAACGAATTTTTCAGGAATGTGTGCTTCAGATATCATAAAAAGTGTTTAGAAACACTCAGAAAACAATTACAAATGCTTCAGAAACTTTTACTCATCTTTTATGGGCAGAAAGGTGGGGAAAAGTGAGGATTTTGGCCCTAAAATAGGTGTATAAGAAAATCTGCGTAAAATTAAGGGTCAAGGTTCTATAATATGTTATATTAGGTCAATAGGGATACACATGTCTAATTTCAATAAAAAAAAATGCGTTTTTATAAGCTAAACAGTTCCTCCTTCCCGACTAGTCAAGAAAAACCCTGATTTCCCATGACTTGGAAGATGCAGAAATTTACTGAAGCAAGGGAAGCGTATTTTTTGAAGGTATAAGATGTAAAAAAGTATGAAAAATCATATAATTCATTTAGTAACATGGCATAAGAATTAAGCAAGGTTAAACAACAATTTTACATAGAAAATCCCTCAAGATTGAGGTGTTGCAAGACAAGAGAATGACCCAATAACCCTTCAGCGTTATTTTCAGGAGGCTAAAGCTTATTTTTATTATAGTACAGATATGAAACTGATAAATACATGAAAACAAAGATCTATAATGAATCAAAATGCCCAAAGGGCTCTTTATTACATTCCCCTTGGGTATTTCAGCAATACATGAAAATGTCGGAGCAGATCTGAGTTTCACTGCAACAGATCTGCAGAATGATTCAGAATTTCTGAAGAAAAAAATTCAGTGAATGTATCATATAATAAATAGACTTGGATTGGTTGGCCAATCTAAGGATCACCCTTGATGCAAGGAGTCTTCCTTCACATCAGAGATCTAGCTCCAAAATGATGCCAAAAAACATACAACGCTGCTCCTTCAGCAATAATGCAGATCTGGGGAAATAAATGTGCAGTATACCATGAATAACACATTTTCCTGATGCCAAGATCTGAAATGAAGCTGAAATCATTCAATACAGCTCTCCAATGGATTAGAAACCCTCCTCCACTGAAAAGAAGTACTGAAATGCTTTAGATCTGAAAAGATCTAAACTCCACTTGCTGCACTTACAAAGGAAATCAAACCCTCAATAGGATCTTCATTGCAGCTGGAAGTACAATCTTGGCCAAATGCCGAATAGTGGATCAATGCAGCACATCCTCCTCCAAAGAGCTACTCCATGGAAGGAGAGAGGATTCCTAAATAGGAAACCTTTTTCCCTTTGGCTATACATCCAAGAGAACTCGAGTTGCCCAAGCAACCTCAAATTCGAAATATCATCAACAACCCTTTCTTGAGTCCTCTCCCTCCCTTTTATAAAATGAGGAATTGAAAAACCCTAAACCACTTCACTTGAATTAGCCCCTTTCACATTTAGAAGCACCTTCTAGAACTGCGTAGATCACTTAGGAGGTTCAATGCACCTGGACTGTCTTGTGATTTGGTCCTTTTGACCCAGTCAAATAGCTCAGCCCTATTCACACACAAGTGGTTTTTATGAAACCAACTCATATTTAACCCTGTTCACATTGAGCATGTATTTATTTTTAGATCTAAGGAGTTTTGGATGTCCTCCATTAGTCTATTATTCATAAACATGAAAAATAAAGAAAAATTATAATGTTCCAATTAGCTTAGCTAATTTAGGAACATTACAGACCTACCCTCCCAAATGTTGCTTGTCCTTAAGCAACTGCAAGGATAGAACTGAAAGATGTCTCCTCCTCCTACTATAGCATCCCCATATGATGAACTCCTCCAAATAATGAGATGATGTGTCAAAAATGAATCTTCATATTTCCCCTCCCAGCATGCAAGTTAGCTAAATAGCTATCAACATGAAATAGTCAAATACTCAAGAAGGCAATAAGGTGCTGCCTAGAGGCTCCCTTGAGGCATGGAATCTGAAGTGTATTGGGAAATATCATCCCCCATGTGAGTTCTCCACCCTCAAGAAATCATCCATCAAAAATGAGTCACCTCATGACATGGCAACTCTATGAAAATGTTCCTCCACCTTGAGCTCCTACAAAATAGGTGGGTTGGAATTATGCACATGATAGACAAGATAGCCTACCCCATGTTGTTATCCTCTCCACTTAAGATAAGTGTAGAGTGCAAAATGACCTTGGGCTGCAAGGACATTGCCCTCAAGTGGCATCATGAGGATTAGTTCTGCAAAGTTCCTCCCTCCGACGCTGTAAAACCAATCAGCCCAAAATTTCTCATATGTGATGGATAGGAGAGTATCATTGTGAGGTACTCCATCACACACATGGCTCACCTCCAAAAGAAAAAAGTGTTTGGCTATGGTGGCCACAATTTTTCCCATGTTCCCATTTGAACATGTGCTGTAGAAAATGTGGGAATCTCCTTCCCAAAAGGACACACTCATCTCATGTGTCTCTTTCTCAATCATGCTCTCAAAAGACATAATGGAAATATCAGCAAAGAAAACATGATCACCATCATAATGAGGGAAATAATGAAGGTTCTATGTGATGCAAGAGATTACCAACAGTCCCCCAAATCCTCACAGCGCAGTCTTCTCAACTGCTGCTTAAGAAGAGTATATGGAAAATTGCCTCCTGTGACATGGTTAATCATATGAATAAAGAATCCACATGTAAGGAAAACATATTTTCCCAAGGCCACATAATAGATGGTTGTCCCCATCATGCAATTTGGCCCAATGAAGTCCATGGATCTCAATAAATAGCTTTCCCTCTTGTGGAGCAATGCACTGCCAAGAGATGGTAAGAGACTGCAAGAAAAAGCTCTCACCATATGTTGGAAGCAAGAAGATACATGGACTCATGAATGAATCCCCAATAATAGTTTGGAACACTCCCATTAAGGGGGTTGAACCAAGTGCTGCATGAAATTCCTTCTCCTCCTACTTCGAAACCCAAGTCAAGAAAATCACACCACAGTAATAGATGTCTCCATCTACCATTTCATCTTCGTCACCTCCTCTTTGCTCACCAACTGCATCGAATGAGAAGTGATCCTGGGAATACTCCATCAATAAATCCCAGCTCCAAAGTGACAACGCTATTGGCCTATGCAAGTAGGCTCCCATCAACACATAGCTCCAATCTTTGACATGCAGAATGTCAAAGGCATCTCCCATAATGCTGCTACATATGAGAAGTCCGTCCCATGAAGAAAGTCCTTCTTGAACATCTAAGGTCAAGGAGTAACCCCCTTTTCACTATGATAGTGCCATCTTCTACTCCTGCAACATCATGAAAACTGTGAGAGAAAATCTGCCCTTGCTCTCTCAAGAACATCCCAAGAAACAAAATCCCTTGCTACTTTCTCATACTTCCATCATCCCATCCATGTAGTGACAACATGGTGCTTGACATGAAAAATGTTATGCCAACACAATGTGCCCATACTCTTTGCTGCTCCATGATGCAAGTATCCTGCCACATAACCTTAGAAAGAGTGTGATGATCAAACTTTTCCAAGAGCAGCCAGTGTAGCCAAGCCTCCTACTGTCGGGAATAAAAAATCTGCAAGTGGCTTTCTAGCCTCTTGCTCTCCATCCTCC